>OX453050.1:1284166-1926250 GCA_949699805.1 Tromatobia lineatoria | reverse complement strand
TTTTTAGTATTAAACTCTCATGGTGGTCAATCAAAGATATTAATTCTTGTATTTATTGGGTTACAGGATACAACTACCTTGGATCTTCACTCGTCGTCGAACCATCTGTTGCCAGCGGAACCAAAAAACGGTAAGTCGACCACGGTTTTTATTATTTGTTTAAGGCATTTAGGGTGATTATAATTTTAACTTGGGTAAAGCGGATTATAAAAAATGTTTTTTATTTTTTTTCATCTGTGGGAAAAATAGTGTCGCAAATTCCATGGGGTTGATTGATTTTAATGATGTGCTAATAGTTTTGAAAAAAATCTCAATACAGAATATTAAACTTATTGTTTAATAGCGAGAAATAATATTGAAAAAGGAAAATCATACAACACACTGCTAATGAAATGAAACGAATTAATTTTTTGCCTGAAATTGGGAATCATTCTTGACCCGAAACAGGAAGTGTCAATATATAAGCCGAAAGTTGCGGTGGTGTTTTTTAATTTATTAGCCTTTAAACATTGACCAAAACGCAAACTCCTGTTCGTTGACAAACGTTCCATTCAAAAGACTATTAAAGGGAAAGAGTCATTTAAAAATCGGATATTTATCGATGAACATTTTAATTAATTAGCTGCTGATGCCATTTGAAAAATATTCACGATAAAGATAAACAAAGGTTTTTAATTTTTTGTGAAAAATGAAAGTATCTGTCTGTTAAAGAAATCGACCCCATTTCCAAATCTTCATGAGCCTCGCATAATTTTTTCTTCATAGAATTATCAAATTTACTCAAAACATTATTTCCCAAATCTGTGTGTGTTTTTTTTTTCAATTTTGCTCTTATCCGAAATTTTGACTCCCGGATTAAAAAGCTTTATTTCACGCAAACTGAGAATTATTTGACAATATTCGACCTGCAAAAAAATTGTATAAGTTCTAAAATTTTTTTTATTACCATCTTGTAAACGAAATGTTCCTATGCTTCACCGAAACAAATAGATACTAAGATTTTTAATATCCGATATACTAAATAATATATACTATCGGGTAGTATTTGGCAAGTACCGTGTATTATATGTATTGTAAGGGTTATTATACGGAATGTACTTGATACAATCAGATATTAACCATTACTATAATTATACTAACTGTTGCACTCTAAAGAGTGATCCCTATACGAAGCATCCAATATACTATCCGATAGTATATTTTTACTATCGGATAGTATCTATTTCTTTCGGTGTTGAAAGGTACATATTTATCGATTAATAACTTGACTTGATATCTTGACTCCTAATATTTTACGTGTACCAAAAATTCATTATATATAGAAAATTACTAAATGCAGATAGCGGGCCAATCACTGTACAGCTTTTCGTACATATATTCTCGTTTGCTCGACGAATGATTTCGATGCTTCGTGAAGAAATAGCTATAATTGAGGGGATCAAAGTGTGCGATATTGCGATACTCGCTCTTTTGACGTAGCAATCAACACTTTTCGAGGCTATATCGAGCGAGATCGCGTGTATTGCCAGGATAATTAGGAGGATAATCGAACACGTGCTCGCGATCCAAGCCAGAGCCATATACGATGCGCACAATCGGCAACAGCAGCACCGGCAGTGGCAGTTTAAAAACTCCCGAGTCCAGACTCGGAGTGTGGCAGTAAAAAAAATCGCGCGGATTCCGTCAGTGGAACTCATTTCACAGCATTTTGCCAGAACATATTCATTACAACCTTTTGCATTTTTCCTTTATATATACAATTTTATTGTTCAACATTTATTTTAGATAGATTTAAAAATTGAATCTTGGTAAATTTAATTTTTGTTGTACCCAAATGTCATACAACTACAATATAAAAAATTTTAAACGCAGCCAGTAAATTTTCAAAGAATAATACCTAGAATTGAAAATATGATTTCAAAGTTTATTTGTCTTGCATGTAATATTTTTGAAAAGTTCCAAATGTCGATAATATGAAGAAACAGCTTTGGAGCTTCCAGAAATTATAGAAAATGTTAAAGTTCATTTATATGTCTTAAAAAATCGTATCGATTTCAAAAAATGATACCTAAAATGTTAAACGGGATTTTAAACTTCATTTGTCTCAGAAATCAATTCTATAATTTTTGACAAGAGTTCAACAATGTCGTTAAGGCTCGAGAATATACAAAAAAGATTTCGGGCTCCCAGAAATTGTAGAAAGTTCTAATTATCGAGTTATCGTTTTAAAGTGTTTATTTTCAACAAATTGTTTGTTTTTTTTTTACGAGTTATCGTTTTTACAAACGTTTTCTCGACTCATGTCATTACAAGGCTCGCCTTCCGCTCGTGCTGCAAATTCGGCGAATCAAGTTTTATCGCACTAGTATTGTTAAGTACTATTGAAACGCGTTTTGAGGCTTATTCCTAGCTTTTGCGTACTCCGTTGGGTATAGGATGACTACACTGAGAGAAATAGATACTAAGATTTTTAATATCCGATATACTAAATATTATATACTATCGGGTAGTATTTGGATAGTACCGTGTATTGTGTGTATTGTAAGGATTTATTATACCAAATGTATTTGGTACATTCCGTATAATTCCGTTCGTGCTGCAAATTCGGCGGATCAAGTTTTATCGCACTAGTATTGTTAAGTACTATTATAACGCGTTTCGAGGCTTATTCCTAGTTTTTGCGTACTCCTTTCGGTATAGGATGACTACACTGAGAGAAATAGATACTAAGATTTTTAATATCCGATATACTAAATATTATATACTATCGGGTAGTATTTGGATAGTACCGTGTATTGTGTGTATTGTAAGGATTTATTATACCAAATGTACTTGGTACATTCCGTATAATTCCGCTCGTGCTGCAAATTCGGCGGATCAAGTTTTATCGCACTAGTATTATTAAGTACTATTATAACGTGTTTTGAAGCTTATTCCTAGCTTTTGCGTACTCCTTTCGGTATAGGATGACTCCACCGAGAGAAATAGATACTAAGATTTTTAATATCCGATATACTAAATATTATATACTATCGGGTAGTATTTGGATAGTACCGTGTATTGTGTGTATTGTAAGGGTTTATTTTACGGAATGTACTTGGTACAATCAGATATTAACCATTACTATAATTACACAAACTGTTGCACTCCACAGAGTGATCCCTATACGAAGCATCCAATATACTATTCGATAGTATATTTTAACTATCGGGTAGTATCTATTTCTTTGGTTGTACTCCTGAGGGATTATTTGGGAGCCGCTGCGTCGTGTCTCGAGCGAGGAACGATCAGCCGCTCGTTCGCTCTCTGGGAGGAAGCGAGAACCCCCGAAAAAGCGTACCACCTGCCTCCTCTCCTTTCGTACATATACTACTTATGTTATATAGTATAGCGCCAGCAAACTCATCGGCCCGCGCTGCGACCAACGGCGCAGCCCTCAACGCTTCGCTCTTCTTTCGATGGTTTCCGAGCTCGTGCCCCACACAACTGCTCTGTTCGCGCCCCCTCGATCTGTTATTTCACAAATTCTTCCACACCCACTCAATGTCTACATCTGTAGTGCTATACGTACTGTCCACCAAAAAATATAACTACAAACGTTCACTGTGAAAAAAACTTTATCAACTTTTCAAAAATCCTCCATTATTTCGATACAAACATTTTTTAAAAATATTAATAGTTAATCAACTTTTTTTCTCCGTTATCTGCGTCTTTATTTCGGACACATATGAAAATGTGTCTTGAAAAAATTGCATTAAAAATAAGAACAATGAACGATGAGTAACGAAAAAAACAGATGGCGTTGTACGGACGCCGTTTCTTTAAATTTCGTTAATTTTTTCCAATAATTTATCAAGAAAAATCCGTGAATTTTTGACAAAAGAAATACGTACACGTTTCCTAAATAACATGGTTATGCCATGAGGTACATTATAAACTAAGAATCTTATAAATAGATAAAAATACAATTTTAAGATAAAAATAATCAATCCTTGCTAATTCCGGTACCGAGCCCTGTCAAGATCAGCACGTTTCTAAATAAATATATTAATTTCACTCTCCAATAGTCACACGATTAAGATTCTCTATTCATTCAGTTAGGATTCTCTAATTCCTTTTCGTTGCCTCGGTCACCAGGTGAAATTGCCACTTCCCTTCAGCCAATACGAGAAACGATACAAATGAATAAAAATAAACGGACACACCAACTCGAGTGGCCTAAGATAAAAAAATAAACAAGAAGTACATAAAAAAAAGAAAAAAAAGTGGAAGGAGTAGCAAGATTTTATCGAGGCTCATCTCAAGTGGCTCGTCCGGCCTGATATACCATTGCTATAATATAGTTACCGATACGAGGCAGCGTCTCCAGCGACCTCTCGACGATATACGTGCGGTTGCACATTAATTTCCATATAAGCCGATATGTTTCAAATGTAAAGTGCTGTACAAGAGCTCGAGCTCATCTAGCAGCTACACGGAGACAATGATGTGTTGCGAGAGCCAAGAGAAGGAAACGAGGGGCGAATGCACCCTCTGAAAAGGATAGAAGAAAACAAGAAAAAGACGAAGAAGAAGAAGAAGAAGAAGAGGAGGAGGAAAAAAAATAAGGGCTAACTGGTATGCGCGAAAACAAGTTTTTTAACTTGGGGTGGGACCCTCTCTAGTCGATCACAATGTGGCGTAGGCACGAGAGTTCGCTCGAATTTCCAGTAACGTTGTATTATTACTACCTAGTCGCACACTGTGACGCGATGCTTTGACGTTTCTTATTTCGTTTCTCCGCAGTGTCAGCTCTTCTAGCTCTCTACTATGTCTCTACCATTGTAATATACCTGCTCAACTCTCGAATGTTCTCACACTCTATCCTTACGTTTACCACTTTGCAGGCTGTTAGAAAATCGTTAAAAACGAATATTTGCCTTCGGTTAAAATGACAACGGTTTTCGAATTAAGTTATCAATTCTTCGGCGGAATTTTAATTAATAGTACACTAAGGTTTTACAGTTAAGAATGTTGGAAAGTGTCATTCGTAATTTGAAATTTTATGCAAAACGGATTGCTTATCTATTTTATTTTATTGTCGGTTTGGTTAAATTAAATCGTGGAAAGGATTTTTTCATTATCGTCCTTACAGGTGTTTAGATTACAAGGTTCAGCTGGAAATGCATAAATATTACTAACTCACAATCGTCAATTCTCATTATATGTGAAAAGCAACTTTTCCTAAACTTGGGCAATGAAAAGTCTTAATTTTAGTAAAGTTATACTTTCGGAAAATCACGTTTTAATTTCCTTACAAGCCGTTACCTTTATTTATATCGTAATGAAAATGTGAAATGTTGTCATAATACAATACCGCAGTTTATCAATTTTATCGAAATTTTCTATTATAATTCAAAATGACACTTCAATGAATATGGGAAAATCGGGGGATTTTCAATTCCGTAAAAACTCGCATAAATTGTTGCAAAGCCTGTGAATAATAATAAATGAAAGAATCTTTCGAAATCCATGATACCAATTTTCAGTAAGATCTAAATACAAATGTCGGATGCGCTTCTAAAACGATACAATTCATCTCACGTGTAAAAAATATTTTCGGCAATATTAGACACTCGTGAAAGACAACGATAAAAAAATCTTTCAATTCCCTTAGAACGTGCCCAAATTCTAAAGATATCAAAACAATATGATATCTATTCGATGAAAGATAAACGCTGATAAAGAAAATATTGTAATCATATTTGGTATATTTTTGAAAATATTCTAAACTCGTGATAGACAACGAGAAAAAAGTCTTTCGGTTACTTTCCTAGAACTCGCACAAATTCACACAAAGTGTACGAAGAATAATAAATAAAGCAGAACCTTTCGAGAGATCTTTGATATCCCTTCGATAAATGATAAAGGGCTGATCCCTGTGGATATAACACGTCTTCGGGCGTCGGCGGATACTGCGCGCACGCGCGTACACATATGTTTGACGCGCGACCGCAGAAGCCCTGGGCTTCTGTCCCTTGGTACTACCAGAAGCCCTATGCACTTTGCGGCTCGACGGCGAACCGGCCGCACAATGCATTGCTCCACAGGCACGTGCACACCATTGCCATTATTATTTTCTTCCTTGCATATACGTACTGCACCATTCGCTGCGCACTCACGATTTTTCGATATGCAATGTGTCCGCCCATTCGCGTTGCCGAGTCACATTCGGTGGACATTACAGTCTTTATACAGTTGTAAGGACATAGTACCAATTTTTCGTTCGTATTATTTCTGTACCTTCTTTCTTGCCATTCTAAGTGTTATTATTTTAATGGGCTTTGGATCGATTTTCAAAGGCAGACTTCTTATTCAAAGCCCACATTTCACGCGGTCTTCGCACTCTCCCGTGAGTTTTCACTCACGAAATGTAACTAAAGTCGAATAATACCTATAGTGACGAAAAACGTCATATTGGAAACGTGCGCAAATTACGCGGGCATTTTACCGCACAAATAATCTGTCACTTATATAATAAGTCACGACTCCTTGGATATTAAATTTAGTATACTAGCTAATGCATAAAAATTTCGGATACTTGTACATTATATTTTTGGTAGATTTTTTTCACGGTCTAATTCTGAGTAACTCGTATTCTTTTTTTTCTTACAAATATACACGGTGAGATGTTCAACATTTGAGAGAGTTAGAAATCCAGAGGCCACTGGTTTTTTTTCGTTTAGAAGTCATATAAGAGCATTAACCTCTAAAATCCACAGACTAGAAATTCTCGTACAAATACTTAGCCATGCAGTGTTGCATTGCATGATACGATCGTGCATTACCCTCGTAAAGTCCAGTGCAATCTCTACGCTCATTCCTACCATGTTGATACATTTACAAGGGTTGTACTTTTTTTATTTTTTATTTGCATAACAACGCCGCACTGCTTACTTTCTACGTACTTAACGCACATATATAGATAGATATTTACTGCACACGGGATATATGAATGCATGCGCGCGCCATACGTCGTTTCAATTGAGTTGCAATGTGTCAACAGGTTGTGCGTATTACTACGCCCCATTTAACACTACACAAATCATATCATAATATACCGTCAGCTTTTCTTTTTTTGCTAGCCTAGCAAATCGTTTGTAAAAAAAAAATTTCTTAACACAGCAAATGTAAAAAAATAAAAGAATAATAATTGATGAATGACATTCGAGACACAAAAAGTAGATGATCAAATATTTCCGGTGCACATTAAATTGCCAGATTTGTTTATAGAGTCATTGCTTCCCGTCACTCCAATTTTGCAACACGCAGTGAGACTTTTAACGCATAGAATATTTAGAAACATAGAGAGAAACCTGTTTTTCTAGTAGTCGCATAAGTGCATTAACCCTAACAATCCACAGACTAGAAATTTCAGTACGAATACTTGACTATACGACGCAGCGGTCCATTGCACGATATAATCGTGCATTGCCCTCATGCACAAGTCTAGTGCAATCTCCTTGCTCACCCCTACCATGTTGTTACATGTACAAGGGTTGTACTTCTTTCGAATTAGCATAACAAGGCCGCACTGCATACTTCCTACGTACTTAGTGCACATAGCTATATATATGGACATGTACTGCAACCTCGGATGGATAAATGCAGGCGCACGGCGTACGTCGTTGCAATTGAGTCGTGATGTGTTAACAGGTAGTGTGTAGTACTACGCTTCATTCCCCTCGTCCTTTTTGGTCAGTCGAAGCCGCATCGGGTCTTGCCCCCTTTCACTTGTGTATGTATATATACACCGCGCTTTATAAATACGTATGTACCTACAACGAGTACTCGCACGACTCCTGTACTGCAAGCATTCACCGCATGGCGCATATACTCTACCCAACCCGCACCCGGCTTTCTTATCCCCTTGATTTGTACACCTCGCACTTAAATATCGGGGATGCATTATAACCCCTTTTGACTTGTGCAACACACGATACCGTTTGAGGTCAAATCCGGGAGCGATGATACGTAACCCTTAGCATTCAACAGATTTCGGAATTATTAAAATTATTCAATTTCTCATGCACCGAAAGAAATAGATACTACCCGATAGTAAAAATATACTATCGAATAGTATATTGGATGTTTCGTAGAGGGATCACTCTTTAGAGTGCAACAGTTAGTATAATTATAGTAATGGTTAATATCTGATTGTACCAAGTACATTCCGTATAATAAACCCTTACAATACACACAATACACGGTACTATCCAAATACTATTATATATATATTATTAAGTATATCGGTTTAGTATATCGGTATATATTATTTAGTATATCGGATATTAAAAATTTTAGTATTTATTTCTCTCTGTGTGAGATTTCCGGATAATTTATGAAGCTATTTATTTAGTTTACATTTCATCACTGTTTTGAAAATTATTTATTTCGCAGATGTAATTTTAATATCAATTTTTTCAATTGGTTTTTTCGTGGATAAGACATCACACTGCAGATATACAAATTCGTTATATTCACACACATTCAATTGCATTCATGAAAATAAAGCATCTTTACAGGTTTTTAAAGAGTTTCAACCCTGTTATAATTTGGCATTAAATATATTTTTAGTTTTTAATTCAGTTTAAAATGTGTATCAACACTGTCACTTCTATCAATGCGCTGAAATTTACATCCATTATGTGAAAAATTCTTATTTTTTCAAAAATTAAAAATATTATTGTAATTGAAATGTCGTAACGCCCTCAGAAAAGGGATTTTCGACTTTTTTTTATTATTTTCACTACTTTAGAACAGATTTAGAACGAACAACACTATTTTTTTTTTAAATCCAAAATCTTTTTACATACGTGGTTAACGTTGAACGTTAACCACGATTACCACTTGCTTGGATGACGTTTAACAGCCAGCTATGATCGACCGTGATTATTAATATTTTTTAAAAACTTAAAATTCAGTACATAAAAAAATTGCTACAGAACTTCCCTTCCACCAAAACGTATTTCTGCATATATTTCAACTTTTCCATCAACAACCAAGAATTTTTTTTTTTCGGGTCAACCTAATCTGCACAGGAAAATGGAATTTTTTTCTTTTCATTAAATAATCTACGCGCTCCTTTCCCAATACTATTGACCATTCAAATAAATGGACCACATTGATTCATTCAAGGAATACAAATAGTCACATATACCCAATATATTATGATCAACGAATATTTGTCATTACTTTACGATGTTGACACCGAATTTATAATTGATGGATGAAACCGGTGAAACTAACGCTGAGCTACATTGCACTTTGAAGATTATTCACCGTGTTAGTTAACACTCGTAGTACGATAATCACATCATACGTGTGGATTTGCATAACAAGCGTTCGCAGTCCTTGCTGCAGCATCTCGAGTGTCAGACGAATATTACGCGGAGATGAGGCAATTGAGACGGGCAATATATAGTACGTGTGATACTTAGTGAGTGTTGCTCTTCGAAATTCGTGGTGGTAAGTTGCAAAGTACCTCCATCCACCTGTGACTCATCTTCCTGCGTATGCACTTCAGAGAGAACTCTCTCTCTCTCTCTCTTCAGCTGTTGTAAGTCAAGTCAAATATATTACACTGCTTAACTTGCGAGCTCAACGAGACCCTTACGCGGTTACGCTTCAACTTTCGTCCCAGGGGGTGTGTTGATACACGTTTCGGATTTGCATAATGAGGTGCGTCGTACAAGCATTGTAAGCTTAAAATGCATCTGTAGTATACAAAACACTGCAAAATGCATTCTAATAACGAATAAAAACAAAAATAAATGCTGTCAAAAAACCAGAAGAAAAGTATTAATTGGAGAATGATGTTATGCTTAACACACAAACAATAAATATTATTCTCAATGTTTCAAGAATTCAACAATTTTCATATTATTGATCTATAGATTTATAAAATGAAAAAAAAGTTACTTGAATGGTACAGCGAATTAAGAGAAACTATATAACTGTTCGATTGCTTAACTGTGTAATCATTTGCATCTATCATATAATTCAAAATCTATTTTCTTGCATTTCAAAATTTATCTATATTACATCAAATATTAAGCAGATCATTTATTCGAAATCGATTGAGCATTAGATTCAAAAATACTGTCGAAAATACGAAGAAATGTCAGTAACATGTTACTACAGTGGCAGAAGTTATTAAGTAACAGTTGTGGAGACGCTGGAAAATATGCAGAATAAGAAATGAGCAATGCAATTGCAACAGTAGTTCGTCGAGTTGTACTGTCACCGTTTATCTCATCCCCTCGGCAATCTTTCTCGAGAGTGCTTGCATAGAGATGCATAAAGATGCATAAAGATGCACCTTATATACCAACAGCGTTACAACCTGCTATGCCGTTGTTACTGCTGTCTGTCCAAGTGGCTTCGAAAGTGTAGAACTCGGCCCAGATCTCCCGTCTCGTATATTTCGAGTGCATAACTCGTCTCTTGCTCGCTTTACGGCTCCTCGTTCAACGCCTCTTTCTTCCCCGACTGTAACACGCGCACGTTCCACGTCGGTACCACAACCAACGTGTGCACCCCATTAGCCTCAAGAGTTAAAGTTGAAAGTAAGATGAGAGAATCAGAAGGGAACCTGTAATACACAAAATAGAAATTAGACTTGCTGGTTACATGCACCGAGAGAAAAGCATATCGTTTATCTAACGATTTCGTATGGTAAAACGAATATGGGGAGGCTTGCAATGTTTTATGGTTGAGGCAATGATAATATGGTTCAATAAACGATACTTGCAACCTGTAATACTCAAAATGAAAAATTAGACTTGCTGGTTACATGCACCGAGAGAAAAGCATATCGTTTATCTAACGATTTCGTATGGTAAAACGAATATAGGAAGGCTTGTAATGTTTTATGGTTGAAGCGATGATAATATGGTTCAATAAACGATACTTGCAACCTGTAATACTCAAAATGAAAAATTAGACTTGCTGGTTACATGCACCGAGAGAAAAGCATATCGTTTATCTAACGATTTCGTATGGTAAAACGAATATATAGGAAGGCTTGTAATGTTTTATGGTTGAGGCGATGATAATATGGTTCAATAAACGATACTTGCAAGGTTATTGGAAAGAAACGTTGAAATCGTATATGCAACAAAACGGCATATTTGAAACTATTAAAATAGTTTTTGAAGCTATTATTATTTGAATAATTGCTACTATAATTATAATATAAAGTCCAGTAGCTATAATTCCATCTTAAAGTCAAAATCCATATTCATTTATCATAAATTAAAGAAATTGTGGTTGCCTCGCAAAAGTTCATCACAAATGAGTCATTCGCATCAACTAGTATATTAAATTCAATATGAAAGTGAAATGTTTAATTACAATCATTTCTACGTAATCCACTAAAATTTAGAAAATTCAATAGAGAACATTTACGATTTCACTACACTCCGGTATTAAATTAAATGCGTCAGCTGATTAATAACATGTTCAGTAATGTAAATTCTCAAAAAGAGTCCACTCTTCTGAAAAATTACGGTGCACTTCCTTTTTTCTTGAAGCTGCAGTTCCTGTACGTTAAAAAAAAAAATTTCAAACCTTCTTACACCGTATCTTAATTTTCGCAGATGCATTCGTCATGAACGAATACAATATTACTATATTTCAAATCCCACTATCGTAGAATTTTTATATTCTAAAATTTACACTAAAAGTATAATAAATTTAGTCAAATTTCTAATCTCACTACACTCATATACTGAAGTGAATATTTAAATTAAATAACATTTCCGGATTACGAATTCCCAAAAATGTTCAACACTCTTAAAAAAATCGTGGTGCATCTCGTTTTCCTTAAGACTGCAGTGCCTGCTATCTCTTCTTTTTCGTTCTTCTCCGTTCGCTGCCCCCCCCCCCCCCCTCTCCCCTCTTCGCCCCTTTCTTCGGCTCAACGGGAATCGTTGCATGCGGCGCGTGCCAACCTCGTGCTTCAACTCCTCCCCAACCCTGACCCCTCGCCGCGGCAAAACCGACGCGCGATGCAGCTCAACCCCTCCAACTCTTCTTCTTCTTCTTCGTCTTCGTCTTCTTCTTCTTCTTTGTTTATTTCTCCTGCTATGCCGAGCCCGCTACCGCCGACGATGAAGAGGACGCGACGCTCGCGCGTTTTCGCAGTTTACATTTCTCTGTCCTTCCTTTATGCGTTTCCTCTTCTTCTTCCTCCACCCGGCGCCTATTTGCCCACCCCTCCAAACCGTAGCATATCGTGTGTGCACCAGTAGCACGCGGGCGATGCACGCACGGCACGACGCACTTGTTGCTGCACCGAATGCCTCTTGGTTCTCTTCATTGGTCTGGCCAAACGATGTGTCCATCCTTTTTCCTCGCGCTTTGCACTTGTGCGCATACAAATTGAGGATCTCGGTGCAAATGGCCAACGAGACTTCATATGTATATACGTCAAGCCTCTTGCATAATGTGCAACAAATACCCTCGAGCATTGAGCAATCATTCCAATTATACTCACTTCGCCTCGAATTCATTTAAAGTCTCGTTGCTGCGTGCCGTTAATAGTTGGCTACTTTGTATGTGATGAGACGAATCAGTCACGGAGTTTCTTAGCATACGATTTTTATGGTTGTTTTGCTATTAAGCGCTCATTCATGTCACATTTTTCATTCTGGTTAGCGGCAAGGAGTTGCACCGTGAAAATAAACGCGGAGTAAGGATTTTTTATTTATACAGGTAGAAATAATGTTATCTCTGTCTAATCGTCTTGGAGATTATTAGTTGCGAGATTTTTATAATTATTTTCCATGATTTATGTGAAAAAAGTCTGTTAGTTTCAACGTTTTGTCGTATTTCAATGAAGACACTGTATTTGAATGATAATAATGCCAGGACATTATTGATAAATTGATAAAGAAGGAAATAGTAAAATCTTTTTGATGCTTCAATTTTTTGATATAGGGCAAACAAGCCAGTGGACGACGACCAGTGAATGGACACTGTCTTATGGAGCACGTGCATAAAAAGGATCCATTTACTGGATTTTTTTCTCTGCTTAACTGTCCATTCACTAGTCCGTTTACCCTTAATATGATATTTTAATGAATTGAGTCAAGGTTTGTAGCCATGTTGACGTTGATTTTTTAACAATTTTCGTGCCTTAAAGAGTATAAATTTTCATTGGATTAAACTATTGGTTAGGATTGTATGTGTGAAACATGTTTAAATCGAGTCACTTACACATCTTCTAAAAATAGAATTCTAATTCCGAATCCCATTAATCCAATTGTACGATTGACAAGAAGGGCATTAGAGAGTTCGTTAGAGTCGTCACCAGGTTCCGTTACAATTGTAACAAGATAGTCTCAAGAGTAGCGTGAAATCGTAAGAAATATTTGCCGTACAAGTGGCAAAGAGCGAAAAGAATAAATCAAGTAAAGAGGGTTGTAAGAAAGTGCGTCTGCAAACTATTGTATGCATCTAGGATTGGAATCGGAGATAAAAGGGAATCCCGAAAAACGAGTCCCGAGCCACGCGTCGTCAGTCGAATGCTGTTTGCTGCATGCGTGAGCAAAACTCTGGTACGTGTTATCGAATCGAAGAATCTCATTCTCCGGGTCTTCTCCCCAATCGCAACATTTCCACGTGGACATTCGGAGAATAGAATCAACATTTGAATCTCTATAGCGAGCCTGTGACTTTATAGTAGGATTAAAACGCGAACAAATATTTGTTCGACCGTTGTTTTTTTTTTTTCGCGTCTTGTATCTCGCACGCTACGTTTCCCAGTGAGTTGACGCGTAAGATCGCGAGGAGACGAAGGGGAATAGGAACCCAACAAAACTGGTGGATCTGCAACGCGACTCATCGTCTCGTCTCGAAGCAAAATCCTTTTAACAAACAGCACGCGAAGACACGCCCTTTTTTATACGCTCGAATAATTTTTTATTTTATTTTTTCTATAGCTTCTTTCTCACGTGGAAGAAATTCTATTGTCAAACGGTGGAAAACAAAACCAGAGCTGAGAGTTGTAGTAGCAGAAGGTTAGAGAATTCATACTCGTCATGTTTGCCGTGTTTAGCTATTTAGGTATTATGAATATATATCATGTATTCTCGAGATGTTTGCTCAAAGTATCATTCCATATACTTTGTGAGCATTATCGTGGTAACTACCTTATTCAATGTAGCGCCGCGAGGGAACTCAACGCTTTGCGATTATTACTGGGAGCTTTGAAAAACGATCCACACTTCAACCGTGGAGCTTGATTCAGTTCACGCGATGACCAAACGAGTTAGTAATATTATTATGACGATTTTCATTATTTTGGGTCCACCGTGCAAATAACTTTTGCAATTTTTTACTGCTCTGACCACTTTGAGACTCATCTACGAGACATTTATATTTTCTATTTAATTTCTATTTCTATTTTGACCATTTTGACTTTTTTTGCGTCTGAGGTATAAAATAGTTTTTCTATTTCCACTATTCTAGCTACTTTTTATCTCATGAATAAAATAATCTAACTTTTTCCGAGCATATGAACATTTTCTTGATTGATTTTCAGTTTAATCGATTCAATTAGATGACATTGATAGATGACAAAATAGGTAAATAATCTTCTATATCGTGAAATTCCCTGCAGAGCTCAAAGAGTCGTGATGTAAGCATCTCTAGGCAAAAGCTTGATGACATGAATGTATCAAAAGTTTGAGACACCGAAAAAAATGTATTAACCGAAATAAATCCAAGTAACGATATTGAAAGTATTAAGAATTTTCAGTTTTGATTATAATAATGTTGAAATATTATAAGTCGATTATTTAAAACAACATGTTCCAACAATTTCATCAAGCATAAAGCATATTCATCGATGAACGATGATTCCGCGGACCGTTCGTTGATTAAAAAGCATCAAAGCGGAGATATAAACATAAGGCGTATAATATAAGGAGAGTAAATTTTCGCGAGACTTTAACATAGCCCCTTAATGTCCGTAACGTTGCGAAACACGGAGCCCATCACCTCGAACGTAATAACAGGGCTTCCAATCCGAATCGTCGATCGGGAGCTCCGGGCCGTCTGCGGACGGAATGCAATTTGCGCACTTAGATAATGCGCGCGGCGGTCCGGACGACGAGGAAGACGAGGAATGAGAAGACGACGTCGTCAGGCGCGCGAGGCGCCGTTTTCAAATGCGATTATATCGTCCGGTGAGGCAGATCAACTACCCTACGTGCGCCCTACGTCACCCGCGAAACACCCGACGCCGTTAAACGAATAAATTCAAGGCATCGACCAAGCAATAACATTTTGTTTTCCACCCATAAAATCCTCGCATTTTCATATTTCCTATCGAAATTTACTTCTTCGTCTGGAAAATAACCATTATCGATAATTTAATGTTACACACAAAAAAAACACTCATTATAGTTTGAGCTTTTTTCCCTTTATTTTCCTATCGAAATTTACTTCTTCGTCTGGAAAATAACCATTATCGATAATTTAACGTTACACACAAAAAAAAACACTCATTATAGTTTGAGCTTTTTTCCCTTTATTTTCCTATCGAAATTTACTTCTTCGTCTGGAAAATAACCATTATCGATAATTTAACGTTACACACCAAAAAAAAACACTCATTATACTTTAAGCTTTTTTCCCTTTATTTTCCTATCGAAATTTACTTCTTCGTCTAGAAATAACCATTATCGATAATTTAACGTTACACAAAAAAAAACACTCATTATACTTTCAGCTTTTTTCCCTTTATTTTCGCATCACATTATTACGATAGGCTGAATTACTCAGAAACAACCTATGCGAACCGCTTGAAATAATCATCTTATTAAAGCAATCAGCCAGTTGAAAAAAATAGATGGTAAGAATCACCAGTTGATTCCATCATACAGCTGTCTGGACCAACCAATTGGGTGAAACAACTAATTGATGGAGAGAGCCAGTTGCGGTACTCAATAAGTTGATCGATACAGCCATTTGGTTGGAGCTGCTAGTTGCTTAAAACCACCAGTTGCTTGAAATTCCTGGTTGCTTGAAACATACAGTTACAGTTGATACATTCCCTTCTTAAAATAACGAGTTAGTTGTAACAACTTGGTAGTTGAACGAATAAATTCGTTAAACCAACCAGTTGGCTTAAATAGTTAGTTGGTTGCGGTGACCAGTTGATTAGAAAAGTATAACTTGATCGACATGATGAATTGATTGGACTAACCGATCGAGTTATTTCTGCGATCCAGAAAAATCTCTGCTGTATATCCAATGATCCAGTTGGTTGTGTCATCTGCAAAAAAAATTTTCGGAATAAAAATGTATCGATCTTAAGAAATCGCATAAACAAACATATTTTTTCCCTTAATCCATAAACGAAGCCGCGGTTCGTATATTATAGGACGGCGCATTGCCAGCAAAAGGCCAAAGGGCCGATACATTTCGCGGAAGTTTTTAATACGCCGAGACGAGACGGGAATTACATGGGAAGCAGAAGGAACAAGAAGAAGAAAAAAAAGAAAAAAATGTAAAGAAGAAGGCAATGTGCCGCCGTTTGGCTGTTAGTCCCAGATCCATTCGAGTCCGCAGGTGATGAGAAGCCCCCCCTCCCCCCACTACAACGTTTCTCTTCGCGTCGTTTAATTATCCTCAAAATTGAAGCACGCTGACGTGCAATAATTATTGTTATCCTCGTCGCCTGTTTGTCTGCGTCCTTGTTTTCTCACTTTAATTTCAGGCTGCTTCTCGATGCTGAGCTGCTCCTGATGCCTCGGTTCCGCTTTGACGCGCTCGACGAGCGGACCGATTCTTTCCGTCCTCTCGGCGTCGTAAACTCTCATTGCGGTACTTTTGTCGCGGTGCTGCCGGTTAAAGAGCCGATTTTGCGGTGCAATTTGCGACGATCTCTTTCACCTGCTGTATATCTGTTGTTTTTTGGTCCTTCGTAACGAACTTCTGTAGCGTCTCACGATTCACCGCAATTACCTTTGCTCTATTAGCATTAATGCTAGAATTACACAATTGCAATTCTAATTCTGTGCGAGCAATCGTCCTGCGCATCCCGACGTATGATACACCTGTTTGCCCCTAAAATGAGACAACGTATCTAAGACAAAAAATAGTATTGCCCGAATTATGGCGTGTAAATCGATTAAAGTTTTTTCTATTGCTATGAATTATTCTTATTACTTTTCGACGCTGTATTTTATTAGACTTCTATGCCGTGTTTGAGATCATACATATTGCTATTTTTTGCACGCCAAATAGAACGTCTGAAACATATGTTAGAATTTTTTAATGATTTCCTGAAGGGAAGTTATGTAAATTCTATTATCATCCACCTAATATGGAATTTTATTTATTTATTACGATCGAAAATACAATTTTCAGGAAGAACTACAACAGATTTTTTTTTCGTTATTATATTTCCTCATATTTTTTACATGCGTTTGAAAATTGTTTTATTATGCCAACTTATTTGTTAATTTTTTTGTTCAAATTACCTGTCAAATTAAATAGATTACAATGAGAGAAAAATACATGGTTGAAACAACAATATTATACTTTTACTGTACAATATAGTTTCTAGGGGAGACGATTATACTTTATAGTTACGATAATGATAAAAAATGATAGCTGCAAATATAATAATAGCTCAACTAATAAAATACATAGTTTTCAGTATCAATCGATATGATCGTCGCTCCTGGGAATTATATCGTCATTGTTCGACCTACTATTCTACTATATTTTTCTCTCATTGATCATAAAAGATGCTATCGCAATAATTACCTTTCGTGAATGAATAGAACTCATGTTTAATGTTTAGCACATAAAATGCGTCGTATGCACGTAGAAGCCAAAATGACGAGTATTTTCGAGGGTTCGACGTATTATCGCGTAAAAGCGCGAGGTACGCGCTGGGATAACGTTCGACTTCTCCGCAAATTACACTCCCGAACGAAGCTGATAAATGCAATAAGCGTGAGGAGCAAAAAGTAAAAATGAGATTGGACGGCTCGGGGGAAGTGCTGGAAATACCGAAGGGCTTATAAGAGAGGAAAGAAGAGTATATAAGGAGGAAACTACTTCGTGTCTTGCGCGTCTCTTGAACGGGTTTCGGTAAATTGAAATTCCCTTAAAGTGACGCATCGCACTGAAGCTCTCAGCGCGAAGAACACTTGATTCAGGCTGCGATGCATACGTATATGTATATAATACACACATATATATTTATATATATCTATATACACGCGATAAGGGTGCGCGCTCAGATATTTAACGGCGATTCAGCTTAATTGGCGTAACCGAGGCAAAAAAAGGGAGTAGCATGTACACGTCGTGATGGTCTTCGCAAACGTGGTGCTACTCTCAACCTCATAGTCGTTGCCGTTTCGCTTAATGAAATAAGACGCGAACGAGCACCTGGCCCTTTGATCCTATCTCGGTACATAGCAATTTGTGTGTGTTTTTTTTTTTCGTTTGTCACTTGATTATGTAGGCATATGCCTATTACGTAATACCGGTAAAATGTACTGAAAAACTTGCTTAAGGATTTTCGTAGAATCCGTAACACAGTATAATGAGATTGATTTGGGGTTCTGAATAAAGTTCGTGCAGTTATCTGAATTGAACTAGTCAGATTATTTCTTTGACAACGTATTTGCAATTTTTTAGAGCTGCAGTTCTGTAAACTTTCACTAGCTACAGATGCTAAACTAATTTTGAAACATCGCAATTATCCTATCTTGGTGCACAATGTTTTTCTTATTCGTAATCCTAGAATTGAACTATAAAGAAATTTAAATTTTTTATTCATTTTTGTACTATGTAATAGTACAAATATTACGTATTACGTAATAGTACAAATATTACGGTATTACGTAATAGGCATATGCCTATTACGTAATACCGGTAAAATGTACTGAAAAACTTGCTTAAGGATTTTCGTAGAATCCGTAACACAGTATAATGAGATTGATTTGGGGTTCTGAATAAAGTTCGTGCAGTTATCTGAATTGAACTAGTCAGATTATTTCTTTGACAACGTATTTGCAATTTTTTAGAGCTGCAGTTCTGTAAACTTTCACTGGCTGCAGATGCTAAACAAATTTTGAAACATCGCAATTATCCTATCTTGGTGCACAATGTTTTTCTTATTCGTAATCCTAGAATTGAACTATAAAGAAATTTCAATTTTTTATGAATTTTTGTACTACATTAAATTCTCTTCTTTCAACAAAAAATGTTTGTATATTAACGTCTACACATTTTTTTTGCTAATTCTACACGAAAAAATTCTCAATCTTGTTTTTTACATTTTCATGGTAAGCAATTTTTTTTTCTTTTTTGCCAAACCTGGACATAGAGCAAACATTTTCAAATTGTCTGAACAAAGTATTCCACTTGAGAAAAAAACAATTTGTTTGCACCATCTACCGTGTATTTCTGTATATTAAATCTCGAATAAGACTTCTTGCACACATACATCAATATTCAAAATATTTTTGCAATACTAAATTATCTCAGCAACAATGTCTTCCTCGGGGAGAAGAGTGAGGAAAGTGTGAGGCGAAAGAAGAAGGAAGAACGCGGTACATCGGAACGTTAGGGTTGAGCCGGATGCACACAATGCGTGATTTGCATGCCAATTCGGGTCACGCTCTACCCTCTTCCGTTATTTTTCTCTTTCTTCTTGTGCCAAACGGTTCCTCAATAGATTCATAAACTCACGCTGGAAAAACGGAGAAGAAGCAGTTGAAGCAGTGGAAGAGGCGGAAATGAAAGGGTTAAGCTATATATATATATATATATATATATAGAGAGAATGAACGGAAGTACGAAGTGGATTGTATGGTATCTCTAGGCAGAATAGAATAAAAGACACGGAAAAGCAAGGCACATAGATGTGTGGACTTTCCATTGTCATAAGTGATGGTAGCATTGTTGTAGAGGACACCGCATATCCGAACCATCTCGAACGCCTCTTTTCCTCTTCTCCTGGCACTCACTTCCTACAAATGTGTTTTCCTATGGTTGCAGGGGTAGCGGCACTGCCCTACCGGAATCCCCGCTCGACCAGGTCGGCAACGGATGGAGGTGAGTTTCTCCCCGCTTATTTCCCACCGCTACATTATTGCGCTTGCTATTTAAGCTCATCCTTTCCGTTGGACGGTCGTTAAAGTACGTTTTCCTGAGTGTCATCGCTCCGGGCTGCTTGATGCTCACCTAAAAAAAAATAATAATATTAAAAAAAGTACGATGATATACTTTTTTAAAAAGAATCTTAAATTCTTCATTCATAATTCTGCAATTTGGTACATACATACAGCACATGAAAATGGTATTAGGTCATAAGTCGTTTTTTTTAAAACTCGTCGAACAAACCAGTAAACAACTTACAGTGTTCGATGGATTATTTTATCTAACGATTAGTGCATTCTGGTATGAGTGTAGCAATACTGGATGTGCAAATTGGATTTACTGCAACCGATAACTTAGATAGTTTTTAATGAAGAAAGATTTATTTACACATTTGCAATCATGCCTTTGTCAGGTAGGCCTGAAATGAAAATGGAAAATGGAAAGCACTGTTCTACAAGGATATAGATAAAATGAGATATCGAAAACTACAATTTGTTCACCAGTTTAGTCTAAATATAAGTTAAAAAAATGCACTCAGTTACGAATATTATTTTGATATGCTGAATGTCTACACAAGATTGCTGAATTATGGTGCTTGACATGTACTTGATGGGTTTTAAATGTAAGATTTTTTGAAAAAGGGAATCAATACATTTTATTATAATCAATTATTTCGATGATTGGGTGCCTTTAAGCAGCTCGAAGCGATGCTAATTAATTAATTATTTATTCTGCATGTAATATTCCGAACAATTTTTTAAATCAAATAATTTGTTAAATAAAAAAACGAAACAGGGTAAGTTCAAGAGTAGTTGAGTTGTTACGACTCTCATCGAGTAGCACTTAATTGTTAATCAATTTACAATTGTCGCAATATACCTATAACAATTAATTGAATGGGCAAACGAACCTAATTAAATTGGGTACTGGCTGGAAATGATGTAAAAACGAAGAGCAATATAGTTTTTAAAAAAGGACATTATCGGTACACCAGATCGAACGTGACTGACAAGAATAGCCACCCTAATTTCCATTTTCAAAGGAATTGTCCCCCATACGTTCATTTATTGGGTACACACAGTATAATTGGCACGGGTATGTGTGGGTGCCGAAGATATCTCAAATTGACTGCATGGCCACCCTCTGAGTGCACATAATATTATTAAAACTGTTATGGGTTCAGTCGAGTATGTTCGGCTGAATAGGAGTCAAACAACTAGCGATAAAATACAAATATTCCTAGTCACGTTCATGCGAACGTCACTGTAAAATAAAACCAGTAGGAAGTCTCGGAGTGGTAAGAAAAAAAAATCTCAAGCATTAATCTTCAAACTTAGTATCTTTTCTACATTTAAGCAAATAGTATTTGTTGACACAACTCAAATATTAGTAAGAAAATTCTGCATTTTTTCACGAATAGTTCAATTTTATAATGCTACTTCTATTCAGGTAAATCTTTGCAGGCGTGAAAATGAATGAAACATATTTTTTTTCAAGATCTTTCTCAACTCGTTTGACTAAAAAAAGGGGTCAAAAGTTGATGTAGTAATCTATATGTTGTGAACATTTTAAATTTCAGTAAGAATATTTTGGACATTTTTTAACGCATATTTTCATTTGATTAGAAAAAAATTCTGAATACCAGGTCCATTTAAATAAATATATATATATTGACATAAAAATAAAAGGATATGAATTTTTCAAGCGCTCTTTCCTCGTATATTTGATTGAACTTAGTGGTCGATAAATTTAATTAAATAAGACAAATAATGAATTTAATATAAGTGCCTTGAAAAATAAAATGATAAAATAATAAAATAATAAAATCTGTGTACTTTTAGTGATACTTATTTACACATTTTGCATGGCCAATTTTTCGAGACAATAAATATTGATTAAGCTCAACAATAATCGCCACTGACGACGTAGACGTCCATCTTTCTCTCCTCCCGACAGAGGTAAACATCTTCGGCGAGCTACTCTTTGGAAGTTGCGTCGGTTGCGTGCCATTCTGACCGGCCGTGCTCCTCTTCCTGGCCTCGAACGATGCGTAAAAATTAATCGATTCCAACCTGACCCTAAACTCCTGAACGATTTTCGTCCTCGGGAGCGGCCCAGCGATGGACGAAACAAGCGAGTTTTGCGCGCCGCGTCAGGGACGAAACGCCTTTCGGAACCAGCCAATGCGCTCATCGGTTCGATTTTTAAACAATGAAATAACCGAAGGGAGATACTGACACGCGCTCACTCTTTATTTCAAAATTTCCCTGTTTCGAATACCACAGCAGAGGAATTATACCTTAACAAATTACGGACAGTGTCGGGCCATGTCTTTCCTTTCTTTTCTTTTCCCATCGCTTTTTACGACATCGCTCGTAATAAACGACTCATCTTTTTCACAAATAATTTAAAATTCTACCACCGTAACTATATATTTAACATTCTGCCTATTCCGAAATCTGTCTTCAAGTCTTCAATGGCCTCGGTTCTATTGACAGAAATCAATTGCCTTTTTTATATTAAAAAAATATTTCTAACATATCAGACATTTTTCAGAATTGTTGAAAAATTGCACTTTTATAATTTATGTGCTCAAATCCGGTTTTCTCTTATAACATCAAACTAGACAATGCATTCTACAATTACACTGTCTTTTTTAATTTATCGATAAAGCTTGGATCGAAAATGAAAAAGTTGATTTTTAAAATTAACTTTTTGGTGGAGCAAAATGGCTAAGACAAATTATTCAATTTACTCTACACTTCTTATACAACTAAAATGTAAGATGGATTGTTTTGAAATTCGACTACTTTTTAAACCGTATCTACAACTTTAGACAAAAAATAAAAAAATAAAATTTCCTCCAAAAAAAGTCAATGTTTTTTCACAAAAATATGCAATATGAATATATCCAAGAATATCAGCTTTCGATATAAAATTATTTGCATGTTGCCGTTCGAAATCAACTCAACAAACAACCAATTGCAAACCTCTTAACAGTTTGTATAATCATTCATTCTACAAATAATTTTCTTCCCTTCAGGGAAACCATTATCTGTTTAAATTCATCGCATTGCAGACTAGACAACGAATCCTATATTCTGAATTATGATCATAATATAAAACAAAGATACAAATACAGTCGAGCAGACAGCACGCTCCATTCACCTGGCTACTTACGAGCCGTGCAACTATTAATTAACTCCAAAAAACGGCTGGTTTCGACGAGACTAGCCAACCCTACCGACGCCCTCAACTTGGCATTCCTTAACCTATCCCAAATTTTGCAGCATGCACATATACACCCACAATTTGACTGTGCATATACATACGCGCACACACGATGTCGACTGTATATATATATACATACATATATACATACGCAGACAACATTTCACTGCCTCGATGGCCTATAACACTATGTGTCCGTCTGTACGTTGCACCAGACTGCATCGCAGACACTCTCATTATATGCAGCGGGGAAACGACTACACAAAGGCTAAACAAAGAGTCTCGTGCCGGTTGGCGATCCTCCGAAATTTTACGTCACTCAACGCGGCATATGCGTTACTACGTCCGACCTTCGACCTTGAAACCATCGGGCAAGCGATTAGATCATCGCTAAACGGGAGAAAAGAAATAAAATAATAATACCGTCTTTATTTCGTCAATATTATATCTATGGAATGGTGCACTATACCTGTGTATACATTGCGACAATGTCGTGGGCTGATATATTCGGAGCGATGGCGTTAGTCAGTGGAAAAACTCTTTGGTACAAACGGACACAACGATACTCGGAAAAACAGCCGGCCCGAACAGCTGCGCTCGGGACGAGATAAATATTACCAATTCGTGTGCATGCTCTGTGACGCACAGCACTTTCCGACCCATGCCATTCATACTACCAAGTGATTTTGGCGCTGAGCCGAAAAATTTTAAGAGTTTAAGAAATAATATCAATGGCTCGATTTGTATTTTACTCTATGACGTCTAACGGTATTGCATAAGAACCATATTTTTTTCTTTGCAAACGCCTTTTTTAGCGTTCGCATTTTTTCAGACTATAGTGATTTTTTGGAATTTATTAATGGAGATTTTATTGAAAAAAAAATTCATATAGAATGCCTCATATAGAATATAAGGCATTCTAGATGAATTTACCAACAAAAAAAAACAAAAAAAATCTAAAAATCAGGTTCAGTGATTGTGATAGATAAAAAAAATTTTTTATTCGACCTATAATATCTCGAGAACGATTAATCGTGTCAACATCTCTCCAAAAACGAAAATGTCCGTTTTTTCATGGCTCAGAAGAAAAAAATTAATTTTGTAATTCCAGGCATGAGACCACCGCAAAATCAACGAAAATATGGGCCATGAAAAAATACATTTTCATTTTTTACAGTCGATGATACGATTAATCAATCTCGAGATATTATAGGTCAAATGAAAAATAAAAAACATGGCAAAAAAAAAAATATGGCCACAAAAAAAATGTTAATCAAGTTAAAATCTGGTGTATATTATTATATATTATAATCACTAAGACTGCTTTTTAAACTTTTTGTTGGAAATTTTTTTTTTTTTCTTGCACTCATATCGAATGCCTCATACGTAACTGCAGTAAGGTTGTAAATTAGGTAGAGTTTGGTTAACCGATGGTTTGTCCACTAGCGTATTAATCTTTATGGCCAAGTGTTGCAAAAGAGAGTCAACTACCTGGTTATCCGTACAGTTAGTTGCCAATATCTATATGTAGGCTCGCCCACGCCTTGCAACCCCCGCGTCGTCGCGTTCAACTAATTTCGTTGAATGGCCAATCGATTATCTCCTCGGCGAAGCGTGAAGCTCTCGATGCCTCCTAGACCGGTGTCTTTGCCATCGCGATGGAAACTTGTGTAGAACGCATCGTATAGCACCGTCACCCTCCCCACCCTCGCAGCCTTGGTGACGCTATAGACAGCAACCTATAGTCTACAGTATATCCGTCGCCTTACTTTTGCTACTCAGGTATAAAATTGCAACGGGACCGCCAAACTGGCCTCCCCCTCAGACCCTTTTAACTCTTCATCCTTCGTTCGGTTTGCGCCAACCCTAAACCGTTTTCTCTGCACTTTGTGGAGGAACGACGATGCCTTGCTCTCGTGTACTGTCCAAGCTCAAACTGAGGTGCTTGACCGCCATGGCTCGCTATCTACACAGTGAAAGAATCGAGCCGAAAGGAATCAGCAGACTGCTAGAAATAAAAATAAAGAAAACGGAGATAAAAAAAATTGGGGACCTTAATTTTGTTTTTTTTTTTTCTTTGGAAGAGGCGCGATTGAGGATGATCATCGCAGCGTGCTTTTATCAGACATTTTTTTTAAATTGGTAATATACATTCTGGGACAGAGCTGCAGGAGTAAAATAATAAACAATTGTTAATTCAATTTGAGGTTCTTTATTAAAAGAATGATTTGATGTCAAGAATATATTTAGAATATTAATTGGGGAGAAAATATATTGAAATCTTATTACAAGCGAAATAATTGTTCTTGTAAATACAGGCTGCTATAAATAAAAGTAATGAAAATTAATTTTACCAAATTTGGGCCCTTATTTGTTTTTGAAGATGGTTAAGATGGTCATCACCATAAAGTGAAAATAATGGATAATAGGGAAGTTATAGTCCATTATTGTGATTATAGTGACATTTTTGTTTTCAATGGAATATAGATTTGTTTTCAATGGAATATAGATACATTATTACTATTTATAAAACAATTAAGTAAGTATTTAAATGATAATAATGATATTATGTTTATGACACCGATTATTAATAAGTGATGCAAAAAATTTATTATCACAAGTTGGAGATTCGATATTTTTGACATTTCTTCATGTAACAAATTGAAATAATAGCAATTGTTATTGTGAATCGATGAATCATCGTCGTTTGTCACTTTATACGAACCGGTATCACTAATTTATTGGTTGCAATTAAATTCAGCTCTGTATGTACTGATGAGTAGTACATATGTATTTAATGAAAACGCCGATGATTTTCGTGGAATTGCGGGGGAGGGGATACGTCTTTGCGGCGTTCCATCGGCTCTGTTGTTTCGTGGTCTATCGCCCTCAAGGGCTAACGAGCGATCACGCAGCATCGGATCAACCCAACAAGGACGGCGACGGCGACGACGACGACGACAACGACGAGGAGGACCGTGCGACTGCGAAGCCGCGCGGACCCCGAGCTAGGACTTGGCTTCACTTGACGAGGTAATCACGGGACTGGGGCCAACTCTTAAACGAACCCGAAGGGAAGGTCGTATTCATCAGGCCAATAATTCATTTCGCCTGCACATAAATTAGTTATTTCGTTTGTCTTCACCCGCCGCACCGAACGAGCACTCCCCGATCACCACGATTCAAACACTTTAATGGCACCTCAAAAAACCTCAAAGGACTGTCAACATAATCTTCTCGTTACGACAAAATTAAAAAATTGGAAAAACATTATCTGGTTTTTTTTTTTGTTCGAATTAAACAAATTGATGAAATTAATCTTCTTCTAGTTGATTAAAACTCGTCCATATTATATATTAGTAGTTTTTATCCTGATTTTGTTATTAATAACCGGAATATCTGCGTGGGAGTCATTTTTATTACAACGCGATTCAGATGTTTTCGGGCCACCTCAAAATGCATTACTATCGACGTTTTGCCTTTCGAAAAAAAATTGTAATAATAATTGAAAGAAATTGAATCTTGATTTTAATCAGTTTGAATTGAAGAAATTGAGATAAGTAAACTTTTTTTCATTCATTAAAACTCGTTCATATTAAATTTCTTATTTTTCATCTCGTTTTCGTTATTAGGCGTCATCATATCTGCGCGATAGCCGTTTATTTCTGTCGGCTGATTATTTAGACGAGATTCCAAAGTTTAGTTAACATTGAACATATTGAGAGAAGAAAATTCATGTTTCTAGTAATTTTTTTAGTAACTAAAAAATGCATTTTTTAATTCCGAAGTTTCGATCATTATTTTCTAATTAGTGATCTCAATATCTGCCTGATAACCAATCTTACTCCGAACATTCATCATGTAGTCGCGCATTTGATTCAACATCAACTATACCAGATAATAGAATTAATAATTTTCTTTCCAATTTCGCGATTTAAGTATTTGGAATGAGAATACAGACTGAAATTGATCAATTTAACACAACAACATTTTTTAAATTTATTATTTTCTAAAATGGCCACTATAAAAAATGTCCACATATAAACTTACTCATTGCACCTAAATTCTCAAATTCTCAAAATCTTTCTAAACTTGGAAAACCATAGAACGTTTCCAGAATATGATCTTTATATGTTCTCTGATTGGTTAACCGAATACAACAGTTTGTTTTCTAATTTTTTATTCCTACTTTTCTACCCTGTCATAAAAACCTTTGCAATGTTGATTTATTCTTTGCAACGAGGTATTTCGAGAGCAAATCGAGCAACTTACAACTTTTCAAAATCGAAAAACGATTCAACATTTCCGAATGATATTGTATTCATAGCATCGAAGTGGAACGTCGCAAATTGTTAATTGCAAAGTTGCGGAGATTTGGGCAGCCGAGGAAACTGCACAAATGGTAGCGTCTGAGCACCTGGAGTTACGAACGTTTGAACACTTCTTCGAAGGCAGGTGGTTCGTGTGCTTGACGTGCTTGCGCTCCCATCTAAGGATGAATATGATAAATCTGCTCTAAGGATAAGGCAGGCACACCTTGGTACCTGAATTGTGCGAAGGAGTGACTGTGAAAACGGGAAAGCCTTCCCTTGGCCTAGGATCTCCTATAATACACCCCCGAGTTCACAATCTATGCAGTGAATGTTGACGTTCGTCCATCTTGGGCATAAGCATCAAAGTAAAAGGCTGTTTCTACGTTCGGGCACATAATTCACGGTGCCTATGGACCTCTATACCTGCCCTATGTACACAAAGGACGAATCCTTCTTCTACCTTTCTACCTGAGAACGAACAAAGAGACGTTAGCGTAACGAAATCAACCACCCTCCCACATTCAACAGTCTTTCCGCTCTTCTTTCCAATCTACGAACAAACTCCAAGTAGCCACTCTTACAACGTTGGAGTAACTATTTTTCATTTTTTATTCGGTGCTTTCAAGTCAATTTTAATTGCTGTGCTTCAATTAATGGGGCTTAAGTTGAAGTTGATTGAGAGTTAATTGAAGGTCACCTGTTCGGAAGGGTTTACAAGGGTATTTGAGCCAAATATCTGATCGACAATCGTAGGAACAACTAATGCAATTATTTTAAGTGATCTGGTGATTAATATTTGCACCGGAATATCGTAAAACGTCTGGGAATTCAAATTTTTTAGTATTGTTGAAAATGACCATAATCGCTAGACGAAATGACGGGCTTCTCAGTTCTTGGCGTATTTATGAACATATTTATGTTTATGGTGATCCGATTAGTAAAAAAAACCGCATGGTTCCTTAAGTCTTGATTTATTCGTCGATAAATATTTATTTACTGACCCACTTATTCCATCAGAGAAAAATTCAATGTACAGTGGATACAGAAACAATAACGAGCCTAGCAACTTTCGAGTGACCGTTATTAATTGTTAATCTATGAAAATATTCTTATATATATATATATAACTTTTTTTACACCAATGAATATCTATCTAAAATATGCTCGAGATTGATTTGCCGAAATGTTGATTGGTACAGTTATTAGTTAATCGCAACCCAAACAGCAACAATTTTCATTAAACAATTTGTTTACACCAATTAAAAATTTCTCAAGAATCTTTACATTTTTGTTGGGCCCTTCAACATCTCTTGTTGCTTTATAAAAAAAATCCAGATCCAAGAAAAATCAATGTTGTACATGTTAAAGCGTGTAACAAGAACTCTGTAAACTCTGTAAACTCTGTAAACTCTGTAAAAACAAGAATCCCTCAAATTCCAGAACACACAATATATTGCATATCTTGTCCGACACATATTTTGGAATAGAGTCCCTAGAGTGATAAGATACGGATGTTTTTCATTCATAATACCCAGAAATTTGGTGAGTATCGAGCAGTGGCCTTATCCAAAATTCGTGACAAGAGATGATAGAGCGTTGATACGAACTGAGCTACTTTTTAACTCCTCGAAATTTCGTTGCACTCGTCACCATTATCAGTTCAGCCATCAATTTTAGGATAAGGCTACAGAATCGCGGTGCAGCTTCCTGTTAAGATATCTGACCGAAAACCTCGGAACCCAATTCGTTAAAATGTTTGTACCAATTTATGACGCCCACCAACTAATTTACCGAAATAATGCACCGCAATACTTTAGCAGCTACAAATTATTCAGCACATCGACTGAAACGAAAAACACAAATCAAAACATTGATCTACTCTCGATGACGCGTATCAACATTCGGATCAATGTGATCAATACAAACTTCCCGAAACCATTCGCAGCAACATTTCATAATTTTAAATTAACCGAAATATTAAAAAAAACGGTAATCTACACCTGGCGATGTGTATGTTAATGACCCGTGTATAGATGTTTGCGGCAATGTTCGGTCGTAGCAAAAATAAACAATAATTTTCCTTTGTTTAACATTTCGACTCTCTTCGGAGTCCTTTTCAGAAATTTAATATCTGTATTTCGATATTGATATTCAATTATGAATGAACAATGATATCAATTGACAAGTTAACCTACACTTATTTTTTTATGGAAATAAATGTGAGGAATGTCGATCCCATTTGTTAGGTCCGTCGGTAATGTAAATCGATCAGTGAAATCTTTAAGGGAGTCAGTGGATTGTAGCTATGATAATTATATTGTGTCATTTGTGAAAGTCAATGATTGACATTTTTTTCGAGGTTATGTCTATAGTGATGTGCGTCAAGGATTTTTAAAGATTAGAACTCTATTGTTCACATTTTGTAGAGTAATTAACCAGAGGAACCGGTTAATTACTGGTAGAAAAACGAAAATTATTATTTATTTATCCTATGACCGAACATTGCCGCAAGCATCTATACATTGTATATATATATATATATATCGGTCACGACCTACAAAAATGTATAAAAATTGTGTATTAATAACCACCCAATGCGATCAATAAAATCGCCAAAGGCATAACAAAATTATATCTACATCTTAACATATGAAAAATCTCTTAACCACAAATAAATAAAAAAAGATTCCCGAAGACCCCTATTGTCGTGACTCGACTGGACGTATTCGAAGACGCGTGCGCCGAGCCTTTCACGCACATTGTCAAACTTAATTTATATACATACGGGAATAATTAAGAAATATATTCCTTTTCCTTTATTGCCTTTGGAAGGCTGGCAACACGCACGCACAGCAGCGCTAGTCACGAAGAGATGCCGCGTATGGAGGGCGGCGATGGTGGCGGCGGCGCTTTCGAGGATATCCATCCACGTGGATCGTTGGCAAAAGGAGGGGCGGGGGAGGGGGGATTGGCCTTGGCGGATGGCAGTGGGATTCGTGGCTGCGACGACGATTCTAGCGTGCCATGCTGCTTCATACCGGCTTGATTCGGTCTCTGCGACTTGGTTTTCTCTCTGTACTACGTCGGCGTAGTCGTACTTCGTTTTTCGTCGTTGTCGTTCGCGTTAAGCACGAGCGCCAAGAGTACATTGAGATTGAAAGATGGGGGAAGCGACGCTGGTGGCGGCACCGCGACGCCGCGCGTCGACGCAACGGCTTCGTTGTCTACCGGCGCCCACCAGATGTCTCCAAGACTCGGGACACCGAACGGCCGAGCCCCGAGAGAGCGAGAGAAAATATAACTCTATAGAGCGCGGTAGCACGAGATCCCAGAACCGACGGCGCAACATGACGTCACGCATTTTCCAATTCACGCGGGTGCGCGAGGCCAGTTGGGACGTTCAGTTGGAACGTGGGCGAGGCAATCCGGGTCGGCTAATGCAGTATTTAAACTTTTTCCAGATTTTTTTTTATTTTCGTAAGGATGTCGTTGTATATATTGGCATGTGTTCGAGGTTTGAAAGTAGGTTATCATGTTTATTGAATGAATAAATAAGTAATTGGGCATTTCCTTCAAGTACTTCTGATGGTTTGCCGTCAGGTGCTCCATTGTGATGGGGGGAGGGGGGTATAAAATAATCGGTGTGACACAAAGCCACCTAAATCATTCGGCGAAATGTAGGTTTGACTAAGAATTTTGGAAAATTAAGAGCATTCAATTTATTCTAAACAAAGTATCGGAAATTTTTGGTAATTGGTAGAAAACTAATGTTTGTTGTAGCCTTAACTAAAATTTGTTTAAATTACGGGTTTACCATGACAAATGTTTTTGTTTAAAAAAGTATTTAAAAGTATTTAATCATTTATGAAAACGTTTTAATAATTGTGACCCGTATTCATGCTGCGAATAATGAATTTATTTAAATTACAAACCTTAACCATTTTAGTAAAACGTAGAATATTTTGAAAAAATTATTATAAGTTTGGAGATTACAGAAAAAATGTTTCCCCTACAATAGTTATTAGTATTCGTTGTCTAACTCCAAAATTCTAGCATTCCAACTGTACATCCTTAACAAAAAATCCTTATCGCGGTAACAAGAATGACCTACGGGTCATTTTCGATTGCCGATCAGTAAAAAAAGTTTACTCAGTGAATTCACATCCTTGTTCCGGTATTTTTTATTTTCCAAATAAACCCAAAATGATAAATATATAAAAATAAAAATGGAACCCATAAAAAAATGGTTTCCTCCAATTCGTCATTATTAGTTAATCACGCCCAAAATTCTACTCTGGCATGCCCGAAACAAAAAATCCTTATCCGAGTAACGAGAATGACCCTTATTGCCCGTGTTCGTTTCCGGAAGCCTCGACGGTTCCGTACCTATCGCGTGGGGAAACGTCGTGAGGCACGGGGCAAGGGGCTCGGGGGGCAGCCCGGCGCCGGGCGTCACGATTCACCGCAAGACTATACGAGAGTACCATTGGTGGGAGCGAGATCGAGGAAATAGAAGAGCCGGCGAGGGAGCAATATAGAAATGGAGGGGAAGCCGGCTTGGAGAAGCGTTGGTGGGGTCTCGAAACGATGGTGCGCGCGCGCGCTTTTACTCGCGCGCCTCCACGCGATGAACCTTCCTCCTAGTTATGTACTGAGCGCGTCTATATACATATATACATACACGGAAGGGGGAGCGGAGATCGGGGTGGGGATCGCGAGGAAGCTCGCGATGTTGGCGCGTTTCGAGGGTGGGGGTAAAGCTGGGCGCGGCCTATCCCACTAGTGTTCCGTGGCGGCGTACACGATTATAAAAATAATATCAGTGTACCGCGCTTTCTCGCATAGATATCCCGGGGCCCACGATATTCCGCCACGGCGCATCGCGCAATATATAACCACATTCGCGTCACACATCGCGGCCACCCGTTATTTTGTTATAACCTTGAAAAAAAACAACAAAACATTATTAATATTATTACCATTATTATATAATTATAATTAAGTTATAATTGACAGACACGCGCCTGTAATCCGCCGCAAGGACCGCGCGACAGAGTCTCAACGTCTTACAGCGCTACAATAAACCATCTACCACCACTTCCACAACCACCACCACCACTACCACCACCTCTTACATATTCTCTGTCATCGTCATCGCGCACCGTCATCGGGGCATTACCGAAATCGCAATCGTTTTAATTTTTCGTCGCTCGTCATTCGCATTCAGCTCGCGAATTTCATCGCCATACGTAGCGGCCCGCGCGCCTTCATCACGACGACAACGACAACGTCGAGGACGACGACGTTCTGCGAAATACTATTGCTATTTCGTCGCTTCCTCAGCAACTAAATAAAATAAGAAATAAGAAATTTGAGAGACTTTTTTTACCGCGTAATTTCATTATTTTCCTATGTTCATGTGCACTTGGTTCAGTGCGTCGTGATTACATTAACGGCACGTGCACAACTACGCAGCGTAAACCTGACGTCACTCGATAACCTCGTGTCAGGAGTCGCGAGAAAATTCGACCAAGAAGAGAAAATAATATAAAACGATATTCCGTAACCGTGGCAGACGAGCATGAGCGCTCGTTCATCAAACCTCTCGGACTATATTCTCTAAATTTCCGGCTCGCGGTATCACCGCCAGTGTCGCTATATGTGCGCTTAACGACGATTGCTAAACCTCGTTGGTGCAGTTTTCTCGTCCACGGTGCGTGACGGAAGATTTTACCGCATTTTAGCTCCAAGGATAAATCACATTATTTTTACTTAGAAAAAAAAAACACTATTTCTCATAAGCAATATCCAGCGGCTTAACGAACGAACGAAAGCTGAATTATTACCTCATCGACGCGCTTCCCTTCCACACCGCTCGTAACCGCGGAGAACCACGTGTGACCCTTTCGCCGGTTTCGACGAAACATATATCAGCATAGTCGAGGGTGACCGGCTGCGAATAACACGCGAGAGAAAGAGAAAGAGCGCGCGAGAGGGAAAGAGCGTAATCACGAGCAGCTCCTTCCTCGGCTTGGCTCATACAAGAGCCGAAAGAACTACGAAAGGAAGGCGCGCTTCTCACTCGGCGAGGCCCTGCCCGGCTCCTCTAAACCGAGTCGTTAGTCCACCGTCAACCCAGCAGCTTCATAGTCGCTCCGTGTGTGCAGTAGATTCTGTTCACCGTCTCGACTGGACCGCCACCGATCACAATTCCAATCACCACCCGCACCACCTTTTCTCATTATTCCAACAAATAAACAACAATAGAATACTTTTTTTTTTCTTCTAATCTTCCTCGCTGACTTTCGTACATCAAGGAATACTACGATTACCGAGAAATTAAAATTCGATCTTCCTCATTGTCACAGCAGCTGACCATTTAACTGGATTACTTGAAAAAGTGGTGTGAACAAAAGTGAAAAAGTTTCGTAGTGTTATATGTATATCTATATATATATTTATAGCGATTGACCTCGTGACATTGAACTTGAGAGTGCAGCGTTTAAACGCCCTTTGATATAAAGCGATAAAGAAAGCGCGTATTGGTGGACGCGTGAAAATTCGCGAGTGAATTAATCAGCGGTTAGCGAAGGAAAGTGCAGGTAAAGGCTCGAAAATAGGGAGGGAGAGAGAGATTGAGATTGGTGAGCGACACGAAGAGTAACGCTCGGTATATACCTGAGGATAGAGAAACGAAAAGGGCGCCGAGCGAAGAATTCCGTGAGCGAGGACATAGGGAAGGGGCAACACGAGAGCGAGAGACGATCTGACGAAGCCTGGGGAGAGCTGCTATACCAACACTCGAGTAACAACTGTCGTCGGTCACTCTACCTGCCAGACGAACAAGAGTCTCGTCAAAACTTCGTCCTATATTTATTAGTGGTTTTTGGGCATTCTTCGTGATTAATACAACATTTTTCATCGCATTTATTATATTATCGATAAGTGTTTTTGTTTACAAGTTCGTTTTTTTTTTTCATTCTTTTTTTTACGCTCTTTTCTCGAGAATTTTTAACGATCGTTCGGCGGTTCGACTTTTCGTGGGGAAAATTTCTAGTGCCGCGTAACGCTATCGGCCCCCGCTTCGACGGGCCCTCTAACGCTTCACGGATCCCCCCCTACTGACCCCCCCCAACCGCACGAGCAGTAGCGCATCGAGAGAGAAAATATAATCCAGTGTGTGCCAGTGTTTAAGTCTACCTCAGTCGTTAGCCGAAACTAACGAGAATTTAAGCTCCTTTTAAAACCCTAAGGATAATATTTAGAAGGGAGAGAGAGAGATTTATATATATATAACATATATATAACATATATATATATATATAAATTACATATTATATATACAAGGAAACATATATATAAATTATAATTATATATATATATTAAATATAATATTAAACAGTGTGCTAGACGCGCCGTTATAATATTCTGTACATAAAAGCAAAGCGCCAGTTTCGGATTTCTTCGATTTATCATTTTTTCCTGCGTCGTGCTACGTTCTTCGTACGTTCGTCTGTGAGTTTAACGCTCAAGATATTTAAAGGCTTGAGTTAACGCGTTCGCGAACATCAATATGTCACTGGATAAATTCGCCGAGGGAGGCTCGCTGCAGAAGGAGATGGAACGCCTCGAGATCGAGGATAAAAACGGCGATGGCCAAAGGTAAACATCATATTGATTTTTTTGATTTTTTTTGGAATGGGAGTTGTAAGGTTCCTTTGAAAATTCAAACGTAAGCCTAAAATCGCTACCGCCGAATTATTATCAAACTACGACTTTCGCGTTGTCTCATCTGTCGTGAACAATCCGACTTGAAACTGCTTAATCAAATTTACCCTGAAGTGACGATATCGCTTCAAATTGCAAAATTCTCTCCTATTTGGTTACTTCTGTAATGAATTGCGTCAATTTCACAAAAAATTTGTTGTATTTTTATGTAAATACGATAAAAAATGAGGATATTCCTATTTCGCCGTTTTGTTGATTGTTTATGTCACTGATGAATGGGAATAATCTTGACTAAAAATCTAAAAACGGATTTGAAAATAATTTTGGTAAATCCGAGGTAATTTCATTAGGAATTGGAAGTCGACTGAAATGTTCATTTTGTTCACTGATCTTTGGGGTTTTTATTTACTTTTATTTTCATTTATAAAAGTATTTGAAATAATCATAGTAAAATACTTATTTAGTTATTTTTATTTTTTTAAATGTTGCTTGAAAATGAAAAAATTATATCGAAAATTCGTTAAAAACTATTTGGAATCACACAAAAATTAATACTGTCGCAACATGTATTGAAATTAATCCTGGAATCTGTAGCGATGTTCTGCAATTTTTAGTAACAACGACTGCAAACAAAAAAACAATAAATGTCCCCAAATAAAATTCAGCCCGAATCGATCTTGCTCCAATTATAATTGGTATCGTATCATTTAACTGTGTCACATGTACGGTCGTATACATTTTTTCGTAACCTATTGAAAAATTAATCGACAATCGATTGCCACTAAAATAGAGCGAGGGAATGAGGAATAATTGGCTCAGTTCCTAGTCCCCAGCATTCTGTACTTTAATCATTAACCGTAAACTCAAAAATGAAGTTGCCTTAAACGTGGATAACGTTGATGAAAAATCAATTTTTCTTGGATTTCAGAATCTCGCATGAATTCTCATAACGTTAAATTCAATATTTATCTGTTATCGCATAAAATGTTTACTCGCGTATTCGCCCAAATATTTGTCAAAGTTGCGCTATTGAAAATGTCGAAGAAGAAAAATAAATAAAATAATAAATCCTGGCAGCGTCGCTTATATATAACAATAATAAAAACACCGATAGTAATGTTATGTATAATGTTCGTATAATATTCTTCTAATGTATACACACATGAAAGCGATGAATCGTCCACAAGACATGCTATTCTCGTGGGTTAATTGCGAAAAGAGATTTAAAGTTTTTAAGGCTCGCACTCATCCGCTGTTGTATAATTCAAAAGGGAAACGGCTCCAGACGAATCGTGTATATAATGATCAACTTTTGAAAATCGAACGACTTCTAACGTTATCGCGACGAGGCTGACAGCAGATAAATCTTAAAAATGGCTTACAAATATTATGAGTAGAGAAGGTGAATTTCCGTACAGTTGATGCTATAAAGTTGGAAAGATTTCGTGGAGGATGAAGCTCCCGAAAAATCAGGAGAGTGGAACCACAAAGAAACAAAAATGTTGGACAAAATATGGCGAGGTTGAAGCAAATTAATTTTGTATTGGATTTAATTCGGAAGAACGAGTGGCAAAGTTGACTCAGTACAAATATGCCTTTGATCAATATCCAGCGATGTTGAAGCAAGTGAATGATGTTGAGCGTACCGAAATCGAGTTGCTTCAAGATCACATTGTTGAAAAGTTGAACGAAATATAGTGATAATGAAGTAACTGCTTTTCTTCAACTAATCGAGATTGCTGCAAACTCAGCATCAAGCTTTGCGTTATGTTTGATCAGGGAAAATTAACAGCAGCGTTGTGTCAATCATAATGTGAAGTTAAACCTACTGAAGTAAAGTTGAAGTAATTTTGTTGCGTCAACGAAAATTTCCTTGTCTCAGTTTCAGACTTGACTTTGCGTTGAATTTAATCCAGTTAAATCGACAGTAAAGTTAAATCAACGGTAATGAACAGTTGAACAAACTAAAGTAACGTACCAACTAAATTTAGGTTGGTTCAACTTCGTACTTAATTTCACCACATCGATCTATGCCTTTGTCAGTGTACATACATAGCAGTCGTTTCAATCGATGCTCAATAATATCACGCACGGTACGTGAACACTGATTGTGTGACTGACAGCACGTGTCAACCGGACTTCCGGCTAATTTTCTGCTTGTCAGTGGCACGTGTTTCTACTGCTATTACTTTTTGTTATCGAGAAATCTTATATTAAGTAGAAAGGCTATTAATGATTATTTTTTTTACAAATATTTTCAAAATAATTATGCCAAATTGTAATGATAAAACTATATTATATTTTATTCTATATATTATTTTATTACCAATGAGAAATTTTCCCCATAAACTTGTTCGGTTTCTTAGGTTAATAATCGACCAAGTTTCACTCTCTATGTATTAGGTATAAAATGTAGTTTCAATGAATGAATTGCCTGAAAACTTGCGCTGGAATAATCGAGACAGTGCACAAGCGAAATTCGGCAGTAAGATGACCGGAAACGATCGGCAGTCGAAGGATAAGGTCACGAGTCAGGCCCGCGTGTCTACTCTTCGACACATTGACTCTTGTGTTCGATTACCGCTTCTGTCGATCGAGAATTATTCAACGCACGAGTCAAGATTGAATGGATAAAGTGCTTGTTGCTTTGATCGCAGGACACCATAAAGTAGCCGATCGTGTCCTTATGAATTCAGTTCAATGCGTGCCGTTTGAATATACACACATATTCAATTTATTTCATTTTTATCACGTGGAAAATTTAATGATAGAAACAAAAAACGCATGAAACGAACTTATGACCGAAAACAATTGAAGATCATTAGCACAGCATTAAAAAATGTACTTCAATTTGATATTTTCAATATTACTATTCAAAATATACATGAGAACACATGATTTATAGATATATTTCTACAAGTACATATTTTATGTATTTCCATGAGAAGATATTTTTTTCTAAATATTAATAATTGAAGATATAGAAAAACATTAAATCTACAATGTCGACACCATATATAATTTGAGATATTTTTTAATAGGAACAAAACAGATCGAATATTGCGTTTTTCTCTTCAAATGATTGAACCAAAATTTACAAAAATAATATATATTTTTGTACATTTTGTCGAGTACGTTGAGCTTTAGTTTTCGTATCACAGGAAAAATGTCTCTTTGAAATCTTTGCGAAGTTTCTCGATAGACGTCTCGTTTGTAAGATAAATAACGCCCCCACCCTCAATTTCTTCCGTCGCGAAATGACCGCCCGTAAGTAAACGTGAGTCACTCGAAGGTGACGCGTTGACTGTAAGACCATTGCCGGACAGTTCCATGCGTCAATGGACTATTTTATACGGGTCTACATGAGACCGTTTAAATTTTGAATAAAATTTCCAATTCAAGTTCGTTTGGTATACAAAAGTTTCTAAAATAGGGACGAACTCGGTGCAACAACAGGAGATAAATAATTTGGGAAAACAGGCCACGTTGAAAGAGAAAGAAGGAGATAAAGAATAAGTGTATGGCAAAGGGAAAAAGGAAGGAAGAATAAAAAAAACGAACGTTTGGTTTGGTAGCTTTTAGTTAGTGGATGCCTCCCCAGCTTGAGCTGACACGCACCGGAAGCGTGAAGTAATAAACCATGCGGTCTCGAGTGCAGCTTTTCTCTATTTTCTTATTCCTCTTTTTTCCGCCTCTTATTTTCTCCACATATCCCGCTACTGGTGGGCTGAAAAAAAAAACACTGAGTGTCACCAGAAGCATAGTAGACGAACAGAACACACGACTGCGTTTCCGTGAATGAGGATATAAGTGGAGCGAACCAAAAATGAATACATAAAAAACATCTCGCTGACGCACCCACGATAACCGACGGTTATATAATTTCATTTATTTCTATGAAATTTATACATAATTTTAATTTCCATTTTATGTAAACTATTGACTGTAACTTGATGGTTGAATGGCCGTAGTAACTATTTTTTTTTACTTGGCATAACTCACTTGAATTAATTGCAGATACAACTTAGTTAGAGTTACTTGAAAATACTCGCTTGTTTTATCAATTAATAGTTGCCACATTTCTTACGACTATTAAGGGTCTAGTAACTCAGGCGACAATATCTGTAATTACATTTTTTACACATAAAAAATATCATGGTAGTTCAAAATATGAATGGTCGTTGTCACAACAATTTAGCGACAATAAATAATGGTGAATACATACAGAAAATTTCTATCGTTAAATAATACATTAATTTAATGCAATTTTCCGTTCTCTCTATTAATAACTGAAAAAAACTATCGATAAACATTAACTGGGCCCGATAAAATTTTTGAAAACCCAATTTCAAATGTCCCTACATAAAAACGAAAATCCAGGTTCGAGGATCCGTTAAAGAAATTTTTTTTTTTAAAGTCGGACCGATATTTCGTTATGGTGGCAGCGATTGAAAACTTTTCCATAGCCTCCTGATCGTGAGTGGCTCATAGGGCGTCGTGTGTGGCGCGCGCGTGTAAATAAAATTTGTATCGTTAAATAATACATTAATTTAATGCAATTTTCCGTTCGTTCTCTTGACAACTGAAGAAAACTATCGATAAACATAAACTGGGCCCGATAAAATTTTTGAAAAACCAATTTCAAATGTTCCTGCATAAAAACGAAAATCTAGGTTCGAGGATCCGTTAAAAAAAAAATTTTTTTAAAAGTTGGACCGATATTTCGTTATGGTGGCAGCGATTGAAAACTTTTCCATAGCCTCGTGATCGTGAGTGGCTCATAGGGCGTCGTGTGTGGCGCGCGCGTGTAAATAAAATTCCTATCGTTAAATAATACATTAATTTAATGCAATTTTCCGTTCGTTCTCTTGACAACTGAAGAAAACTATCGATAAACATTTACTGGGCCCGATAAAAATTTTGAAAAACCAATTTCAAATGTTCCTGCATAAAAACGAAAATCCAGGTTCGAGGATCCGTTGAAAAAATTTTTTTTTTTAAACTTGGACCGATGTTTCGTTATGGTGGCAGCGATTGAAAACTTTTCCATAGCCTCGTGATCGTGAGTGGCTCATAGGGCGTCGTGTGTGGCGCGCGCGTGTAAATAAAATTTCTATCGTTAAATAATACATTAATTTAATGCAATTTTCCGTTCGCTCTCTTGACAACTGACAATAACTATCGATAAACATTTACTGGGCCCGATAAAAATTTTGAAAAACCAATTTCAAATGTTCCTGCATAAAAACGAAAATCCAGGTTCGAGGATCCATTGAAAAAAATTTTTTTTTTTAACTTGGACCGATGTTTCGTTATGGTGGCAGCGATTGAAAACTTTTCCATAGCCTCGTGATCGTGAGTGGCTCATAGGGCGTCGTGTGTGGCGCGCGCGTGTAAATTGGTGGTAAACTCGAGTTGCTTGTGCGGCGAACTCGCCCGGGCTACTCTATCCGGTCGTTTCGTTTCTCGTGCTCTATCTCTACAGTTTTTTATATTTTTCTCTCACTCGCTTCTGTCTGCAATCTAATGTCGCGTATGTCGTATACTCTGCGGCTCTGAGAGCCTTACGTACCGTTCCATACGGGCCACGCTCGTCTCGACTGCTCTGTGCTTCTGTGTGCGTGCCAGTCAAGAACGCGCGTGCGTACGTTTTCCGGATCTACGCACTTTTCAGAAAACATAGATATCGCTCGGGCGTCGCTTAAGCCGAGCGTCTACGTGGCCTCCGAAAACCTCCAGAAGTTGCGTCGCTCACTCTTGCAGCTTTTCGCGCTAATACCCAACCCAACCACGATACGATAGCCCGCCAAGCGGCTTCACGTTCGATCTTGGATACATCGAGATATCCAAGCTCAGAATACCGCTACGTAACTAATGATCGGATGCTCGTATTTCCAGTTATTAGAAAGTTGGCTGATACCTCAGAATTTCGAAGCACTCGCTGATCTTACGCTCAGCGGTTTTCGATCAAAAGAACATCGCATCGCTTTTCGACAGGATTCATTATAGATTTTTAGAAAATTACGCTACATCAAAAATATCATTTTTCGAAATAAGTTACTTTTCAATCCAGTGATTGTTTTGTAATTCTGTGAATAATGTGGGATCTTCTATGAGATATTTGAAGAATAAAAATTAATTTTTTTTTCCAATGTAACAAATGTAAGAAAAATTTGGGAGTGATTCAGCAAATGATTATTAAAAAGATTTCTGCAGTAGGGAATTTTATTTTTAGTAAAATGGTAATTTTTTTCTATGCACGACTCTGGATAACTATAATTGAAGATAACGATATGTAACTCGTGATAACCATAAGTCCGCGCTGAAAATAACGTTCATTGCCCTCTGATTTCTTCATAGCCAAGTTTCAACAAAATTGTAAGCACAACACACGCGAAATCCGAGCATTCCAAGGCGCGAGGATGACGTAAATAGGCGTTATCTCCAAAAATTAGCGGTGAACGAAGTCACGCTCGTTTTTTTTTCGACGAAAGCATCGGCGTCGAATATAATGCTTACTGTACTTTGTTGTACGTGGTTTTTACAGTCGAATGCTATTTATTAAGAGTGCCGCCAATGGGTGCTGCTGCTGATGCTCCTGGCTGCGCGTTCCAGTGAATCATACATTTAATACGGTCAGATCGCTTGATATTCCTTTTAGCTTGTTACGCTTGTTACAAGATATACGATGCAAAGAAAATTTGTAAACAGAGTAACATTTCGCATGAACTCAAATTTTTCAAAGCTATAAAACATCCTCAACATTTTTCTCATTCCTGATAAAAATTGTATAAACATCTAATATCCGATATAATAATATAATTTCAAATTCTTACAAAAACAGGAAATATCAAATGGTTGACTTTTCAAATAGTTATTGAACTCTTCTGCAAATCCTTATATTTCGATTTGGCATTTGAAAAGAATGTTAAAAAAATCGTTACGAAAAATGTTCTTTCGCTATTTTTAATACAGTACAAATATATATGTATTGTTTCACGACATTGGCCATGTTTGTTACAAGATACGGTACGAAAAATTTTAATCAAATCTGACACGTACAATGATATACGAACTACACGAACTAATAAAAAGGTCTTCAAAAAATATGTACTTCACAGCCTCAAAATGCTACCACAAACGTCATACGAAGTATTTTCGTAGTACATATTATTCAAATAGCTTAGGCATTGCTGTAGAATTTTTGTTTTCAGGATTCTTAGGATACAAATGACGGTAATAAAATCTAAGCTTCGTGTGATTTCTCACTAGGACTCGAGGCGAGTCCGAAATTCCGTTCTCACAACGATCCGATCACGGTGGCGAATTTCTCCGCCTCGGTGACCGAGGTCGCGATCGTTGACGCAAGTTCGTCCGTGAGATCGAATCTAGAGGTTCGTTTACCGGTGAGAAACGTGTGTATAGTAATAAAGAGAAAGGGTACGAGAATTCGGCGATAGGCACGATCTTGAAAAATGAAGTGAAAACGCTTGCGAAGCACAGAGTGTGTCAAAGTGAAGCGACAAAAACTCACAAATACATACATACACCACTTCGTATGCTTCTCTCACGAATCTCGTGCTTGGCTTGCCGCTCGCTGCTCCTCCGGCGGCTCTGCTTGTTATGAAAGCCCCACGTCTTCCGTTAACTCGACAGAGACGGAGACACAGTGAAGATTGTGCGTTAGTTGCGTGCGTGGCTCTATCTTCTGGCTGATTCACGCATTCCGCCCCCGCAAAGCCGGTAACGTTGTGATCTATTCTTCGTTGTGCACCCTTTTTCTATTCGCCTCTCTTTCACTTCGATACGGCAGAAAATAAAATAAAAAAAAAGTTTCTCAACACTCTAAAGTCTTAAGTAATATTAACGTTAACTTGTAAATGCTTTTATAGCTTATATTTTCCGGATATAATAATTGGAAATTCATAACATTTTCATCCTAAAGTTGATGCGTGAAAAACATGCAGGCAAAGTTTAGTGAAAGCGTAAAATCTTATTCCCATTATTTGCCGTTATCTTAAGCAAAAGAGTAAAACTTGTAAATATTTTGTGGTTGACTTTTGCAGAAGCCTGAAAAGTTCAAATTTTTCACAGCTTACTGATCACCAACAAATATTGTCGCTCAAGAATTATGTTTTAATCAAATAATTGTATTTTTGCTTCATCCTCTCCTCGGTTCTTTCATCTGAAATGTAACCTGGCAAATCGAGCTCTTGTCTTATGTTACAAATCATATTAATCTACTGAGTAACCAACTTTCCCTTGTATAGCAATTTAGTCGCTGAAATTCCGAGGTCCACAAATCGTCATTTGTGGGAAACGTGAAGCAGTTAATATGCTGAAATAGCTGCGGGGTTAAGGATTAAACCGTACAACATGTTGACGCAAACTTTCTTAAGCAGAGCTACCACAAAATCTATCAAATTTTAACATCTTAAATTCGTCAGAAAATTGCGATTCAATTAAATAATGACATCAGCCTCACTTCGCTCTTCCGCTCTTTGATCACAATAGCATCCGAAAGAAAGCCACATTTTTACCAGAGCCCTTGAAATAACCTTTCTCCCAAAACCTTAGAAATCTGCGGAACGAACCAACTCTACTTCGTAGAGCAATTCAGCCGCCAAAATTCCAAGGTACATGGAGCCTCATTTGTGGAAAACGTGAAGCAGGTAATATGTAAAGAGGCCGGAGGGTGGAGAAGCTAAACGCATGGGCGCAGAGGCTTGCGCGGTCTATTCGTCGAAAATGTCGTCTCATTGTCGGCCGAAACAGCGTCTCAAGAAAGCAGAAAGAGCGAGAGATGAATATAAAGAAAGAAGCATCGACGGAGAATGAGAGAACCTCGCTCTCGTTGCTTCAGTTTCATTTGCTATCTCGCTTTCGCGCTGACGCTGCTTCTCTCGGGCAAGCTCATTCCATTCCTCGTTTTTTTTACGACGCGTTCGCCTTCTCGTCGTGGCGTATAAGCGAGGAGCCTGCAAGTTCCTTCGACTTTGACCGATTTCCGAGAAAGGCCTCTTCGCGCGGTCTCAGGTCAACGCTTAGCTTGTAACCCACCGACGAACCGCTATAATATACCTTTTCCTTACACTCGTCGCACCGCTCAAGCTTGTAGATTCTCTCGTTATATAGGTACGAAATACGCGGACGCTGACGCGCCGGCCCGTGAGTCGTCTCTCTTTTTTATTCCTTGTGCGCGGCGCTCGCACGAGACTCACCAACGACGCAGTGGTATTTTGTATGTGTATTAGGTATAGAGTACGCGTCGCTGATGCTCTGAGCTACTACCTGCTGGGCGCGGTTTCGCTTCAAGGGAAAAAACGAGCGAGAAGGATGCGAAGTAAATGCTCGGTTGGAACGAGAGAAAACAAAGAGATGGGATCCGGAAGAAGCCGCGTGCGCCACAAACGTTCTAGCTCGCTCAGCCGCCGCACCCGCACCCACATATCCCCACACAGTTGAAGGTACAAACCATTATACCTACAGCTAATATAACTCGGGGAAAGAAGCCCCTCGTCGTGTTTTCTGAGTTGTGCCTGGAATTGTATACCTGTCCTGTTGTATTTTACTGGCCCTGTGTGTGTGTTTGTGTGTGTGTGCGCGCGTCGCTCCTAATCCCGAAAATCTTTCAGACTTTAAACGTTCCGCATCGACCGCCTTTTTAAGAAGGATTTCATAATAATCGTTACTGGCCAGAATTTTAGGCAACCCACATTTCAAAAACGTTATATTTAAGAGAAATTGTACATATCTCCAATACTTTTTAAGTTAAATTTTTAATATTTCATTCAGCAAGTATTATATAACTGGAAACACATCAACACATCAATTTTTTTCCTGAAACATTTCTACCCGGTTGACTGCTAACTCGCATCCATATTTTCACACACAGTAGAAGGTACGAAGCATTATTCCTTGAGCTAATATGAGTCGGGGAAAGAAGCCCCTCGTCGTGTTTTCTGAGTTGTGCCTGGAATTGTATACCTGTCCTGTTGTATTTTACTGGCCCTGTGTGTGTGTTTGTGTGTGTGTGCGCGCGTCGCTCCTAATCCCGAAAATCTTTCAGACTTTAAACGTTCCGCATCGACCGCCTTTTTAAGAAGGATTTCATAATAATCGTTACTGGCCAGAATTTTAGGCAACCCACATTTCAAAAACGTTATATTTAAGAGAAATTGTACATATCTCCAATAATTTTCAAGATAAATTTTTAATATTTTATTTAGCAAGTATTATATACCTGGAAACACATCAACACATCAATTTTTTTCCATATTTTCACACACAGTAGAAGATACAAAGCATTATTCCTTGAGCTAATATGAGTCGGGGAAAGAAACCTCGTTGTGTTTTCTGAGTTGTGCCTGAAATTGTATATTTGTCCTGTTATATTTTACTGGCCGTGTGTGCGTCTCGGTGCTAATCCCGAAATTATTTCGGACTTGAAACGTTCCGCATCGACCGCGTTGTTAAAAATGATTTGGTAATAATTGTTACGACCCCGGAATTAAGGGATCCTGCATTTTCGAGACGAGACAGGCTTAATTTTCTAGAACACGGACCAACAATGTTAGCGACATGAAAGAAAAATGGTATAATTTTTTGCATTATATAAAACATATTTTTCAAAATAAAATGCTATATATATAAATATATATATATATAAAGCATTGGTGTTCTGAAAAGTTTTTCTGAAGATTTTTTTCCAAATTTAATAAAAATAGCATTCATTTATTAGTAAAATATATTCTTGTCGGCACTTTTATGTTGTTTTTATGGTTGTGATGTCAGAATAATTGTCAGGATTGCTGGCGACGGCTTCAGCAGCGTAAAAATGGCGCCCGGTCATTGGGACCGACGCCATTTTGCGAAACTGGCGCAGTGTGCCGCCTGTAGTATAGCGAGCTAAACAGAAGGTATGGTGGATTAATAATTTGAAAACTATGTTGTTAAATAAACCAATAAAATGAATAGTTGATAAAAATCATGATTGCATTGAATTCACATTAATCGCTATTATTTTATTCAAATAAACATGAACCTTAATAATAAAAAATATAAAAATACTGCGACCATAGAAAAACGTGCGATAAAAATATTCACAATTAATGGATTCAGAATTTTTTTTATATTCCAATAAATCTGAGTAACTCTTACCATGGACAAATTATTCTGCAAGTATTTTGTCATATAATTATTTTCAATTTATTTGATTAATTAAGACTTTCCTTTATTAAATTCGAACGAACATATTAGAATAATTTGACTCGCATCTGAAAATATTCGAGCAAGCCCTTTTTTTTCTAAGTAACATTTACGTTCATCGAAAGCATCATAATTAAATCCAATAACGCGGGGTCAAAAGTTTAAACGTATATCAATTCTCAAAATGATAAATTAAATTTACTTTCTAAAGAAAAATTGATTTGAATCGATCTTGTACACGGAAAGAAATGTTTGATTGTGACAACTACATTTCCAATATGCTGTACACAATCTCTCAAAAATTAGTTGCCTCACCTAAAATGTCGAATAGTAACCTCAACTATTCACGATTAGTCCTCGCGAGATTAGTGAGGTTAACCAATCCAATCGTTGCGACTACCATTCGAATCGTCTTTATAACCTTTCGAACCGTTGGCACTATCATTTGAATTGTAAGGGAAATATAATAATCGATTGGTTGTGTCAACTCATTTTTTCGTTATGATAACTAATCTTTTTTTTCCGTGTATTGGACATTAATCATAAGCCTGTTAGACCGAGTTCTCCGAATGCACCACCAAATTTGAAGCTGCACTTATACAAAAAAAAATATTTTCCATCGATTTCTATTCGTAATTTATTCTGATTAAAATTTTTTTTCCACATGACTGATTAAGATGTGTGGCAGCGCAAATGGTTGATAAAAATTTTCATCGCCGTCTTCGTCGTTAATCGGCCTTGCTGGATACGTTGGCTCGGTGTCATCTTCATCTTTATCATCATCATCATGATCTTGTCCTGACGACCGCGAACTACGCTGCACAAAAGTGCAGCGACGACGAGTGTAAGGAACTCGTGGCGAATGCAACTCCCTTTGATAGGGAAAGAATTCTTGGATCACATATAATCAGCGCCCACTTCTTTTTACATAGCTTCGCATCTACTTAATAATTGTGTCCTCGTTTCTCTTGCATGTCGCTTGTAATAACTAACTTTCAGTGCCGTCATCTTTTCGCTCTATTTCTTTCCCGGCTTCGCTTTATATAATTCTGATGCTGCTGTTGCAAATATATTCACGCGCTACGCTCAGCATCGCTAGGATATTGCCCCGGCAATGGTCGTTAGCCTTTACGAACGTGTCACTTGCGATATACTCGATCCTTTCTCAGAAAGACACTCTACCGCTTTTACCATCGCACACAGTCCTATCCCACATCCGTAGCGCTATATTAAATTGAGAAAACTTTCCAGCAACCGGAACTTCTCGAGCGTCTATCTCAAGTATTTCCACACTTTGCTCAAATGTGGTTCTTGCATTCCTGAACAGAGAATATGACTTGAGAAAGCGGAATTTAAAAAATCTGTATAATTTCTTTTTTTTTTACTCTGGATTTCTTTTTTGTTGAGTATTATATATAAAGTTTATCAAATTTACTTTGAAGTCGTTTAATATATAATATATATAGTTTATCAAATTTACTTTGAAGTCGTTCAATATATAATATATATAGTTTATCAAATTTACTTATGAAATTTACTTGAATTTCGTTTAGATCTGACTTTCTAAATTCGTTTCATCGAAGGAAAAAAGTAGTGTCTCATTTTGTTTGTTGGTAAAGTGGAAGAAAAAAATTTATGAAATTTCTTAAGTGTATCGTTTTCATAATTAATGAATTCCTTAACGGCCAAACTCTTTCCGTCTTGCAAAAAGGCTTTCCGATTTTTCGACCACTTTATAAATCAATATTACGTCTACCTCAATACAGAATTTCAGCTAGATTAGCGGTTAAAGAGATAAAGATCACATTGTATACAATTAATGAAAATGTAGCAGCGATTCATAGTTGGCACATGATCATTAACAGGATTTTTCCGAGTAAAATATTAAGCTCCACCAAATTCCACCATTGCGACAGTGTTTTTATGTTTCTTCGTGACTTAACTTTCTGTATACTCATTTTTATCGTTCATCCTGCGTACTTATACACTGTAATACCCCTCGTTCGCGATCTCGCTGGTCTCGCAACCAATTTTGTTGCTTGGAGCGTATTTAACCACGCGATTGGCTATGGCAACCAATTACTTCTTTCCGTGTACTCTCCCTTAACTATCAGTACCCAAAGCCCTTTCACACTGAAAAATAACTTTCCTATCGTCTGACCATTTTCAGAATCAAGAATAGAAATATGGTACCTTTATAAAATCCACAATTTTATCATACAGATGCAAAAGGGTTTTCTTTCAAGAAAAAAGAAAGGGTTTCTTATAGAACTCTACTATTAGTTAAATTCTTTCAGATCATGATGATGAGAAATTTGATAGATTTTTATCACATTGTATACAATTAATGAAAATGTAGCAGCGATTCATAGTTGGCACATGATCATTAACAGGATTTTTCCGAGTAAAATATTAAGCTCCACCAAATTCCACCATTGCGACAGTGTTTTTATGTTTCTTCGTGACTTAACTTTCTGTATACTCATTTTTATCGTTCATCCTGCGTACGTATACACTGTAATACCCCTCGTTCGCGAGCTCGCTGGATTTCGCAACCAATTTTGTTGCTTGAAGCGTATTTAACCACGCGATTGGCTATGGCAACGAATTACTTCTTTCCGTGTACTCTCCCTTGACTATCAGTACCCAAAGCCCTATCACACTGAAAAATAACTTATCGTTTGACCATTTTCAGAATCAAGAGTAGAAATATGGTACCTTTATAAAATCCACAATTTTATCATACAGATGCAAAAGGGTTTTCTTTCAAGAAAAAAGAAAAGGTTTCTTATAGAACTCTACTATTAGTTAAATTCTTTCAGATCATGATGATGAGAAATTTGATAGATTTTTATCACATTGTATACAATTAATGAAAATGTAACAGCGATTCATAGTTGGCACATGATCATTAACAGGATTTTTCCGAGTAAAATATTAAGCTCCACCAAATTCCACCATTGCGACAGTGTTTTTATGTTTCTTCGTGACTTAACTTTCTGTATACTCATTTTTATCGTTCATCCTGCGTACGTTTACACTGTAATACCCCTCGTTCGCGAACTCGCTGGATCTGGGCCAATTACGCGCCACTCGATCGCTCGATGGGGCTTGTCTCCTTTTCCACCCAGTGCTTGCATTCTAATACACCTATACGTGCAGCAACACACCAATGGCTGCAGTTGATATTCCTGTAAATTGCACTTGTGTTTGAAATGTCGTGCTCTCCCTATACAGCCCTAAGGGCTCGCGAGATTTCACTCGAAGCCCACGCGCACAATCTTACGAGTCAGGCATAGACGACATAACGCGGTACTTACGCTATTCGAAAAAAAAAATTCAAACTAAAGCAAAGATTGCTGTTGACTGAACCTCAATTAGAAAGCGTTCTGCAGTAGAAAAGCACTATAATAATTTGTCGAAAGTTGTGTATTTTTATTTTGCATTTTTGTTCAATAAAAAAAGGAAACATTAAGAAGGACCAAAGTAAAAATTGTAGCTCATTGAACGAAAATTTCAAAATGCCTTGCAGTGCAAAAGTACAATGATAATTTGTCGAAAATTCTACATTTCCTTTTTGTATCTTTGTTCGATAAGAAAAAATCAAAGTAAATTTTAGCTGACGGGACACAAATTACAAAGTTCTTTGTAGTTTTTGTGGTACAAAAATTGTATTGTTGTAGCACAAGCGATTTTGTAATAATTACTTGAAAAAATTTATTCTCGTTTTACCAAATGTCATTTTGTAATGTTTACAAAAAGAGGAAATGTGCAGATTGAATTATTTATTTAGTATAAGTCTGATGAATTTGTCAATTTATCATCTTTTGCAAATACGACGAATTTGTAAATTATAATAAAAAAAATCGCAGTTTTTAATTATGGGGTGACATTTATATTAACCACAACAGCCAAAATTCGCAGAAGGAATCACATTTCTTCGATGACCGTGACTCGCCGATTCATGAAACACACAAAAAGGACACGCGATCCTTAGTAATACGGTACAATGCATACGCAATGGTTCTCTGCTTATCTCTGTAATCAGAATTTTGCGTCACGCTCAAAGTTTTATACCGTGTCACTAATAATTTTTTTTTTCATTCTCATTTAGATTTCCCGGTATTCCATTTATCGTTTATCACAGCCATTCTGAAATATCAGCAAAACATTTTATTTCCCATTATTTATAAATACCGTGTTAGCTGCGAATTCAACATTCTCATATTCGCATATAAGAAACGCTACTACATTCTTCTCATACTTCAAACGTAGAACGGTTTAATTTCGTAAGTTGGAACATAACCTTAAAAAAAAAACAAATTGTCCAATATTTTTCCATGAAACCCACTTAATCCTAAATATTTTAATGAAATTTCCCGCAGACAGTTCCCAGATAGAAAAGTCAAATATTTACAACCACAAATAATAATTTTATAAACTTGATTCATATTTCCTAATTTGGACTATGTTCGCCACGACAATTATATAATATAGTCACCGTAATTTATAAATTTCTGAAAATGGTTGATTAAACAATAGGAATAATTATACACATTGAAAATTAATAGTTTCATGGCCAATTAGATAATTTAACTTGGCGTCAGTTCTTTGATTTTGCGTTTTAGTGACATCCTTAAATTACACGTTTCTCTGACGTTTTTCTTTCGACCTAATATTCGTATCTCGTCATTGCGTCTATAGGAATACACACATTGGCAACCAGAGCTGCTGGTATCATTTCGCCCACGTACCTTCCCAAAGTATTGATTACTTTCTATGGCCCTGGTCTGGTGTAAGTTAAGAGGGGAGGAATGAGGAAGATAAAGGCAGGAGAGGCGAAGAGCCGACAGAGACTCACAGCGTAGCATAAATACAGCTGCGCAACCCGGGAGAAACGATAGCAGAGATCCTTTCCTTGTCCTTTACGTGTTTGGGATTAAGAGTAGGAAGGAATTTGGCGACTACGCCGCGGAGTAGGAAGCGAAGAGGTCTCCCACATGGAAGGGCTTGGCTTCGCTTGGATTTAACCTTCATCCTTCCTTCCGCTTACCTAACACCGGAGATGCTAATTTAGCACTAGGCTTTCACTAATTCTTCACAAAGCATCAAACTTTACGTGTTTTTCATTCGAGCATTAAAAAATGTTACATTTGTTTTATCTCCAAATCGATGTATATGTTCGTGTACTCGTTTTTTTAAGCTTCGTCAGTATTCAAGATGGTGATTGCGAATACTAATCGTCTAAAATTAAAAATCTGTATAGAAAGAGATAAACTCGGAAAACGTCAGGGTAATTGCACCGAAAACACGTCAAGTCAATAGCAGATATTTGGTGATTCAGTGGAATAACGATGGATTCCGAATAACAAACTGTATTCACGGATATTGATGCCATTATGATAATAAAATCACAATTAACAAATCTGCGTACAGAACTCACTTTTAGCACATTGTTACATGGTGTTTTTCTGCGTGTCGCGTTATTGCTGCAGCAGTAGTTGGCGATTATTACGCCACAGTATTTTCCGAACAATTATTTAACCTTTATTCGTCTGGCATCATTGATTATTATTATAACTGCGTTCATTTACGGGAGTGGAGAAAAGTATCGAGGCTTTCTGAAGCGGGAGTAATCAAAATTAGCTGTCAGAAATTGCGGCAGTTATGCTTTTGGCACATCTCGTGAAAATTTCATTATTATACCCCAAATAATTTTTAATATTGGTCGTCCTATTGATAAATCCTTTATATAAAAAATGTTGCATTGCTATTAATCTGCACCTATTTTCGGGTAAATTCCTATGTGTCGTCACTACATTGTTAAATTTATCCGCCACACACATGCTATTAATATCTCAATAAATTTTCGTCGATTTTTTTAATTACATAAACTAATGTGTTGATTTATTTTCCTGTGCGTGCGTCGGCCTCGCGCCTCTACCATTGAAGATTCTGAGCTAGTGGGTTAATGACCGTCCCGTTTTTCTCGCTGTCGAATTAGCTGGCAGTCGGATCGAACCGGCGTTATTATAGTTTTATTACGGTCGTCTTTTGGCGACTGGCGCCCATAAGAGACAGTCGAGAGAACGGGAACGACGGTACTGGAGAAATAATTTATCGGTTACAATATTTAAAAAAGGATTAAATCGGTTTCAAGCCTCTGATCATTATCAGAGGTTCGAAAGCGTTCTCTTTTTTTTCGAAATTCGTGAAAAACTAGTGTAAAGCAAGTAATTCACTGTAAACCTCCAACAGCATTTATACATTATATGCGGAAGAAAAGTTGCTGAAAATCGAAAAACCGCGATATCACAAAGTGGCTGTGAAATATTGCAGAGAAATGGCGAGGAATGACCGTAGAAGAGAAAGCAAAACACCAATTCGAGAGCTAAAAACTCCTAGATCAGGATAGAAAAGACGTGGCAGAATAGAAGGGGAAAATTGTGAGACTAGAACACATCGAAGTAGTGAGAAATCGCGGCTTGATAGATTGGAAAGTAAAGAGCACAGCAGAACCGGAAGAGGGCGCTGCGCGCCCTGTCTGAACCCTTAAGATCGGTTGTACATGATCATCAGTGCGCTTGGGACTTTTCTCGGATAAGGTTAACCCGGATTCGGACACGAACAGCGATAACCCCATTGGACGTCGAAATTGCGCGGCTTTCTTCTTTCTGCGAAAGTTCGCCGGAAATCAACAAGACTTTTGATACCGAAATTAAACTGGATGATACCTTGTCATCATCATCATCAGTAGTAACGATGCTCGAGATGCAAAAAGGAATAAAAGAAGTTTAGGAAGCGAGAATTCAAAAATATAAGTCATCACTATTTGATGTGTAGATATAAAATAAATGATCGAGGATTTATCTGAGCGCTCGACGATTTAGGATATGGTTACGGTGCGATCCTGTAGCGTTCGGCAGCGGGATTGCGATGAGCAGGGAAAATGTAGGGCCCCACTCTTCGACCCCCAACGGTCGATTTTAATATAACTCGGGACATTCAGTTTTCCTTCGGTATAAATCTTTCTTTCCAAACTCTTTCGTTGATCGAAAATTCATAAGATCCCAGGCGTGGAATTGAGATCGGATTTTTCATCCCCGTGTAGAGAGGGGAAAAATATGCAGAGCAACATGCGTGTGTATTATAATTTTATTTTTAATATTGTTAGGGCTGATTAGGCTTGATTTGTCTTGATAATTTTAGTTCCGTTAGGTATAATAAATATATCGGGCTACTGGTCATCGTATTTAACGATTATGTAAGAAATATACAGAGGAAAGCTCTTATGGACCGTGTCCATTCTCTGGTCCCCGTCCGTCCATTGGCTCGTTCACCCATGACATGAATGCAATATAATTTTTATTCTTTTTAACTTCGGGTCGAGTCGCTATCGCGTCTCTTTATATCCCGCGTCGGGATCTGTAATACCGGCCATCACACGAGTGACTCGTTACAAAATGTTTTTTATTTATGACGGATTAATCTTGTGGTGCATGGAATGAATTAGGTTGTAGAAATTCTGCTAATGTATAGAATTACCATTTATAATATTATTACCTATTTGAGAAATGCAAGAAAATATCAGGTGCATTATATTTTTTCGAATCTCAGGTATGAATGTAACTAGAAGTAGCTTTTTTTCAATATTATCCTATAATTTCAGTGAAAAATTAAAGTTCTGAAATATTTTGTGTTCGCAATTATTTCTTCGATTTTTTTTACCGCAATCAAAATATGAGAGATGTTGAATTTTTTAATTGATTTAAATTTGAATTGATTTGTTTCTTCAATTATTCTGACGTATTGGTAATTTTCGGTTATTTTTATGCTTTGCAGTAATTTATGAGTTTCACGAAGCAATTTTTAAAAAAGTCAAAGTTTCTTGCGCGGATAGAATAAAATTCGCAGACATCAAGTTTGACCACTGGATGAAATCGATACTATTTGTAGGATTTCACCTGCGGACGGGAATTCCTCGAATTACCAATCTAGCGGTATAACATTATATACCCTCAAAATTCCAGAAAAAAGATTCCTCTCAAATTCCACAACGAATAAACGACAGCGTGATAAGATTGCTACTTTTATTACTCATTCGCTTCTGAAATAGTTGCACAATCAATACAAAAATCGTGTATAGTAAAATTATTTTTTTCAATATTAACGAAATTAAATCTTCAAAAAATATACATTAATTTTGCAGCTATTAATTCTTGCTTCCTCAAGAAACTTCGTTTACCTTAAAACTTGACAATAGTTTCAAATACTAAGCTGAAATTTACACCACACGTTGTGGAGACGCGTGCACCGTATTTGAAAGAAAAAATCAGACCTTATTTAGATCAATTTTTAACAAAATATATGCAGTCATTCAGTTTTAACGTAATTTTCGATTTTTATTTTAATCCCCGTATGTGTTTTAACTAACACTCTTTCTTAGATATCGGGTTTAAATTTTGTACAAAATTGAACTATCATAAGTCAATTATGAGTATTGAATTGGAGCCAAATCTCTCAAACCGTTGCGCAATTACTCGCGCAATTCTCAACTCGTTAAAAAATCTCTGTATGCGCTCTAATTTCGATATTTTAAAAATACTGGCTCGAAACTTAAAACAAACATGATTTCTCGTTATACATAAAAAAATTATGTATAGACTATAGAACAAATATATAAAGTTTTAAATATAGAGTTGGGCATGTATAGACTATATACACTCCATATACAATTTATGTATCAACTATACATAAACCTAACTTCATTTTCGATTTCATATATTAATTGTATATAGATTTTCTATAGAATTAATGCAGACCATATGTATGCACAATTCCATATATTCGACCAGACATAATTTCTTTACTTGAAAAAGTAACGAATCAAAAAAAAAGAAAACTTTTGGAGGAAGCCAAAAGTGATAAACGTACTTTCCTACAAACAGAGCTGGACACACCCACAAAAATCTTTCTGATAGATGAATTTAAATCGAATATGGGATACATTCAAAATAAATAAAATTGTGTTTGGAATTGATACGATTTTTTATTATTTCTATCTAACTAAAATACAATCTAATTAGGTTCGCTATTAAAGACTTTTTTTTCTATGATTACTACCGTAACAAGATTTCTTTTGAATCCAATAAATTCCAGTACATAAAAATAAAAATAAATTGTCTTGATTTCAAAAAAGTTTTACTTAAACGAAATTTTTTATTATTTATTTCAAATAAATCCGGACCTCCATTCAAGTAAACTCACGAAAACGATCATTCTGAGTGTCAACTGCGACAAAAGAAAGAGAAAAATCAATGTCCCAATGCAATTGGCAGTTTGTTATATTACTTTTAGCAATAATGACAGTCTTCTCAATTGTTCCGCTGAGGTGTTGGTCGCTCTATTATGCTGCCGGTTCGTTGGGAACTAAAAGGAAGGAAAGAAAGACACGATCATCGTGGTCGCACAGCAGCAGCAGCACCAACAAAGTGACGCGTTGCGAAGCCAAGGACATAAATCGGCGTCTCGGTCGATCGCGCGCAGCCCTCTTCTCAAACGGTAGAGCGAGACTCTTAATTTCGCATCGCCATAAATAATTTGACCGCAGACCCATGGATTTCCTGGAAGCTGGCTGCCCCTCGACTTCAACTCTCACTCACTCGCTCGCTCTCGTTTTCGTGCCCGCTCTGCCGATCTCCATCTTCTCTTTTTTCAATGTGTATATCTTTCTCGATCGCACACACATAACATTTTCGTTTCTTTCTTATAGTCTCGTTCTCACTGCCTCTTTTTTTTCAATTCCCTATGTGTTTTTCGCTTAGCTGACATGCTTAGACGGCCCACATTTAGCACTGTGCAAGTCGCCTCTTTGATATACTTGCCGACTAGCCAATTGTATTCGTGCTATGACGAAAAGACTGAAAGATTGCGCTTTCAAAGTGCTATTGCGAGATCATCGAATCATCAGTGAAATCTGCCAAGCACATTTAATATATGCCTTTGTAATATTACTCAAAATTTGAGTCGTCCAAAGCAAAGTGATCCAAACACTGCTTGGAAAATTTTTCAAAGCTCTTCTCATTCGGTGTGTGGTACAAAAGTCTTTTTATCCAAAATCCTATATTCATTTGTATGGAAATAAAAACTCGGTTAATTACGATGTAATAATAGAATCTGAAATTTTTAGTAAAATCTGGAAATGTGCAATAGAACGTTTCATTATTTTCATACCATATGAAGTTTCAAAAATTCGATGCTGCGAATGACCAAATTTTTTAGAAGAAATTTTGTGTGATTTGGTCCAATCACAAAATGACCAACTATCAATCGATATAGCTAATGAAATTCGCTGTGGGAAATTGTGAAATCAATTGTGTGAACCTATTAACTGATATAAAAAAAATTGTACCTTTCATGGTTAAAAAAAATGTTGCTTTAATCGGATCAGTTGATATCCACAAAATACAAAGTACTATGATATCAATGCCTACTTCAAACAATGTGGGATGAGAAAGCCTAAACGGAGCTTCGAGTACAGCCTAGACTCGACTATTGTCCACAACTTTCATGGGATAATATCGTTGAACTCTGATTCTACCATTGGAGAAGCACCAAAATCTTCATTGTCTTTGGGGGGACCTTGCTCAAGATGATTGCCATTGTCAGATTAGGGGCTCATGGTGGAACAAAGATTCTAAACTCTCTGTACCGAGGCTGGATCACAATGTAATTATCATCCAGACGCGACATTCTCCCCAGGACATAAATTCAAACTTCCTCTGCTGTGACTGTCAGGGTTCAACAATCTTGCAATGGGGATGTTTTGCTGTCGAGGTATCTTTAGAAAATCTCTGATCTTCTTTTTGTCAATTATTTCAGACAAACATGACAAGAATTCACAATTTTTGGCGATACGCTGATCCCAAACATTATTTGTAGATTCGAATGAAAAATGTCTACGAGACAAGGTCCATATTTCTATCAATTGAATCTGCAAAAAGTTCACCGTTGCAGACAATTTTCAGCCTATTTAAATTTATGTCAGTTGAATTTTGCTTTCGAAGTAAAATTAGAAATTTAAATTAGCGAGACGCCACAACACAATAAATACCAAATTTCGTTCTGTTTATTACAACACTGTTTAAAAACGTGCACATTCTGTCAAAAAAGTCTATTTCCAAATTATTATAAATTGATGACCATAATCAATAAATCTGTCATTTTATACGTTCCTTAGATTATTGTCTACGGATTTCTGTAATCTCAACTGACAGATTTAGACCCGCGTTTCATCGTTTTCAATATTTTTCATTTAAATAACAACGTTTTCGTTTCTTGACGTAACATTTTTTAAATTCATAATACAAAATTCCATCGAAGAGGCCAATTATTGGACTATTAAAAGTGTCGTCGAAAATAAACCTCCAACTTATTTCCGACTCTTCCGAACAATTACTAGGTAAAACGATGTCTAAGTAATTTAAAACTGCCATGCAAAAAAAAAGTGACGACTTATTTCTGTCTCTTTACGTACAACTTTCGGTAACTGAGGTTAATTTATAGTAGGAATCGATCGAGCCAAGTTGAGACTATAATGTAGGTTATCGCAACTGTGTAAGTACATTGAACCAGTGATATACACCACTTGACAATTCTTCACGTAGTCCATAATCGAATTTCTACGTACATTGGAAAATGCGGTCATTCCTGATGATATTTCTGCACGAGGTCATGAGATCAGGGCGCAAAATAATGAATTTCTGATTATTCCGCAAGCTCTATTTTCTGTTCTCTCGAAACGTTGTGAAATCCACAAAATTGGAGCTCCATGTTACCATCAATTATCCGTGAATAGGTATGGCCCGATCCTCCAATTCGATATCGCGTCTCGTGCTCCACATTCCATTCTGACGTAGATCGAAGGACCACAATATGCGGCATCGTCCTATTCACTGAGAAAAAAGAGTCCCGAAGGCTCCCACGCTCGCATCTAACTTGTTTAAAGTCGGCAAGAGTTTTGGAAAGCCGCGTTCCTGTCTTTGATCCCCACGAAGATGGATTTTTTGCTTATTCCTCGTCTCAAATAGAGATAGACAACGTATAAAAATCAGTAACCAGTTCATAAATTTTGTAAATTATGTTCAAATAAAATATTAGTTAAAATGTTTCAATATTTTCCTTTGATTCGTAGAGGCGAGACATAAGATTACTCATCGACTGACTCATAAATGAAAACTCTATTCCAAATTCGCGGCGATAAGTGCCAATATTTTCGGATCCCAAGAAATAAAATTTCTTGAAATCAATAAAAATCTAATATTGCCATAAATAATAAAAGCCATTGTGTTTAAACTGCTGAGGTTCGAAGCATTGAACCGTGGGTCGAAAGCGAGACAGTAATCACTTTGGTTACGACTTTGGCGGAGTCTCGCCGAATCGATTCGTCAAGGCTTCGTAGATTCTCTGGTTCGGTGTGCGCGTAAATGCATAAATACGTTAAGCTTCATCTGTTAAAGTATTAATTGCATTATTACCACATTACAGCGAAGATGTAAAAAAAAAAAATCTACAGAAAACTAATCGTGCTTTTTTTCTGTTTCAGGTAATGACAACGAACACATCATCATCAATCATGCAGACGGATATGTATAAAAGAGTTGATTAGTATATTATATAGATACGAAACAAAGTACTTAAACTACAGCAGATCGGTGAGTCGTTAACAGCCAATATAAAATCCGCCCCTCTGCGTTGTTGTTAAACAGCACAAGACTTTTGCCGGTCATTTCGCTTTGCCAGTTAATAATCATATACAATACAGCCTTTTTTTTTAAGTCCGAAAGTATAAACGTCGTTCGGACAAAACCGGCTTTTAGCTTCTGGCCCGAGTCAGTCTCACGTCCAACGGCTAGCAAAGAACTCATGGATTTATTAATTGGCCTAAGAATCCATAGCGGAAAGCATAAGTGAAGGTCTTTGGTCCGCTTCCCACCTGTCATGCCATTTCAACCCAAGTTTGGTAGCATAGCTCTATAACGAGGCTGATCATGGCTAGAAAAATGGCCACTTGGATTTCAAAAAGCGTGCCGGTTCTAAACATAAAAGATCGGACGCGATATCGAGGGCTTGGAAAAAAAGTCGTGCGTTTATCGGTTTCAGAAAAATGAATATTACGAAATTTGGCAGAACGCCAAGTGCAGCATGCACATTACATGGTTAGGTGATACCAACTGACGCCTTGATGTGCTGTCTGTATAAATTCAGTTTCCGGCGACCAACTTCGTGGTTAAAACAACCAGCTTTCAAAATTGATTAGTTGGTAACTTGTTGGCGAAAACAAACAAATATCAGGTTAAAATAATCAAATATCAGGTCAAAAAAGCAGCTTGCAGGTTTAAACAATCGGAATTTAGGTTAAAACAACCACACTTCAGGCTGAAGCAACCAGATTTCAGGTTGAAACGACCAATTTGTTGGTTGAAACGACCAGCTGTATTATCAAAGCTAACAACCAAATGACCAATCGGAACAACACACCGGCCGATCGATCGAACTACGTTGGTGGTCGAAGCAACCAACCTAGTAGCTTTAACAGCCAACTCGCAAATGAAAAAAAATCAATTTTCCGATTTTTAAAAATCAATGTACTGATAAAAAATAACATTTTCCGGTGAAAATAATCAATTTACTGATTAAAAAAAACAATTTGCGGTTAAAAAATTACCAACTGGCTGATAAAAAATACTCAATTTGCTGATCAATATAACCAACTTGCTGATTAAAAAAAGCATACGCTTGAACCTAACTCACTGATTAGCTTGGACTACCGATTGGTTGTTCCAAACAATCGGTTGTTGGACCACCTAATCAATTAATTAGCTGTTGCGATTAATCTCATCATCCGACACATTGAACAATGCAGTCGCTTGTAGCATCTAACAATTTTTCTCCCTGCACGTTTATTTCCTCAAAAAATCTTGGAGTGATATGAAAAAATCACAAAGTCGACACACTACGTAAAGACGTTTCGTTCATATTGACATTTTCTATGGCATTTCCTGATTGCAATGAAACCTCGAGTGTCACGGATTCTCTGAGGAATAAGAATCGAGTGAAGGGGGCAGATTAAAAAAAAAGGGGAATTAACGTCACTCCAATTACTCTAAACACTCGAATCTCAAACGTGGACTGTGTACAGTACACAACACAGTGGTGAATGTATACGATAAAAGTTTCTTAGTCTTGAGCCCTTAAACTCACTGTGTTCAATGTAAATACAACGGGCACGCGACTCTCTAAAATTCCTCCGATACTAGTCGACGACGAGTTTCCGTGTGTGTACCGAAGCTGTCGAAGCAACTCCTTCAGCTTTGCCGCTGGATCGAGCTCTGCCGAGGTTGCCGCTGGGGTTGGCCTTGAAATTTTGCTTTCTCTCGTTCTCTCTACCCCTACACAACCACTCATTCCTCATCCCTCTGTCGTCTTGTACTTCCCGTCACTTTCTCCGTTCACGGTCGAGCCACGAGGTTGTCACAAGTGGGCAAAAAGCGGGTGGGCATCCAGAGTAGCCCTCAATGAGGAGGAGAAAGAACTTCCAAGGGAGTTTTAAAAAATGGACGGCACCACTGCTCCCGACGAACGACCCTCGCTCGAGCCGTGAATTTGTACTGAAAAGGAAAGTGCTCGGAGCAACGAGGTGCACCCATGGGCGAACTAACTTTTCATGTACAGGGTGCATCAAAGTTTATCTTAGCTGTTTGCTAAAAAAATAGAGACAAAAACTATTACAGGTTAGCGAAATTTAAATAGTGAGTTTTGAAAGTTCGAAATGTACGGAGAAAACGTTGCCCTGTACAGAGTGCCAAAGTTTGATATAACTTTGTCTGATAATGTTTTTTCAATGTTTTATTAAAGAGGATGAAAAAAAAAGAGAATAAAAAATAGATTACTGGGAAATTCATCACGGAATACCCGAAAAGTCGTTGAGGCGGTGAATGTTCCATAAAAAATAAAAAGCGTGACTGAAATGATTTAAAAAAAACGTAATTTTCAAAGTTACCGTAGTTACTAATATTATTCTCCATTATAAAAATGGTTGGATCCCATGTACACTTACTGAAAAAAAAATCCTTCACAATTCCACCTATGCAAGAAAACCATAATTTTATAAAACTACCAGAAGGCAATTAAAATAAGAATCAAACAGCGAGTCGCTGCCATTTCTCAAAGACCAATCCAACGTAAAAAAAAAACAAGAATCCCATTACTCATGAACCCTGTAAAGTCTAGTGACATTTGCACGTACAGAACTAAAGCAAAAACGGAAATTTGTCCTGAAAGAGGCCGAAACTCGGTGAGGCGATAAATGGTCAATGACAAATGATCGGTTGTGGTACATCCTGTATAGCAGAGGCGAGAGTGAGATGGTCGCACGAGCGAGATTGGGAAGGAAAAAGAGCGATGGAAAAAACGGAAGTGAAGGGAGAGAAAAAGGCGGTTGTGGGTTGGTCCGCTCGTGGGGAAGAAGGGGGTGAAAAGGGGTGGAAGCGTCGCGACGCCAAACGCAGCTACCCTGTCGTCGGTACGCTGAGGAAAAGGACGCACACAACTCTGAGTAGATGTGTCTGTGGGATGAAAGTCGCGGTGGAGCGGCTGAGGGTCGAAAACCACCCCCGCAAAGCACAGTGTACCTAGCATATACCTAGAACGGCGAGGGAGGGACGAGAAGGGATGAGCGGGGAGCCACGCGCACCCGGAGGGTCGTTCATCCTTGGGTCAAGGTTACCTTTCTAGCAACCCTGGCGCGCCCTTGCTCTTGCTCCCGGAGTCCCAGGGTCTTTGCACCCCTCTATATGCTACGCTTTTACCGCCAACTTTACCTTGCCGAGCACCAGGAAAGCTCTCCTTTCACCTTTACTCGCGTTGATATTTTGTTGGCCATCAAGTGCCATAGTCAATATCGGTGTTGTAACCGGAATTATGAGCATCCATATGCCACCGGAATTTATGGGTAGGCCATTTTTTTTCATATTATTTCTTCATATTAATAATATGACATTTTTTATGAACACACAGGGCTTAAGGTTTTTAATAGTCGCGATCAATGTATACATCAATGTTTCTTAAACAAAAAACATTTTTTTTTCATCATTTCCATGGTTCTCTCGAAAGCTCTTGTTTTACATGTATTCATGTTGATATTTTTTTGATTTTCAAGGGCTATGGTCAATATTCGTGTTGTAAGATTTATGAGTATCCATTGCTCTTTGGGATTGGAATTTATGGGGTACCATTTTGTGTGGTATTATATCATATTGATAATATAGTGATTCTAAAAAAACCCTCGACTCTCGGAATGCCCAAATAAAACTTAATATTTTTTCCGCATATTAAACATACATATGTGAAAACATGTAATTGCTTGATCGAAAACGAAAAATCCCTTCATATATACGTTTCAAACTTTTGTACGAAAAAATTAACATTGGATAATTGAAAACGGAATAATTCATTATTTACTCCTACTTTTTTATTTCTTCTGACACTTTTCAACATTATTAGTCTAAGCTTCTTACTTCTGGTTTCAATAAACATATTAGTCATTTTTCATCAAAACACCAAGATGTTCAGTAAAATCAAAGTTATTATTTATATTTAACTAAACAAATAGTGTGATTTTTTTAAATAACCAGATAATAACATCTATCGAAATATGTGCTAAGATTTAAAAATCTTCTTTCGAACTTTATCACCGGTCATTATTTACATTGAAATAAACAAATAGTGTGATTTTTTTAAATAACCAGATAATAACGTCTATCGAAATATGTGCTAAGATTTGAAAATCTTCTTCCGAACTTTATCACCGGTCCCGAATAAAAATGCTTTGATGAGAATAGAGAAAGTAGTTTTTATGCAGTAAAAAAATAGCGATATTAGTACCTATATTTATCGACCTGTACCAAACAAACCCCTATTTACGAGAGAAAAATAGTAGTGATCATTTCTATAGCCTAGACAGGTTATAATTCGGATAACGAGGATCGGTAATTTCAATTGGCTATTCACACGTTAACGAGCAAATGTTCCAAGCCGATGTAGGAGAAACAGCCTAGTAAGCTATAATGGAGTATCTGAATTTATAATGCCACAATTTCCCATTCAAGCTTCTACTCCTGTCGTACTTTCTACATAAATATCGGAATAGGTTGTCGCTCTTATCGGAAAAGTAGCAAGTGTTTCTACCCCATGTAACCGTTAATAATAAATTTCCAGCTTCCGGGTTGTTCCTCTCTATCCAATATTAGTCTAATCCAATTCACGATCTCTTCCGCAATCTCCACGAGAAATTCAAATTACGCATTAACTCCTTTTTGAACGTACAAAGGCTAGAATTTAGGATTTTTTAAACAAGGGCACAAAATTTCCACTTGGTAAAATTAGATTGGAAAATGGTATGAATACTTCTATTCCATCAATTTCGGGTACATTCAACCCTCTGAGAACCAAACTTTATTTCCACTAAGAAAAATTAATAAATTTTCAACACTTATAAGTTATATTTCTTAATCTTCTCATTCTAAAACTGTTTTCCACGAAATAAAAATGTAGGATTCAGTTCTAATGCAATTCCTCTGTTTATCATTTTTTCATGTGAACAAAAATATTTTCTCATTCATCAACTTTTTTTTTCAAATTTGAAATGGCATTTGACAAATGACAAAACTATCAAATTTGTTTGTTTTTTCGTTGAAAAATGGCGCGTCTCGAGACAAGTACATAAACGATGATGTGAAATTCTTTTTCTTCGGTTTTGCGGCGTATGGAAATTATTATCTGCATTTTTTCTTGGATCAATTGTAGTGCCTAGCTATAAATCGCAACTTTACTTACCTCATAATACAGCTGCGCTTTTTCAGAGCTGTTTATAGCTGCTATTTTCTGTTACTACTGGTAGGAAGATAGAACTAGCATAGAGAGTTTGTATCGAAACCTCGGGATCGATCGTTATTCGTCAGTAGCTCGCGTCGCTCCGGCGTCGTTGGCCCCACATCTATAATAGAACTGCCCAACAATCATCGGGCTAAGTAACGACGACTCAACGTACAAGGGATCGTCGACATTTCCGGTTTCACTATATTTATCCGCCTACTGGTAGCACACGATTGAGCTTCCCGAAGGAACCCTTCGCGTATCGCCAGCTGCATGTTGCACCACTGGTTCACGTCTACCTATCCAAGATACTTATGCACGTTCGTCTTATGCTTCCGTTTTGCTTACGACCTTATTGCCCATCGTTTCCCGGAAGACCAAGTGTTTCCTAGTAGCGCCATTTAAAATATTCGATAATATCTTTACCTCTAGCGAATACTGCAATTATTCTATATATCCTAAAAATCCGAGATACTAGACAAAGTCAGGAGTTAACAAGAATTAAGTATATTTATAGAAATTCTTATTCCAATTTTTTCAAATTTATTGGAAAGTGGCATTAAATTTGAAAAATAAGATTTTCGATTACGTAGTACAATATTTTTAAGATTGACATTTTCTAATTCTGCAATGAACAGATTTTTTCACATTAAGTTCTGCTTGATTTTTACGAAATTTCGTGTCAATCAGAGGAAAGTAGCGATACCGCCGCGACGAGAAATTTCTCGTCTCGACCGTCGAGACTTGGGCGAGAAATCGACAAGTCCCGATTACTTTGGAAGAAGGGTTAAGAACGCAGACGGACATATTTTCGATTTTCTGAAGTCCAACAGTTTATTTCGTTTAGAAACGGTTATTAAATTATTAAATTTCGAGGCGAGACCTCGTCTCGAGAAAATATTTCGAGACTAGACAAATTTCTCAGCTTTTCCGCAGAATCTGTCATTTCTCGTCTCGTCTCGAGTTGACGAGAAAAGAATCTCGTCTCATCTCGTCTCGCGGCATCACTAGAGAAAAGTAAATGTAACACATTCATCTTTTGTAAATTGAACTAATTTACAAGGCTTCTTTGCGATTTAATTCAACAATTTTTAAACTTGGAACTTTCTATTTTATTTACAAGTATTTGGAGATTTGATGAACACGCAAAAACTCTTTTCAATTTTTGCGCCAAGCAAAAATTCGTGCAGTACTAAAAAAAAAAAAGTTAATTACAAAACTTACCCATATTGTACACTTTTTGTTGTTGTGAAGCAGCGCATGACAGCTACTTTCTTTTGTCAACAGATAAAATTTCCCGCAGTAAAGAAATAGTATAAAAATAAAAATAAAAACGATATCGCTTACAATGGCTGTCCGTATAACGAAAAAAGTCACAAGTCAACATACAAATCAGCTGGACCCGTCTCGAATAAATCAACGCATATTTTTCATAACGCAATGACGTCGTTGGTGGCCTAGTAAAGTAAGTTTATACGCCTGGGAGGTAACTGAATATTATGTTATGACGGTAGGTCGGGTTCGTTTGTAAGCATCGGTGGTCTCGTTTGATAGACGAAAAAGAAGGTATATAGAGGAGATATTGACAAGAAAAAATTCTAAGTGCGCCACACACGTATTACGATCAACTACTGCATGCTCAACAACGATATACTCAGCAGAGCGGTTGCGTACGTCGAGTCAGGCTTTACACACACGAGACGAGATAACGATTGTAACTCTTATCAATGCACTCAAGAAACATTCGAGTTCGACGCACACAACACGTAAATAAGGGACATGTATGGCATATACCGCCTGCTTTTTATATTAGGGTGCTTCCAAATTCTTCATCCTTTTTGTTTTTAAATCCCAATCGGTAGAAATGTAGATTTTGTACCTCGAATTCGCGGCAATCTTCGCCAAGAAACAGAAATACTGGAGTTTCAATTTTTTTTTTTATTCAATGATCTTAAATTCGATAAAAAGTAGTGACATTCAATCGAAGAAATCGTGTGTGTTTTTATAATTAATTTTATTGAAGAACTGTGGCATTTTCCGCACCACGGCTCAGAACTTTGAGACCTTTTTTTTTTTAAACTAATCAGCAGATAAAGCTGAAATTTAAAAAAAACAGTGCCCAAGTACGGCAGAAATAAGCTAATGTACGGGCTCTTTGAAACTCACAGGCGTTTGTTCAGGAGAAACGGAAAACAAAAAGTGAGGTTAAGTGCGAGAAAGACAGCTCCATTGATGTTTAACATAGGGCGATGAAATTCCCAGCCCTTGGTGCTATCAAGTGTATCTTTTCAATAAATCAAGAAGATCGTTTCTTTGAATGAATAAAAGCTCTTCATATGCTGACTGAGTAAATGTTTCTTTACAGGCAATGAAATGTTCTCTTTAAAATGCAACTGCAGTATTTCATTGTGATCAAAGAAATATTTCGTCGAAATCAATTAAAGCAAAATCGAATCACCCATTTGGCATCAATAAAATATTTTCTGTTTGTGTATACAGAAATGCTAAGAAATGTGTTCTCGCGAACATGTTCGTTTTCATTGTAAAATTATTATTAGTATTAAATGAAATATTGTTTTTTTAAAAGTACTTTCCTTTTCAAAAAGATCTGGATTTTCTCTATTTTTTTGTTTGAAGAAAAAATGTATTTCAAATATCTTTTCTTATGTTGTGTATAATTAATTACTTACATATATATATATATATATATTTGTGCGTCCGTGTTCCATTATATGTAATATGTAATATATGTAAGGTATATAATACATTGTGTGTTACATTATATGCATATGTAATATGTAATATATGTATATAACGCAATGGTGCCTTTACTCATAGCCCTTTATGTTTCTCCCTCGTTCGCAGAAACTGCGCGAGGTAGTCACTTGAGAGGTCCATCGTCTATAGCACTTTCGTGGGTGTCTCCCGAGTGAAAATTGCCACGACTCGATTAGCTCAGACGACGTTGTGGCAGGACGAGGTGAACGAACATTTCGTAACGCGAATTACTGCATCGCTATCTATATGTGTATATATATTCCACTTTGGTAACTGTCAGATAATTATCTGGTGGAAACGTCGCTTGTTACTGAGTGTCTTAAAAGCGAAAAGAGGAAACTATGCAGAAGAGGATCTATAGCTCTAAATAAGTTATCTTGTCCTACACTAATTTCCCACGCTTATTCGAAGCATTTTATTTAAACATTTATCATAAAATTGATACTTTTTTAAAATACATTCAGCTTTTCGAATTTTTTTTTTTAAATGTCCTCCGAATTGAAAAATATTTAAAGAAAATTTTCTTAAAAAATAGAGATATAGGAGAAATGAAAGCCGAAAACTCCTCCTTACGAATTGAAACATATTTGTCATAACAATTTTTTGTACAATTTTATAAAAGATTAAATTATTTTTTTATTTAATTTTTTTCAAATCTATAATTTGCTTTTTCGGAAAACCAATCTTTTCACTTCTACACCATTGGAAAAAAATCGCTCAGCTCAAAGGAATTTAAGCGTAGTTCATTTTTATTTTTCTTTTCTTTTTCGTCTCAACGCTAAACAGAAATTATTATAATGATATTGTTAAAAAAATTCCTTTTGTAGAATAGTACACAAATAATTACAATAATTCTTACACAATGCTGTATATGTTTCGCTGCAACCCTCTCATCTGTTATCTCGGCCTCTTACATTTACTGCACTAAAGTGCCTCGAATTTCCATTGCCATGCATAATTCGAAGATTTCGACTGTCTCATAATAACTAGGGGAGACTAACCCTCTTTCGAGTGCAGGCATCAGCCAACCGAGACTAGAAATATCCTTCTGGCCTTTCTCTCTTGAGCGTGGGTCTTGTTCTCTAGACGCAGCGAATGCTGCTGCGTGCATCGCACAACGCGAGAACCGTTTGGCGAATTGTCGTTTGTCTGTACGCGCCCCCCGCAATGTTTATTGCGAAGGGTGACGCACGCTCTCGCGGACACCGTGCATACATGACTGAGGGTGAATATACTGGCAGCGATGAAGAAAGCAACAAGGAAGCTTTCGCTTCCTAACTCACTTTTAGGGTCCCGCACACGCAATAATTTTGGCGGCGACGAATGTACCGCATATATAATAGAGGTTAGGGAAGGCAACGAGTATCATGCAATGAGAAATACAGGAACAAAGAGAGAGAGAGAGAGAAAGGGAGAAAGTTAGTCAGTCGATATGTTTATTAGCTTTCAATTTCTCAATTTTGCTTAATTTTATCATAATACTGCACTTAAATGTTGAAGAAACTATTTTATTATCTGTAAAGAAATATTAATATTGGAAATAGCCCTCTTTTAAAAAAGAAATGGCACATCGAACGTCGAAATATCGAAAGCTAAAGCCAGTTTCCAAATTTCTGATTGGTCAGTAACGTAAAGCCAACTTCAGACTGTTATGATCACTGCAGAGTTATGTATCGTAGGCGTTTTGAATCACTGTATTTTTCGCAGTTGTGGAATAGAATATATTTTCCTTTCTGTAAAAAAAAAGAGACATGACACAAGAAAAGACAAACGGAACTTTTTTTCGATTTTTGATTTCTTGGGAATTTGATCGTCCGTTGTTGAACACCTGAAGAGCTGTCTCTCTCACGACTAACCGCACTTTTTTGTTTTCCGTTTCTCCCAAACAGACTGCTCGGAATTTCACAAAGCCGTACTTCAGCCTATTTCTGCCATACGTAATCATGGTCTCTCCAAGTTTGAGCTTTATCTGTCAATTAGTTTAGGAAAAAATATGTCTGAAAATTCTCAGCCGATCTGAGAATGTGCCGCTGATTCTTTAGTAAAATTACTAAAAACAAGAGACTCGATCTCTTCCATCAAATGTCACTACTTTTCGTTGGTAAAAACTGCCGTGATGAATAAATTAAATTTTTTCCCTCGGTGTACATTCACAAGTTAACAATGTTTATTAACAAATTCGCACTAAATTTCTCGATCGCATCATCTTCAACGCTTTTCCTTTCCCGGAGAGAGAAACCGAGAAACGAAGGAAGAAAGCGAAAGATAGCAAGAGGAAAAGCTTAAGAGACGACGAAAGAGGAAGATGGAAAGAAGAAAAGCTTAAGAGACAAAGAAAGATCGACATAAAGTGAGAGAAAAAGACTAAGAGTGAAAGATAGCAAGAAAGAAAGAAGGAAAAAGTGAAAGAGTGAAAGAGAGAAAGAGAAAAAAAGAAGAGGGAAAGATAGAAAGGGAGGAAGCGATAAAAAACGGAGAAGGAGAAGCGGGCGATACAGAGGGGGCGGGAAGGAGAGGATAAGGGAGTGACGAGGCGCGCGCGCGTTCGCTTATTGCCTTAAATTGCTAATTGGGCTCAGAAGCAACGGCGGCGCGCGGTCTTCTGTGTATGCCCTGCACACGAGTTTCTTTTTTTTAGACGTGCGCGGCTCGCTTTAGCTTTTCCCCACTCTTATTCCCCGAGAGTATACATTCTCTCTGCCCTTCCAACTTGCCTATTGTCGTGCCATTCCTTCCTCCTGTACCACGAGCGAAAGGGAAAGAAGAAAGAGACACACCGTCAACGAGTTGGGGTGGAGGATATGTTCCTACTGTACAGCCGAAGAATACAGCGAGAAACGATAGAAAGGGAAAGGGGTCAGGATTAACGCGCGTTTGCCTCCTTACGACAAATTTTCTACCATTGTTTTCAACACTGTGCGGAAATTAGCGGCAGCTTAAATATTAAACGACAGACTAACTTCTCACGTTTAAAAAAGTCGATGTCAATATATATATAAATCGAAAGGTAATGAGAAAAATAACAAGATGGAAACTGATATTTTGAAGATGAATTTTGTTTTTTAATTTCCAAGTCGATTTTTGTGTTTTCATCTCGCATGTCTAATATTACTTCATCATTGAAGAATGATAAGTAAACAATAAATATAATCGGTGATGATGTAATATTAGACATGCGAGATGAAAACACAAACATTCGACTTGCTAATTAAAAAACAAAATTCATTTTCAAAATATCAGTTTACATGTTGTTATTTTTCTCATTATCTTTCGATTTTTATTTAACTTTTCTGAAATCGTATGAAAATGTTGTGAATTTTTGCATTTTAGCACATATTAAATTTAGTTCGTTGCTATTTTGGAGATAAATAAGCCGTCAACAAAAAGACATAATAATGACCGTTTTTTAAAAATTATTTCGTATTCTTCACTCTTCATCTTTTTTTAATTACGCGGAAGCGTGATTTTTGTATCAAGACTTTGGTGACAAGGGACGTTAATCAGCCAGGAAAGGTTACAGTAAGGATTATAAATTTAAGCGGGTGTACAGATAGTGGAAATAAAGATTGTCGCGACTAGATGTCTTTGTAAGAAGGTATTTTATCTCAACTAGAGCGTGCATTGGCTCTTTCTCCGATCGGATGGCGTCGCGGGAAAAATTCCCAAATGGTTCTCGATAGCACTCGACATTTATCTATTATCGCATACACGAAGTATTTACTATATATGTGCCTACACATATATACGTACTACCAATGGCTTAAATTTTCATGTGACAGCTGCTAGCACAGCTGTTACGCATTGGTGATAGCAGACAAGATTCTTTCAACTCTTAAAATTCTCTCTGTACTTTGCTCAAATTTTCTTCATCCTTTTCGCGCCACTTTTGACTTTCATGAGACTGCTACAATATTTTTTTGCCTTAATTACAAAAAAATATATAATGAAAATTGTTGCTAAGAATTAAATCGCGAAGCATCAAATTTAATAATATTGTTATAAGGTAAAATGAATAAATAAAATTCTATTGAATTTATCAGAAATTTATCTAAAATGATCTAATAACATTAGTATAAACTTTATTTCAAATAATTCCATTTTATTAAAACTTTATTCAAAATAATTCGGCAGAGTTTATTAAATATTCATTTATTAAATGAATTTAAATAATTCGGTAAAATTTTATAACTCGATGGCAAATATTATTAATTTTTTTTGTTCGGCCGAGGCTACAAATTAAATTGATGATTATCCAAGGTCTGCTACCGAACACATTTCGGGGAACCTTGATTTTCAATTGAACAGCTTGAAAAAACACGCAATCATATTCAATACATCGTTCAGGGCTTTCATATAGCGTGTCGATAATCCCGTACTCAGAACTCAGTATGAATATGTGGATGGTGAACGTAGCCGAGCGAAGTACATCGAGAACCCTGCGCGGTTCGAGTATTGATTAATTAGAAAAAAATTCGGCTGACAGAGAACGAGGGAGGCTCGAAAAAAAATTCGGCCGTCGGGGGGAGGGTTTGCTCAGAGAGGAGGGAGGAAAGGCCGACTCCAGCCGAGGCTCCAGCTTTGTGGAGAACGGGAACCGAGCACAATGAAAGTACTTTCCGCGTCGAGCCGCGACGTCGACTCTTCTACATTTGATTCTTTATTATTCCACATACCTACGCTGATATGTACTCAACGGGTGTGCAATCCAAAATGGAGAAGCATTATCTAAACAAACAAAAAATCGAAATACTAAATGTGTGGAAGAATTCATCAACACATTTTTGATCTCGTTACTCAACTAAGACTACGTAAATCCATAGAATGTCGATGTCGTTAAAGGTCAATATAAAAATTGCCGTTGCGTAACACGCATTCCCTTGGCTTGAGAATGAGGCCTTGTAGTAAGTGCCTTAATAATCAGACACTCTAGTATCAACATCGATGGGAGAAAAACCCATTTGGTTTTGAGACCAAAGTATCGTAAATTTCTAGACAGTAAAATTTACGTATTTATGTTATCAATTATTTTACGATGTTTTGTTTTAGACTTGCCAATGATACAACTTTATTTACCACACAGAGTGGTAACATTTGTTTTGTAACCTCAGTGCCAAAATTTTTGTCGATTATGCAATTTCTATTCGAAATTTAATTGCTGGAAGTTTTTGAACGAATTTACTATCCCAAAGTCTAATTCTTTATTTCTACAATCCGTTATATTCGATCATTTCCGCTTGAAGATCAGTTCACAGTCTTCTCTTATAGAAGACATGTCACATCGAAAGTCGAAATATCGAATATTGAACCCACCTTCCTAGCATTCTGATTGGTCGTCGATGCCTTTGACATAGAGTCAACTTCAGACTGTTATGACCGCTGCAGGATCACGCGTGGCGCGCTTTTCGAATTGCTGTTTTTTCGCAGTTGTGAAATGCAATACATCTTTTCTTTCTTTCATTTTTTGTTGTAAGAAAAGACATGACACATCGAAAGTCGAAATATCGAATATTGAACCCACCTTCCGAGCATTCTGATTGGTCGTCGATGTCTTTGACATAGAGTCAACTTCAGACTGTTATGACCGCTGCAGGATCACGCGTGGCGCGCTTTTTGAATTGCTGTTTTTTCGCAGTTGTGAAATGCAATACATCTTTTCTTTCTTTAATTTTTCTTTGTCATAAAAGACATGACACATCGAAAGTCGAAATATCGAATATTGAACCCACCTTCCTAGCATTCTGATTGGTCGTCGATGCCTTTGACATAGAGTCAACTTCAGACTGTTATGACCGCTGCAGGATCACGCGTGGCGCGCTTTTCGAATTGCTGTTTTTTCGCAGTTGTGAAATGCAATACATCTTTTCTTTCTTTCATTTTTTGTTGTAAGAAAAGACATGACACATCGAAAGTCGAAATATCGAATATTGAACCCACCTTCCTAGCATTCTGATTGGTCGTCGATGCCTTTGACATAGAGTCAACTTCAGACTGTTATGACCGCCGCAGGATCACGCGTGGCGCGCTTTTCGAATTGCTGTTTTTTCGCAGTTGTGAAATGCAATACATCTTTTCTTTCTTTAATTTTTCTTTGTAATAAAAGACATGACACATCGAAATTCGAAATATCGAATATTGAACCCACCTTCCTAGCATTCTGATTGGTCGTCGATGTCTTTGACATAGAGTCAACTTCAGACTGTTATGACCGCCGCAGGATCACGCGTGGCGCGCTTTTTGAATTGCTGTTTTTTCGCAATTGCGAAATGCAATACATCTTTTCTTTCTTTAATTTTTCTTTGTAATAAAAGACATGACACATCGAAAGTCAATTATCTCGAAGCACAGAAGCAGAAATAGAGCCACTTAAGATGAGGAATAGTGTAAACATGCAAATTTCATGTTTAGCAATAAGAGGAAACATATGAAAGAATAAGAAGTGCGAGCGAAGCGGACACGTTGTTGGAAGTGATACTAGAAGTAGCATACATCGTTAGCGGCATAACTATAGAACTCGTTGGGCTGACGACGCGTTGCACACTTATAGACACACGTACACGATACACGATGCAAGTGAGTTGTCGCGGAGGCGCGAGCACCAATCGGTATATGCAGCACTATAGAACAAGCGAGCTCGAAGCCAAGAGGCTCGCGGAACAAACACAACAGTAGTAACGTGCTGCGGTGCCGCGCGGTGGTGGCCACTGAGAGAAAGAGAGAGAGAGAGAGAGAAAAAGAGAGCGATTGTGCTGCCGCTGACTTGGCTCGCGCGCGCGCTTCGCCGATATACTCGACTTTTGCATTCGCGCATCAGTACGTTGCGGGACGTTAAGCTGGCGGGGTTCGTGAGCCGCCGCGCCAATAGTTCGCATCTCTTCGCACTACATTATTATATATACATATGAGTATATATCTACACCGTTGTACGTGTTTGTCGCTTGAAAATCAACCGCATTACCCTGCCACCGATATCCTCGCACACGAATCCACTTTGTCCGATTATCGCATCGCCCACGATTGCTATTCCGTCGCAAAATCTTATTTAACTCATTAACCGGAGGTGAATTGTATTATATCGGAAAATAATTCTGAACGTAAGAAAAAATTAGCTGCGACGATCTGCAGATAAAAAAAATATTTGATGAAAGAATTAAAGTGAATAATGAGTCGAAAAACAGTAATTAAGATTGAACTCACAACATTTTCTTGAAGTAAATACAAAATTCTACTGCATCAATAAAATTAACGTCAATATTGATAACAGCTAATATTGATATAGCTATTGTAAAATTGGCAAATGAAATCGGCAAGTTGAAGATTTTTTAAACAGTAATCAAGTTTAATGTGTAAAATTAGTTTCCAGGAAAAAAAATTCATGTCAGCTTCGTAGTTCTTTATTGGCCGTTAATTTTTTAAACTGACTTCTTTACTCGTCGATTGGGTTTAGATGCAGACTCGTACGCGAGGATCTCACGCAAATTTCCACTGGCAGCTCGTAATCTTGAAGACTAAAATAAAATAGCATTCGTACGCAGAGTCAACAAACGTTGAACAGAAAGAGCGAGAGAGTGAGAAGCACTCGAAGAGCGCGCTCGTCGCATATCGCAGCCACGTGGTTTCGCCTAGCGGAGAGTTGCTGACCACTCACCAAGTACAGTGTCACACTGACAGCGCTCACTTACACTGACATCCGAGTGAGTTCGTTGTGCGGTGAAATAGCGCGCGCCGAGTTGATAGACTCTTGGGTGCGAGTCGCGAGCGAACGCACCAGTCACTGTTGGTTTCTTCGTGAAGCCTTTGGTCGTTCTCTCGCTCCGCACTATTTCATCCTGTGCGCGCTAATATTCCACATAACATTTTTCTAAACCGACTAATATTATACTGTCAACACTACAATAATGTTTCATACGATTTAGCGATGATAAGTATCGTCGTTAGAGAGGAAAAAATAAAAATAAACATCGTCCGAGGACTAACGTTGTATTATTGTTCTTCGAGGTGTCCGAAGATATGTGGAGAACGATTTTGCGTGTGAGGCCGCGATCACAGTGGTCGACAGTCGTGCTATTCTCCTGACGCGTTTAGAGGCTTCGCTAATTTTTGGACCAAGTGCTAATCGACACTCGAACACTTGTGATATAACAGCAGAGAGTGTAACACCGCGAAGATCTTTTATCGGAGTGCATCACGATAGCTGACAGTCGAGCGATCGCCTGTATGACGCCAACCGAGTTTTCTGAACCCGCGCAGACACTTAACGCGCAACGATATCAATCCCGCTCGCGAATGTACGCTCACGGGTACAAACGTCGTTTCCATTTGTACGGGTAAGTGCCAATAACTCACGATTGTAGAGATAATGAGTCACTTTTGTATTTCCGGCGCTTTCAGACGCCACGCCGCTTCCGGCTTTGCAGAATTTATATGACTGCTGCTACAAATTTTGATCTTTAAGCATAACCTTTACCTTTTTTTACTTAGTCAAACATTTTTGGTAAAGGGCGGCTGGAGATTTTCGTTCAATCTGATAAGATTAGTTGGATTGTATGAAATTGGGTTATAAGTGGTTCGAATTTTTTTAAATATGTTTGTGTGTGACGGACGTTAAAATTCAAATATTTGTCTCTCCAAAATGACTTTATCAATTGAATTGAACTTCGACATACAGTTAGACTAACGGAACTCGTGTCTTTATAAAAATTTGCAGAAGAATTTAAGTACCTTGTCGATTTTCATTAAACCTTAAATTTTTTTAACTTTCCGCTCTTTAGTTGTCAACTTTTTTTTCAACGAGCTACGCAATTATTTCCGAATAGAGTGATATTAAAGGCTCATTGGTACTGAATTCGAGCGTAATCTATAAAGAAATTGGGGTTTTATTGGACGCCATAGGTAATTAAAATATTTTATAAATATTAATGCATAAAATTTAATTACACACACAAACAAAGTCAGCAGTCTTCCACTTACATTCATATTCCCATCATCCGACAATTCAATATTATTTTCCAAGTAAATGCTTATGCGTTTTCTAAATTACCGGAAATATGTAAAAATACCTTAACAACATTTTGGAATTGAACAAAACATTGAACACAAGGAAGAATTGAAATGTATACAATTTAGAAGGCAATTTAAATATTTTCCGCTTGCTCAACTATCGTTCAAACTGATTGTCAACTTTTTTTGTCCTTGTCTGTTGTAACACGTCGCTTAATCAGTTTTTCCTCTCAGACAGTTCAATCTCTAAATTCTATTTTAAGTAAGCCAAGCGGGTTAATAGGATTTTCGCGTTATAATTTAGAATTCTTCGAAAGTGACGTCCAGCATAATACGCTGACCTCCTTTGAAAGTAAATATTTTAAGGCTGAGCGACACTCGCGAGCGGCAAGTACGAGTACAGCGCGAGTAGCTTCGCGATTACGACTTCCCACGGAGTTATCGCGTTAGGCGAGCCACACGAACCGATGCCGACGACCAATCACTTCAAGACGGCTTCGACCGCGTTCAACCAGTTCTTATTATATATTATAACTATATGTCTACCGCACGTGTATATGTAAGACTTTCAGGATCGAATATTATATGGTCCGTAGCGATAACACTTCGACTTTTGTGTCAGAGTTAATGTTGTGAATGTTTCATTCATATTTATCGCCTGGGTTATTGACAAGACACTCGGAGCTATCGGAATATTATTCTTCCTTATTCTCCCTTACACTTGTTCATCATTTCCGGGCTGTGAATTCTCCTTCCAGACTATAACGATTTTTCTCTGATTTTGCATCTGTTTCAATTCGATTTTATCTTAAGCAGCGCACGAGCCGCACACTTGACACATTTGAGCTTGTGACGGAATACATTGTCTTGGTATAACTCATAAATCTGTGGAAATTGGTCGTATTGATTATCGTGAATTGGTTTATTCATTGGTAAATTCGTTTTAGTATATAGTTGTGGAAATATTGATTTCAGAATTTATACCTCGAGATCCAGTGACTGTGCTGAAAACAAGAAGCGTAGACTTTTTTTTAGTTATCGTAACAATCGGGACGGTAATTACAAATTTCTTGTCTTGACAACAATGCCTCGATATAATTTTTTTTACTGTGTTTAGACATTTAACAAATATGTAAAAAAAGGCTAAAAGGCAACTACGGTAATATTTATGACTGTTATTATTGATAAGCTAATGCTTATCGACGATTTGTTTCAATTCAATTCCGGTAGTGGTGCTATTAAGATTTTGTTTTGGTTTTTCTAACCTTTTTTCCACCGTTGAATGCGTTAACAAGAACCGTCAAAAAATCAGACGCAAGATTAAAAAATTAACATAAGAGATCTGTTATTTTATTTTTTGCTTATCGCCAAATAAAATATATTTATGATTCTTTTCATATTGTATATTAAATTTTCAATGTACCAAAACAATACTTTAACGCCGAAATTAATTTTTTTTCGGTTTTTTTTACAAATAACATTCTTTTTTGGCATTTAATTATTAAAAAGTTCGGAGTTTGTTATTCGTGAATAAAATAACCAAGATATATGAAGTAATTTTGGAGCCGCGAGAAACGTGAACGACGTGAATTAAGAACGGATAAATCTCGAGTGTTTTGACGCTATAGCCAATAATAGCATGCGAGGGTGGTCTACATGTTCGCTGCTCTGCTCTGCCTCTTCGCAATCGAGGAACTTCATTATTCTACTCTTCCCCGCACTGCCCAATAGTTCTCAATGAGATAATATTCATTCAGGCATTTCAATCGCCAATTTAAACCGCCAATTTGATATGTAAGTTTTCCCCAATTCCATAGAATCGATAACCAATTTTTCCGCTCCACTGAAATTTGTTTAAATTCATCTAAACTTATCATCAAATTTATGATTTAGTTATCTCTAATGGTGAAAATTTTTTATTTAAATTTTTCTGTTTTTAAAATCCTTAAATCCCATAAATTATGTGATTTTTAGAGGCAACAATTAATTATTGGTTATGGGACTATTTTTATAGCTACATGAACAGTTATGACCATAACTGGTTCTAATTAGATTTTATGTATAATTTAATCTAACTATTGGAATAATTTCCAATTAATAATTGTCATTTAATAGTTGCCAATCGTTACCACAATTTATTTTCGTTATAATTTAATCCACTTTGGGCTAAACGAGGACATGCACAAAATGAATGGAAATCTCGCCCAGGAAATATCACAAACTCCATTGACGTAGTCGCAATCTGAACGTGCAGCTGATGTCGAAACTTTGAAGAGAAACTTAAGTACGTACTGCACAGCAGATGTTGGACTATTTCACAGTGTGGCACACTGTTACACTGACAAACTATGCTACACGAGCACAGAGGAAGTTTATCGACGACGAAGTTTGCTGCTCTTTTCTCGTTTCTTCGACCAACTCGACATTTAACCAAGAGAGAATACTCGAGTCGCTTCGTCTACCGTATACCGGCTCTCAATCTGTTCAATCTACCGCGGGGTTAACGTCACGGGTCATATTCATATACCACTAGCGTTGTATAGAATCGTAGTCAGAGACTGACTTCGGAAAGTTGCTCTCCAATTCTTCATCACACAGTTGGTGTCAGAGGCTCAAGATTAAATTTCGTTTCAGCTCATCATACAAATGATCTTTATGGTCCACAGAGAAAATGATTATCTTTCACTCAGTGTGTGAACAACGGCTTTTAAATACTCATTTTCACACCTTGTCAAATAAAATTTCATACAGTACTCGTGCGATAAACTTTTTCTTAACTTGTGTGATTACAACACTCGCCTTTGACTCGTTCTGCAAACTCACATCTCGTTAGAAAAATGTTTTATCGTACTAGTATCGGAAAGTTCTATTATCAATTTAGAGAAATAGATATTATTTTGACAATTTTGTGCTGTTTGCTAACTAGAATAGACCACATTCTTTGCGTGTTAAAAAATACTTTTTTGCTAGGCTAACAAATTTTTTTTCTTAGCTTGAAAATGTTTTTGCGGGGCTAACAAATTTTTTGACTAGAGTAATAATGAATTCTTACCAGGATAACATTTTTTTCCGATAACAAATTCTTGTACTATCTGAATTTTTTTTCTGGGCTAATAAATAATGCAAACTGACGCTATTACCAAAATATTTGCGATTTTTATTTGTAACAAGAAGTTCTTATTTTTTTTTCTTCGTTTTTTTTTTATTAGCTTTAACCTCTTTAATGTAGTTTTTGTAAAAGCTGAATGCATTACTTTGTTTATGCATTTATATTAAGCATTCGTGGCAGTAAATCGGCGAGTCTCGCCTGAGTCAATCATTTTCACACTGAGTCATACATACGAGTGGTTTGGCTGCTACTCCAAAGTCATGTTTTCTTTCCACGGCAAGAATGACTAAGACAAAGTGGACACGTACTATTGTCGTTGAAAATTTCCCAATTATCGAGAGAGTCATCCAAATTTCATGCGATTCAACTGGAAAGTTCTAAACTCCCACAATTTTCTTCCATTAAAAAACAATTCAAAACAATTGAGTCTACAACTGAAATGACAAATTATTCTGAACCCTTTTTCTCTAATCAGATTAATGATTTTTAGAATAATCCATCACGTTATCAAAAATACATTCACACGTTTGGTCAAATCAAAATAAAAAATCGTTCCATACAAATTCATTGAAAAGTGTCTTAAATATCAAGGTAATGAAACAAATGCGTTGCCATTACTTTTCTCATGAAATTTTTCGACAAATCCATGAATATAATTTTTTAAGAATAGAAAAAAAACCATCTTTTCTCTATTAATATCATAGAATATTTCATAAAATCAACATATTATTTTAAATAGTATAAGTAGATAATTATAGTAATTGAAAAAAAAGCTGAATCACGGCCAATTTCCTTACAAAAATATTCTTAATAGTTCCCTTAATATTGAAATTTTACTCACCTATATTGAAAAATAGGAATTCATATTTACCGTAAGGAAAAAAAAAAAAAAAAAAAAAAAAAAAAAAAAAAAAAAAAAAAAAAAAAAAAAAAAAAAAAAAAACTCTAGTGTAGTTAGTCAATGGGAAGTCCACCTCACTTGCACTTTTCATTATAATGACAAAACTTTCCCGTCTCTCAAACTCACGTATGCAAGTGTATCGTTCGTTTTCATTCATAAAAGGCAGAGTAGAGGTCGTACATACTATTGTTATACTATATACATGAAGCATGTGTGTTTAACGAGTCTGAAAGAGCTTGTGGGATCTCGTAGCAGGAAAGAAATGTCGAGGCGCGTTAGTGCAGCGGTGACGCGCGCGTATCGCTCAGCTCGATCGTCGAGTCGTGTTCTTGAAATTCATTCAACGAAACTCGTGCTCTTCACGCCTTTTCCCGAAAATCTTCATTCAGAATCTCTTTCACTCACTCGCGGCTTCAGCTCGACAAAACAAAGCGAGTAAATAAAGTCGCCTGAAAGACATGTTATTTACTTCTGGAGTGGTATTATTTTTATTTTTCGTTTCACTAATTTCAAACCTCCGTTTCCGATAAAAATATTTTCGTTATGAATATTTCAAAATAATTACCGCCAAAGTTTATATATAAATATTGAACCTTTTAATAAATGCAAAGTGAATTACCTTGTTTTTATCAAATTGAAGTATCCCATTGAATTTATCGTGAGATTGTATATTTTTTTCTCCTCTTTTGCAATTATTGAAAAATACTTACATTGGCTTATAAAATTTGCAAGTAAGTGTTCCAAATTAATAACTGCGGGCCGTTAAATGTTTATTAAATTACGGAAACTTAGAAATTTGTTTCGACAGCGTCGCATCTTTTTTTTTTTTTAAAAGCAATGTGTACACTTTTGCCGCTGCTACGGTGCACCTAATTTCTTCTTCCTTTGACGCAGCGCAACGCTCAGCCGACTCGTGCACAAGCGCGAGACCGTCTCGAGCGGCGATTTACGAGACAACGTTGGCACGCACGCCGGCGGACGTCGGCGACCGGCAGAGAGACACACGCCGACTTGTCGCACTCGTGGTAACTCTTCGCGCCACGAACACGAGACGACGTGAGAAAACGCGCGTAAGGAATCGCAAAAACATCCGCTTTTGCTGTACTATAGATACGCTATTACAGAAACTTGAATGAGACTTCGGGCGTCTAATTCTGCAGCGACGGGAAAAAGAAATATTAAAAAACCGGAACCCATCTTTTAATTTCCTTTCATTCAAAAGTTTTTAAATTTTTTTTCTCCAACGAGGAAAATAAATACTTTTTTTTTAAATGATAAACTTTTTATTTATTTTCTTTTCTACATTGCTCAGCTCGAAATTTAATTCCACTGAAATCTTTGGGCCCCTTTTTATTATTGTAGGAAAATGTTTATTTATAATATTTTAATTGACATTTTTGATACATTACAAAATTGTTTATGGTTGTGAATGTTTTCTTTGGTTGTTTCTTCATGCCTCTGTTATTATTGACTTTATACAACAATTTTTTTAAATGATAAATTTCAACTTTCCAATATTCTCACGTGTATATCGTGAATTTCTAATCACTATGCTCGAGTTAGCTGGGCCCATGTAGGGCGGTTTATCTCGTGTTGTACGTCACCGTTCGAGATAGTCGAGGGAGCCCAGTCACGATTTCGTTGCCACGGCCTTTCTCGCGCTGATATACCGCGCTTTAGTTGATTTCCGGTTGCAAGCCGTGAACTAAAAAAGGGCGTGAGCCGTTCCTATCTCGACCTGCCGATAAGACTGCATACATAATGCTGTACTATAAGGAAAAACGGAGGGCGTGCTTCGTTCCACGTTGACTGAAAATATATTGCAATATTACATTATAAAATTATAATACATATAGTAGATTTAAAAAAAAAATACATGTATCAATGAAATGCATTGAATAATATGACATAATATCGTTAAAAAAATAGAACTGATGAAGTATTAAAAAAAAAAAAAAATTATCAGTAAAGTACATAACAATTTAAAAAACTTTCTCAATACACCGGATCATTAAGAACACGCTAATAAAACTTATCCTCCGAATTAATATGCATTGCGAACCGTAGAATATTCCGCACGTGGGGAATATTTCATCTACTGAATTTAAATGCTCATGCCTCGCACTCGTGAATATCTCGGTCCCTCAATTTGTTCCAGTGTCAAACTGGTGATTATAATCGTTGATAATTACTGCTTGGTACTCAACGATTTCCCGAGTTTTGCATTTTCTGCAATTAAATGAGTTATTAAATAACGCTGAATAAATACATCCCCCGACTCACACCGGATCGTCCCCTTAAAATCTTCGCATCCACTACTGACAATTACACCGGCAATTACTTTAATTATTTGATGGTTTAAAAAACTAACTATAAACATATTCCTATGACTTATTGATTCATAATTGTCACTTAACATAAATAGACCTTTGCAGAGATGGAATTTATAATTAACAATTATTAACCATCTTTTTATTCCACTATTTTTTTTCTTAGATAAATTTGTTTCAACAAATAAAAAAATTACGTTATCAAAAAAATTATCACTGAACATATAAACTATAAAAATCTTCCTAAAAATCTAATCTTCTACGTATAGTAAATAATTTTTAAACCAATGAAGTACAACTAAAAAATAAATGCAACCATACAAAAATAGCCACGTGGGCGCCAAATTAATAGTTGTCCCTTGTATCCAGAAATTACCCTGCAATTTCTCAACCCATACATACCGATAACCCATACATCCAAATATTACAGTCAAGTGCTTTCCCAATTTATATTTGTCACTTCTAAGAGCCAGAAAGTCACACCACAATTTCTCCGAGTGTATGTCCAAATATTCGAGCTTCGGACATAGTTGCTTGGACGTAAAGCGTCATCGGGGCGCTTAAATACCACACCGTGTATACACACGAGCTTATCCACGCTTCGGCGCTTTCCCCACTCCGCGTAGACGCTTTCGCCACTCTGATACAACGCAGAGAGTGCATAGCCATATATACATACATACATACATACATACATACATACATACATACATATATACATATACGCCACACAACGAAAGCTTCTCAAGAGCTCAGACTCACTCGGCGCAGACTAGCGATGCAACGAGTGCTATATACGCGAGGGGGTTGCAGGGGGTAAACATGCGGGAGGAAACTACGTGGTACCGGCGCCTTCATTCTATCCACGCGGTTTCTCAGTAATATATAGTAAGAACTCATGAGTATATGCACTATATATGTATAATATATACACATGTATACTATATATATAAATATATAGTGTATGTTGGCATACACATTGCCCGTACTTTCCCTTTTCAAAATCGATTTTCGCGGGGTGGGAGTTCGGAGCGTGGGCAGCCGACGACGTCGGCGTTTCAACCCCCAGGGCCGTGCCAAGGTCCTGACGCGCTTTCCCTCTCGCTTCTCATTTTTTTTTCTTTTTTTTTTCGTTTTTTCTTTTTTTGCTTTCTCCTTTTCATCGTCATGTTCGCGAGGCACTCCCTCGCTCGCCACAGTCATAAACGTGCACTGTATACCACTTCGCGTAAAAAAAAAAAAGCAAAACCAACGGAAGCTGCGGGTGTATGTATATTTAGAACCGCAACGTTAAAGGTGAACGGACGAAATCGCGGGGCGAGCAAACCGACAACTCGCTCGTTTAGAAATGAATGCAATTGCGACGTCGAGACACGCGCGTGTACCGCACCCTGATGACTAATCATCCCCTTCGCTATGTTGAGCTTGAAGGAAGTGAATTATGCGAAATAATTTTTTTTATCATTTTTAAATGAGGAAGGAATTTGGTTTATAGAAATCAATGTTTTTTTTAAGACAGTTTTAATTTTTATATGTAGACATACATTTAGGATACTAAAAATCTTATGCATATCTATAAACTATTTGTGGTTTGCTTCTTTTTTACATTTTTGCCTCTTCAGAAAAAAAAAATCGCTCTATTTTCATGGCGGATTACTCAGAATACTCTGAAATATTATTTCATAAAAGTGGTTTAAAAAAATGTCAGGATGCACTGAGAGAAATAGATACTACCCGATAGTAAAAATATACTATCGGATAGTATATTGGATGCTTCGTGTAGGGATCACTCTTTGGGGTGCAACAGTTAATATAATTATAGTAATGGTTAATATCTGATTGCAAATTGCAAGGTTTTTTATGATGTTAATAGAAGAATGTGCTAACATCTTTCCCCTAATTCATTTACAAGAATAAGGTAATGATTTTTCATATGGACCCACTTGAAGTTTATAATGCAATTTCTCTCTCCATTATTCGTTTTTCCCGGCTTTATAAAATAAATTTTTATATATAACTTTTTTTTTCAAACATTGATCCTTTTTTCGTACCAATAGATTAAAATCTATATTATTGGTTATTCCTCAATTACGCCAATTGGCTTTTACTATTCGGTCCCCTTTGTGCCCCATTTCATTCCTCGAGACCGCATTTCTCTAGAGTCACACACTCTTTCTAATGCACTACTGTATCGCATTTCCACGTGGGCTCAGGGAAACTGCGGAAAATCTGACCCATACAAGCGGCTTTATATTTAACTGAATTTCCACTGTATTATAAATACATTAAAAACTCAGAAGAACAGCCTCCCGCTCAACAATTTGCGCGCAAACAACCACTTAGCGCGGCTAAGCGATCACCCATCTAAGTTATGGCCGCAAACAATGCTGCTTAACTGTGATTAAAATCTATATTATTATATATGTATTTAAAACAATAACTTTTTCCCCATAAATGTCCACAGAATCTGTTTGTATGCTATACAACAAGAAATATCAAATCTTGAATTTACATCCTGCCAACAAATTTCGCACAAACAATCTTAATTTCATCAGTTTGCATGTTCACTATTTTTACAAACAATTTTTTTTTAAATTTCCGGGTGTATAAAATGTCTTAATGAATCAATAAATGGATGAATAAAAAGTCGTTAGCTTAAATCAATGGATGATTTTGCCCCACCCTCGCACTTCAGTCTGCACTGGCCACGAAGCTTAAACTCACGGTGACTAAACTGCTCACAGTGTATACTTACATCGCAACCGTGTTATGGCTGTCTGGGCTGGTGGCCGCAGTCACGTGTCCCGTGCTTAAGGTATGCGTGTTCGCGTGGCCCAACATCAGGAGCCGAGGAAAGGCAAAGGGTTGGAAGTCTAGCCCTGTGGAAGGAGCCAGCGATAGAGGAGGGGAAGAGGCAGGGGGGGTTGTGTAGGAGGAAGTACATACACGTAAAACCGGAGGAGTGAGAGAGAGAGGGAGTGAGTGGTATTGCGAAAGCAGCAGACGCGCCGGAACTGACAATATCAATGGCCGTGCACGAGCACCGCGTGCACCTCGCACCCTCGGGTGCCGCCGAAAATCCCCAAAAGCACATGAAACAAAGGACCCACCCTTTGCTCCATACTCTTCTTCCTTCACCTACAAAATATTCCCTCTCGCTCTCTCTCCCCTTTTTTTCCCTCTCTTTCCCTTCGTTTCTACTTGCACACCGCACATAGTTATCTCCACACACTCACCCCTTCTTTTTACCTTCTCTCACATTCACCACCGATCTACTTCGCTTTCCCCTCGCTTCTGCGTTTTTCCTCCTTTTTTTACTCTCGGTTTTTCCTCTTTTTTTTACTCTCTTTTTTACCCCCCCGCGGACGCTTTCCTCTCGCTTCATCAATCCCGCTTTCACCACCACCCGCCGCGACCAACGGTCGTCGTCCATCAACATGCGCTCTTGGTTTTTTTCTTTCTATAATACTCTGTGTATATCATCCCTGCGAACTGGGGATGATCCTTAACGCGGAAATTTATCCACGCGCTGCAGGCTCGATATAATGTGCGGTAGACGGTACTAACAATGTATTGGAAATTCGATAGATTTACTAGATTCGGTTTTTTTTTTTTTTTTTTTTTTTGCTAAAGAGGATTTTTATCGAATTATAACGTTTTTAAAAGTAAGCTTAGTTTCAAGATTTTGGTTCACTGTACAATGTCTTATAAGGAGTGGAAAAAATAATTCAATAAAAACCTATAGCTTTGAAATAAACGAATTAGTTTGAATAAACGGATTTTTGTCAATAAAATTTTATGAAAATTTCTCTATACCTTTTATAATCGACATAGTAGTTGTCATATAGCAATAACTATCAGCACCTGTTGCAAAAACATGAAATTTCTATCAATGACAGCAAAAAATGATACGATATTTCCCAGCAGATATTGAAGAAAAAATTAGCAGCGCCACGTCTCGATTGAAAACTGGATAGAATGTGTTACTTCGAAATTTTTTTCACCATTTTTCCGAATGTTTCAGTGAAAAATTTTCTTTTACAATATCATAAAAAATGAAACAAAACGAACTTTATTAAAATTCATATACTTATTTATTGATGGGCAGTGACGAAAATAAAGATACTTGAGTTTACTGCACCTTTGTATACAAAGCAAATGTAAAATGTCTCAGCATTAATTACTTAATATAATTGTAAATTCTTAATGAGATACCAAATCCCGATATAATAAAATAAAAATAAAACCAAAGCAGTCGACAATAATGACAAACCGGTTGGACGAATAGCAGTGCCACGCACCAAGGATATATGACAACGAATAGAAGGGGGTGCATTGCCAACGGCGCGTCCACTCGTTGAGCTGCATGCTGACTTGTTGCACTCGGAGTCGTGTTTGGTGGGTGCGAGGGCTCTCGGCTCTTTGCCACAAAACGGGGCCAAAGAAATGCGCATGATAATGGCAACGACGATCCCGTCGTCGTCTACGTCGCCGACGACTAAAACACACCGTTGGGTATCGAGTTTCCCCTACTTATACTTTCACTTTCCTTGCGTCTTCTGCTTCATTTCTGTCCCGTATATGTATTGTGATATGTGTACATATAATACACATATGATAACATACATATATTATACACCGATAAATGCATGCAATTATATATTTATATACAAGATAATAAATAACAAAAACATAAACATAAAAAAAATCAATAATACAAACAAAACTAAAAATACAAGTAATGGATTTTTCATCACTGTCACTATCGTCCTCTAAATTTTCTATAATCTTCGGAGGCATGTACACAATGTAGAAAAAAATTATCAGGGAGGGTAAAAAATATTAATAGGTCTATAGATAAATAAATATAAATTGTAGTGGCTAAACTGACGAAGGATGCCTCATATGTGTTTGTATAGAGGTGCGTTCTGTATATGTATATATGTATATATGTTTACTATATATATGTATACCCGGAGACATGTTAATTCTGTATATAACTTGATCGTAGACTGTCGCCTGCTTAACGTGAGGGAGCTGAACATCATTTTCTGCCAACGAACCTGTCGCCATGCATCGATAACACAGCCCAGACGATTCCCTTTACTTCCGGCGCGGAATGTTTTCTTCCTCGACGAGAAACTTACACTCGTTTCATTACTTTTTTTTTCCCGTTCGGTGTTATATTATTTCCTACCTGCCTTATCACTTAGAGTAGATTAGAAAGTAGCCTGTATCAACAGACACGCGATCCTGGTTTTGTACCGTTGACAGTTTTGTAATCATCGATCTATTTCCGTGCCGACTGAGAGACGCGAGAAGACCAACAACAATGTCTCTGCGAGTCATTGTTCTCGAGTAGGAGATACGTAATATACATAGCATCTCCTGTTTCTACAATTTGCGTTGCTTTGTTATTGTCACTGTGAAAAGAAGCTTTTGCATCGTATCCAAACATCGTATCACTTCACTGCAACATATTTAGCGAATTTATTGTAATTCCGAATTTATCAACTTTCCGTTGTTAAAGAATATACAAATATTAAATAAATCCACCGACAGCAATGGACGCGACATCGGTGTATGACTTCAGCGATTCTCGTAGTTAAGAAGCAGTGATATAACGCCGGGAATTTCATCGTCCAATATTATAAACGCCTGTCTTTCTCATACTAAACCTCGCTTTTCTGTTTTCCAGTTCTCCCGGACAAATTGTGTTGGCTTTCGTGTAGCTAAAAGCTTAGCCCATTTCTGATGCCGTTCTTCCGTGGATTCTCACGAAACTTGAGCTTTAGCTGCCGAGTAGTTTAGAAAAAACAGGGTTTCAAAATTTTAAACTGTGGCGGAGGAAGAAGTACCGCCTCAAAATTTAACAACTCTTTTTTTTTTCTTAACTACTCGGCAGATAGAGCTCATATTTTGCCATCGTGTGCAGTTAAAATAGACTGAACCTTTGATTCCGCAAAAGTCAGAGCCGTTTGACCGGGAAAACCGGATTCATAAAATGTTTATACATTTTATATAGAATCAAGAATATTTATAGATGAGACAAAATGCAGGATTATTATGTGCTGAAATGATATTTAAAAAAATGAAGTTAAATGTGCATGTCCTCTCGTTAAACTTGTTCTTAAGGTGTGTATCCACCGAAAGATATGAGGGTGAAGGAGTCTCCGTCAGTTACTGGGTTTTGTCGGTCGAAAAATCAATACCTGCGAAAGCGAAAGTACGTGGGAGCCGGAGGCTCGTTTCCACCCGGTACTCCTCGTACGCCACTCATCCTTTGCTCCTCCGACGCTACCTCATCCGCAATCTTCTCTCTCTCCTTTTTTTCCCCCCTTCCGCGCTCTGTTCTCCCGCCTTTTTTTCCGCTATCCCTTTTGCGTTTCTTCTTACGTACTCAGCCTACACTCGTATTTTTCTCACTGCTGCAGTTCTTTCGCTGGTTCATTCATAACGCTCGAGCTCGTTGAGCGTGCCAAACTCGTTTTGCTGTGCTCATCCCGTATTCCTTTTTTTTTTGTGCATTCTTTCGCATTTTAAACGTTTATAAGCCTTATTTACATGGCACAAAGACAGTACATAAGATCGGGAATTGAAACAGCTTGATGAAGCTCATTTCCGTTCGAATTTATAGTCTTTGTTTGTAACTTTTATGAAAAAAAAATTGAGCTCAATTGAATTCATTATTGCGTTGAAGGGTCGTTATGAAATATTTTTAATCTTGTGTAGTAATTTGATATGAATTTGTCGGCCGAATTTGTAAAATAAAAGTCATTAGCTTTCTAGTGATTTGTATTTCAGACATTTTTGGGGTTTGATCGGAAAATTTAATTCAGGACATTTCAAATAATTTATTAATTGATCATCGCTAGAAAAATTGCTCCGTTAACTTATGATTCCCAACTGTAGCTATTTGATGATTTCGATCATAAAAATTTTCAGATTTTGCCCGAGTTTTTGTGTTTTGACGAATTTTTGAAAGGAAGGAATTGATCTTACCTAATTATTTAACGTTCGGAAGTTTCGTGAAGACATTATTGTTTAACCAAATTAATTATTGCGTAAGTTGCGGTGGAAAATAAATTGAGTGTTGCTTACCAATTAAATGTCTCAAGTCCGTAACCCGAGACATTCGTAAATGCATTCACCACCGCTAGACCCTCTCTCTGTTTTCAACGGGACACCGTACAACGAGTATTCTGCTCGGATTCCTCGAATATCTCGATGGAGAACAATTACTACGTTGATTGAACCCATTGTGCACCAAGATTTACGCGTTTGCCTCTTCGTTAGTACGTCGTGGTTGCGTTCGCAAAGATGGTTTCGTAATCGACATAAACCTCGAATTTCTAAACATAGCTGCCTACCGTCGTTCATTTTTTTTTTTAATCCCGCAATTATCCAAAATAAAGAAACGTCAAATATTCACCGTTTTCCCGAGGCAACAAATGTCAATTCTTTAATTAATCAAAAACTTCCGGCAAAAAAATTAGAACGAACTTATCAATAATGAATAAAACTTAACTACACACTTCTTAAAAAAATGTTCGCCTTTTTTAAAAATACTAGACACTTCAGAAACAAATACATGCTTATTCATCGATTAAAAATAACTGCAGATAATAACTACAAAAAATCATTTTCAAAAACTAAAAAGTAAAGAAAAGCCGTAGAAAAATATACGAATCACGAATTGGATGGCAACAAAATATTCATTTTTCTTATAAAATGATTTACAACTTTGGAAAAAAAATTATTTAAAAAAAGTGTATAATTAAAAGAATTTTTATTTATGGAGTAATTTACAAATGCTTATTGCAGTTTTGTATTAATACTTTTCAAACCATATATTTATATTTATAGAAGTGAAAAAGGAGAAAGAATTGCAGAGTACGCCGATGAGCTATTCGTAGTCCATGCGACAAGAGTGCGAAATGATAAATAGTTAGATGAATTTGTCAAGTGTAAGGAAAGCGGCCGAGCGTCGTCTGCACATGTGCTGCGCTATCCACTTCCTCCCGACTGCTTATACGAAAACAACAGCGTACACCCTGAGTCGCCCGCTAACAGTTACCTTTTCTTTCTTTTATTATTCTACAGACGCACGGCGCCGACGTCTGTCTCTTTGAAGATTGACGACTATGCCCCGATATGAGTTACCGGTTGTGCTTCCCAGCTAAATATATTACGCGGGGCCACCCACACAAACGCTCGACAAATGATATACCAACTCGTTAATTCGCATTAACATTGGTTGAAAACAATTATTTTATTTTCCATATGCAATCATTTTAATGAACATCATAAAAATACAGGTGAATAAAAGAATGTAATAAACACTCGACCACGCTGAAAAGATATCAGGATAATATTATCAATATATTAAAATTTATCATCGAAGCAAATATTAATAACTCATTTAATGTGAATAAACAAATTTTGAATAAACTCCATTTCTTGTACAACTCTGAATAAATAATAACTTCTTATGAACGATAGTATTTTTTGAATCAATAATCTCAATTCTGAGGCTGATATTATGTTCCTAATTTTATACTTTTTTTATATGACTAGGAATTATAAAGTTATTTATTGACTGAAAAATTGTGAATCACTAGAACCGAATTTGGTGCCACAAAAAAAAAGTTATTTCAACCAACTCATGACCAAAACAAACTTTTACTTTGTCAAACAATTATTATACTCTTCTGGTGTCTCACTGTTGTTTATCAATTTATAAAGACATTGAATAAAGTCATTTATTTATCTATCATTGATAGTCATGGCACTTTACATGCTAATGTTCTCAACAGAGAGAGTTACTTCCAGTTACAATTCTATATCCAAAGGACTATTTCTATTACAAAAATAAATGTTCTCCAGTTACATGATTTTTATTCATGGAATTACTTCTCTTCGATGTCTCATAGCATCATGCGAAATAGATATATATTTTTTCATACGAATAGAGATTTATTTATGCGGAATCTTGTTTCACGTGCTTTTTCTTTGCCGTCTTTGCCCTTTTCTATTCTTCGTCGTGCGTAGGCGCGTACTCGTTAGCCCTTTGATATCCAGAGAAGCATACATTTTTGCACAGTATATTATTTTTGAATTCATGTTTCATGCATAAGCAAGAAAATGCTAATGTTGTTTACCATTTCTAATGAATGTATTTTCCGTTATTGTTACAGCAGCGGTTCGGGTGGAAAAATTCTCGTAAGCAACCTGCCAGCCCACGCAAGATTCGAGGACGTTGAGCTCCTGTTCTCGAGTTACGGACAGGTGCAAAACGTCGAGAAGGTATCGTCCCGCGATCCGAATACCCAAACCGTCCTTGTCAGTTATGAATCGCAGGAGCAGGCACAGCAGTAAGTAAATCAATTAAAACCCGTTGAATTTTAGACAGCAATAATTTTTTTTTGTTTTGTCAATTAAAATTACCGTGAGATTTTAAAAAAAGAATGGCAATCGATCAATTTATAATATTATTGTTACTTTTACAAGAAATAATTTCACACGCATTTATTAATTCGTTAACTCCTTAACTACTAATTTATGCTAGATTAGATTGCATATGTTTTTGTTATATTTATTTTTTATTTCGCAAAATGAACTTCCATGAACAAAGCATTTCACACTTTAATTCTATGCAAGAAAACTGAATATAGTTTCTCAAAGTGACGTCTTGAATTATTTTTTATTTTGATTAGAATCCACCTTTTTTTTCTATTTTAATCTGAATCATCTGGTTATCGTCAACAAACAGTAAATTTATACTAGGAATGTATCCGATATTTTGATTCAATGGCAATCGCATCTGCCTAAAAAATTAAAATTTAATTTTTTTAATAGTGTTGTTGTATCACTTTGTATTTTGTTGATTCAGGAAAGCTCCTACTTTACATAAATCGCTAACTAATCAAAGAATAGTTTCCATTACAGGTGGTTATTTAGAAAAATTAAAGTCATTGGAACTCCATTACGGATGCATTTTTATCCCATTTACAAAAAAAAAAAAATAAATAAAAACATTCACACGTGAAAATTAAAAGAGTGAATTTCATAAACTTGCAAATTTGACGATTATTAATTTAAAAAATGTGCAACATTGAGGCATTATTTTCTACAAGAAAATGGCCCAATTCTTCAGAGTTTAAATGGGCACTGATGGGTTTTGATTGTTTCAGGGTTGTGAACCAGCTTGATGGATACCAGTACGAAGGTACCCCATTAAAAGTGGAAATGTCGAGCGCGGAGAGCCGACGGAGGGCACGCAGCCAGCGTGGAGGCGTCGCGTTCTCCGGTTTGCCGGGTTCAGGTCGTCAAACGGATTTCCCACTTCGTATTCTCGTGCAGTCGGACATGGTCGGTGCGATAATCGGTCGCCAGGGCTCGACCATACGCCAGATAACGCAAATGACTCGCGCCAGGGTTGACGTTCATCGCAAAGACAATGTCGGCTCCGTCGAGAAGGCAATTACCATCTATGGTAATCCTGATAATTGCACAAATGCATGCAAGAAGATTTTGGAGGTGATGCAACAGGAAGCCAACAATACGAATAAAGGGTAAATAGAGATTCAAGAAAATACCTAAAGAAATCCATAAAATGGCCGTAAACACTATAAACCAATTATTATTTCCAGTGAAATCACACTGAAGATGCTCGCACACAATAATCTGATTGGTCGTATAATCGGCAAAGGCGGAAACACGATCAAGAGAATCATGCAAGACACTGATTCGAAAATAACCGTCAGCAGTATAAATGACATAAACAGCTTCAATCTCGAACGCATTATCACGGTCAAGGGTACAATCGACAATATGAGCAAAGCCGAGTCGATGATCTCCAGCAAATTGCGTCAGAGCTACGAGAACGATCTCCAAGCAATGGCGGTAAGTCATCGCTTTGAATATTTCAAGTTTTTACTTCAGTTAACCAGAGAGAAATATATTGATTTGCTAGAACTAACGTTGTCGGTATAAATAATGAATTTACAAAAAAAAAAAAAAAATTCATTAAGGCGATCAATCTATTAGTTGGTTCATCATTTCGACACCTAAATTAGTTCTAACAACGCACAACCTTTTTCTCAATGTTGAAATAAAATGTGATTTCTTCACGTGAAAACTTTGAGCCTATGTATTTATTTCCTGATTTTGCTTAATAATATCTCGCATGTTTCGTGAAATAAATAAAACGTACAAACTTCGGATAAACCGTATGTGAAAGAAGAAATGAAGATATACATTAAACGAGTGAAGCTCGTGCACAAAATTTATTCATTTTCACAATGATAATTACATTTATTTCGCAACAGCCACAAAGCATGATGTTCCCGGGATTGCACCCAATGGCGATGATGTCGACCGCTGGGATGGGCTACAGTTCGCGAGGTCCTGGTCTTTATGGTTCCGGACCGGCGCCCTACGCTTATCAGAGTAGTTTACCGGCGCAGCAGCATCCTACCGTGCCGGCCGATAGCCAGGAAACGACTTTTTTGTACATTCCCAACAACAGCGTCGGTGCGATTATCGGGACCAAAGGATCGCACATAAGGAATATCATTAGATTCTCCGGTGCCAGTGTCAAGATTGCGCCTCTCGAACAGGACAAAACTGCTGATCAACAAACCGAGAGGAAGGTCACCATTGTTGGTTCGCCAGAGTCACAATGGAAGGTGAGTCATTCTGTTTTTAAAATTCTTGACGCCTTTTTACCACACAAAACAAAAGTTGCGTAATAATACGTTGGTTCTATACTCGCAATTTTAACAATCATCGGACGTAAATGGTGTTGCTGCAGCATAACAAAAAAATCAAATGATAATCTTGGAATGAATAATAAAAATACGAAAATTCGTACTTGAGCAAAATCATAATTGTAAATATACCGTTAATACAAAACTCACACTATTTTTCGATAAATAATGCCGAATTTATCTTCTTTTATAGTATATGTTTGCCAATAAAATATATTACCATGTTACAAATAATATTGCACATGCAATTTATTTTAAATGGCATCAAATGTACAGCAATGGCTTATTAATTTCTCTATTAAGCATATGTCCGTGTCATTTTACAATGAATGTCTGTAGAAACATCCTCCCCTAATGAAAATAACGTGTTTATAGATTTCATGGCAAAATGAAATATTAATTAGGGACAAGTGAACATATTAAGGGATTTTTCAAGTAATGTCAAAGCGGAAATTAAATTATCATTCCAAATTTGGTAGAGATGAGTCAACAGTGTTGAGTTTAAAATGTTTATAGACAAAAGTTTATAACAAATCGTAAATTTGTTATAAATGTTTTTATATTTTGGTCTAACAAATACTTCAAAATGTATACGATGATGAATTCGCTTTGACTATCGCAAAGCACGTGCGATCTATCGATGCCGCTGGATTTCTCCAGACGAGAAAATAAAGGTATACCTTTACCACTTCGTCAATGGTCATGGTGGTAGCGTATGAGATTGGTAACTCGTACGTTTTCCCGGACCCGGATCGAATCCTCGTGGTTGCAATTATTATTTCACATGTCGTTTTTTTCCGTTTGACTTACACTCTAACGAGTTGTCCATGGAAAATATATGAAAAAAATAAATTATTTATAAAAAATAAGTAGTTTAATAATTATTATAAGGTTTAGGGAATATCCTGCTCATTTGGGGTGATGGCGTATGCAGGCATCACCTTGATAAATGCAGGGATAGTGAAGAAGGGATTCCTGTGGTTGAATTGCGCAAGATACATTGCTTTGCAACCCCCGTACCCCTACGACATAAACAATTTTTTAAATATTCGAACATTTTTTTTATACTCGTAATAGTATCATTTGAAAAAAAATCGTGTTGCTGCAGCAAAAAAAAAATACAAGTTATAATCTGATTCAAAGCATAATTGAACAACTTATCAGTTATGAATTCAATGTAACTGTTTATTCTTTCCATAAATATTCTGTAATTCATAATTATTTTAGATTATATTGCAAAATCGGTAGTAAATCGCATAAAATTTTTTTTTTTTTAAATCTAGAATATAATCGTTTGATAAATCCTCATCTGTCTTGATGATAAAATTATTTTTACATTTTGTGACCTCTCTGCTGGGATATTGCAAGAAAAACATATACCAAATCATTTATGGAATAAATTAACAAAATCAATGATTTATAATTTAAAGAAATAGTCCCAGGCTTCTTCTGTACACTAAAGAAAATGATGCCTTCGCCGCTCGGTCGGTGGTCACGTTGGTAGCGTTCGAGATTAGTAATCTGTATACTCGCCCGGACCCGGTTCGATTCCTCGTCGATCTACCAATTATTTAACTTTGGTTTTTTTCCGGATGACTTCAACGAGTTGTCTAGAAAAAATATGTAGATAAATTTAAATAACCAATTTAACGAATAGGTAGTTTAAAATTTATTTACGTGGCTTAGAGAAAATATCCTGCTGGTTTGGGGTAGTGTCGTATTTAGGCATCGCCTTGTATTATATGCAGGAATATTGAAGGAGGGGTTCATGTGGTTGGATTGCGGAAAAGACACTACATTCTAACCCTCGAGCCTCTGCGACAAATAATTTTTGTTGTTGTTTTTTTTTGTACAAATAATTGCTTGAAAATAATCAATTCAATAAGCGGACAAAAGATAGAAACATCGAGTTTTTTCTAGTAATGAAATTCAACTTAGAACTTAAGTTGAGAACGCAAGTTTTATTTTTTTTTTTGTTATTGAATGGAAAATAATTTCTTATTAATTAATTTTCACAGGCTCAGTACTTGATCTTCGAGAAAATGCGCGAGGAAGGTTTCGTTGCTGGTACCGAGGACGTTAGGTTGACGATCGAGATTTTGGTGCCAAGTGCTCAGGTTGGCCGCATTATCGGCAAGGGAGGTCAAAACGTAAGGGAGCTTCAGCGCGTTACCGGAAGTGTAATCAAGCTTTCGGAACAGCAGGCAACCCCACCGCCCGCCGACGAGGAAACAACAGTTCATATCATCGGACCATTCTTCTCCGTTCAGGTAACGTATTATCCAATTATTCGCGAATATATAAACTATTATCTGCAATTTTTATTACAAGCTCTTACCGTTTTAATCAATAGCCAAAAACGAAAAATATCCAGAAAATATCAAGAAAAATTCCTCTAAAACCTGCGGTTATAAACGTAATGTAAAAACAATTTTAAGTCACGGACATTATTTATAATTTCTTATACAATCCTTTGTCAAATTTAATAGAACTCCTTCTTTCTTCAAGTTATTCTTGAAGATCTTTTTATAGGCTCTATTCCTACAAAACCAATTTTACCGTACATTGTTTATTTCAAAGTAACAGAGCCTTACAAATCCAAATCCAATTTACCCAAAAACAATTCTCAGAATCAATAACGAGACTCACAACGTTAAATTGTATTTATTGAAAGCGAGTCAATAATCCAGAGAATAAAAACTTTCATGACTTGACCTATCAACAATGCAAAAATCTATGTATCACTATTTATTATTGATCTCCGCTAACGATTCCTTTTTTATCTCCAGTCGGCACAGCGAAGAATTCGTGCGACGGTGATGCAATCAGGTGCTCCAGGAAGTGGAACCACTGGCGGTCCTGGCTCGCGCGCTGGACGCGGCAGCAGTCAGGAAGGTGGTTCCCGTTCGCGAAGAGACGGAAGCGCGACCTCTCAGCAGGGAAGTACGCAATCGCAGCCCCCGAGTTCGCAGCCCCAGTCAAGTTCTTCCCCACCGAGTCAACAGCCACAACAGCAGCAGCAGCAGCAGCAACAGTCTCAACAATCACCTCAGCAGCAGCAGCAGCAGCAGCAACCACAGCAACAAGCTCAACAGCAGCCGCAACAGCAACAGCTACAAAATCAGTAACGTTGATGAAAATCACCTGACGCCAACCAACGCCTCACAGAATCCGTTTTAATTGGCCGGGGTGGCCTCGTCGCTGCGATTTATCACGTCAAATAAGGCGTCCGTTAATTCTCGAGGATACGATTTTTAAAAGTCTGCGCTCGAAGTTAACAAAAAATCACGAAAATAACTCTAATAGAAAAGCAAAAAGCGCAGAACGCCCTTAAGCGTCCTCGAAGTTCTTGTTTTTCACGATGTAGTTATTAGCCAAAGACCTTCAAAGTCCGATCGGACGATACGCGCCACGGTTCGCGATTCGCATTTATTATAAGATCCCCGCGTCGCGAGCTCGCACATCTTTCGGAACTATTACTCAAAGTACTTCTTATTAATTGTCGCGAGCTCGCGTTATTTTACACGACAAGCCTCAACGCGCTGATTAATGTTTTCGGATCTACGAGACGATGTCGCGGACTCTGGAAGCCACGCGATCGTCGGAGAATCATGCGAACCGTGATATTGTATCGATACCGTGACGATATTGAGTAGCTAATATACAAAATCGTCGAGAAATAGTGAAGACGACGCAGGGCAATGACACATGCGAATGCATCCTCGAGTTTAACGGAAAAAAAAAACATACACGAACGTTTTTCGAAATCGCGGTCGACGAAAATTACGCAAAAACTGCCAACGTGTAAGATCGAAAAACAAAAAAATCATTCGTTGCATCGAATCGCTTGCACGATTCTTCTACGCACCCGCAGTTCTCGTTATGACTCGTCAAGCGGGGTAAAAAAAAGCTGAGATAATGAAATACCATTATTTGAAGATTTTTGCACGAAAGATTGATCTATAAACGATCCACGATACCACCTCGCTGATAAAACGTGAAAATGAGACATAATGAACTACAATACAACAACAACATCAACAACACCATGAAATAACTACAACAGCAACAACATCAACAAAACGACGGTACACACAACCTTATTACCTCAATCATTACAATTAAAGATTTAATGATAAAGAAAAGTGAAATGAGAAATCAACTCCTCTCAAAAATCTACCTAATATTAAAGTTATAATAATATACAGAGAAGTTAAGTAACGATTACGCATTACGTTATACCTGTTACTACTACTGCTACTATACTATTATTATTACTACTACCAATACTACTACTATTATTATTACTACTTACTACTTACCATACACTTCTTCCACTATTGCCGAAGAAGCTTCGTTTCTTTATTTTTATTTTATATTTTTTTTCCTTTTTTTTTTGTTTAAAGTAAATGCAGTTTAAAAAAAAAAAGATTAAAAAGCAGATAACAACCGGAGACTTAATTATTGAGAATGAGAAATGTGGACGGTAGAACACGCGACGTTCTTAACGAGGAAGCGAGCGTAAAGAGTGCTTCACGCAACGGTACCTTGTACCGTTAATACCAAAGAAACGATTATCATTTTTTTCGTATTATAAGTGAAGTGAAAAAACGAAAACGCGCGCCGTTCGTATGAGTGCGTTACGCTCGAAATCTCGGTCTCGAGATTCTTGCTAAACGAGGATTAGCGAGCGAAAGCCGCGCGCGCTTCTTGGGGATTACGACGACGAGTGTTCGGCAGACGCCGGTTAATTACCGACGGAAATGACCGACAACGAACGTTAAGTGATTTTAAACAGCTACTCGTCGTATCGTAGCTCTGAGAGAAATTGAAGAAAATAACACAAAGTACACGCTCCTGTGAACGTCGAGGATTATAAACGATGCTTAGTCGGGAGAAGCGAAAAGCTCTGTTGGTGCTACGCTACGAGAGGAGAGCCAGCGTTCTGAAAAAAAAAAATAAAAAAAATAACAAAAAAAAACAAATACAAAAGTGTAGCGACCGTCAAAACGCAAAGACGTTCGATGATATGAGTCACACAACTTTTTCAGGGATTATTACTTTACCATGGATGTAGTAGTGTGTGAGTGTGCGTGTGTTGACTGATAACTATTAATTGATAAGTAATTTGATAAATTACAATGATTAAGGATGCGAAGTTCGGCGCGATAAAGGTGAAGCTTCGGCTTGTCGGAAATACAGAAGTGTCGCGAAATGATAGCGTCTCTAAAAATCCATGAAATCTATTTTCCTAATTACTTTTAAAAAAATAGCAATAAAAAACTCAATGATTTTTCAGGTATTATCTAACTTTTTAGTACATTGGTCGAAACGTTTGTACCATGCTAAATCACAATTATGACCTTGCGATTTAATCACAGCGTAGAAATCGCGGTCGGTATTTTTTTAATAATTAGAAAACTCGATTTTCACATGATTTTAATGCAGGAGAAGGAGACGAACGATCGAGTCGTGGTACACTTCTGTATACAACCGAACGCGCGATCAACCGAACGGACGACGTGAGAGAAATTGACAGAAACGCGAGAAGAATACGTGCTTCACGTAACGCGTCGATTTCGTTGATTTTTGGACGTGACCAAAAATAACCAAATATCGGACTGACGAATCTAAACGCCCGGCGCCACGTATTTTCTTTTTTTTTTCTTCTTTTTTTTTCTCCTTAAAGAGCTCCCGTTTATCGGGCAGGTACGGCTCCGACGGTGTCAAAAGACTCGTTTGAGACTTTGGCATCGATATATATACACGTGGCGCAACGGCAAAATTTTTTCACTCACCCTGCGAGGCTAATTCCGGGGGCAGAGAATCGCGAATCGCAAGCGGTTGAGTTTTGTCTCGATTCAAGCTAGAATCGAAGTGCTCACCGTACGGCGAATTATATCTCGGCATACGGTATGCGTTTAGTACAAAGATACACGAGTTTAAAAATTTACTGAAAAAAATCAAGGGATTAAAAAAGAGGAAAAAAGTTAATGAGAATAGCTTGCGTACAAACGATCGAATTTGGGGGCATGGCATCGAAGAAAAACTCTTCGTACTGTGACTCGACAAGACGATAGAGCGGATAATAGAGAACGAGGGTAAATAAAGCTTAAATAAAGAAGAAGAAAAAAAATCAGAAAAAGATGAAAAAAAAAGAAAAAGAAAGCGAATTCTTTTCGAAAAAGAGAGACAGAACTACTTGTGAATTAAGGGGATAAATGATTGATTAATTGAGAAGGGAAGAAGAAGAAAAAAAAGAAAAAATAAGAGTATAAGTTTATTTTTGATACATTGTTGGGGAGATGTAAGTAAATCTTTCTTTTTCATTTTTTGTTACATGTTTTAATAACTTAATGAATTTTAACGATATTAAGGAGTGTCGAAAAGTTGAGGTGATTAATGGGAGATGAAATTTTTTATATAAATAAGGGACGATGGAGGGAATGATTGAGGTAAAAAAAAAAAATTAAAGTGAAGAAAAGAGAGAATTTCGTGAGTGAGACATTTAAGGTGAGATAAAACAAAAAAAGAAAAAGAGAAAGAAACAAATAAGCGGACGCGCAGCTTTTTGCACTGCGGCTGTCGGGAATAAAGGAGATTTTAGTCGGATAAATTGTATAATATATTTAATATATTTCGAGATACGGGGGTGGCGGCTTTATCCGGGAGAGACTCTTACATAAGTGGGATACGAATCGCGCAACGTGACGATCGGGCTCGCAGTTTTATGTGACGCGAATCGTTTTGTTGCGCTCGGAATCACGTCATCCTCTCGGCTTTCAACCACCTCCGGATTATTTATCAAGCGTAAATATTAAAAAGGAAGAAAGTGCCAAGGGAATAAAATCACAGTTTGCCATAGTTGAGTGGTGATAAGACGATACATCAAGAAAACCGTCAAAGTACCACGACTTTTAGTAGTTCATATGGAGCAACAAACCTACGGCAGCAAAAGCACAAAGATTACAAAAACATGAACAACAAATAAAACAGTAACGGATCAACTGAATAAAAAATATTTTGAAAAATATTTCAGCACTATCAGGCTCTTAAAAAACATTTACGCTAAATAGAGACACTTAACTCTCCTTTTTCCAGCTAAAAAAAATTATATCCGTCAGTAATACTTTAACTCTTTCGATGAACCGTTCAAAATTTCGGGAAATATCAGCAAAATTATTGAGAAACCTTTTTCTCGGTGATCACTCTTTTACATTTGTTATCGCATAGGAGAAAATTGAAGGAAAAAAAATTGTAATTTTCTCCACCCACTCACGATTCAACGAGCCCCCCACCGCCACCCTACCCTACCCCACCCCTACCCCCCTCCCCCTTCCACCTTCGAGGATTTTTTGTTTTTCTGTCGATCACTTCAACCGACGAGGAGTTACGAGAATGCTTAAATAAAAACGTGGAGGAACGATTCTGATGAATAAAATTCGTTGAAAAAGATGAAGAAACTGCCCCGAACGATCATGACATTCACTCGATCACAATCTCACACTTTTTCGAATAATTGAAAAGCTTTTTGTGTAAACACGTATTAAATAACCCTTCGACTTTGTTGCTCGCTCACAGTTCTTAAGCTCAGCAAACAAAAAGCTAATGAAGAAAAGGAAAGAAAATAACACACGAACAAAAAAACGATATGGACACTACGAAGACATGGACCAAATCGCAGCCATCGTCACGCAAACCAAAAGAGAGATTCAGAAGAACCAATAAAACAATACGTGAAGGATGATGAGAAAGAGAAAGAAGGAGAGAAAAAAATGCGACATCCCACACATTAAAGAAAAAAAATTTTAAACCACGACTTTTTTCAAAGAAAATCCTTTTCGGCCGTTTTCACAGCCCCAGTATTTGAGCCTTAGTACGAAGGCTATAGGGTGGCGTGATGCAAACGAGTGGTTTGGGAAAGGGACGTTACACTCTCTGACAAATTGAATTTAAAAGAAATAAAACAAACCGTGTTAAACTCCCTTCCCTCGCACACTCGAGAAAAATGTACAAATCAAACGCATTGAGAGACGCGAATTATGAAGATGGAATATAAAACAAAGAAATTATTAATATAATAATGATAACTTAAAGTTTTAAAAGTTATAAATTATTAAGTCGAGAAGCGCAGATTAATTAAATTAAAACGGTAAGGATACCACAAACAAATGTACAAAGTCGATTAATCGCTAAATCATAAATGTTAGTATCTAAAGAAAAAGTATTTAATCGCGCGACATGGTTGCGCGACGTGTAGGAGGAAGACGAGGTGTGTAAATCAGGGAACGATTGAACGCAAACCAGTATACACCACGAAACGTGCTTTAATTTCTGAATCTTTTCCAATTCACGGCGAAATAAAATTTGTTAATTATTCATTAGCAAATTTCTTAACAACCGTTATGAATTTAAAAAAAAAAATTTGAAAAAAATGGTCGCAGCGAAATATGGAAAGAGGAGCGATATTTAAAGAATATATTAAAGCACGTTATCTACCAGGACTAAACAGTACGCGTCTAACGCGTAACAGCTACGCGATTCGCGAGTTAATCCGATCGAATTGTGACAATTCGAAATAACAGCGCAGACATTTAAAAATGCATACAACAGATATATGCAAAAATCGGGCCAGTCAAGACCATTAATCATTCGCTTTTCCATAGTTAATGATCTATCGGAACGGATTTCATCAGCTAATCAATAAATCGCTTCGAATTTAAAAGACAGGCTGCCGAAGCGAAACGACGCAAATGAGTTGCGAAAGCATATCAAAGCATACTATCGGCGCGTAACCGTATGATCTATGCGAGTTTGTGGCTCTATGTTAACGAAAATAGGCGCCAGGACTGACTAAAAGGCCGCGATAAAATAATATACAACGTCCGTCATCGTAAACGATGAGTTAAAAAATATAAAATTAATCGTGAATAAAATAATCCATAGAACGGAAAAAGTTGAAATGCCTCGTGACATTCAGGCAGACTTATTCTGTTTAATAAAATAAAAACATAAAAACTGAATTATCATTATAGGCATTTACATTACACACTCAAGCAGACAAACACACGCACCAATTAAATGTTAATTATCGACACTAGAGATACCGCGTACATTGGGAAGATGAGAAAGACAGATTTCGCGATTCGTGTCTACGCCGTCGTCTCGATGCACGACGCCCGAGTCGATGGTCGTGATTTAAATAGTTATTATAATGAATAGCTGATAATAATAATAGTGATAAAAAGGGAAGAAAAAAACACCCAAGAAATACGAACAGAAGCGAAATGATAGCGATCCTCGTGAGAGAGAGTCGATGCTGTAAAAATAGCGATGATGATTATCATTATTGTTGTTGTTGAAGGATTCAGAACATGCTGCGGGCGCAAGTAGATATTACTAGCAGATAAAAAACAAATGGATTTTAAATTAACGAAATCACGAAAATTGATGGAATATTTTGGGCTTTAGTATTAGTGTTCCGAGGTACGAGACGGCAATGGGAAATTCGCACGTGATCATTTTTCGGCATATTAAATCACCCAATTAACATTTCGATTGATAGAAAAATCTTAATAAGCGAAATTAAATAGCGAAACATCATTCACGCTGCGTATTTCTTTATCGTTCGTATAAAATCTCGTATCCGCAAATGAAATATTTGTTTCCTTTTTCAAAAAAATAATTGCCATCAAAGAACGAAAAATTGTGAACGCGGCGGCAGAGATAAAAAAAAAACAAAAACGTGGGCCTTATTGTACACAGTTGGGCATTGTTGTTATGTGAACGGTTCAAGTGATAATCGCTAACAGATAATATATCAGATGTGGTGGAGTCGTCGTCGTCGTCGTTGTTTCGACGACGCTTTTTTAAGTAGAGTCTCACGGTTAACTGCTGTTATGTAAACTAAGGAATTATTCTGCGGAATCTAGATGAGAGAGTGCACTCGCGTTTACGTGAGATCGAGTAGTTAGAGGACGACGAGTGAAAGAGATAAATAGATAGAGGATACGAGACGCCGTTGCTTGAAGTCTTAATATATTATCTATTATTATCTTATTGTTGCCAATGATGGGCATTATGAGAAAACCGCGCGGGTATGTAACTTATTATCTACACACACACACTACAAAATACGAGAAAGGTCCCCTCCTCCCAAATATTCCCATTAATACACATCCTCCCTCAATTGTAAATATATATACTATTAATTACCTACTTATTAACAAGCTGATATATATATATAGTTGATATACAGAACCCCCGTATTGCCCTCGAATGTGGCATGTTCGCTTTATTTCGTTCTGCAAAGCGGACACACGAACGATCGTTGCGTTATTGCAGCGCATTGTTTTTTTTTTCTTTCCTTTTTGCTGAAATCGTTATCAAACGATTTTACGAGATTAATACTAAAACCCAAAATAACACGCTTACTCGTGACGCCAGCCGGCACTGTTTAGGGATTCGACAGACTCACGCCGCTTAACGCCGATGATTTTGCAACTAAAGTTCATCGAGTTATGAAACAAAAGAAAAAAAACAACAAAAAAAATCGAATTGAAAAAACATAGTTATTATTATTATTATTGAATGCCGAGTTATTATGTGCGAAACGAGAGAACCTTACAGACCAACACGAGTATTGAGAAACATACCAAAATGCGTTATTACCTCAGGAGTTCTTCAGTTTTCTACATTATTAAGCGAAGATAAATGAATAATAAAAAAAACTAAAATCACAAAAAAAAAGAGGAAGAAAGCAGAGTAAGAAAACTTGATAATAATCGTTGATTTACGTTTCCTTTTTTTTTTTTTTTTTTTAATAAACCCAATCGTGTGTTTTCTGAGAATAAATAAAAAAAACAATGAAAAAGATACAAAAAAAAAATCATTTCCGACTTGGCAGTTTCAACTGACCGTACCAGTAATCGGAGAATTGTGTTGTGACTTTATTTCGTCGGATTTTTTTTCTGTCGTACTTCGTTCACGTCGTATTGTTCATAGTCGTTTTTTTTTTCAATTGAAAATGAGGATTCGCTTTTGCGCACGAGTCTTATTTGATGTTTCGTTAGTCCATTTCGTTTATTGATATTATCATGTTTTTTATACGGCACAAAAAAAGAACACATTAAGCGAAATGAGATTGAAAGTTTGAGCTCCGTTTGAGAGGGAGAGGTATGATAACGGGATTCAGAGAAGGAGTAATTAATAAATCGTGAATAGTGTGTTCCGTAAATGCACTCGGTATGGCTCTCGAAAAAAAGAAGGAAAAACATCAGCAGCAAAAAAAAATGCTTAAGGGTCTCACACTTGGAACGATCTGTGCTCATACAGATTCTGATTCCACAATAATAACACGATTTAAACAAAACGAAGAAAAAAGAAAAAATAACGATGGCTAATCGAGTTGTAATTATGAATAACAAATGGAAAAAATGAATAAACGATTAAATAATGCTTAAAAAAGAGAAACGCGAGCATCACGACCCAGCACAGCGCTTGGGCGTTACCGCACATTCATTAATATAGCCTATATTACGATGGTTGCATGCATTCGAAATAAAGAAGAAGAAATAATTTTAAAAAACGATAATGAAGAGAAAAAATAACAGGCGAAACTCGGCACAACGCTGAGGCCTAACTTAATCGTCTATCGATACATAATATGATGCTTATGATTTTTTTTTGTTTATAGAAGTTGCGCACTCGCGTCGGAGACAACCTCTGCGCTTGCATTTGCTTCGCAATTGCTACATTTTTTTTTGCTTCGGGATCAATAGATTCTGGGATATTTTGTCGGTATCATTTTAAAGATCGTCCCGATATTGCATAGAAAAAAAATAAAATGAAAATGATAACATTTAAGCGTGTAACCAGCAAAATCACGTGAAACTTTTACTCGAATTACACTAAGCCAATAGAAAAATGTGTGTTCATTTGGATTGACCGACGATCTTCACCAGATTTATTCGGCCCGCACTTAACAATATTTTCAACAATGATTAATTCATTTTTTTTTGCCTACTTTAATTTACTTTAATTGCTACTATTTCTACTATATCTCCTAACTATATAGCTACTACTCTAAACTACTACTACTACTACTACTTTTTTGTGTCTTCGATTATTGATGATTTGCTAATCTTTCACGAATTTCAATGATGTATTTCTACTGGGCTTGGGCTCGTTTTCAAAGTGCATGTGTAATCAAACATCTTGTACGTGAACCCGTTTGGCACTTGGGCGATTTTGAGGGAAGATCAAGGAGTGATGATGAAATATAATACGTAGACGGCGAGATTTAACATTTTTTTCTGGGAACAAGACGTTCATTTTGGAACGGGGATTCAAAACAAAAAACGAACATCCGTATAAAGCACAAAAAAAAATATTATCGAGGGTCACAAAAAAAATATTCTTTTGGAAAAAAAACTGTGCATCTCGTTTCCATTCTCACTGTTTACAACTTTATTTTCTCTTATCAACTCTCTCTCTCTCTCTCTGTCTCTCTCTCACTCTCTAATTTGACTTACGCATGGCGCATTGAATTTTCGAAAACAAAAAAAACGAAATCATGAAAAAATCGAATAAACCATTTACATCGTTTTTTAGGGAATATAATGTTTAAAGAATTACATGTATGGATAATCATTAAGTACACAGAGTATAGAAATAAAAAGTAAAATAGTCATTAAGGCAGGAAGCACAGTCGGTGGCTTCTCTCCAGATTCAAAATTTCCAAAAAAAGAAAAGAAAAATCTGATTTCTCGGCTTAGCTTTTAAAAAAATTAAAAAATAAAAAACTCAGAAAAATCGAAAATTCACTAAGTAAAAGAAGAAAGTTTTTTTTTGGTATTTCTTCTGGAGAGACAGCTCCGGCTGTCAAATCGAAAACATATTTGGGTTTAAAATTTACGCGAACGTGAGGAATTACCGTGTACAATGTCAACAAAATTTAGCGCTAGGATTCAAGATGCGCGCCGCGGAACCGTAAAACAAAATTTATCAAAAAATTACAGCTTATACATGCAAAAAAGTACACACAAAAAAAAAACAGAACAAACTTGGGCTAGACAAAATTATCGGCTCTGTTTGTTATTTCACCGTTTCGTATGTTAAGAGGCCAGAATACCATAGAAAGCTATATATATTAAATATCTACATATATCCCTTCATAGACACCCACTTACGACATATATTTTGTCCCCGATTATGAAAAAAAAAAAATTAAATGAAAGCGTTTTTTTAACATACAATATACACACATTTATCTATATATTATATATACAACTAATATTACAGCCTACAGTCGTTCTTCGCTACACTGCATAGTTATATTGAATATATTAAATAGTTACATGCTGCCGCGATGCGATTAAAATCATAAGTGCAATAGTTACCCAATAGAAACGGATGTTTAGCGCGTTTTTTAATTGCCCTTTGCTTCATCACTACAGAATCATATATTATTTGCTATACGTATTGTCGCGCAAAATCCGGTGGCGCGAAATAAAAGTAAAAGAAAAATGAAATTTTGGTGATGAAGAATATAGGTTATTGCAAACGCGCCCACAATACTACCTCGCAAATTTCTTATCTGCAACTGATAAAACTGTACCTCACTTACAACCCCAAACACATACAGATAAATATAGATTAATAATCGCACGAAAAGCATTTGCAAAATATTCGTGTACCATTAAAAATTTTTTTTTTCTACGTGTTTTTTTCTTTCTCAAGAAACAAATATTTTTGACATTTTCTACAACATTATTACGACGATTTATATAAAGCACTCGTCGTGACGCAATAGACGCCTGAAACCTGCCTATACATAAACATAAATACATTTTATTAATAAACACGGGCATAAGCGGTGGAATTATAGAAACAGAGGTACTGATTAATATGCATATACGTATATGTGTAATTTAACACGGTTGTAAGCCGTGCTCTTATATTGCTGCCGGGTTTTACATATGTTTCTTATTTCAGGTATTTTTGTAACGCAGAAAATAATCAGTCAATATATATATATATATATACATATATGATATGTATATATATATATATATACACGATTCTAGACAGCACAGATGAAAATAATATAGAACTATTAATGAGTAATAACGATAATCATATTGTGAAGTCGACGAGAGAACTAAAACAAAAAGTTTATAGCTAAAATCCGATAAATACAACAAGCCAATATGCATATGATAACCCTTTAACCATACCCCAAACCCCAAATCCACATATACAATTCAACAATTCTTAATAACTGTAGAAAAAAGTGGTGAAGATGAAAATCGTAATGATAACGATTGTAAAATGTATTAAGGTGTTCGCGTGCTCTGTAGAGGGTCGAGTTTTCTCTCGAGAAACGAAACCCTCGAACCCCACGTCACATATATATGTCGTATTGTGTATGTGGAAGACTTGGCATTTTGTTTTCTCGAAATTTGTGTTTTCGCGAGAATTATCGTTGCGTTATTATAAAAATTCAACGATCTCGTGGAGAGCTCAACGATTTTTCTTTTGCGAGCTCTCTTCGCTTTCCTCCTAAAATCGTCACTGCCAAAACGAATCGTCGCCGATTCGACGACGAGCACGAAATTCTCGCGAGAATATAAATGATTAGGAGAAATTACGAGTGCGAGCGAATAATCTGTTATATTTTTGTCGTACACCGTTTGCCTCGAGATCCTGTGTATATTGCGAATGAAAGATTGAAACTAAAAAATCCGGAGTTAAATTCCGCGAATATCGGTTAATGAATTTGACATTTTTTTTTAGAGACTCCGGATTTTTTCAGTCGACAATCGCGCTGTCCAAGGTGTCATCGACGATTTGTTATTATGCCGATAATAAAGAAAAAAAATCTGTTAGTTTTTTGTCCTTACATATTAGCCTTGAATAGAGAATGAAATAATAGAGTTGCCGTTGTGTTTTACATTTATTCCGAGGTGATGAGACGGAGACCAAAATAATAAAAAAATACAAAAAATACAACAAAAAAAATACAAAACTGTATGGATTTTGGGAACGGATGTCCCGGCGAAGCGCCGTTTATTGGAGAATGATACGTCGTGTGTCCCTTTTGTTTTTTGTAACGCCCCGACGTTATAAGCGATCGAGAGTCTTTATTATTCTGCATTTTTGGCCTCTTGAGTATTCGGAGAAAAAAATTGCTATTTTGGGATTATTCTCCGAGAAGCAAAAAAAATATATGCGCGAAAACTCTCGATCACAACCAACGACGGGGTGAAAAGGGCATTGAAACTTTTAAACGAGTTCATATGTTTTATTGTGTTTGAAAGAAAAAAGATAAAGATAAAGACGGAAATGAATTCCTCACCGAAGCGAACATGAGTACGGCCCGTCAGTTCGAAAATACACAAATTATTAACTGTGTAATCCTTTAATAAAGTCTATGGAATGTAAACGCGTTAAACTATTAAGAAGCAAAAAAAATAAAATAAAATGATAGAAAGAAAAGAATCTGCGCTGCCACAGTTAGCCGTTATCAGATAAGCAAAAAATACAAAACAAAACGTTTTTCTTCAGGATTAATGGAAAAAAAAAAAAAAAAAACTATACGTGTTTAGATGCTAAAGTTTGAAACAAGTAAGAAAGATGAAATGATAAGTAAACTCTTACGTGTGTGGGATCCAAGATTTTAAAGTATCCAAAAGTAACCGAGAGGGTTTAGTTAGGCGTAAGATTGTTGAGAAGGAGAAAAGAAGGAGAAAAAAAATAACAAAAAAAAACATGAGTATTGCACGCTAAATTTTTGTTTTGTCTAGCGATTTGCCGGTTTATGATATATTTATTATTGAAAAAAACGATAAACGAAGAAAACAATTATATACAATTTAGCTTTTTTTTGTGTTTTTCAGCACAGAAGCTTTTTGTACTGACTTTTTCTTTTTCTTTTTCTTTTTCGTTTAATCTCTTTTTTTATTATCCATGAATTGTTGTACACAGAAAATTTAATGGGATTGGCACGCAGAAAATGCTTTTGAATGTCACGAGACAGTCGATGAAATACCTAGAGTGACTGAAAACGAAATACTTCGCTCATTCCTCGGTTTTTTCATTCTTCTTCTCGCTTCAGACGCTTCTTTTACTTTTTTCTGCCTGCCTCTCTCTTTCTCTCTCTTTCTCTCTTCGATTCCGTAAATTCAGCCAAAAGAGCCATAGCCATGTAACATCCGCAACGACGAACGTACATCCATAGAAAAAACAGACTCGTGTGTAATGGAAAATAGTGCATCGATTTCGGGTTACTTGAATTTACACAACAAAGCAAAAGAAAAATACACACTCACGATGATGAAGGGAAAAAATCAATTTATAATGAATTTATGTGTAACATTCAATTGAGGATTGTATGTAATTGTATATATATGAGTACAATGCAGTCCATGAGTTAAGATACATTCTCCTTTTTCTACCATGAAAAAAAAAATAAATAAATTATTCTAGTTAATAAAAAAAGTGTGCGTCCTCCGATGATTGAAGACACCATTTTTTTCTAATCCTCTGTCACCCTCCAAAACATCACTTCTAAATTAATTATGAATAAATAGTTACATCTAATAAAAAAAAGGCGAAACGTTTCGACGTCAAAAACCGGTATGTTTATATTTACGATTATTTCACGAATGACTAAAATTTTGGTTTAAGTTAAATTTTATGAAAACCAGAGACAAATTATTATTCAACAGTATTATGGCAATTTATTTATTTATTGAGCTATCGACACCTAAAATTTATTTACAGAGTATTCCTGGTATTTTCAGCAAGATTTAAATAATACTTTTAAGAAAGTCGTTTTTAATTCGGGTACCGAGGGTTCAATACTTACAATTTTCTCTAAAACTACAAACTAATTATCTTCTTTCAACGGCCAATATTTTCATTTTCTTAACATTCAAATAATTGTTCGGTTTTAAAACCATTGCGAGGACTAGATACGTTTCACTTAAATCGATAACACATTTTTCTACTCAACGATTTATATATTTACACGTTCTTATAATGAGTTCTTTCATTGCACTATATGGCCTGCAAAATTTATTTGCTATTTTGAAACAGTGTTGGATCTATGTACACTGCACAAATTTTCATTGTGTAAATTAATATACTTTTGTCGGAATTTTTCATTCATAAGCCGGTATATCAAGGTTAACATAAAACTAAAATGTTAAATTGATAATTGCTATACTGAACACGTTGAAAATCAACGTTTCATATAAAAGTATATATTTGGATGTTGAATTGTATATTAAATATTACGCCGGATTATGAAATTTATAATCATTTATGAATGGTCTATGATTTATTCAAAACGTCCGATAAATGTATATTAATTCGTGGAACATTTCGGAAAGTCTGGCTCTCCTTTAAGAAAGTTATTCGAGATTAGGTAGGTCTTGTCGCTCTGACCATGTCACCAAGCAACCTTTCGACACTAACGTCACCGACTGTAGGTTTGAATAAAAGTTCCTGCAGGGTTCCACGGCAAAGGGCTCGCGCAGGGGGTAACAGGAGAAGTAAGCGCCCTACCCGACCGGCACCCTTTTCGCCGAGGACTGCCACGGTCTGTTCCTGGATTGTCGACACTCGACCGGCATCCCCGAGACCCCTCGACTCTGTAATAAATAATCAGACTGTTATAATAAATAACCAAACAAAACAAAAAATCGATTTTTAATTACATTTTTCGAAACTATAGATACCCAAAAGTATCATACTAAAATTTTTGTAAATATCAGAGGAGTTTAACATAACTTTAAACGCGATGTTCTCGAAATGAACTTTTACTATATTTTATTTGCCAAAAACAGTGAAAAAATACTTTTCAACTACCATTTTCATGCGTGAATAATAAACATTTTATTAAATTTAATTCTTAAGTGTATTCATCAATTCTAAGAACGTTTATATGCCATTAAATTAAAATGATTAACGTTTATATGCCATTGATTAAAATAGCCATTTCCCAGCGTCTAAAGCGAGAAAACGCCTCAAAAGATGATGGAAAATGTACCACGTGACCTACAAGACCAAAAAAGATAGCTACAATTTTTCGGAAATCGTCCTTCAGATTTTTTTTTTATTTTAGAAAAAAGGATATGTCAGTGAAAAGATAATTAAATTGCGTATCTAGTCTAATATCTATTTCAAAATTAAAGTTTATGTTATTAATTGAGTAGGTTTCGCCGAGCGTTAAAAGTGGAAAACATAAGAAACCTGTTTTTCCAAGGTTTTTCAATGTTACCTCCTGAAAATGTTAACATCAATAAAAAATCTCGTAATCAGCGGGATTACGTCATCTTCGTAACCAGTAGGTAATTTCCGATAAAATAGATTTTCAAATGTACTGAAACACAACTTTGTTTACTTTTTTTACTAGCGATAACTTTTTTCTAGTATCACCTTTTTTAAAAATTGATTTTATTTTTACCTAACTTTTTTTCTATATTTGTGATCAGCTAAAAAAGGTCCAAAAAATAAAACGTTATTAATAAAAATAATACGCAATGTTGAATTTATTTTTATTCAATACGACGTCAATTTGTCTACCACTCAGTTTATTTGAATCACGTACGAAATTTATTATACAAACAAAATCAACTTAACAGAATGTAAATTATATTATTAATGTACTACAATCACTGGAAAACATTTTGAAAAGCACTCACCTCCTTTGAATAGGACGATAGCCTTAAGACAAGCATATTCGGAATAGTCAACTCTCAAGAGGGCAAATCTCGTTAACAATTCACGCAATCTTCTCGCCTCATCCACGAGAATTTGTTTCCTCTCGGTGGGTAAATTTACCGATACGAGAGTCATTTCATCCACGGAAAAATTCCATTGTGCTGCGGTAAGGACGAAGAGTTCACTCCACGATTCTTCAAGTAGAATTGCTTGGTCTCTGTACGACAGCTGAAGCATTAGAGAATAAATTAATAGAGACAACAATCATAATATTATATTTATCGTGAATACAGAAAAAACTAATTCACAAACCTCTAGAAATGAGGGAATACTTCTGGCCCATTTAACCGCCCAGAACAGAAGTTTCGCTGCTGATTCGTACACGTTTTCCGTTGGCAACAGTGACAAACTCGAGATTGCGTATTCCGATAATGATTGGTTGATAACCGGAGGTGTCAGACGAATACCAACGGAATCTGAATCCGATAATTATTATTCGAGTAAATTCCATGATAAGATAAAATAAAAAGAAAAATTTAATTGTTGGTCCTTTAATGAAAAGGTTTTGTCCACAGAAACTTTTTAACAAATTTTTACAATTTTTTTTGTACTTTTTTGCCGGTGCATAAACAATATATTCGTTGTCATTCTTATCACAAATATTATAGTTTCTTCTGTTTTGTAACATTATAACAGAATTCATTTTTGAGACTCTTAATTCAACATTTTTGCGAATTTCACTATTTACTTTATAGAATCCAAAGAGTATAAATTCACTACGTTTACTGTTTCTATTACTTTTCCAATTAAATAGAAAAAAATACATGAAATACTAATTGCATTTTATCGAATATAAAAAAAATATTATGATCTACAAAAAAATGGCACACTGATGTTACAAAACTACAATACAACAAATATATTATTAAAATGATTATATATAATTATACGATGAAACGAACTTATCTGTCAAGTTCGATCGTAATTATAATTCGAAACTCGTACTTCGAAGATCAAATGTCGTAGTACTCGTTTCTAGAGAATTTCACAACGTTTAGAGCTTTATAAAAAAGGGAAGTTGGCAACACTGTCCCTTCCCGACGGCGCTCGCGCGCCGGTAGCGTCATATTTTTAGGGAGAATTGTTGTTTCTTTTACGGTTCCAATAACGACAAAAGTTAGGCTTAGCATTTTTGTGCTTTGCTCGAGATGTGCTGGGCAGGACTTTAGGTATTTTTAAGAGTGGGAGCATCTTCTCGAACGAGGGTCTCATTATATAATCACGATCGAACTACACAGGTAAGTTCGTTTGATCGTATAATTATATTCCGAGCCTCGTTCTTCGAAGATCAAACGTGGATGTTTAGAGTCAAATCCATTACTTCTTTTTATCATTATTATGTTATAATGATTCATTGTTAATAATGTTAAATATAGCTTTTTGCGGTGTAACAATATCTTTTTTTTTCTTTTTTGGACCTTCAATCGTTTCCATCTTCGTCTTCGAAGACGGTTGTAGCGATTACTACTACATTTGGTCATCGAAGAACGAGGCTCGAAATATATATATATATATATTCAATAAAAATTAAAATATATTAAAAAAAACAAAACAAAACAAAAATATACATGAGAACAGTGTAAAAATGCTGTCCAATAATGTCTTGTAGTACTACTAAAATCATATAATTCATAGCCTGCGAATAGATTAATTTGCTATTTGTAAATAAAATACCTTTATGCTCATTTCTATGAGCAGCACTTCCTGCTTCTTCGGAACTCGTCACCTCGTCTTCGTTACAATTGCTCGTTGGTAAGGTTTCGGTTGTAGGACGCGGCAAGAAATGTGCTATAAAATGATTAAAAGCAATTATGTTTCAAGTTTAAATCGACAAGATTGATACGAAGTTTAAAAAAACGTGTAAAATCCTTTGAAAAGAACTCACCGACACTCGGCGTAAATGCCGGAACGCTAGGCTTGAATGGGAAGAGCGCCGGATACAAGAGAGGATGGTAAGGGCTGCTAGTGGTGTGATAGACGTGCGAGATTCCCGGATAGATTCCTGCGGGACCTCTTCTTGTACCAGTAACCAAGGAGGACGTACTTCTCGGCGCTCTCTCATGTTGAACAGCTGAAAATGACACTTCCTTTCGAAATCGTTTCTGAATGCCACATCCATCCACCGCACTCGTCGCTGCCTTTTCATGCGTTTCTTTTTTTTCGATGAGGAGGAACTCATGACGTTACTCGCAAAGTAACATAAATGTATATTAGGGTCTGTCAAAAAAAAAAATTTCTTCCATTTTGCATCGTTTTAAACGATAGTTTGTACCTTTAAGCAACTCTTTTGAAAATTTTAGCGCGATAAAAATTTTTTTTAAAGAAGGGTCAAACGATGTACCGATTTCCCATTGAATTAACACGTACTCTCAATAAAGTTAAAGCTAGAAAGCATACCCAAAAAAAATTTATATAACAAATCTGACTGGATTGATTGTTGTAAATAATATGCAAAGCACGGAAAAAAATTGGCGGGTCAAAATATTGAAAATTGTATGAGGAGATGCGTTTCTGATATCATTGACGGTGATATATTTAAAAAAAAATTTAAGGGCCACTATTTTTTTCATAATCTGCAGTTAAATTAATACAAATAAGTTATTGTAATATTGATACTTTTGATAGATATTTCCAGAGATATGATTTTTCGAAAATTTTATTACCATTATTTGGAAATTGCAACGTGCGACACGTCTAATCAAATTAGCGAAAATGAGGCGGGAACATGATTGGCAAAGAAAAAAAGGATAATACAGAGCGGGTGAATTCTGATTATTTTGTAAGTTTTATTCCTATTGATAGTATGAAGCCTTTGTAACTAAACTTAGGTCACTATAACAAGTTTTAAAAAAATCATATCTCTGGAAATATCATTGAAAACTATTAATTTCATATGAAAATACAATTTTTTATATTCTGACCTGCCTTATTTCTTTCGTGCTTTGCATACTATTTTCAACAACAAAGCTTGGCAGATGTTGTATATAATTTTTTTGGCTATTCTAAACCATCGACAGTGCTAAAAATCGATGTTATTTGTTCGGTCCAACATATGTTATAAAGAGTAAGTTTTTCAAATTTCTTTCACAAGTATTTCCAATAGCTAGCTCTCGCCTCTTATTAAAAATAATTGTCATTTAAATTCAGATAACTGCATACCTCCTACGGATAACAATCTAATAATAATCACAACAACACTATCATCGAATAATAAATAAATTTCATAACTAGCGATTACGACTCCTCCTTGATATCTATTTATCTATACAGTAAATATTTTCATTTTCCGTCGTTTTGCCAACAAAGGTGTTGTAGCAAAGTGTTTAGAGTCGTGGAGTCCTCGCCCGCGCCCTTAATGGCTGAGACCAGGGCTGCTAATTGATATCTCGACGCAATCAAGTGTTTGGATTATCGGTCGTATGGCCCTCGGTTTGAGGGGGTTGGAAGACCGCTCGAGCAGTGTTTACAAAAGCTGTGAACGCGAGGCTGTTTCTGACACACCGTGCAAAGGGCTAAGCGAGGACGGAGCACGTTACGTGCAGCCGCAGGCCTCGAGGAGTCCTCGAATTTCACGCAGTGCATTTAGCTTTTTTTTTTCCCTCAATACTAGACAGGGAAGTGCGATGTGGGTTCATGCATTGTAATATGTCGCGAGGATCGCTCGTAGGGATGTATGAGCTAGCGGCAGCCAAGTTGTTTGCTCTACGCTGCTCATAGTGTTGGCCAGAAGTGGATCGATTACTCGGATGTGTATACTCTGTATGTATATTGAGAGGTTTTTTTTTTCTTGAAGCGACAGAAACATCGGTGGCTGATCAAATCTCCGAGGAATAAGAGTCGTCCTGGTCCATATGAATACATGTCCTCTACAAATCACAGACCCGTATTTACGTATTTCCTACCACTATAGTCGTAGGATATTCATAGGCTGCGTTTCAAATCTCATTGCTAATGTCGTTTTTGAGATTGTTGATTAAGGTATCATATTTTATGATTTGCTGGCTTTAAATTACTAATTATACGATGTTTTATATATTTTGTTTTTATGACCTGATCATTTCACAAATGCGAAGAAACATACGTTTTTAGTTTTAATGAATATAGAAGTTTTTTTTTGAAGCGACAAAAAGATTAAATCACCGCACAGTCGCTCTGGCCCAAATGAATACATGTCCTCTACAAATCACAGACCCGTATTTACGTATTTCCTACCACTATAGTCGTAGGATATTCATAGGCTGCGTTTCAAATCTCATTGCTAATGTCGTTTTTGATATTGTTGATAAAGGTATCATATTTTATGATTTGCTGGCTTTAAATAACAAATTATACGATGTTTTATATATTTTCTTTTTATGACCTGATGATTTCACAAATGCGAAGAAACGTACGTTTTTAGTTTTAACGAATGTAGAAGTTTTTTTTGAAGCGACAAAAAGATTAAATCACCGCACAGTCGCTCTGGCCCTTATGAATACATGTCCTCTACAAATCACAGGCCCGTATTTACGCATTTCCTACCACTATAGTCGTAGGATATTCATAGGCTGCGTTTCAAATCTCATTGCTGATGTCGTTTTTGATATTGTTGATTAAGGTATCATATTTTATGATTCGCTGGCTTTAAATTACAAATTATACGATGTTTTTAATATTTTCTTTTTATGACCTGATCATTTCACAATTGCGAAGAAACATACGTTTTCAATTTTAACGAATGTAGAAGTTTTTTTTTAGAGCGACAAAAAGATTAAATTACCCTTATGAATACATGGCCTCTGCAAATCAGGGACCGGTATTTACCGAGTACTTGCTACCACCATAGTCGAATATTCATAAGCTGAGTTGTCTCGAATATCACTACTAATATATATTTTTTTATTGTTGCTTGAGGTATTGAATTTTATGGTTTCTCGAGCTCCAGAAAAAAATTGGGTAATGATTTTTTTTTAAATTTCCATGGCCTGATAACCACAAATGCGATGAAACGTATATTTTTTATTTATTTGCATATTGGCATACACGAAACTGGTTGAATTACATTTTAATATTCAACCTTCCACATAGATTTTGTTACTAAAACTGGATGATAATGAGGAATCAGTACGTAATGTTCTATCTTGCAGTGATTATTATAACAACTGTGCAGCGAATTCAGAAATTTAACCAGACATTTATGACTCACCATCTCTTTTCATATTAACTTGAAGACATTTTGTAAATCTGCAAGCCTGGCACTGATTTCTTCGCGAAACATCCACAATGCATCGGCCATTTTCCTTGCACACGTAGTCCAGATTTCTACAAAAGAGGAAAAAACTGCTATTTTATATTGTTACCAGAAATAAGTCTCGATTTTACTCGGCTCACGCCCTCGATGCTCATAGTGTAGTTTACGTTTTGCGTGGTCGATAATCGATCATCGGTATTACCTTGCGTACCTGCGGATCGACCGCTTGAAGAAACCACGGCATCCGTCGCAACTTGGCACTCCGTAATGCTTTCCAGATGCTTTGTCGCCGCATACTTTGCAAAGAGTTTCTCCCCTGCCGTTCTCCTCCATTTTCTTTTAAATACCTTTTTAAACAAACAAAAACCAGAGAATTGAATGTTGCAGCAAGGTTATTTTATTAATTCGTGTAACATATAAATAGAAAAAAATAAAACAATAAAGAATAAAAATAATATTAATAATAATATCACTAACAATAGTAATAAGGGAAAACAACACACGCACATACAAACATGTATACCACCATATCTAATCAACACAAACACAACGAAATTTTTTTTTTTTAAATAGAAAATCCAGGCTGAAGGACCTCGATCGATGGACAATTGGCAATGTATAATTAATATATAATTAATGTATGCATTGTCAATAAATCACAATTACTACTATGAATAGGAATAGAACCGGTGCGGTGGTCTAGTGGTTAGAGTACTGACTTCTAAACCAGAGCATCGGTAAGTCGCGGGTTCAATTTCCGGTGCCGTCGAAAATTTTTGTCGAAAAATAAAAACATGGACGCGATGAAGCTCCAGATGTATACGTGAAACACAGGCAGGTAACTGTGGGGGTCACATGTATACAGTTGTAGTCTGTGTTCACATTCTCGACGAAAATCGTGATGTAGCTTCCGTGCCGTGAGTCGAACTTGAGACCGGTTATATCGGTATAAGGTTTTTCCGCAATGTTTTCCTATGCCCTTAGTAGAAATGCTATGGCAAATGCGATATAGAGGGGGAAGTCGGATGCGGCCGCATGAGGGCCTGGTTACTGATCCGGACCAGGCCCTGGTCCGGGACTAGCTACTGATCCGGACCAGGCCCTGGTCCGGGACTGGCTACTGATCCGGACCAGGCCCTGGTCCGGGACTGGCTACTGACCCGGGCCGACCCTGTAATGGGCGTAATGCCTGCAGACGGGGGAAATGCGAATTAAAAAAAACAAACTATGAATAGAACTTTGCACATTGCTTCATTATTTTCGACTTTTTACAAATCAAACTCCTTGAAATTTCATGTACATGTATTGGAATTTTTTGTGCATGAACTGGTATATTGAATTTACTATACAGTGTGATGTCAAATTCATCTTTGGTATAGTAATTGTTATAATTAACTTTTATTCAACTGTAAAAAAACTTCAATTTTGAAAGCCGCCTTCATTTTCATTGCAAAATTATCTTTATTTTATACGACAATTGTACATTAAATGTATTCGACGAGTTCATGCATGAAATTTTCCAGTTTTTTCTGACAACGAGAAATATGTTCATCAAGTTTAACCTTATAGAGGAAACTTTGTAAAAAGATAAAAAATTATGAGGAAAGCATTATGCAAGATTTTGTTCTGCATCCCTGTTTCAAATAAATTTGAAAAACTGGTATTTAACAAAATTTTAGTCATCAAGAGTTAATATTGACGAATTCAAATATGTAATTCAAAACTGTGAATTTGGATTTGAATGCGTGTGGCGCCTGAGTGAATAAGACTACAGATATTACGTGGAATATTTCATCTGCCTATAGCAAATATATATATAGGTCATTTCCTTTGAAGAAAGTTTAGCAAAGTATATATGTGTCGCATTTGCAGCAGTTATTACCTCGGCGGTTCTATAGTCACTGAGCTTTAGCTAAAAGTCATCGAGCTTGCATGCCGAAGTGGATAGTCGTGCCATTATCGAATAAAGTCACTGTTTCGTTACACATTGCTCACATCGCGTAGAACCTTCGATCCGCGATAGCTAGAGTCGAGCGTAACAAACGAAGACACGTACGATTGTGTCTTGCATTATTTGTTTCACAGATTACACAGATAATATCAATCAACTGTGCGATAATATCAATGAACGAAGGAATACCAGGTTCGGACAATTTTCCGTCCGATCCTTCGTCATTCATTATAATGCCCGATTAAGCCAAGTATGATCTCTCTAAATAAAATTAGTCTTAAGACAAATGAATAAAACTTTCTCTACACACGAAATAAATTTTTTTTTAAATCAACAGTTTTCATATGAGACAAAGCTCTTGAGTTAATATGGAAATATAAAAAATGTTCAGTACATTTGGTGATTTGCCCAAAAAACTACATTGCTATCATTGTTTCCCTGTAAAAAGGACAAAAAATATGTTTCAAACCCAAATGACGAATAATTTTTTCGTAGAAGCGATAAAATACAAATATTAAAAAACGAAAATTAATTTTAATTATTTTACAAATCATGGAAATGCATTGTTAAATAGAAATCACAATTCCGGTTTCGTTACAGAAGGCGAAAAACACTGATTAAGATACAAAAAATTGACCAAATAATTTTACTCTTCAACCCTTTCAGTCTTTTTATTCATCTCATTATTTTGTATAAGACCCACAAATATGATTCTTGCATATAAGAAATCCGCACTTGTCTTTTACAACGTCATATCCTTCTTCTTCCTTATTCTTTCCTTGGTCCGTTCGTTATCGGCCAAATAAAATTTATTAACAAAATGTATTGAGCCCAGAATATTTTTTCTCGTTTTTAAGAAAGCAAAAAAAAATTGACAATAAAAGTGTTCTCTTTTCGTAAAACCATTAATTCACGAAAGAAAAATTATGAAATAAATCTAAGCTTCCTATGAACATTTATGAACACAATTATTCAAATTCAGTTTGACTTTGTATTTTCCGCGTTTTACTTTAAATTTAGCAAAATACAGGATCGGTCTTTGCTGTGTTAGCCCTTCAACCCTTTCAGCACTAGACTCTACGCACAATGTCATGGCACCCAGCGAATACAGCCCGTATATAGATATACGTACTCCATGGGGTGACTTTTACAAGGCTTTATCCTTTGGCTTTCCCTTTTCCCTTGGGTCGCCCACGCGTCGCGCCCACTATCGGCCGCGACTATCCCGTGGTCGGTGTTGGCAAGTCGTAGGGCGTTCCTGGCGCGCGAGGTCCTTTTCCCGCTAATAGGCGGCCGCCGCCACCGGGAACCTCGCCACCTGTAGGTTTCCCAGGCTCAATAATGCAACGCCAACACGGGGCTACTACCAACGGCTGCTGGACGGACTGCTCGACTGCGTCAGGCCACGATTCCTCCTTCGCAGCTACTTTTCTCCTTTCCTCTCCTTCCCACTCTGTATATAAATCTATATTTATGTAGTTGTAAGTATATGTCCTTGTGCATATACTTACTACATATGTGTACCTATACGTACCTATACTTGGCATATGTAAGGGCGATGGGGCAAAACGGCGACATGATAAAAAATGGTAATTGGGGGCAAAATGGTCACCACGATGAAAAATAGTACTTGAGGGAAACCCATGAAGGAATGGCGACATACTGTCGAAGTTACCAACAAGCCCACACTGAGAAAAAAATCTGGTAATTCTGAAAATAATATCGTTGGACTGACGATAATCTAACTATAAACTATAATTCCCAGGAGGAACGTCTATATTTTATGGTTGAAGCAAATATAAGAACATATTTGTATCAACCACTAATATAATTCCCAGGAGGAACGTCTATATTTTATGGTTATAGCAAATATCATTATAGTATGCAATTATTAAAATGATAATAGTTTTTAAAAACTATTCTAATAGTTTTAAATATTCCGATTTGTTGCATGTACGATTTCAATGTTTGTTTCCAATAACCTTGCAAGTATCGTTTATTGAACCATATTATCATCGCTTTAACCATAAAACATTGCAAGCCTTCCTATATTCGTTTTACCATATGAAATCGTTAGATGAACGATATGCTTTTCTCTCAGTGCAGTACTCAAACGGGCTTGACTGACAAATGTTGTTAGGAAGCACTTTTGCAGTACTGTTAAACCTGACAGCCAGTACCTCCAAGATAATATATACGGTACTGAGCCGAAAATCGTCGAAGTACTGGTCGTAACCGCACCAGTACTGTGCCAGTATTAAAAACAACACTTTGGACCCCTGTTATCATCCCAGAGTTGCACCAGCATCGTGTCAGAATTAATATCCAGTACCGACATATCAGCAACGGTGCTGCGCCAATACATAGCCGATTTGAAAATCTCATTTGCGAACGGACACGATGCTGAAAAATGGCGATTGGGCAAAACGTACAGCGTCTTGTTAAAAACTGTTTGCCTCAGTGTTTCACGTTCCTATAGACAAACAAACTTAATTTTTTAGAAAATTTCCAATCGCCTTTAATTTAAAAAAAAAATTTAAATCGAATTCAATTTTTGGGAACATTTTCAATCATATTAGATTTTTTTTTTTTTAATTTGCAAATAAACTCAATTTTTTAGAACATTCGCAATCGAATTGAGTTTATTAAAAAACTCGTAAATCAGTTGTTTTTCCGTTTTTCATTTTTTTGGTTCAGTCAAAGTCGGGCACAATTCGTCATGAAGAAAGTATTTATTTTCCAAACTTTCCATAAGTAAAGAATGTCCGAAAACTGAAAGAAAGATGTTTTGAAAAATAAGACGTCGACTGTTTTGCCCCCAACTTTTATTCTTAGTCGAGATACCTATTTTGTCCCCCTGTCCGATTTTCTCCCCAAGCTCGCTTTACGCCCCTGCTCATTTTACCCCATCTTGTCTATGTTGTACATATTCTCGTAAATATATAGTGTACCTATCCTTGTAAGTATATGTTATACATATACTGACTACATATGTGTTTTACATATATTTAGGTCCATGTACTACTACCATATATATATATATGTACCACGAAGCCATCTTGTCTTTGTTGTACATATTCTCGTAAATATATAGTGTACCTATCCTTGTAAGTATATGTTATACATATACTCACTGTATATGTGTCTTACATATATTTAGGTACATGTACTACTACCATATATATATATATGTACCACGAAGCCATCTTGTCTTTGTTGTACATATTCTCGTAAATATATAGTGTACCTATCCTTGTAAGTATATGTTATACATATACTCACTATATATGTGTTTTACATATATTTAGGTACATGTACTACTACCATATATATATATATATATATATGTACCACGAAGCTATAGCTTCGTCGTCGGGTGGACTGCTCCTTCGCATTGCCGCACCCCCTTCAACCTATTGCGGCTATCGCGAGTCCGGTAACCCGAGTGCGAGACCATCCCTCCGACGCGAACAACCGCTTGTGACTTCTTCGTCGGCTGGGCGATAAACCCTCGGCCGCGGTTCCCTCTGGTCTCACCCTACAGCGCAAAATGGATGGTAAGGGTCGCATTCTACCGACATTTACTTGTCACAATATTGTTCGATGGCGCTCGTGCCGTTACCGGATGTAGAGCCACTCTACCAAGAAAAATTCTACTCGTTGACGCCAAAAAGACATCTCTAATTGACCATTCATGTACGTTTTTTTATGGTACCTTGTTCTTCCTGGATTCAAGATTCTGAAGACTTTTGCACCGAAAGAAATAAATACTACCCGATAGTGAAAATATACTATCGGATTATATATTGGATGCTTCGCATAGGGATAGCAATGATTAATATCTGATTGTACGAAGTACATTCCGTATAATACACATAATACACGGTACTATTCAAATACTACCCAATAGTATATATTATTTAGTATATCGGATATTAAAAATCTTAGTATCTATTTCTATCGGTGTGCGAAAGCAGATTGTCAGCCATTGCTCCAGTTATAAGATGGACATTTAGAGCATAAATGATTCTATGGCTTATCGAGATGTAAGAATTTATTGATAATTGAAAATGAAATTAAAAATTATAAAAGCTTTGGAGAAATTTCTGGGAAAATAACATTAATGTACCAGTCTGTGCATTAAAAAATCCACTTATTGTTAATCATAATTCAAGAAAAATATTTTTACACTGCAGTGATTCTAGCGATTATTCATAATGTTTTATTTTTAAATAGATAAAATCTCAAACAAATAAATAGCTAGGATTTAACTGGAGTGTCAAAGTCGCAAGCTTGACTTGTTCATGTTCGAATAATGCAGACAGGTGTATACATTTACAAATAAGTGTGAAGAATCAAAAGGAGACACACTGGAGAGCTATAGCTATAGATATAGCCACAGGGGGCCGTGCAATGCACATGCAAGCTTGCATTCACCCCCTTCAGTCTTTCTTGAACATGGGGACTCGACGGAGTGCTGAACACACCTCCATATGTTTAAAGTCCAGCATACATTTTTACCGGTGTGCAATTACGTGGAGGGCGAATTATTTAACTTCGCTCCACGATGTCTGACTACATGGACAAAGCGTGACCCACGCGAGGCCAGTCGTCGGTAACATATGTTACGTATACGTCGAAAAGTCGAGAGTCGACAAGGGCGATGGAAAATTGGAGTAAACCGTAACAAACATGCGAGGGCAACTCCAGCAGTGTCCACAAAATCATACTTTCTGATATCGTCTTAATCTATTTCGGATGACACGCATTGTCAAAGCTGAATGAGCCGAAAAAAATGGCGACACTTTTTAAAAGTCAACTGCCCTTATTATCAGTGGTATTGGTAGTCATTTCATCGTTAGCAAATGCGAGAAGACTTTTTTTATCGGCTCTTATTCTTTCTTAAGTTGTTTAAGTAAAGGTATTTTTTGACATTTTCGATTAAAATTTTTTTTCAAATAGACCCTTGAAATTTCATTTTTCAAGATATTGATTTTTGAGTTTAAAAAAACGCTGGATTTTCCCTAATTTCATATTTCGATTTACGATTTGCCAAACTTCCATTAAAAAAAAACCACAGGCTGTCACGTCAAAGTTTCATAACGATCGTTAATAAATATTCAGCCAAAGTCCAGTAAAAAATATATTATGCTCTCTATCCTTCCATCATTTCATTTTAATTCAATGTGGACGATTAAAAAATTACCTTTAAAACCAAACAATAAATATTTAGTGAATAGCAAAAAAATTATAATCTTCTTACATTTTTTGGTTACAATTGAAATGTGTAACTGTTTATTTTTGTAATTCAACAAAGATATCCGAACATTTCAGAACTTTAGCACCTTAAATACGTTACCAATACGATCAGATAATAAAAGTCATACATCGAAGTTGTCCCATTATGGCAGCATATCAATAATGCAAAACCATCGATCACCGAGACTTTAACAAAGCTGTTTGCGCTCATCGCGATACAACAGTATATATATAATAGTAGCGCAGCATCGAGAGCCTCACGCCTAATGTTGTTTCGATGACTTTCCGATAGTTTGAGTCGCGCAAGGTGTCGCGCGATGCTCGAAGCGAAACCCGGCGGTGGAATGAAAATACAGTTTGACAGGACACGGTAAAGAACCAAAGGATGCGTCGCCCTATGCTAATTTTTTTCATCGTCACGTCACATGGCTTCCTTCGCATAAAAAATGCTGATCGATCTTCGACTAAGGGCAAAACTGAATGAGAAATGTCACAGCCTTTATCTAAACTCGCGTGCAACTCAATGATTCGACTAATTTAACTCTCTTGCAGCTCTTTGTACCTTAACTTCATAAATTAACATATTTGTATGCAATATTATAAATATGTAATACTATGTGCGATTAATAGAAGCCATACAATGCACAATCTACAAGCGATATGAAGAGCACAATTTACTATTATTAATCGACTAGTCTAGTATAATTTATCATTATATTGATACTTTAATTTTTGTACATTTTAATATTTCTATCTATTGCTTTATTTAATTTTGTTTCATTTTTTTAATACGCTGTTCTATAATTTTTTTATATGCAAAGTGATCTGTAATATTATAGATATTTGTTAAATTTTTTTTTATTACTACTTTATTTGTTAAGTATTTTATCCTTGTAATTACATATGTTTTGTAATTTACTTGGCTGACTTTCATCTCTTTTCGCGCTTTGGATTTTTAATTTATAAATTTACATATTTATCTCTAATAATCTAAATATTATAATTGTTTCTTAATTCAAGTAATCTATCGTAATCTTTTAAAGTAAAGAATAAATTTAGTAAATAACCTTACATATAAATTCCGAGTCTAACGTTGTCCCATTTTTAGTTCCTCGTAGAAGAAGGATTGTTTTCATGAATAAAAAATTTCGAGACTTTAATATCAGTACACTTAGAATGATCCAAAACGTCGAGAAGAGTGATCTTTAAAAAAAATCCGTATGTATGTACATATTTATACAACTTCTAAAATTCAAATCCTTATAACTCAAAAACCATTTCAGCAATAAAGCTCAAATTTAGCTCACAACTGAAGTAGCAGCACCTTATCAATTGCTGCAGCTCTTGACTAAATAGAAAATATATTCAATGTATAGTTTACGTATATTTCCTATGCATATCCAATATACTTCAGATATACATCTTATATATTCAAAAATTACATTTTTTACGAAAAAGTAGATATTCCACATATATTCGAAATATATATCACGTTTATTTTGTTTTATATATTTCACATATATGATTAATATAAACAATATACCTCAAGTATATTTTTAATGTATTTTTCAATACATCGAAAAATATAATTTCCATTATACTTTATTTCCCTGGGGGAACTTTTGCAAATTTAGATATCAAGTCCAAATTCCGTATGTGAACACAAAATACTTAACCATCTTCATCCATGTATTTAAAAGAAAAATACAAATTACAAGCCCGCAAATTTCTTCCTCATCATATTTCCCTCTTTACGAAACTTCTCTCATGAGGAAGCCAAAATCGATTAACATACTTCCTCATAAAGATAGCTTTGTGAAGACTGAAAATAAACTGAGGAAGCAATGTGCAAGGTTTTTCAAATATGTGGTATTGTAGTATTTTTTATGTGGCGATGGTTGAAGGATAAAAATATATGACACACATATTATTATGCTATCAAGACACTGTGATTTATCGCTATTCCGGTTGTAATTGTCGGTGTTCCGGTCATTCAAGCTGTCATTATACAGTAGGACACCGAGCCAGTAATCCCGAAGAAAAAAATCGAGCTGTTGGCTATGATTTAGGCTGCTTGTTTTAATTTGCTGCTGCTCGACGAGCCTCCTTCTGTCCGGCTACCCGCAAACACGTGCTCGCTTCACACGAGTGCCGCAGTGATTGCGTGACTCGGTGAATTCGATATGCACGCTGCCTCCTGATGTGCCGCCCTGGGTGACCCTGCGCTGCCATGCTTCCAACTAGTTACAGCCACCAGCTTAAAGTCCCTATTGCGCTTCACACTACTCAAATCACTGCTAAATATTCAAAACGTTTTTATAATTTTTTGTAATTTAATAAACAGTCTCGGAAAATTACTCACGTAGCAGAATTAGTACTTAATACACTGAGAGAAAAATCTGGTAATTTTGAAATTAATATTGTTGGACTGACGATAATCTAACTATAAACTATAATTCCCAGGAGGAACGTCTATATTTTATGGATATAGTAAATATAAGAAAATAGTTGGATCAACCGCTAATATAATTCCCAGGAGGAACGTCTATATTTTATGGATATAGTAAATATAAGAAAATAGTTGGATCAACCGCTAATATAATTCCCAGGAGGAACGTCTATGTTTTATGGTTATAGCAAATATAATTTTAGTAGCAATTATTAAAATGATAATAGTTCCAAAAACAATTCTAATAGTTTTAAATATGCCGTTTTGTTGCATGTACGATTTCAACGTTTGTTTCTAATAAGCTTGCAGGTATCGTTTATTGAACCATATTATCATCGCTTCAACCATAAAACATCGCAAGCCTACCTATATTCGTTTTACTATATGAAATCGTTAAATAAACGATATGCTTTTCACTCAGTGTATATAAGTACATTCGGAGCCGCGATTTCAATGGAAAATCGACTGATATATGCAAATGTCCGATGGCATGTTTTTTCATTCGCTTTTTAAAGAGACAAGTTTCAAGAAGAATAAACCATAATTATAGTCCAGTTATGAGGAGAAGTATCTCATTTTGTTTGTCGGCACATCCTTAATCGATTGACAGCCTACATTTTTGATAGTGTAGTAATTTAAAAGATACAAGCTCTCAGAATTTTAATGAATTTTAATACACAACCTCGATGTTATATTTTTGCTTCATTTGATGTCGGAGATCGGTATTGGAGCAAGCTCTCGGTTGCGACATATGCTTCGAAACCTTTGACATATGCTTTGCACCGACCGTGATATTATAATAATGGGTGTTATCCTGAATAACCGGTAATTATACGGTGCGACAGCGGAAAACAGGTTTACAGGTGCATTAACTCAGGGCGTAACTAAACGCAGAGCTGCAGTGGTTTCCGACGCGTGCCCGCACCCCACAAAATGATCAGCCTGCAGTCAAATACATCTGCGTACCATAAGCAAATCTTGGATCATCCGTATAACCTGCAAAAGCAGGCGAAATATTTTTTCTCTTACGACCCAATTTATTTAACGAACATGTATGTAAACGAGTCAACGTTAGTATAGGAAGGAATGGTTCGTTATGCTTATAATAACCCATTACTTTCAAGTTTACCCTATTTGTTTAGTAATTTCGTTACAAAATTGACGATGTTATTTTTCTCTTAGAAAAAGCATTGTTTTCATGAAATTTTTTTATTTTTTTATTTTCATGTCAGAATACTTAAAATGGTGAAAAACGTCGAGAAAAATGGTTTGTACGAAATGTTTGTATGTGTGTTTATGTGCACAATTTTTTATTAGCACGATAGCCGCAATTTTTAATATATTGGACTCAAATTTGATCCACGAATAAATTGTCGTTAAGCACGGTAGAGGATTGAATTTGGAGTTAATCCGGCGAGGCGTTCAGAATTTTTAGCATTTTGAATTTTGTGGAGAATGTCAGCTCGAGCTCTTACAATTTTCATGATATCCAGCTCAAATTTGGACCAGAAGTGGATTGTCAACGAATAATGTTTGGGATTAAATTTGGTGTCAACCCGTTAAGAGGTTTGCAATTAATGTCATTTTTTAATTTTTTGAAAAATTTTGTTCGTGCTTCAACGCTCGCAATTTTTGGGATATCGCGCGCAAACTTGCCCTACAAGTGAAGTGTTGTTAAATAAAGTTTGGGAGTGAATTTGGTTTCAATTCGTCAAGGGATTCAAAATTTATAGCACTTTGAATTTTTTGTTCCCGTGGAACTTCCGCAATTTTCAAGATATCGAGCTCAAATTTGGTTCACAAGACAAAATATAAAATTAAAGTTGGAGTGAATCCAATAAGCGGTTCCAAATTTATGGGAATCTGAAAAAAAAATTGAAATTTTTCTTTGTGCCCTAACTTCCGCAATTTTTAAGATATCAGGCTAAAATTTGATACGCAAGTAAAGTCTAGGTAAACAAAGGACGAGTTAGAATATCAAGGATTAAATCCTGATCAAAAGCTCTGAAACTTTATACGAAGCTTCATATGAATTTTTTCAGAATTTTTCAAAACTGCAGTAAAGACATTGGCAGCGATGAATTTACGATACCAATGCTACCAAAGTGGAATCCCGCGAAAAATAAGAAGTATGGAAACACTAATACGACTTAAAATATCCCAACATATTTTATGCCTTGATTTAAAAAAAAAGACTAAAATATCGCTGTAATAATTTCACAATAAAAATTATAGCACATCTCCAGTATTCCTTAATCCAATAACCATATGTCAGATACTTCAATACTCAACACAATCGTTAACATCAATACTTATTTCATTTCCGGAAAACGAGACAGAAAATTACAAAACTAATCACCAGTCACTTAAGTCTTCAAGTATCCTTTAATTACTTCTGTAACTTTCTCGCTAACTCCCTATTCAGTCACCTGACAATAAAATCAGTTTTACAGGTCGCAAAAAAATGTATCCGATAGCCATGAAAAATAATTCACAGCTCAACCTATTAACTCGTCGGAACAAAAAGTTCTCCGGTTCACTTACCACTTCCGCAAAGTGCTTATTGCTGACCCGATACCAGATTTAAAAAACGTGTTAAATTTGAAAATACAGCACTTTTGAAACTTTTTACAATCAAACCGAAAGCCCGAACAATCAGCTCGAGAATCGGCTTCAATTTATTTTAATTTGCTATTATTTCGTCCGATATTGCAACATAAGTGAAAAAAATTATTTACCGATCGTTTTATGAGGTTTTTTTTTGATGCACTGACCGCACAACCGAGAATGAACAGTCGTTGACAGTTGACAGCGGATATGACGATTGACCGGGGAGAATAAGCGAACGGGTTGCGCGGGCACGATTGATCGACCGACTCTCAAGGACTTACAGTGTGATCTATGATTCGTAATTTTTGGCTTGAGTCAGTCGTGGACTCGGACGTAGTCGGTTGCCCCGGGGGGTGATCCAGCGGTGATCTCGAGCCAAGGGTTGTTTTTCAGGCCACGCCCGAGCTCTGCGCGGTAGCTCCAACTTTTCGTCAAGCTCGTCGTAGGATTGGTCGTTGGGCGGTGCCTGAAAAGAACCCTTGCAGGGAGCTTGCAATTGGTGATCGTATATCTCTGGTATATCATAGTCCCTGACTATACGTATGCAGGGGTTGCGCGACTGGTAGCAAACTCTGCTTCGGGCAGAATAAAAAGCCAGCGAAGGTGAAGGGGGAGAATAAGTGAGACGTAACTTGAAGAAAAGTACCAAAGTCAACCGGATATCGTCATAGTTGTCGGCGTTTAACCACTCGTAATCGTTAACTCAAGACAAGCAATTAGCAAATTGGTCCTGTTGAAGTATTCATTATTTTTCCACTTCCGGATAATATATCAGGTACTTTTGCTTCGTGATTTTTTTTTATTGAATTTACATTGCCGGAATTTCGATTGATAAATTTAATATCCGAGGTTTGTAAGATTGTAATTTTTATATTAAATTTTCTGATTTTCATTTAAAATTCAATATGCAATATCTTGCTTATGTGCAAGAGATTCTTTTCAAGCTAGTAGAAGCTTATGCAAAATATTTTTTACTTTGTTCTACTTTAACTAGGTTGGATTTATTCATCTACTTATAGATATAAGAATACGCGAATTTTAATAAAAACCTAAACATACAGAATTGCGTGTGTGGTAGCAAAGTCTGCTTCGAGTAGAATTGTAAGCTAGAAAACGTAAAGGGGAAGAATAAGTGCGACATAACTTCAAGCAAAGTATCAAAGTCAACCGGATATTGTTATTGTTGTCGTTTAAGCACTCGTATTCACTAACTCAAGACAAGTAGCAAGTTGGTATCGTGGAAGCATTCGTCATTTTTGCTACAGGATAATTTATGTGGTAAAAATCTCAGCTATTGTGATACTCTGTTTAATTTTCATATAAATGTACAGTGCCGAAAGTTTGATTGATAGGCTGATATATTAAATTTAATGCGCGAGTGTAATAAAATTGTTCACACTTCAGCTATATTTTTAATTTATTGCTTCGGCTTATGTGCTAGAGCTTCCATCAAAGGTAATCGAAACTTATAAAAAATATTTACAATTGCGTAATTTTTAACAAATTTTATTTAATTATCGATATTTGAATACGCGAATCTTCTACTAAATTTTCATTTAAAAAAACTTAAAGTTATCGAGATTGTGTCTCTGATAGCAAACTTTGCTTCAGGCAGAATAAAAAGCCAAAAATTGAAGGAGGAGAAGAAATGAAACATAACTTAAAGAAAAGCACGAAAGCCAACCGAATATGATCATAGTTGTCGTCGTTTACACACTTCTAATCGCATACTAAAGATAAACAATTAGAAATTTATTATCGTGTAAACGTTTATTACGTATTATTCCTTGGGAGAAAAATCAAAATATCTTGGATATACTTACTATCGCTTCATAAAAACCTCATATTTCACTCAAGCCAATAAAGAAAAATTATTTTTTAGAAAAGTGTTGCTACGAACAGCCGGTAATTTTGTGACGGATCAGTAAATGTACATATCCTTGTAAAAAGTCGAAAAGATTAGAATATGCGTTAAAAATGTTTAAGTCTCGTAGCCTAGAACGACAGCTGGACAGTTTCGCACGATTCTATCAGAAATTCAAAGCGTTCCAACGACTTTGCGGCATTCATTCACTGGTAATATCGATAATTAACCAACAACCACGCTTTGTAATCTTCTGAATAATTAACTTTGCTTATTCTGTTCCCACTAATATGTTTTTATTTCTTTTGCACGTATCTTTCAATTATATTCTCGATCCCTCATAGAAAAAGCTTTGTTTTCATTTTTTTTTAAATTTTATCATCATGCTTGAAATTGTACAGAACGTCGAGGAAAGTGTTCTCGAAAAATCGTCCATTTCTAATTGTTTGTTACGGAATCAAAGAGTCCATACTAAATGAAGTTTTATATTCTTTACATCGAGGACGTTAAATAAAATGAAACGGTAATTCCACAAAAATGGGAAATATCGAAGAGTCCATAAAATGAGATCAATAAATGGATAATCTTCTATTAATAATTTGTATAAATTTATGAATAAATTTTTTAACTTAATCTATTGAAAACGTTTCCAACATCAATAAATTAACTATTTGCCGCTATCATTATTTCAAATATTGATATCTGTAATAAACCCAATTTATTCTCCATATTTCTCTTGCGGCGAAATTGAATTACTTTTTAACCTCAGTGCAAAGCTCTTAAATGTTGACTTAATAAACCTTTTCAATTTTCACACTATTAACTAATGATGAAAATTTCACGGGAAAGGGAAAATGTTGAAGAGCCAACGAAGTCGGGTTAATGGGTGAATTGATATCTTGATGACTCTATAGCGGTGTACGTTATAAAGGAGTTGATGGTATCGACACCGAGATTGGCACTATACAGTGTAATGCTGTGGGTGCATCGAGACACTTTGCCGCGTCTGAGCGTGAAATCTTTTTCTCCTTGGAGGTTGAGTGCCGCGCTGCTTCTGCACTCGAGAGCCTTGTGCGAGGAAGAGTGTTACGGGTGGGGTGGATAAAAGGTTTTCTTGTTTAACAAAATAGCGTCTCCGAGCCATTAGCCCGACCGCTGTCGTCTTCAGTGCGATTCTCTGCTCCCGTCGTACTATCGAGGGGAATTTTTCTATATCTTACTATTCGCTTCACCGTTAGATCTTTGGACCACGGATCGCGCACGCTTTTCACGACGCGAGACAATCCTTGGTAAAAATATGATGAAGAGACTGATAGAGATCGATAGAATTTGAATGGGATTTAATCGTATGTTATCATCTCTATCTATTCGGACTTCGATACATTTATAAAAATTTTGCCAAAATCTGTCGAGCTGTTCTGATTTTATTACAATTTTTATTTTTTCAAAAATCTCTGCAAATACTATGACTCATGCAAATTCTGAGATATCCGGCAGCAATTGCCGATACAATTTTACGATTATTGATTTCTAATTAAGATTTTGGTTTAATTAACAGTTGACTTGTCAAACAATTTCAATTTTGGTAAACAAAAAGAAAAAAAAAGAGGTTTTACGGAAAAAAACCTTCGAAAATTTTCACAGATTTATCTTAAAAAAAATTTACGCTTAGATGACCATTTAAAAAGATATTTGGTACAAATTTACCACCAATCGGTCGAGTAGTTCAAATTTTATGGCATTTTGAATTATTCGCAGAATCTCGTTCGAACGCTTGCTCATGCAAATTACTAGGTATCGGGTTTCAATTTAGTTTTAGATGGACTATTATTACACAATTTTTAAGTAACAATTTTACACAAGTCGGTCGAGCGGTAAAAATTTTACGTCACTTTGAATTTTTATAAAAATGTCTTCAGACTATAACCAAACCTGGAAAGTAGAACCTTGCAAATTGCTTCCTCATTATTTTTTGCTTTCTACAAAGCTTTCTCTATGAGGAAGCCAAAATAGATCAACATAATTCCTCTATGAGGAAGCCAAAATAGATCAACATACTTCCTCTATGAGGAAGCCAAAATATATCAACATACTTCCTCATAGAGTTAGCTTTGTAGAAAGCAAAATATAATGAAGAAGCAATTTGCAAGGTTCTACTTTGCAAGCTTTTTCTTTTTATGGTACGATACATTTTTTGTTAATTAAACGATAACTGCCTCGCTAAGTTTAAGACAGCATGTAAAGTGACGTTGACATTAACTGTCGACGCCAGAAAACTGTGGAAAAAATTCAGGCTAAAAAGTCTTATATCCTCAGGTGGTGAAGGAGTCCAATGATTTTGGGGAATAAAGTGATCCTTCGAGAGTTCTTGCGACGCCACTTGGTTTTATTGTCAGCGACAGCGAATCGCCGACCACCGCGACAAGCCGTCCAACTGACATTTCCCACGGTTTGCCCACGGAGCCCACCACGCGTAGCTCTTCTCGATTCTCGCGGATTCTTGCACTTCGCTCGGATATCTTTTCACACTTTGACGGGAGCAGAAGCAGCAGCGAATCGATATAACCGCGGGCGCTGAGCCTTGCGGGTTTGGCTCCTAGAAATCGAATATCCTTTCAGAACATCGGATACAAGCAAAATCTATAGTCACAATACAGACACATGAAAATCACAAAATTTATTGTAAATAAGAATGCAACGTAAAAATAATAACGATGCAAAGTAGAACTTTGCACATTGTTTCCTCATTCATTTTCATCTTTTGCAAAGCATGAGCAAGTTTATTTATTCTATTTTTGAATTCCCCATAAGAAAAAGTTACGAAAAATTGAAATTATTGGCGAAGAAATGTGCAAAGTTCTGTTTTGCATCCTGATTTTGAATAGTCTCAGTTTTATAATAATTTGAGTTATCGAGAACTAAAATTTGGTAACACATCGTCGAAAACGAAATCTTTTCGAAAAATCACGTAAAATGCGATCCACTTTACCGACCATCAATAAATTTAGTACATAGCAGGGCTAAATTTTTTTTTCTTCTGTCGAGAAAATTTCAGTCAATTTGTTGAAATTTCACCTGAATTAGAGCAAAACGAAAATTATTCGAAAATTTCTAAATCTCATGAAAACCGAATAGCTTCACCAATTTGGTCCCAATTCAATACCAAAGGTCGCATCGCATTGTACAATTTTGATACGAAGTTTCAGGCCGATCTTCAAATAATTTGTTTGAGCTAGAGCGTTTACGTACGTTTTTTTAATTTTAAAATTCTTATAGAACTGAAATACGTTGAGCGATTTTTATAAAATTGATACCAATTGAAGATTAGCCAGTATTGTACATGTTGTTTAAATTTGAGCTGATTCGGTCAAATAGTTTACAAATTAAAATTATATGAGTTTTCGGCCTTTCACCACATACCGACGCTTACATACATCAAGACAATTTTTCTGAATCACTTTTCTCGATGCTTTAAGCCATTTTTAGTGTGCTGACATAAAAATCACGAAAAAACGCCTGAATAAGGAAGAAATTACCGAATAAATTGAAAAAAAAAACTTTGAAATTTGAATAAACATAATATAATTAATAGTACGCATATCAACTCGTCATCGTGAAGTAAAATTTATTATTTTCCGAGAAAAAAAAATGTGGTTCCGGCCGGGATCGAACTGGCGACCTTCTGCGTGTAAAGCAGACGTGATAACCGCTACACCACGGAACCCACTTGAAGTTCCTAGTGCGACATAACGTACTTAGCTGGGATCGACAACTTCAACATCTACCATAGTTGATATCATTGATATATTAAAATACACAAACATTCAATCCTGATAATATTTGATTTCAATTATTATCAGAAGTTGAAACGTGTTAAAAGAGCCTTAAGCCATATGGTCGATTGGAATCACGTGCTGGTTAAGGTGAACGGAACCTTTCTATTGCAGCGCAGCGCCATCTCATAGAAATGGAGTAGGTATATAGCTTCATCCATAAAAAACTGTTACGTAATACAGCTGAAAGCTATTAGTTGATTTCAATACGAAGCGAGTTCTAACGTTGATTTGATAAAATAATGTAATTAATTATCTTCAATTTATTCATTTATGTAACAAATGTAAAAATCAATTTTTTGTTCATAAAGTGCGGAAGTGAAAAAAAAATTTCGTTTCAGTCATTTGAGTTTATTAAGGTGAATTCAGAGATAAAAGTAGAAGAAATTTTCTTGCAAACCAAAATTTGACTTAATGAACAAATGTAATGAATTTCCGATTTTTTTTTTAGTAATAAACGAATTTACCATTTATTTAACAAAATAGTTTTTACGAAACGTTTTTTGATATAACACAGTATTTTTGTAGTGTCCTTTTTAAAGGAATAAGTAAGACTCAAATAATTTTCATGTGCTTATATTATAAATCGATGAAAAAAAGTGGCCTGTACAATAGAAAATTACAATAAACCGCAAAAAATCGATCGGCAGTGATGAAAATTGTAATTCGAGCGATAAATATGCATACGAAAAATTGTAGTATAAGTAAGTTAAACGCATTAATACCATTTTCTTAATACTAATGGCACGCCTTACATTTTAATTAAATACAATCAAGCAATCGTCGTCAAGCCAAAGGAATAAATTCCAAACTCGGTATTGTGACTTGATAACGAGTAATAAACATGGCGTTTTTTAGTATCTATTTAAAAATTGCGTTATAACGAAGATTATCGAGATTGTCACTCGCTTAAATTAGCTGCGCAATCGTCGTATTTTTATCTCGTGAAACCTCGTGAATTAGCCTTTCGTGTAATCATTTTAAGCAAATTGGGCCAACAGAGAATCCGAATGCTTGATGAGGCAGTCCATAATCTACCGGATAAAAATCCACGAGTGGCAATTGCTTGAGTTTATTCGTTTTCACAACAAAAACTGTCTCGCTTTTGTCTTTTCTCGTTTTACAGCCGTCCGTGACGATATAAGGTTGCGTTCGATTGTAAGAAAACTCTTCCTCATTATGGCCAAGCAGCTTTATTGATAAATCGTGACTTTTGTCTGAGGAACTTTCCCAAGCTACACTGTTTATGCAAGTGTACGTAAAGTTTTGGTATCCTTCTTGGCTCAACAGTCTCAAGAACGTTATTTGCACAATGCCAATAGTCTCATATGTTATCTGAAAGCATATAAATTCATTCACTAAAAAATGCGGGAAAACAATACAAATTGAATGCGGTAAATTTAAAAAAATGTGTTATAGAATCTTTTGAATTGGAATAGAATAGAATAATAAAGTGTCCAAATACAATCAAATTTAGAGAAGATAATTTACTTTTTTATTTCAATAAAATAAAAAAATGAAATGTCTCAAATTTCAATAAAGCAAATGAAAAATATTTGAATTTGCAATAAAATGCAAGTCAATGTAATGCATTCAATTTTGTGGAATGATTGGTAAAAAAAATTATAAATAGCGATGGATATCCATACCCGAGAACCTCCTCTGAGCTTGGAATACCAATCATTTTTCCCTTTTTCTTTTTTCCACGGAATGTTTGGCATTTGGCTGCTGTGGATGTCCGGAAAAACACAAGTCTCTCCAGAAGCAGACATGTTGCAGTAAACGTAGACGGCATCGTCCGGCATTCCCAAGTTCGGATCGATCCAATACCATCCTGCACATTAAACCATTGATCACTATTTAATTTGAAAGTTTTTTTTTAATGGATGAACCATTCCACAGTACTTAACCGATCCAAATTTACGAATTTCTGTAATCACAACAAAAATGAGTCTAAAGTTCTAACACGTTAAAAAAAATTTAGAAATTTCCTAGCCCTCCCAAGTTTCCGTATAAAGAGAAAACTAAAATTCATATTTGAAAAACAAAATAATAAAAAAATATTTTTAAAACAGTATTTTTTGTTTATTCATTGTGTTTGTGGAAACAAATGAAATACATTTATTGCGGGCGGAGAAATACTGTTTTTTAATCATTTGATGATTTTTTGTGTATGAAGACGAAACCCAGTCGAAATTTTTCTTTTTATAAATTTTTTTTGTTTGTCCAGTTGAGAACGAATTTTCAGCCAGCTCCAGTGGCACAGTTAATTCTCCTCAATATATGAAATTTTTTTTATTTCGATTTGTAAAAAATCATATTTTCAGAAGCATAAAGTCTATCATCGGTTCGTTTTTCTCGAAATCCGTTCTCAACTCTAAAAACGAAAAAATAAATAAAAGGAACATATGGACTGGTTTTCGATGTGTTTATGTATAAAAAATCGGTTGAATAATTTTTAAAAAAAAGTATTCCAACACCCGCAATAGGTTTATTCGATTTTTTTCGAATAGAGAATGAAGAAATACGAAATTCTGCTTTTTTTATTTCAATTTTCTATGATCAACCCTTGCAGAAATACCGTCGAAAGAAATAAAAATGATAATCTAAGTTTTTTCTTTAATAGGAAGTAAAAGGGCTTGAAAATATTCAAACATTTTTCATCGTGTTAATACTTTAAACTTACTTATTTCGGAGTGATTGCATAAATTCAAACTTTGGGTGGCTGGAGTACGAAATGCCTCACATTAGAAAAAAGAAAAAAATATGTCTTGTTAATAATAAAAACAAATAAATTCAATAACATTTAGAACTTTTTGTAATAATTATTGATAACTCAGAGCAATTATTATTTTACATTAAGCTATAATATTTAATGAAAAACGTCCTCTATGACAATCATTTATTTTTTTTAAATGTTATTTTTATACAAATGGCGTCATCGCTAACTACTTACCATCTCCAATTTCAGGATGTGCGAAGAAAATATCTTTGCAGGTTCGCCCCGGACTTTCTCGACTGCCAGTAGGTTTGCGTAACCTGTCCAAGTCTTCCCTCATTGTGTATATCGAGTTATACATATCCATAAATTTAGAGCCTTCATCATTGTCATTTTCATTGGTCTTTGATTTGTCTTCATCTTCAGTCTTATCGTCATAATTTCTGTGAAATGATTGAAATTAAACATGAAAAAGTAAATATATATGTAGCAATAAAATACGTACCTAATCTTTATTTTATTTATCCTTACGACTGAATAATAAATCACATGTAAAACAAACAATAAAAAGAGAAACGCGACGATTTACTCACTCATCTTCCATAATTTCTCGACGTCTCCGCGACAAGTGTTGTCTGCCGAATAATAATTCCGGTGGAATCATCGGTTGTTCTGCTGGAGGTCCAGGTGGTCCTGGAGGACCTGGTGGCCCAATATCTCCTGCAGATATTATATTCAATAGTAAATAATTGTTCTTACTAACATTTTCACAATCTCACGTTAAGAGTTCAAACTTCACCCTTTGTTCCATCATTTCCAGTGCTTCCTTTTGGTCCAGCTGGTCCTTCCATTCCTGGCAATCCAGGTGGTCCATTATTGCCTTTAAAGCCCTCAGGACCAGCAGGACCAAGATTTCCTTTAGGCCCTTCTGGCCCAGGCATTCCTCGAGGTCCCACTTCCCCCTTTTCGCCCTGTTCTCCTTTGAGTCCCACTTGCCCGATTTCGCCTTTAGATGCACAAACCGTCAAAACAATAAGGGCAGTGAAAAAACAAATTCGGAAATTTATTTGATTGTAAAAAAGTGGATAGCAACCTCGATGTCCCTTCATTCCTCTGCGACCACGATCGCCTCTTTGTCCCTTTGGACCCGTAGGCCCAATTGCTCCAGGAGCTCCATCCGCGCCAGGCATTCCAGGTGGACCATTTTCTCCAGACGCGCCAGGTTGTCCAGTTAATCCTGCTGGGCCTGGAGGCCCTTGCAATCCTTGCAAGCCTGGAGGTCCTTGATTGCCAGGCGCGCCTGGTAAACCAGCATCTCCCTTTTCTCCAGGAGTTCCGGTGTTTCCTGGTAAACCCACTGGGCCTTCTGGGCCCTACGAATTCAACGGGAGCAGATAAATATATTTGCAATTTTGAAAAAACTTATTCGCGTAGAATCTATTTACGCACAGGCTTTCCGGGAGGTCCAGTAGTTCCTTCTTTACCCATTGGGCCCATCTCTCCAGATGGTCCAGTTTCTCCAGGAGGTCCATCGTCACCATCTTTACCAGGTTCGCCTTTTGCTCCCACAAGACCGGGCTCGCCGGGTGCACCCGGAAATCCGGGAGCACCGACGTTTCCTTTTGGTCCTTCCAGACCCGGAACACCGCGTTCACCGACTGATCCTGCGGGGCCAGGTTTACCCTCTTCGCCTTTAGGCCCTAGCCCGCCCGGTTCTCCCTATACAGATCAGAGTCATTCACCAGATAGACATTTTACGACAAGATAATGACACTTATATAATGGCATGAAACGACAAGCCTACAGAATGAAGCTGCATTATTAACGACACAACGTGCTGATGTCGGTATTGTGCCTGCAGAATTTCGATACGTTGTGGTAACGGTGCAGACACAGTGCCAGCATTCATATCGTTTAAGCGCATGCCGTAGTTGACGTTTTTTTTTATGACATGCAATGTAGCACCTTTTTCATTCACGACATTGTGAATGAAAACATGTTTGTGAATTAAAACATGTTTGCAGCTCCAAACCTACCGGTTTTCCTTCGCTACCTGGCGTTCCCGGTAATCCTGGATTCCCGGCATCGCCCTTAAGCCCCTGTTGACCTTCCAAACCAGGTGGGCCTTGAATTCCGTCGGTTCCTTTAGGACCTCTGGGTCCTTGTTCACCCGGATTGCCGGCGGGTCCAATTGGCCCCATTGCCCCGTCGTCTCCGATCTCTCCTTTCGGTCCTGTCGGTCCTGGCAATCCCTGAAGACCAACGGGGCCTGCCATGCCTGGTACGCCGACCGGTCCAGCCTCTCCCTTGCTGCCGCGTCGTCCAATTTCTCCAGGAGGTCCTTTCTCGCCGGGCGGTCCCGTTAAGCCAGGTTCCCCGCGTAACCCTTGTGATCCAGGTAATCCCGGTGGTCCACTCTCGCCCTGGGATCCTTTAAAGCCTTTTTCACCGGGTGGTCCGAGTTCACCTTTGTCGCCGTCTTCCCCTGGAACTCCAACAGGTCCTGGTGGTCCTGGCAAGCCTCGTTGCCCTGGTAAACCGTCTCTTCCAGTGGGTCCAGCGATTCCGGCTTCGCCCCTCTCGCCTTTGAGACCTCCGGGTCCCGGTGGTCCTTTCGGCCCTTGCCGACCCTCGGGACCCGGTGATCCATCTTTTCCTGGTTCTCCCTGCGCTCCCTTATCACCGGTAGGTCCAAGAGGTCCAGCCGGTCCGATTTCTCCTTTTAATCCGGGCATTCCTGGCGGCCCATTGAATCCTCTTTCCCCGGGAAAACCGGGGAGACCTCCAGTGCCGGGAGGACCGTCTTTTCCAGCGATTCCCGGAGGACCCGGAGGTCCATCCTTGCCGTTGTCTCCCGGCGGACCAGTTTCCCCAGTTGTCCCGGGGGTTCCAGGAGGACCCGGATCTCCCTGGGGTCCCGTTTCTCCAGCAGGTCCTCGAGGCCCTACAACGCCGGGAATTCCTATAGGCCCTGGAGGACCGGATTCCCCTACAGGTCCTCGTTCACCGGGTGGCCCAACAATCCCGTCTTTTCCATCCAGTCCAGGCTGGCCTGGTGGGCCGATAAAACCTCTCGGTCCCTCTATTCCTGGTAGGCCTTGCTCCCCGTGAGTTCCGGGAGCACCAGGCTGACCGGTATCACCCTTTGGTCCAGGCTTCCCCTCAGATCCTCTTCTGCCTCGTGCTCCTCGGTAACCTCGAGGTCCGGCTTCTCCTCGTTCGCCAGCTAATCCCGTATGGCCTCTTTCGCCTTTATCTCCATTAGATCCATGTCTTCCCACTTGGCCTTTATCACCCTTATCTCCTGCGGTTCCAGGATAGCCGGCGAAACCAGGAACCCCGATTTTTCCTTTTTCACCGGGTGGACCTGTAGGTCCGGTTTCCCCGCGTGGACCTTCGACGCCTTTCGGACCTTCCAGGCCCTCCAATCCTGGAATACCTGTTAGGAGAACATATTTAATAGATAAAAGCGGACAGACATATTAGGGAGTATATTGATTATACAAAGTATTGAATTTTCTACATATTTTGAAGTATACACTTTTCCATACCCTGAGGACCTGATGGTCCAGGTTCTCCTTTGGCACCAAAGTCTCCCTTGTCTCCTTCCAACCCTCTCTCACCCTTATCGCCGCGATCCCCAGCTGCGCCTCGTTTCCCGTCGTCGCCTTTTATTCCCCGGACTCCAGGAAAACCAATGGACCCTTGAGGACCCTGAAGGCCCTGTTCACCCTTTAAGCCTGGGAGTCCTGCATTTCCGAGGTGACCTGGTGAACCATCGGCACCTGGAAGACCAGGGATTCCAGGTTTTCCTTGCGGACCCTGAAACGGCAAAGTAAAATGAGGAATATAGAGACGGCTTGCCATCCTCAGAATAAATTACGCATTCAATGACAATATTTTACGACTAAGCCGGTTGGTCCCAAAGGCCCTTGAGGTCCGGGCGGTCCTACAGGCCCAGGTGGACCAGTTTGACCAGGAGACCCAACTTGACCCGGTGGTCCACTGTTGCCCTTTGCTCCAGGTGGTCCTTCACTTCCTGGGACACCAGGATTACCAGGAAAACCAACGAATCCTCGCGGACCAGTGAATCCTCTCGGTCCCTTTGAGAAACATCGATATTTAATAATACTTTATCCAAAACCCTTTCAACGTTTCACAATGACAAAGCATATTTTGAATGCCTGGACATCAAAACCTTAGAACAAAGCATGTTATAGTAACATTTTTCATTGGAAATAAACAAACTATGTACCAGTTCTCCAGGCATGCCAGGCAAACCTGGGGGGCCGTCATCTCCCTGTAAACCCTCGTGTCCTGGGAGTCCCTGTTCACCAGTTGCTCCAGTAGCACCCCTTTCTCCCTTGTCACCAGGCAGTCCAGGCAAACCCTGCAAACCTTGCTCGCCTTTGACTCCTTGATGTCCTGTCACACCACGATCGCCATCTCTCCCGGATCTTCCGCGTTTTCCCTCCCGGCCGGGACTTCCGGGTGCACCTTTACATGACAAATGGAGTCGTCGAAGAATTGTTTTCTAACGACTACCTAAATTCTCAAAATTTATTGAATTTCGTCCGTTGTCGTACATTAAAGGGGCTCAGTCCCCTTAAAAAATTGCATTGCAAATACAAATTCAAACCGTGGAAATCGAAATTTTTCTAACCAATTATTCAGTGAATTTTTAATACAGAAAAAAATTTAATTTCAGATTAAAAATTCTTGCTTTGTCGTAATTTTGTCGATTTTTTTTTAACGCTTTGGTCTCGAACCTACGGGAAGTTGAAAATTTTACTCTTTACCTCACACTATTTCAATGCACTGTATATCATTACAAAATTGCAAAATTGTAATCCTTAGTATGTGATTAATGAGGTTCAAATTCGAGATTTTTTAAAAGGGGTTGATCACCTACAAAATTTGTTTTCTCGTGACTTTTTTTAGTGCCTCGGTACCCTTAATTCTGGGTTTATTTATTCGAAATCAGAAAATCTGATAGGATTGATAACAAGATCGTACCTCTTTCACCACGAAGTCCAGGCTCTCCCATATCTCCGGACTCGCCCTTCTGACCTTGAGGTCCGGGAGGTCCTTCTGGTCCAGTAACGCCAGTCAATCCCATAGGACCTTCAATACCACGCATCGCCAACATATGTTGAGACAAGAGCTGCCTCAAGACATCAGCTTGAGCGTCGGGACCTTTTTCGTTCCCTTGTTGATGCAAAGGAATCATGAACACGTGACCAGGAGGACCTGGAGACCCTTCAGAACCTCCTAAACCATCACGTCCTGGTTCTCCTTTTTTTCCCTGCGGCCCAGGAATCCCAGGAGGACCGGGGAATCCGGGTGGACCCGCTGGTCCTCGGACATTGTAATAACCGTAATTTCGATAATACGGATCACTGCTTTCCGCTGTTATCGGTGGCGCTGGTAATATTCTGTTCTCCTCGTCGAGGTCTCGTTCATTTGGAATCTCTGTTTGATAATCACTAAATGACGTCGTTTCCTCATAAGGATAGCCCTGAAATTTAATTGCATGATTTTTTATGGCCTATCTGGTCTGGCACTAAAGCCAATTTTGGGATATACAATTTGTTTACTATTGTAGAATCTAATAATCTAGATCTTTTCATTCATGTTTTTTATGTTTGGAGTACATGTACAATTTTTTTACAATTTCAAAAATTTGATAAAAATAATCTGGTGAAAAAAGTATTAAAAAAGTATTAATTGTATAATTGAGTGGATAGTCTAGTCCAGACATTCGATTATGAAAGTCATTTTTAAGAATTTCTATTTTTGACTATTGAGGCTAATGAACTGGAATTTTATTTTCCTATTTTTCATACTTGGAATGCACCTGAATTTTTTATAAGGCATTTCATAAAAATAATACAACAAACCGTCTGAGCCAAAAAAAAATTTCTTTTTTTAGTTTATACTATTTTTCAAGTATTACATCACATTTATTATCAGAGACCGAATTATCAACACATTTATTTAATAATTAAGGTTGTTCAAAATTTTCTAGAAATGCCAAATATCACCTTCAAAAATGGGTGACCGCGCATCGCTTTAAAAAAATGTCCTCAATTTTTGTGTTCTGTAAATCTTGTACTTACATTCGTCGTGTTTTCGTATATGTTAGCCGCTGCAGTTGGAACTGAGCCGTTCAAATTTCTCGATTCACCTGCAGAATACGAGTCTTCGTCGTCTTCATCCGGTATTAGGATGTCTGTATAATCGTCCTCGTCATCTGTGCCATCTTCGTAGTCTTCAGGCTCAGTCTCTCGGATTGTTTCACGTGAAGTTACGGTTTGTGAAGAAGTGACGTTTTGCACCGTCGAAGAAATGCCATATCGTGGAGGTGAACGAAGACCCGGAACGGCCAAAGGTTCTTGCCGAGAAATGTCTATCGGTGAATAAGTTTCTCTATCGAAACTCTCAGGTCTATGCTGACCTAACGTTAAGCGTGTTGCACCTGCGTATCTTGAAGATCCACCTTGATACCTGCATTTTGCAAAATAAAATAGACAAATATAATTTTTTTAAATACTTCACACAAAAAATGGTTATATGAATTTAATTAAACAAATTACGTGTGTTTTTTAGGTGCACTCGAAGGGATGTTTTTTACATTACGTTCGTATTCTTCAAATTTAATTTGAAAAATCATGTTTGTATATTTCAATGCACTTTAGCAAAATTAAAAAAATTATGTTTTTGTTTAATTACTCCGAGGGATGAAAAGGATTTCAAATCCAATCGCTATATAATCCACAACAAAAATCGAAAAAATCTCGTACATCGCATCAACATTAGATTTTTTTCCAAAAAGTTCCACTAACATAGAATAAATATCTATTCTACTGAGATAAGATACGTGTTTTTAATTATTTCCGCATTAGAATATTTATTCAAAAATCATAGGCCTGTGCGGGTTCTCGAAAGCTCAGGTTCGAGTTTTCTCGATCGGTTTGGAGTCGGGTTAAAGTAACCCGAGAAGTTCGAGGATATCCGAACCTTCCGAGAAAACCCGAAAATCTCCAGAAAACCCGGAAATCTCGAGTAAACCCGAAAACCCCGAGTAAACGCGAAAATCTCGAGAGTCCTCAATGAACTCATTCGCTGATTTCAGATCCATAATCTGAGTGAAACGAACTTAAATTACTATTTTTCAAAATTGTTTTCATTATGACTAATTTTTCGAATGTCATAAGAATCATAAAAACAAATTTCATTTAAAAAATAGTACCTTAACTGATTTAAATACATTATGTCCTTATAATTAAAAAAAGGTTTTGCTCGAAAAAAAAGTTTCCAAACCTGTCGCCATTACAATCCGGTGCAAAAATCGAGCAAATCTCGTACGCAGCATCAGGATTTGGTGCAATCTTCAGCATCTCGACTTCGCCCTGGGTAATTAATGCAACGATAAGAGAAATATATTATTTCAATGTAGTGCAATCTCATTCATTTTTTTATTAGTATGCCAACCAAATATAAATCGCCATCTACAAGTTGTTGCCCTATTATCACAATCCCGTCGGTAGTAAGAGGAATCCTTGTGTCCCTTCGAAGCTCGCGAGTTATTTGCCTGTCCCGATCGGCAATGAGAGTCACAGCATCACCTTTAATGCTGAAACCCAATCGATGCCAATTTCCGTCGGCTAAGTCGATGTCAAATGATATTGGATCGACAGTTTCGTCTGGTAGACTATTATAGAGAAGGGTCACATCACTTCCGAGTGAAACTACCAACTGCTCTTCACCATTTTCACTGTACATAATGAAGAGTGTTGACGCAGGAGATCCTGGTAATTATAGTAACAAATTATTACACCAACTTCAAGCAAATGTGATCTTAAGAATATTTTTCAAATGTCAAGATCAACTGAAAGATCGATGGTCGTAAATTAATTATTTCGTTAACAAACGTCATCAATACATTATCAAATTCAATATGCACATGATTTACCACTTGAAATTAATCTAATCTTTATGAAAATCGATATAATATCAATTTTTTATAATATAATTTAGTTACATACATATTTATCTTCCAAAGCGTTACAACGAGCTGATTCGTTCAAACCTTATTATATTTTGTTATTTGGACTACACGGAATTCCATGTTTTGCGAATTTCCTACTAAACTATTTTTTCATTTGCATACTTTTCTTCAAATTTATAGATAATTTTTTCATGCATTTATTTAATCGCATATTTATTCAATTATTAATATGGTAGAATATTCTTGTAATATTTAAATAGGATCACATGGGTTCAAATTCTACATCGTTTATTATAATTGAATAAATTCTATTTGCTTGACATAAAATTGAATCAGACTGTAATTGGAGGAAGTGAATTTACTCAATGATTAGCATAACAGTATTTATTCCAATCGAATCGAATCAGTTTAACTCAATTCGAATCAGTTTAACTCAATTCGAATCAACTTTATTTCAATCGAATCAATTTTATTCATTTCGAATATAATCGATTTTCTTTTGTATTCTATTATTATTAGCTTATCACCAAACTTACGAATTTTCGGTTTGGCGACTATCAGGATCGAAAAATCTTGCGGAAAACCATTAGGAAACAGAGAATTCGTGTTTACAGTAAGTAGAGCAGCGTCTCCAATCTCGTAAGCGGTTGTCCCATTATTTCGGCAACGACTTGTAGTAGCAGTGACGCCGAGAGGTTCCTGTGGCATTCCTGTCCCTTCCAGCAGATCGACGATTCCTTGAGCTGTATTTATCAATCGATTATTGTTCGAGTTTTTCAGAAGATTCATTCTTAAAAAATGAAAAAATACACGAAAGCAAAGCTTCCTTTATGAGGAAAAACCAGAGTTGGCTATTATTCCCATCATCACTGAATATTTTTATCATTTTCATCATATTTTTAATTTTATCAACAATAGCCAAATGCAGATATTTGTAAATCAAATAGAATAATTGTCCGAAAATAAGATGTTTTTGCTATTGTGATGAATATCTTAGACCTGCATTTATCAATCGATTATTAGACGCTGCTGTGTTTGATCCGCCGCGATTATTATGCGTATTAAATACAGAGAGGCTAATAAAGGGTGCAACGATTACGACAATATAGGTGTGATATCGCGATGCTCGAGTCTGTGTGGTCAATAAACCTAGTAACCCGCGGACCCTTAGTACATTACTCACTTCGTTTTAATAAACGCTTGAGCCAATTCCTCAGACCTACCGTCCATCCGGGGTTGATGTAAAGTACTTTTGCATGTTATACTAGATGGACCATAGACACGCCTCTCAATTAATGCAATGGAGCTCACTTAAAGTCAAGACTTCGCGTGACTGGTAAAGGATGCATCGGAATTCTAGTGCAATATAATATTGACGCGCCGATTCTTGGATGCTATCTTGTTACATGGTAATCGGTAATGAGATCGATTACGACCTATTTGTGTTTTCTTCAGGGCTGGAAATCTTGTTACATGGTAATCGGTAATGAGATCGATTACGACCTATTTGTGTTTTCTTTAGGGCTGGAAATCTTGTTACATGGTAATCGGTAATGAGATCGATTACGACCTATTTGTGTTTTCTTCAGGGCTGGAAATCTTGTTACATGGTAATCGGTAATGAGATCGATTACGACCTATTTGAGTTTTCTTTGGGGCTGGAAATTTTATTGGTAGAAACGACTTTTTTAAAATTAGAAATAAATTTAAAAAATTTCTACCGATTGTAATTAAGAAAAAAAAAAATATTAAATAGAATTTGCATTTTCCAGTTATTCCAAATAGACTACATGTCAGAATGACAATTATAAGATATTCTTTATAAGTTGCCTTTTAGATATTCCCAAAAGATAACTATAACGTATCTTTAAGTTCATGTCCATATGAATGTTAAATTTATAGTGACATTTCTATGTTATCGTAAAAATCTTAATATACGTTGTCCAAAAGCAATACAACTTTGTCTCATGTATATGTAATATATATCCATTATAGGACAACAAAATGTTGGGCGGAAATCGGTAACAAATATAGGTACAAAGTTAGTCGTCGTATAGATGTCGTTTTTAATTTATCCAACTGAGCTTTTTCAGAAGTAGCCCGAAAGTGATCTTTCCACTCTGTTTATCATGAGGCAACGAAAAGTTAACCATTTATCGCTAACGAATACGGATATCCAGTAAGTTGTCGTAAAGATATCGTTTTTGGTATAGCCAAAAGAGTCTTCTCAATAGTTGTCCAGAAAATGTCATTCAGCAAAGCTCCAATTTTTCTCACCGACTAACGATACCCAAGTATCAAAAAAACATCTGGCACGAAAAACGATATGTTTATTTTCCATACACGCGATTTCTATTTTTCTAAATGTCTGCATAAGTAAAGTAAGACACTTTTTTTTTAATTCACGTTCCGCCAATCACGTGAGAAGATTTTCAAATTCATTAAGAATATACTTTTTGTTACATAGCATATGAACTTTTGTTAAAACAAGGATACTCTGCTTTTTCTTTCTTAAAAATTGTAGAGTATATTTTATCCATTGCAAAACAACTAACTTGTCATCTACGTTTCAAAAAAATAATTCAACAAACATACACTGATACAAAAACCATTTTTGTGCCAGTGTTCAAAACCTTCAACATTTAAAAAATCCTACAATTTATTATTTAAAAAAAAATTGATAAAGCATTAATTTATGATGCTTTATTCTATAATGTACAAGTAGCTTAAAATTGTGATTCCGCTTACCCATGTCTGCCAAAGCGAGGTCCGCTTCCGCTCCGTGGCCTCCGAGCCGAACGAGCATCGCGACGACAAACAGGGGTAGAAAATCCGTGATAATGCGAACGAGACGCCTCGTTTTCCATGGTCGCTTTGCGTGATCACCTCGCATGCTACTTTATGCTAAATTATTCTCAAATCATGGTGCAACGCGCGCTATTTTTTCCTCGCCTGTATTACCGATCTTCGAGAACTCCGCGCAAAGGATCTAAGATTTTAACCGACCATTGTGGCTGTCGTTCGACTGGTATCGACGAACTGAAACCCACAGTGCTTTCACTATCGTGATCGCTGACAATTTCTTCTTTCGGAACAACCCCACGCTGTTTATTCTTGGTCTACTTATTCCTCTCCTACGTCTCATAGATGCTACAGCATCACAACGACAGTGCAGCTCTCCCACCGCTCGCTGCAATGCTCAATGCACGAAGCCTGTACTTTAGGCTCCATAGCTCAATGCATATCAGCGAATGCACCACTCGTGATAGACGAGATTCGCGTGTTTCGCCTTACGCATTCTACACATGTGTCTTTAATGACAATTCCGCATCTCCTATATTGCCCCTGATTCAGATAACACGTGCTGGCGTCACGATTTCCTTGGAGCATATTTAGAGCTAACTAGCTAAAACTTTCTTCGTAGATGATATCAACGTTGAGATATCTTGGAAGATTTTATGTTAAGCAGGCGAAGAAATGCTATGCACTCATTCTATCAGTATTGCACACAGTTGAAGTCATCGTAGACATAAAAAGAATGCAAAGTAGAACCTTGCTGATTGCTTCCTTATTATTTTTTGATTCTTATAAAGCTACCTTTATGAGGAAGTATGGTGATTAATTTTAGTTTCCTTATAAAGGAAGCTTTGTAAAAAGCGAAACATAATGAAAAAGCAATGTTCAAAGTTCTACTTTGTATCCTTTTGATTAGATACATAAGCATGTTGGCAATCCGCTTTTTCTATTTCCTTATTCCATATTTCTTTATTATTGAAGCATTTGCGAAAGTAAATGTGATAACGTATATTTGTTAAGATAATTCGAAATTTCATAAAATAAAAAATTTCATACCGTTCACCACTAAATTATACATGTACAAGGTCTGAATATTGTTTCATTTACATACAAATTCGAGCTCGCTATCTCAAGGTTCGAAAAGTTACAATAGAGCGATAATGTAAATTTTTTGAAAAGTTTCTTTCTATTATTGTGTTGTGGTGACTGTGTTGCAACTATTTTTCTATTTTTCTTCTATTTAATCGTAGAGACTGTTTCAAAACGAATTTTTCAGTTTGTGATAAATTCTTCGATATCCGAAAATTTCGGGATAATCGAACATGATAGTCTGCTGGCTGTTCTCTTTTCACCGAAGAGATACATAGACCAACACTAAGAAGCATTACCTCCGGATGGTAACTCTTCCTCTCTGCACATAAGGTACAGTTGAGTCAAAAATGTCTTCGCACACGAAAAAAAGGATTGATAGTAATACGTGAGCGCCCGATTGCTACGAGACGGGTGCTACTTGTTAGACGAGATAAATCGTGGGTCATGCCAACCAAGTTATTAGGTGTATTACAATAAGCTTAGTGGCGATAACTAATCATCTGGTCGATCCAAGTAACAAACAGATCTGCGTATACATAACCGAACGCTGAAGTGTTACTACCAAGCAGTGGTCTCCGTGATTTTTTATAAACGCTTCAGCTTCAATCCGCTTGCGAGAAATGCTTCACCTACTTGACATCTAGCGGCATTATGCGAAACACTGGATACGCCGCTCATCCGTGTTTCGCATAAAGCCGCTAGACGGCGAATGGCTAAAGCGTTTCTCGCAAGCTGATTGAAGCCAGAGTGGTTATAAAACTGCTGATGCTTTTTGGTAGTAGTCTGTCTCATTATTTTGTGAAAAGAAAAAATCCTGGAAATTAATCTCTTCGCTTAATGACACCAATAAATTCACTCGGAAATGTAGGAAAATTGCAAAATAGCTGCAAGACGATACCACGACAAAACAATTAGAAGATTGAGAAAAAGTTGCAAAACAGTTACCTCCACGAAATAATAGCAACATTTACACACAGTTACCACGCCAAAAAATTTGAAAAAACTCTTGAAAAAAACCTAAGTGATCTTGTTGCAACAGTAACTTTGTCGCAACGATGAGTATATCGAGTAAACGTTGCAAAACCGTTGAAACAACAATCGTGATTTGTCCAAAACGTTGTGACACAGAACGGAGACGTAGATAAATAACGTACCTTGACCAAATAATCGAATGGCCCAAAAGCGCCGTCGTGGAAAGAGGCGTTCAACGCTCTTCAGGAATGAGACGGGTTTCATCCTTTTGAAAGTTTTAATCGGCAGCTATTACGGATTAATAAGCGGCTCAACGTTTTATTGATTTTTAACTGTTCCAGTTGTCCTACTGTAACATATCTGATGACCTTCAGGTCTCGGATTGTATGATCTTCGAATTAAAAATTATTGAAGCACCGAGGACTACTATGTTCCGCTATTTGTAACTATAAACTTTTCGGTGCGACAAATTAGCTGAACTGTCTTTGTGTTCCGTGTTTATCGCTCGTTAGTATGCAACTGACTTCTAAAACTCTGTTACCGTAGAATATAAATGCGATGACCAGACCGAGCGGATCGTTTAGGAAAACCTGACGGAGAACTCCTAATATTGATCAATCAAAAATCGCATATAATACTTGGGTTTTTCTGGGATTGAATAAGTCTCGATGGCGGCGAAGGATTATTTTAAAAGAGTCGGTGTGACAGACCGACCGAGTAGTAGTAGTAGTAAGTGTTTATTATATGGTACATTTTTTAGCCTTATCTATACTTAATTTTGCTTATCATTAAAACTTATGAACATATATATATTGTTAACTGGCCATCGACCGTAGTCCTTCAGCCATGAGTTTATTGGTCTTTGGTTTTAAGATTAATTTGTATACATTTAAAAAAAAGGTAAATACTATAGTCATATTCGTCTGACGAGTGATTTTATTTTAATTTTAATTTTAATTTTAATTTTAATCGTTTTCTTGGTTTTCCTCTACGTTATATCTTTCTAATACTTGGTGTATTGTGTGTGATGGATATTTGTGTCTGCAATTTACATTTGGTTTGGGTTGTAAGCCGACCGACCGACCAAACGACCGAACGTCAAATACCTGATACCTGGAACAATCGACTCACCATGACTTATTGTTAGAAACCCAGTCTACACATAAAATTAATAGCTTTATTACATGGATTATTCTTTTGAGTTCACATTTTAGACCAGAATATCTTAGGCTTGTCCTTTGAAAGGATCAAACTAAAAGATGAAGGAGAAAAGGTTTGGGCAGAAAATAATTCTTTGGGTTTGGTCTGTAGCGTCTAACAACAAGTTCTAATTATATGTCTTTCTTTTTTATTTTATTACTGAAGCTAGAATATTTTGTATTGTTCGTAGAGACATCCGAATGCATAAATAGTTTGAGTTTTTCTCACTATTTGACAGAATAAACTATCCGCTACGCAGCATAGTCGGCGTCAGAGAATGTGCGACGGTCAAAAACTTTCGTTGAATTTTTAATTTTACATAAAGTCTTTTTTATCTGTCTTATTTGCACGGAAGCAGTAATGTTACAAATGCTCGTGAAATTGCAAGATACAAGTCCTTCAATATTTTGTATATTTTCATAGTGTCCTTCTTGATCGTTTTTGCGCCTCCCAACCGATTCTTCGGTCAAAGAGAACCAACCTTACCTGAAAATCAGTCAAATTTTGGGACCGCGAAGTGAAAACACGGGAAACGCTCCGCCAAACATCAAAAACACGTGCTTCTGTTTTAAATGTTTTTAATCGTCTAATTACATCGACAATGGGTGGAAAAAATGCCAAGAAAGTGAAGGTTTTTAAGAAGAAAAGGAAGAACATACCCGAGGAAAAAGTAATCGCCGATCTGCAAGCGCGTTACGAAAATGTGAGTTGAGTTTCGAACATAACCTCCAAAGAATTCTCCCAACAAGTCAGTAAACGTTATTTTTTATTATTGCTATAGATCGATGAGGCTAAGATTACGAAATTCTCCGATTTGCCTTTGTCGCCAAAAACTCAAAAAGGTTTGAGAGAAAATGGCTTCGTCGAGCCAACAAATATTCAAAAACAAAGTATCGGCTTAGCGCTGCGAGGAAATGACATTTTAGGAGCTGCACAAACTGGCAGTGGGAAAACACTAGCGTTTCTTATTCCGGTATGTAATTTACTAAAAATTGTTCTAAGTTTATTTTAAAAAGGTGATTTTGACGACATTTAAAAAATCGTTGATATTCAGGTTTTGGAGATTTTGTACTGCAAGCGATGGACTCGATTGGATGGAGTCGGAGCTCTAATTATCACACCGACAAGAGAACTCGCTTATCAGATATATGAAACTCTGCGTACTGTCGGTTGTCATCATGAAATATCTGCTGGATTAGTCATCGGAGGCAAAGATTTGCAGTTTGAAAAGAAACGCATGGATCAGTGTAATATTGTTATTTGCACACCTGGTAGACTTTTGCAGCATATGGATGAAAATCCTCTGTTCGATTGTGTCACAATGCAGGTAAAAAAAATATCCGATGGCTAACACTTTGTGGATTTACGTACTGAGTTGTGAAGAGTTTGATGATTGTTTAAATACAATTTATAAATTTATCTATCATGGGATCAATGCAAAAACAGTTTCAAGTGTTATTGAGAATAAACATGGATAATTACTGTGCGATAACTAAAATTTTCATACCGATATTTTGATAATAAATATATCGAACAAATAATTCTTACACAATTAATTGTAATGATATAATTTTTTAGAAGCTTCATAATCTACTACCATGTTTTCAAAAAATAATTAAAATCCATTTGCTTTAATCTAGTAAATGATTCGATGTATTAGTCAAAACATGGTATAATATGAACTGTAATTAATAAGGAGAAATTGAAGATTAAAATTGCAACTTGCTTTCAAATCCCCAAAGTGAAAGCGAAGAGAATATCTACAATATTTAATTAAATTTAAACAATTTTCAAGCCTTGGATTTTTTTTTTGTTTCCAACTAAATTAATATATTTTAAATTATAGGTATTAGTTCTGGATGAGGCTGACAGATGCCTGGATATGGGTTTTGAAACCACTATGAATGCTATCATAGAAAATCTTCCGCCAGAAAGACAGACTCTCTTATTTTCTGCTACACAAACAAAGTACGATTTTGCTTAAATATTAATCAATGTGGAGATTATAGTGAATTACCGACTCTCTAAACATCTTCATAAATAGTACATCAATTTATTATAAATGTGCAAAAGTTCCAAGTTTACAAAAGATATTTTGAGAAAATATATAAGTCCAAGTACCTCTGTCTTTTATTACACTAGGAAAATTCCACTATAATCTCTTCTTTCCAATGTAACTAATCTAAAAACAATTGAACATAAAAAATATTATTTAAATTTCAGATCAGTTAGAGATTTAGCTAGGCTCAGCTTGAAGAATCCGATGTACATATCAGTTCACGAAAACGCAGAACACACGACGCCCGACGGCCTGCAACAAAGTTACGTTATTTGCAATCTGGAGGACAAAATGGCGATGCTTTGGTCGTTTATTAAGAACCACCTGAAGAAAAAAATCATTGTATTTTTTTCTAGCTGCAAGCAGGTAATATGACGTTTAAAAAATACTAATTGAACATTCGTTTCCTTTTGATGAGCTAAACCGGCACTGAATCTCTGCTTTATTTAGGTGAAATACACATACGAAATTCTCTGTAGAATGCGACCAGGCACGAGTCTCTTAGCGCTATACGGAAAACTCCATCAATTAAAGAGAATGAGTATTTATGAGTCGTTCTGCAAAAAGCAGAACGCTGTGCTATTCGCAACGGACATAGCTGCGCGAGGATTAGATTTTCCGGCAGTTAATTGGGTCGTACAGATGGACTGTCCTGAAGATACAAACGCGTATATTCATCGAGCTGGTCGTACGGCCAGATTTCAGCGAGGCGGCGACTCTCTTCTGGTTTTGTTGCCTAGTGAAGAACCAATGGTCGAAAGATTACGCGAAAAAAAGATACCGATTTCGATGATAAAGTAAGCGAATATACTTCACGAATAGAAGCATAAATCGTGTTTCGTAACATAATTCTCTTAAATTTATGTCCGCAGAATCAATCCAAACAAACTTCATTATCCGAATCGCAAATTCGAAGCTCTGCTGGCAAGAGATGTTGCTCTCAAAGAAACTGCGCAACGAGCTTTTGTAGCTTACGTAAAATCGGTGTTTCTGATGAAGGACAAGGAAATTTTCGATGTTCATGCTTTAGACACCGACGCGTATGCCAGGTATGGAAAAAATTCTGCTCTTAGCACCAGAAATGTAAAGCTTTCTGGTGAAAAATTATGTAAAACCTTGTGCATTGCTTCCTCATTATTTTTCGATTTTTGGAAAGTTACCTCTGTGAGAAAGTATATTAATTAATTTTGCCTTCCTCATACAGCGTGTCTTCATTTATAAAGAACTATTCAGCTAAATTGTTTTTAAGACATTTTTTTGAAGAATTAAAAATTTTGATAGCTGTATACATTGATACATTTAATTAAAAATCACGTCAATAACAGATGAGTCAATACTCTAGTTGCGTGCCAAATTTTAGCTCGAACCATCGTGCCGTTCGTGAGTTATGGACAATTCAATTTTCAGTGTCTCTTTTTATATTTTCCTAATCTCTTTCACATTGTTTTTTTTTGTCCTACATTTTTATAATTATGGCTTCCATATTGGATTGAAAGATGGAAAACACTCAGAAAAAAATATACTTCAATGTTGTACTTTAAAACTTGTTAACAAAAAATAGTTTAGCCACATTTTAGTGGCTAGAAATACGTTAACGCCGAGTGAATATAAAAATTTGCATGAGCAAGCGCTCAGACGAGATTTTTCAAAAAATTCGAAATTAAGTTTCAATAAAATTTTCATCAGGTCATTAGGCTTGGCCATACCGCCGAGAATTCGGTTCCTGCAAAGAATGCAGAAAGATTCAACAAAGGATAAAGTCAAAGAGCCAAAAAGTTCCAAAGTTGGAAAAAAACAACGTGCGGAGAAAACTGGCGAAGAGTTGGCTGAAAAAATGTTACAGAGCAGAAAATCTAGTGACGAGGAATCCGAAGATAACTTTGATTCGAACATATCTGAAGATGAAGAGCAGGACGTAGTACCAACGAATATGCGAAAGAACGACACAAATAATGCTCTATTTGCTAATGGTAAATCTCGCAATGATTCTGTTTCTAGGTCGCGTTATTGCTACTAACGGAATTGATATTAAACGATAATTTATTGATTCAGATGACAGCGACGACGAAGGCGATATTTTGACCGTTAAGAGAAAGAACGTGCAGATAGAAGATGAACTTCCAGAGGAACTCGACGACGGATTCGAAAATACGAACTCGAAAAACAAGAAAGCCGTTACAAAAGCAGCGTTAGCCAAGAAAATACTCAGAAAGAAAATAGTTCCTAATAAGAAAACGACTTTTGATGAGCATGGCGAAGTGAGTAGCACCAATTGTTTGAACATGGCGCTTAATATTTAATTTAATTAATTTAATAAATTAGAAAAGCCTTGAATTTAATAATATGATCAGTTTTTTGTAACTCAATTCAATGATTTTGAAAACTTATTTTAACGTTTATTAAATTGTTTGTTTTTTTTTTCTCTAGGAATTGGTAGATTCTGCAAAGTCGAAAGTTTCCGAACTTGCCAAACAGTACGAAAATGACGAGACCTCTGGAATTAATATTGAAATAGCTAAACAGATTTTACGCGAGGAAGATCGCTTCGATAAAAAACGATTTCAGGCCAAGATAAAGGAGAAGCACAGAGAGGAAAAGAGAAAGCTGAAGGCAAGCAAAAAGGCAGCCGAAAGTGAAGAGGAGGAGGAAAATGGCACAGAAAATGAAGATGATGAAGAAGGCGGCGGCGGAGTTCGACTGGCTGATTATGAAAGCGGTAGCGAAGCGTCAGAACCAGATCTTTCATGGCTTCCAGATCCAGACAAGATTTATGGACCGAAGAAAGATTCCGATGAAGAAAGATCGGAAGATGACTCCGACGGTGATGTAGATGACCAGATCCACAGGTGATTATCATTTTGTTGTATATTTTTTCTACTCTTTGCGTTATTTATTGTTGCTCATATTCCTCATTATTTGAATTTATTACAGACCTCCAAAGAGAAAATTGGTGACGCAAGAAGAAGTCAAGAAGAAGAGACAAAAGATCATTAAAGTAAAGGAAAACAGTGATTTGATAGCGACCGAGGAATTGGCGCTGCAACTTTTGCGTAATTAAGATATCCTGGAGATATCGAAATCCTGGCATTGCTGCCATGCAATGCCTTTTAGTCTTTTCATTATTCTTAATGTATAAACAAATTTAAACGTAATTAAATATTTGTACAAAAAGATAATAAATTTTTCTTAAAAACTCCAGATTGCAAAAAACTATAATAAAAGACCTTTAGTTTTAAAAACTTTACTTCATTAAAATGTATAAAATATATGATATATATATAATAATATATATATATTCATTATTAGGGTGTGCCAAATAAATGTGCGATATTTTTTTTCTTAGCTCTCCGCCCGAAATATCGTAGAATACGTCTTACTAATGATCCTGTCAAAAATGGAGCTTATAATTTTAATTCTTAGAGGTCCATTACCGCGTTTTAAGTTTTCCCACTTAAATGACACAGGAAAGTGATTTTTTTTTCATTCTTTCTCCCTGCAACCTAAGAAATTTTTTTTTCCATCAAATCAATGACTACTCATTATCCATCATTAAATTCCGAACAAAAAATTTTGTTGAGTCGAATTTCTATCCTCAATATTTGATTTATTACAGAGCCTTGAAATTTTTTTTAACTCACGGTATGTCGTAAAAAGTTTATATCAAACAAGAATTAAATTTAAAAAAACGAAATACTTCATCTGCATCGCGGTTTTGTTGTTTTAGACTTGCTCCGTCTGCTTAGCATAAGTAATTCTTTTAATCTGAATTTCGAGGATAAAAGCCTTGAAAAAGAAACAAAAAAATCCAAGCACTTTTTCACGTTTTTTCGATCATCAACAAAGACATTCCAACGGTTACAAAAATATCCAGGACCACTGAAGACCGTGATAACCGTAGGGAAAATTTTCAGGGAATAAATGAGCAAAACATTTGTAAACAATTAACTTACACTAACATTTCGTTTTTAATTACAATGCATATTTTACAAAGCACACGCTGAAAAATCGTTGAAGATTCAGAGTGCGCGGCGTTCTGAACTGTACAAACACGTGGCGGTAAGGCAGAAAAAAACGGAAGACCGTTGAATTGTATGCCTCAAGCCCGCGTTACAATTTGTGCTGCTCCGGAGGGTAAAACAATGCTTCTTAAAAGTGTTTATCTCAATAGCCTCGTGGATTATTACAGTTAACTATAAAAATTCATGAATTTCAATAAATAGGTTGACAACGAATGAGTATTGACGCGATGATATTTTTTTCTATGTAAAGAATCACTTTATGTCAATCGTTATTGTTTGAAAAGATTCTATGCTGTTTCGCGGTGTTTACTATTCCTGCGCCTGTTTTATGTGCTTCAAGATATTGTCGACGACTTCCCGGCTCGTGGCATTGCCGCCATAAAGATCGGGAGTGTGTATTCTCGCGTTGATCGTCTTGTTGATTGAGTTTTGAATTATTGTCGCGTGATGCTTGTGACCGAGATGACGTAACATGTCGACTGCAGCGTTGAGCATAGCGATGGGATTAGCAATATTTTTGCCTGCTATTTTCGAGCCAGTGTTACGAGTACCCGGCTCGAAGATCGTGTAATGATCTCCGTAATTTTTACCGGCAAGAAGTCCAGCTCCGCCGAGTAAACCGCAAACGACGTTAGAAACTATAGCGCCGTACAAATTTGTGGTAAGAACGACGTCGAATTGATGAGGATTCGATACAAGCTGCATGCAAGTATTGTCGATGATCATGTCGTTGTGCTGAATGTCAGGATATTCTTTAGCCATTTGACGCGCAGTCTCCAGGAAAAGACCGTCGGATAATTTCATGATATTCGCTTTATGAACAGTCGTGACCTTTTTTCGGCCGTTTCGCTTCGCGTATTCGAACGCGTAACGAGCTACGCGCTCGGAATTGGATCTCGTGATGACTTTCATGCTCTCGACGACCCCGTCGACGCTCTCGTGCTCCAACATAGCGTATTCGCCTTCCGTGTTCTGTCTCACTATGACAATGTCGATATTGTTTTGACGAGAGCTCACACCGACGTAAGACACGCAGTGGAGTACGTTCACGTAAAGATCGAGCTGATTACGCAGAGCCACGTTGCGGGAAAGCACACCGGCTTCTCGGCTGCGCGTTTCTATGTTTCCCTTAAGAGCCACGCCGTTTCGGCGAATCGACGTTATCGCGTAATCGAGGTCATCGTTGTTCGGCGCGTTCGGGTCGATGTCTATATCCTCGAAGTCTACTGGAACACCGGAAAATTTGAAGACCTGGGGAACGAGAGATTTCTGTTATTGAAAGATTTTTTCCAATTAATTACGACTTGTCTCGTCATTTTTTTTTCAATCGCTTTGTTACTTTTGATAGAAATCTATTGGGAAAAATAATAATCCATTAATTGGATTTTTTTGTGATTTGCTGAATGTGCAATATCCAATTAACTTTTTTGTGTACAAAATATGCATAAACAACCTAAGTTTCATTTCCATTACTTCTTGTATCAATCTATTTGTAAAAAAAATATGATGTCTTTTGTAGTGCAGATAGATTAAGTTAACAAACCTGTTCAATTATTGCCTACAGAAAAAATGTAGTTAATAGTAAGACAGAATATGAATGTTGGCCCATCCTGTAACTGCAGCAAAAAAAAACACTGAGGCTCCCAAATATACTTTGCTCTATTTTATAATGCAAATAACAGTTCCACTTTATATTTGGATAGATTTAAAAAACTGAATAAAAAATAATTTGATTGTTTTCTGAAAAGGACAGAAAATTCTGTTATGATCCAAAATCATCTGCTATATTTTATACTTTGGATAGCAGTGTAAATTAAAATTAAAATTAACCTGTTCAAATATCTTAATATCCTACAATGAAAAAAAAACTATTTATCTCACATTTTTCAATGTGCTTCTGACTTTTCTAGAGTTTTCTTACAAGTATGTTTGAAAAAACATAGTAAATCCACTAAACTTTAAATATTGTTTTTTAATGTCTATATAACATGCCAAACAAAATGCAAAACAAATAAACTATATATTTCATAGGAAAATCTTTAAAGTCTGCAAAGTATTATTTTATATTCTACAGTACTACGACAGTGAAGTAACTTTTGACGGTATATTGAACCAATTACAAATCACATTAAATACCAATAGATTATGCTCAACAGAAAGCATGATCTACTCAAGCTCTAATATTTCAAATTAAATTTGTACCTGATGAAACAATTGACCAAAAATTTAAAAAAACACGTTATTGTTGAAAAACTATTATGTTAAACAAACCATAAACCACACATATCGAAGACATTACCATAATTTTATCCCCCATGTGAAATAAATTCAAAGGCAAGAACAAAAAAATCCTACTCGCCTAAAATAATTATTAACGCATTCGATAAATCAACTCTATGCAAGTATCGTTTTACATTGCGCAGACAAACGTGGCTCAAGTCTTACAATTGGGACTCTTTTTTTTCATGACCGAATAAGATTGAATGCCACTATGCGAGTGGAAAGTACAAGAGGCTGAAGAAGATGCTGCGGAGAACTCACCTCCTTAACGTAGCCCATCAACTCAGGACCGATGCCAGCTCCAGGTAAGAGAGTAACTGTGTGACGACCACCGTAGTGTGCCTTAGGTATAGGCATTACCTTCTTGATGATCGGTGTCTTGTGTTGAATTTCGAATCCGGACAACGAACTCACGCATCGATAGACCTGCGGGGTTATCGCCTTAGGCTGAACGTACCTGATCAATGATCGAGCTGCCATGCTTTTATGTGTTCTTATTCTTAAATCGAGAAATTGACAAAATCGGCTGAAAACGCCGCAGCTGATCGGGTGTTAACGATCAGTTACTTAAGACACCACTACTTTGCAATGTCTATTTTAACGATAACCCGAAGACCTTGCCAGCTCTCAATATGCGCTGCTGCCGCTGCTGCTGCTCTTGCTGCATTGACGATACAGCGGCTCCTATCGAGCGGAAACTCTCGATGAGACCAACTTTTCGGGGCAGCGCTACCGGCTGGAGATAAATCTCTCCTGTTCCCCCATGTCTTCAAATAATGCGGTCTATTCCAATTTGGGATCACGTGACACACTATTGAATTTATTAAATGGGGTTTAAGGGTAAGATTACAAGATTAATCGCGTTGAATCTTCGATTAGGTGAATTTGTAAGAATCTAAAGATACGAACATTTTTCTGAATCCGTTTATAATGTAAAATACCCCTTATTTATATAATTTTTGTATCTACTCCTTTTCACATCTTCGTAGGAAAACGGAGCAAAAATGTGCGGAAACGGCATTTTCTGAACTATAACATCCTTACATTTTTTATATCTACGGTAGGTAAAAAAACCTGCAATAAATTTGCACGCGGAATTTGGAGCTCTCTATTAGTTTCAAAGTCCCTTTATTGGTTGATTTATGAGATGAATAATTTTACATGTACATGACTTTACAGAGATATTCTATCGTCACTAAATTATTAGAATTTTTATTCTTATTATTTCTAAGGTACGCGGCTTCTTCACCTTTTACCGCCCTTCCCTTTTTTCCTGTCACTCTTCTAGCCACACTTCGCTAAGCTAGCCCTAACTCCCGTTGGATCCGCAGCCGACTTAACTACACTGTATCGCTTTTAGCCATGGATACGGGGAAACTGTGGAAAACCCGTACCAATACAAACGGCCGCATATTCTTCTGACTTCCCGGTGCATACACGATTATGTATATCGAGGCCGTACACCGACCGCACATCCACCGGTAGACGGTCAGAGATATTCTATTATCATAATCAGCAAATTTATAATCTTCTAATTTAAAACACGAAAAAGATGAATGAAAAAAATTTAGCTTCGTAAAAAATTGTGCAAAAACTAAAACATGTCATGGTCAAAATAATAATGTAATGCGGTCCACTATCTTGATATCCGTGGCATTTGTGTCATGAAACTTTTTTTTTATTTTTTATAAATTTTTTACACATTTATCATAAATATGGCATGGTATTTAATAAAAATCAAACGTAAAAAATGAACGGCACAATGAAACAATTCAATTGAAACGGAAGAATATGCAGACCTTGATCCGTGTCTTTATTCAGTAAAATCATCATTATATAAAAAATCCATCACGAACATACACATACAATATATACATGGTGAACATTTTTTTTCCATTACACTCAATTCATACATTTCCCAAAATCTTCACCTAATATTCGAGTACAGTTAAAAAAACATTGGTATAAAAAATTTTGATCGCTGCTTTCAGACATAATAAAAAGAATAAAAAAATAGTATGGAATAATTATGATCTCTACTCAGATAAAAATCTTTAAGCGCTTATAGGACGACATATATACTACATTGTCTCGGACGAATGCATTTCCGTCACGAAAATATATATTAATAAAAGATTAGCCTTTCATTAGAGTCATTTTGAAGCTGATACGAGTATTAAGGACGGAAACCTATGTTTTCATTATTAATGAAGCGTCAATCTATGTTCGGAATTTCAAAGAGCAATTGAAATTGGATAAAATTAATTCTTCGCGACAATTATCCAATGGCCCTTTCCGAGTCGTCACCATTCGCGCCCGAGCCAGTCTCTGTTCTGTCGATTTCTGTTACGCCGATTTTTTTGCCTGCGTCATCTGAAATCTTTTGCGGGCAATTTCGAGCGCACAATGTCCCAAGATATCGTCGAGGCGTCGACCTTCGTACATAAATCCATCACTACTTGAGATTTCTTGTTTCCTCGCACGACTCCTAAACACGTGCCCGCCGCCAAGTTGTAAATCGGCGTAGAATTCTAGAAAATATAATTCATTTTTATGTTGTTAATATTCACAGCTGCATCGTCGCAGTTTCAAATAGCTCAATTAGCAAAAGATTTACGCCCTTGGAGTAGCATTTAAAACGCCTACGATTAACAGCCATTAGCAAAATCATTCTTGTCCGTTTACAGATTCAGAAGTAAATAAATCATTTATAAATCGTTTATCATCAATTAGTGTCACAACATGTTTCAACAGTGTATTAAATTTGCACGTTTTCTTTTCACATACCGTCCCTTTATGTCTCCACTCCTGATTTCCACCCATTTCGTGGCATTTTCCAAGTTTAGGCGTCCTCCCGTTGCCTTCTAGGCAGAGCATTTGTCCGAGAACCAATTCATTCTTATCCGTTTCGTACCACATCTGAAACAGCACAATTTTTCAGTTTCAACGTCGAATTATTTAGTTGATTATCATTTCAAACGCGTCTGAAAAATTACCTGCGACTTTATGCGAAGACAAGGTACCAATATCAACTTAGCGCCTCTCGTCTTAACGTCTTTTTCGCTCTGTATACAAAGCGCGGTGTTGGACAGTCTTATCTGATACTGATCCGTGTAATTTCGTTTTCTCGAGTGCCAAGGTTGCATTGGTTTCTGATCCATTTTGGACCATTTTTCCTTCAAGTGTTTCTCGCTATCGTCAGGCAATTGGAGCTCCGGATAAACAGTCTCCAAATACCAAGCGAAATCCTGGCACTTGAGCCTTTGACGAAGAGCAACGCGATCGGAAATATCCCCGTAATCAACATTCTTTTCATTATTGAGGAAATACTTCTTGTATTTGTCCATCCAGACGTGAGCTACTCGCAGAGAATTCTTTAGCATTGTGTCTTGTGGATCATTAGAACCATAAGGTCTTCGTGATCGAAAAACGTGACCGACTCTCGAGCAGGGCAACAATTCTATGCTGCCACCGCACATCCAGATTCTGAAGGATATTTCCAAATTTTCACCACCCCAAACATCCATTCCCGCGTCATATTCGCCCAATTCGAAGAAGTACTTTCTGTTCATGGCAAAAAGTCCTCCAGCCATTGTTGGAGATTTAATTGGCTTGACAAAGTCTTCGTCGTGGGCGAGAGTTCCCGTTGGCAAATTGTCCCATTTGAAATGGAGGCCCCAATTAAAACCGCCGCGTACTAAAGGACTCGGAGTATATTGAAAAGTGTCGGCATTTATAATGTCGATTACGGGCATAGGGACAATTGTCTTAGAAATCGCGATTCTAGCTAAAAGCGGCTCGAGCCACATTTTGTTGACCTCGATGTGACTATCTAAAAAGACTAAAACATCTCCTGAGGCCTTTTTTGCGCCAAACATTCTTGCCCTTATGAGACCTTCGCGCTTTTCAGTTTTAAACAACTTGACTTTTTTGTCAAAATTTTGTTCGATGTATTTTTTGACCTGCTCGTGAAGAGCTTCGCTGTCGCTGTAATCGTTGACCAGGATTATTTCGTGAAGTAGATCTGACGGCGTTTTGTCGATTATCGAGTGAATCGAACGTAGCAAGGTCGTGTTGTGCTCGTTGTAGAAACAGATTATTATACTCGCGTTTGGAAGATTCTTTGAATATTCCTGAGTGGAGCAGAGCTTGTGACGAGTGTCGGGGATTGTTCGGTGGAAGTTGAGATTGTCGGAAACTAGAATGTTGAATGCGTAGAGCTTGTAACCGTCGTCACGCTTTTTTTGGTCTGCCATGTTATGAATCATCCCTAATTCGTCCAAGCCTGGAATATCAATAATGTAATAAATCATCGTATAATCGAATATCTATCGTCATACTCGATAAATATATTACAATTCATAATTCTGGTCTGACAATAACAAGGGAAATAAAATTACTGTAACTATGTCTGAAGTTACATTTAAATGAAATGTTTAAAATCAAAATGAACACATCTAAGTATCTCCTTTCTTCTTGAAAATCAAACTAGTATACAATAATGAACATTTATTTAGAATGCTATTTTAAAAAACTTTGATGCATATATTTTTTCAATTCCTATTCATTTTTTTTTGGATCATGAATCTGCCAGAAAACACGATTTATCTAAAATATTGTTAATTAAAATGTTTAATGAAATAAATGAAATTTCAAAAATCTTTTTGTAAAACTGAATAACATAACAATAATAACAACTGCTATGCAGTAATGATTAATATCGTTTAAGAAGTATCCTACACAGTCTTTAAAACAAATTGACTTTCTATTCTATTTTTTTATTTTGAGTTATAATTTGTTGTCTCGTTTTAACATAGTTGAAATGAGGTAAAATTATGTGCATAAAATAAAAGTCACTGTTCATTAATTAGGTACATAATTGCAATAAATATTTTACCTATAGCTAAAGTTTTTAATGTGACTTGAAATGATAAATAAAAAAAGTTTAACGAATAACAATAAGTACCAGTTGAAACTTACCATATCCAAGAGTTACTGATGGTTTCACAGGCACAGCCTGCAAGTGTTTTATAAGTTTCTCACTGTTTTTAAAATTCTTCATTCCCTTAAGATTATAAGGATCTTTTCCACCATCATCATTCTTGTCACGATTGAAGATCACATTGTCTCTCAGCATAACTTCATGCTCTCTAATTGCTCGCTGATCAAAAACTGATTCTTTGATCGGTTGAGAAACATCCAAGCCATAAACCGTAGGATTAACTGTGTTGGCATTTTGTGACAATCTTGAGTAGAGATATAAACTAAAAGCCCAAGTCAAAGATGCTATAGCTATGCCTGATATAAAAGAAGCGTACCTCGTGGAAATCATCTGCAATTTAAAAAATGTACAAGGTGGATAACATTTTTGAAAAACCCCAAATCTGTTTTTTTTTGTATAAGTAACAAATCTGCTTGTTATTGTCACAAAAAGTAGTCAATCATTTATACATATATTATTGAACTCTTAAAGCGTGTTGGACTCTCACAAATTTTTTTTGCCTATATTCTTCATAAACTCTTGAAAGAATAATTCTCATTTTGACAAATTGGGTATCATCATTATTCGTTTAAAAAAAATTATGTTATAATGGAAAAAGTTTCAATCATATTTGTTATTGATAAATATTGCAAAACAATATGAATGGTTATAAAGGAAATAACTTTTGAAAAATTATTCTAGTGAAGATCCGACACTAAATCCATCAACTGGAATTGAATTTTTCATTCATAAAAAATTCCCTCAATGATAGGAGCCCTAAATGACTAGTCATAATTGTGAGTATGAATGACCGAATGAAACCCAAATTCTAGTCTTATTCAGGGAGTGACAAAGCATAAACATTCCAAAGATTCCATTCATCCTGACCAGTTTAATTTTCTCAGGTGACTCTTACTTCTATTATATATAACAATGTTTAAATTTAAAAAATGACAATGTATGTATTGTCAAATGAATATGCAAATTTTATGTTATTTTCTGTCATTATCTACTTTCATTTATTCTTTTGTTTGCTTATTCGGACGCAAGTGACTATTTGATAAAATATTAACGAAAAATAATAAAACATGATCGTAAACACATATCAAGAACAACTTGTTGTAGAAGCATATAAAAAAATATTTACCATGCATTCAGAAATAACCCTTCCAGCGATATGAACCAATTTTTTAAAATTATGAAGTACAATAATCACGAGAAATTGTTTACTTACACTGAAAAAGAGGAGCTTTCGTAATCCTTATGTTCTAAACGCGATTACGGTAAAATGTTGGCATACATTACTAACTCACAACCTCCAATCGCTTAAAAAAAAATGACGGCTCAGTTGACAAGCGGTGCGATCGCCATTTTTTCGAAATTTCGCTGAAACAGCTGTTACTATGTAATTGATCGAATATTGATGTTTGAGGGAGAAAAAGTACAGTAATTGCTTATCAAGTGTTTGATTTCGTGTTTATTTGTCGAATTGGCACTTATAATTGTTAGAATCAATGACGAAGAACTCGTCTGGAATGTATTCAATGACGTCGCAGCGATACCTAACCGCCCCTGTGGCCTAATGGATAAGGCATCGGTCTCCTAAACCGGGGATTGTGGGTTCGAGTCCCACCAGGGGTACACTTTATTTTTTTTATCGATTGATACCAAATTTTTTGCTTTTGATTTCATTGATTGAGACGATAACACGGATAGAAAGACTGTAGGTGTTTTGTTATTTCGAGGAAACTTATGTCAATTACACAGGCAATTTACTTTTCTCGCACAGAAATATGGATCTGCGTTCTGAACACATATTGTGGACTAACATCGAAATGATTGCAGTGTTAAAAAATTAACATAGTGCTGCATGATACCAATAAAGAAAAATATTTTTTTCTGGGTTTGCTAGGATTTTTCGCTCGTAATTTTATTCGAAGTTGATATTGCATCGTAATTACTTACCGTTATTTCCTTATTAATAGAATTACGGAGTAAGCATCTTGCGAGTTTCGGAACAATCGATTTTTTTTAGAGCTGATAAGATAATCAATATGGCGGACTTATGTTATTGCACATTCTACAGTAGAACTTCTCACATTGTAAATGTGAAGATTGATCAGAATTTAAATATTTTGCATGTAAATAATTCTTTTAAAAATCGATCGTAAATCGACAGCAACATACTGAGGACATTTATTTTCAATATTTTAATAGTAAGTTGTTAACCATTTTTTTTAAATCTGCTTAAGCAATTGTGAGAATGTTAATTCCATTTGCCTGAGTTTTCATAGACGTTCTTAATTATCATTTTATTTTTCCTTTCAAATAACTGAAATTAAAATTTTGTGAATATTTGTCGTAAAAAAAAGATACATAAAAAACTTCGGGATTAATAAATGAAGTTTCACAAGTACATCTTAAAAAATATAACGTAAGCAAAAATACATTTCTGATGAAATATCAAATTTTCGATAGAAAAATGTTTGCATTGACCCAAAGATTATTCTAATCATTCTATTAGAACAGATTTATTCAAATCATTCAGTCATAACAATTTTTGAATACTTATAATGACTTTGATATCGTTGTTTTTTCTCATCATTTTATTAGCAAACTACTAAAAAAATCTGACAGTATTAAAAAATTCACTACATCTTTGTTAATTATTAAAAACTTGTTTCGAAAACAAAATATCAATATACTTACGTGATTGGTAAAAGGCTGGCAGTCTTCGAAATCATAACACGATTATTATATTTGTAGTGTTTACTTCATTATCACGTCCAATAATGAACGTTTCTTGTACACTTTGATTCATCGATTATAGAAAAAAAAAAGCTTCACAAAGTGCAGCTATACACGGTAACGTATCACTTATCTTACACGATACTATTTAACAATGATCGAGTCAAAAAGCCATCTGCAATTCGTGCGATAACAAGGACTGGTAAAATATACCATATAGCGATGTACACAATAAATCTAATAATCTCCAGCATATAACGTATAATCTGTATATAAATAATAAATATAGATGTCAGCGAAATCGTTTGGGAAAAGGGTTGAGGATCTAGGTATGCGAACAGACATGATACAGATAAGGAAGAGATAGAGAGAACGAGATAGTTGCGATGAGCACGTAAGTGTTTAGATCTAGGCAACGTTTAAGCGTCGCCAACGATGCTTTTCTTCGGTTTTTAAACCTTTTTTCAACTCTAAAATCGTAGTTACAAGGATAATCGACATATAACAGTTGTCGAAAACACAACTAACGATGCTCATCATAATTAATAATGTTATATGCAATAATAATATACAGGAGAAGGTCGTTGATTTGTGTTTCGTGTTAATTTGGCATAGAGCAGTCTAGGCGAGCGGCGGCGGCGGCGGCGGCAGCAGCAGCGGCGGCGGTGGTATGCTAGTAGAGCCCCTTTAGTGGCGTCAGTGAAGATGATCAACCCACGATGTATCCAATGACTCGATCAGGGTCCGAACAAAAGCCATTTCCTTTCTGGCGTTTTCCAATATCACTCGAGGATCTTGCGATGTACATCGCAATATATTCGGTGCCATAACCATCGCCAAATTGTTTGCGTCCATTTTGGTACGCGCTACGACTTCAGGCCGCGCAAAGATCTGTTCAAAAGTAAATTTAACAATGAAATAAAATATATAGGCAGCATTTTGTATTCGATTTTTTTGTATTAATTTGGATGGATGTCAATCTGTCTTTGGCCACGGGAAATTTATAAATGTAGTTTCGTTTCCCAAAATTACAAAGCTTTCTCCATCGCGAGTGTTGTAATTTATGCAAACGCTAAGACTTTAGAAGATTATTATATTCATTTGCCATCACACTTGTATATTCAATCGAATTCGTGGATTTGTGTCAAGAAATCAGGACATTATTAAGGACTTCAATTCGGTACAAATTCTCGAAAAAAAAAGGTTCTCAGAAATTTTGAATTATGAAACGGTATTTTTGTGTAGGAATTATACAATTATTGAAAAAAACAATAATAATAATGAGGAAGCAATTAGTAAAGTGCTATGTTGCGGCTTTTTTTTTCAAAGGGAGACAGAAGTAATATACCTGAAGGAATCGTATGAGATGGCACAAGACTCGGCGATTGAGATCAGCAAGTCGTTCGACGATAGCCGCAACGCCGCTCGCGGAAGCGTCGCCATCGTCATGACGCATCGACACACACTCTGTGTAAAACGAGTCCGGTATGAGCGGCTCATAAAGCTCTCGTACCCAGAGTTTCAAAAGAGATGCTGGAGCATGAGCATCCTGAGATGCGGCTAAATTGCCGCCATCCTCAAATCTATCGAGGCACGATTTGAGAGCGCTAACTTCGTCCGCATCCGCCGATACTCGAAATATTCCCTCGGTTAGTGTTCCACCTCGCGCCAAAACCTGACGCGCAAGTGTCGTTTGTACCCAGGGTAATTCTCGATCGGGAAAACGATCGCGCTGCAATGCCATTACTTCGGAAAGCGTCGCGCCAAACATCGACGCACGGAATATCTGAATCTGGGGACAAAAGTCATCGAACATTTTTTTATTCCAAGACCTTTTCGACGAGAAAAAAAGTGGAATTCAAATCAAACGTCTTGGCGACCCGAGAAGAACCGAAAAAAAATGGAATCAAAATTAGGCAGATTTCTGATGTATAAATTTCCGGCGAAATTTAAATTCAAATCGTATAAATGTTTGTTTAGGGCAAAATTATTCAACAAGTTTAAAGAAAGCTTTGTTTTTTCTTACGCAATAAATGCGTAGACTTTTCTGATTATATATGATTTTACTGCCATATTCTCATATTCATAGAATTTTCCAAGGATTTAAATACATACTTTTATAAACGTGTTAACTCAACGACTCCGAAACTTTCAAAAAGAAAAAAAGATAAAGTTTCCCCAATGAAATGTGACCATTATTTTTCTCTTACTTATCAATAATTTTCTGGAGCTATTATTATTATCCTTAATATTATTCAGCGTGAACAATAATAATGTTTACAAAGTCAATATTTAAATTTTGCCTTCGTCGGGAAATTCTCATATTATAAACTAGTCAAACTTTAAACCTGCAGCATAAACACAAATTGAAAATCCCCAGAAACAAATAACTAAAGTTCACAGGTAATTTAAAAAAAAATCAAAATAACGAGGTATTTGCAACGGCGAAGAATTGAAAGAAAAGTATAAATTTGAGTGTACGTACTCTCGCCTGGTCTATGTCCTCCGCGGTGGCTTTCCTCGGTTGCCTCTTCCCGTGAGCGCCGATTCTTTGAAGTCGTTTGCAAGCAACGGTCGCATAATGACTGACTTGAACGTGAATCGGCCATTTGGCGACTTCCGGAAACTGGAAGTTCGGATCCCTGTGTCGGTTCATATACCCTTCGAGATAAGGTTCGAAGGTCGCGCTGGGCGGTACGAACGCCAAGGAAACTGCCATCAATTCCCAGCCTCTTCGCAAGCTTTCCTTCCGCGGATTCTCCGTCGTTTGCCGACAAATTTGTACATACAGTTCGTCGCGTAACGGCGGCTTAGAAAACGCGGTGTTGACGATATCAGTCGCAACACCATCCAATGTCATACCAACATTAGCTTTTCGATCTCCCATATACACTTGTACCAATCGAAAAAGATTGCACGCCTCCCTTTTCAGCAGTTTTTCCCCGTCGACGACGACGAGCATCGGTTGCGGAATCGGATCTTTCGACCAGCTCAATATATCTCGGACGCTAAACTTTTTTCTAAACAACAATCTCAAACCTTTAGGTCTGCCGCAATTCAAGTTGAGATTATCCTGTGCGTACTTTTCGATATCTCCGCCTCCGCTGCCGGCGTCGTTAACGTCGATGCCTTTTCCCATGACTAGACTGGTAAATGCACTTGAGGGAGGCAAAGAAATTGGTCTCGGGCTCGTAAAACTGCTCTCCCCCCGAATTTCCGCTCCGTGAGAGGCGATCGCACTCGCACTCGCTGTCGAACTCGTCGTTGCTGTCGCAGAAGCGGAACCCGCTGACAATGTCGTCGATACCGTCGCCGTTGAGACTGACGATGACGTTGATAGGAGATTCGACTGTGCAGACGACAGCGATGGAATGCACGTCGTTGTTTGAGGTCTCGTTAGAGTCTCTGCGGTATTGTAGTAAGTAGCCAGGCCCGCTGTATCGTAGTTTCCGAGATCTGCAATGAATTTTCGTAGTTTCGTTTCGCATTTTCAATAGGTCTTCTCAAATGAAATGATTTTGCCCATACGATAAATCTATGGTTTATTCCACCGAATATTGGGTCAAAATCTGGACTTTAAATTTTTTGTCTATCACTTTACTCAAATAAAGAAAAAGCTCATATTTGAAATTTCGTGCTCATCATTCCCAAGAGAATCGCCTGCTTTATTCTTTAACTCAAAATTAAAACTAAAAATTTCCACGTCTTACCGAATCTGATCGAGAGAAATTTAAGTACCATATTTGTCGGAAATTTTTCTAAATTTCCAAAAAAAACTTCCTCAAAGTCGAAAATGAAAAATGAAAGATTCCATTAAAAATCAAGAGTCAACGATAATGATATTTAATAATTTTCTAGTTTCTAGCTTGGTCAGAATATAAAATTAGATCTGACGAGACATTCTCTAGGAGTTTGAGACGAATTTTTAAAAAGCGTTTGACTGTTAAATTTGAGAAATGATCCAAACAAATAAAGATATCGAGCGTTCATCGTTTCCTAGTTGATTCAAGCGTTGGCTCTGACTAGGCGCATTTATGGCAAAAACATCTTTAGAAAAAGGTTTATTTATGAAGGAAACATTCGGAAAATGATGATTAATAACCTGCATAATGATCTTCTAGGTATTCTTGACTCGAGGAATCGCCCTGATTACTCGCAGCCTCGTCGTCAGCAAACTGGTCGTCCGAATCATCATCGGCTCGGCCGGTAGTGCCTCCTCCAGTGCGAGAACTAATTCTTCCACCATCGGCTCGTCCTCCAACTCCGCAATCATTTCCATCGCCACCTCTTCCACTTTCTTCGTCCAACGAATCGTCACCTTCCTCTCCACCAAAGAGAGGATCTCCGAATTTGTAACACCCTAATGATTATAAATATTTAACTATAATTCACCGAAAAGCAAAATAAATGAAATGTTCGATAAAGAATCGACATATTGTGCACAGAGGTAACAATTTACCCCACGAATTTGTAGAAGTTCTTATTTTTTTATTTTTTTATCAAATTATAGCAGAAATGTTTCGTTCTCGATGATCACGTCCGTTTAACAGTGGAAAAAAATTAACCATTTAGATGCGAGTTGATAGAGGTGTATTTAAAAAATTAAAGAAGGCTATTTCTCAAATATTTTCAAGAATGCAAATCTAAAAATTTCGATAAAAATTAGGCAGAAAGTAGAATTTTATTAGCAATGTATCCTGAATTTTACTTTCGTAGAAAAGTTCATTGAATTACATTTAGTGAACTCTTTCAAATTTATTCTTTTGGAGCTATTTAAAGAGAAAAAATTGCAAATCCAATATTTTGATCAAGACTTGGTAACTTGCTATCACAAATATTAAATTAGGATTAAATATTGAATGCGTACCAGAGAGTTTAGCTTGTTGAAGAATGTAATGCTGCAAGGGCAGCAGGTGATCAGCATCGACTAGTAAATTTCCATAATAGGGTGACGGAGGTGGACTAGGATTTCCGTTGCTTCGCTTCTTCCTTCCGTCGTCCTCTGTTTCCGTGTGTCCTTTAATCTCATCTCCTATGGCACTGTTACAACTACTGTTATTGCTATCGCTGCTACTTCCGGTGCTACTGCTGCTACTGGTGCTGTTGTTACTTCCGGCAAGCCTATGAAGCTTTGTTGGATCGTGAGTCTGACCGATGAGGTAACGCTCGTGCATCGAGTCGTCGTCTCTGTTGCGTCTTTTAGATTGTTGATGATGATGGTGGTGATGATGGTGATGATGATGATGCTGCTGCTGTTGCTGCTGTTGTTGCTGTTGAACGAAACTGTAACTTCGGGCCAACGGTTGCGAAGTCGCTGTTAAAATGACAAAATTAACAATAAAGAAAGATGCCAACATCGAAATACAAAACCCTAACGAGAAGAAAGTACAAAGCATACATTTTCTTCTCACACCAATGTTACGGGATGATTCTGGAAATATCGTAAATATTTTCTCCGCTCTCAACCTATTTTTCACCGAATTATCTATAGCTAAAATTTGAAGGGTAACGGTTTTGTAAGAAAAAATGTCCAAACGAAAGAATCATCGAATAGTCCATCTTGGAGCTCTTCAAAGTTTATGTCAATTATGAATTAACTTGAAAACCAAAGTAACTTTAAAAACAAAGAAAATGACTTTAGAAAAATGTAGATAGTTCTCTAAAATCCTGTTCCACATTAAGGTGTTTAAGTATCGGATCACAATCTATTGACTATGGCCTCGATTTTTTTTTCAAATTTTGATACGATAAATTTTTTTAAATAAACGCAAGCGCGCGCCCATTTTCAGCCAGGGCGAAAACGTTTTGAAATGAGGCAAAGGATTTTTAAAAATGTTTTTGAAATTGTCACATTACGACCAACGCTTTTGTTGCAAACGAACGATAAGTCAGGGAATCTTTTCGAAAATTGCGTTTTTTTTTTTTAAGGTTTTGAACAAAAACATAAATAAACCTCGGACCGAGAGATTGAGGATCAGACCCAAGACGAATTTGTGAGAACTGTCGCATATATGCGATTTTTAGGGCGATTAGATCACAAAATTTTGGATTTTACCTTCAATCGAGTTGTTCGATGTGCCGGACGTTCTGGAAGCGTCGACTTGTCTGTCGAGGACGGTAGCGCCACCGGGGCGTTCTCTGTCGGTGCCCCGAGCGCGTTCGGACGCCTCGAGACTCTTTTGCCTGCTGACGTTGCCAATTAAAGCGTTAGTTTTGTTCCTAACGAGGCTACTCTTGTTCGTATCATTTCTGTCAGACAAAATGACACCGTACATTTCTCGGACATTAGCTTCGGAGAGCGAAGCGGAACAGGCGTGATGTCTTCTGCCGATGCTGCCAATTCCGCTGTAAGCAGCTGCGGGAGCGCCGCCAGTATTAGCAGCAGCGGCGACGTTACTCGGAGATTCGCTTTTGTTCAAATTTCGTCCGTGAATGGAATTAGAATAGAAGCCCAACTGAGAATTGCCACTTTTGTCCAAACTGTTGACCCTGTCGCGGTGATGCAACAGCTCGCGATCGCGCTCACGCTCGCGATGATAACGATTTCCTGTTTCCACGAGAGATCCGTATTTGTCGGGGCCTTGACCCTGCGACTTGTAACTGTGAGACGATTGGTGCTGTTGCGGTACCTCCGTTGGACGATACGGAGGCATTTCTTGCCTAAAAGCTCTAGGCTCCATTGCCGATTCACGATAAGGCGAAGTACTTGGCTCAGGGCCGTACGAACCTCGGCTACTGGCATCTCGACCTGTTGGAAACACAAACGAACAAACGAGCCAAACATGGCCATCATGAACTCAATATTACGCATTTTTTTTATTTGACTTTCCGGTAAAATTTTACGAGTTCAACTCATTTTCTTTATTTGTTTTGCCAATTATCTAATATACATTTTTTTAAATATTTCCTTTTCAGTGAATTGATCGAAGAATTTCGTAGAATAAGAAAGGGTCCGTGACTAATTTTTTTAAATTAATGAAAGAGAAATAATCTATAATGAGTAATGAAAAAAATTGTGGACGATAATTTTTCTTATTTATTTGATTGTTGTAGATTATCCTAATAAAACTCACTAATTTTTTTTCGTTTAATTAAAATTCCAGATATTGTATTGTCAATAGACTAGAGGATTTGTGAATAGGTAAATAATATTGTATTTATAGAAAAACTTTATGTTTTTAAATGTGTTTAAAATTGATGGAAGAATAGCTATTTCAGCGATACTGAATTTAGGTCAGTTGAAAAAAATTCCGAACATCGACAAGTTAGTTAAAAAAATTATGTGCACGTGGAATAAAATAAGCAGATTAATTTCGATTGACAAAAGAAGTCTAAAAATGTATTCAAGAATTTTGAGAATAAGCTAATTAATTCATTACTTTTGGCATAAATATTCTGGTTCCAAATCAATGTCTGAGGAACTCCAATAAGCTCGAATTTCTTTCAGATTACATACAAAGTTTTTTTGATATCTCTGTAATTATCATTACCACCGCAAAAAAAAAAGCATTATCTTTCAAAATGACCAACAAAAAAAATACAATCAGTGCTAAAAGAGATGAAAATGTGACTAACCATTTTTCGCTCTATCATGATGATGATGATGTTGCTGTTGTTGATGAAGATGATCCAAATTCGCGGGTCCGCGATTTTCTCGATGTCCGATCGTCGGCCCAGCTTGTTGCTCAACGAAAGACTTTTTCTTGAAGAGCGGAGTACTCGTCGAGAGTGATAGTCCCAAAGGCGGTGCCGTTTCTCCCAAAGAGGCTGCTATTTTGTGGTTTTTCGTGTTTTCGAGAGTACCGCTCTTGTTGTGACATCTCGAGTCGGCGACGAGGCTCGTGCCTCTGTTGGAGGCTGTTAATGGCGGCGCTGAAGGCGGAGGAGGTAAACCTCCCGATGTTGGCAGCGAACCTTGTTGCTGACCGACGCTCGAACGATGCTGATGACGATGAGGCGAATCCAAAAGTCTATACGAGGTTCCTGACTCTAATGATGTTCGACTGTGCGAAACGGAGCTGTCACTCGAACGACCGGAATCCTGGGAATTATTATGGTGTCTTCTCGTCATTGGCTCGTCCTGATGTCTATGATGTCTGCTGTTGTGCTGCTGCTGTTGTTGTTGCTGTTGTTGCTGATGATTGTGGTGATGATGGTGATGATGATGATGATGTGGTTGCCCTCGTCGACTGGAGGGTGATGGAGAGGGAGAGGGTGGCGACGTTTGACTGTCTTCCGGCCCCATTCTTGAAGTACCGCGGGTTTTGCATATTCTACCGCCCGCGGCAGCGCCAACTTGCTAAACAAACGATAAATATTCCGTCTCAGTTGGTTTAATGAATCTCTCGACGACACAAAGGTAAAGGCTTTGGAATACTTGAGAATAAACGATTGCCGTTCATTTATTCTCTATACAGTGATAAACACTGTTCGAATGAAAAAGTATGTAAAATGTTTTTTAATAATGATTATGAACAATTAGGTACATGACGGTTTGTAGTGATTATTGATATATGTGGTTGGAGTTAATTTTGTTTTGTAGTTATCGGATATGTGATGACCGTAAAATAAGGAACAATTCGATCTAGCTTCAGGATTTGCAGAAGATGGTATGAGTTAGAGACCTTTATTTTATGTTTTTTTTTTTTTTTGGAGAACAAATCTTGAACCGTCAAGGGTGATGAAAATTCTTTACTATTTCTCACCTCGTTTTTTTGCCGACATTATGGAAAAGCTGCTTCCGAGGAGCACGTTTCTCAATCGAAATTTACTTCAAATGTCGGTGAGTAGTCTAGCGTAAAATTTAGGATTTTTTGCTGAATAGTTCTTAATGAGTGCAGGTACATTTAATGTTGTTTGAAATTGCATTTGGTGCGATCAGGTTGAAAGCTTCTAATTTTACCGTATTTGGAAAATTTCGAAAACTGTAATTCGACGCTATAACTTTCGTAGATTACAAGATAACAGGCTGAAATTGTTTCACGGATAATCTAACATTAAATCATGATCGATGCTGAATTTGTCGAGAAACAACAAGTTGGTTCAAATTTTTAGGTGCTTGGTAATTAAAAAAAAACTGCTGTCGTCTTCCTAAGTTCTCTAATTATTCTTTTAATCAAATAAGTTTCCAGTGTTCTTAAAATCCGTAGCTTTTGCATGCGAAAGTTCGATATTTTAAAAGGGATCCACTAATTTCAATACTAGTCTATAATTCAGTGTTTGAAAAAGTCGAGAAGATTGTTAAAATTACTTTTTCATTGGAATAGCGCGAGTCGGTTTCTATTTCAATGTACGTACCAGAGTGGCTGCGAGGCTTGGGTCTTGATGATTAAAGCGCCCATCTGGACCGCTGCCGTCATCACCAGTGCCGCGTACCAACGAGGAAGTCTGCGTTTGCGTTGATACCGATTCCTTTTTTCTATATTCACCGAATCTTTGACCGTCCCCTCCGCCACCGCCGCCGGCAGGTTCCGTGTTCTGCTTCAGCGTCTGTATATAAGAATAAGAATAATCCGTAGTGAAAGGTTCATTGTAACCGAAGTACGGATTGTAATCACCGTTCCAGCGCAATGATTCATAATCTCACGTTTTCAGCTTATCGGCGGTGGTTGGATTTGTAAACAATTACATTTGTGTGTTTGGAGGGGTTCTTGGTTTGCTTACCTGTAGCTTTGCAAGCGGTATGATGTCGCAATCGGTTGGCCGATGCCAGACCGTCTTTTGCGACGTCGCATTGTAATAGTAGAAGCGAGAAGTGTTGTGATCAAACAGTTCCCACCACTGATTGTTGTCAGTTTTCTTACTGAAATATAATGGGACACAAAATGAGATATTGCTGCACTTGCAACTTCAGTATTTGCAACACTTTTCTAGGACACTGCATCATAATCCAATTTTACACCATAAATGAATTAACCAAAAGTATTATCATTTACATTGTTGTTTACAAATGATTTTGTAAGTAGCAAATAAAAATTGAGGTACTATTCACCATAAATACACAGCTTGTTGGGCTAACAAATGGAACTGGTTATTTTTTTCCATATATTTGCTTAATCAGGTATAAACATAATCATAGAATATAATGAATATTTCATTTTTGAGCAACAGACTTTTTTTTAGGGACTCAAAGTTTAACATTTGAGAAAAGTTATTATTTTATGAGACACATACACAGGTACTCCAGGTGGTGGATCCCATACACACTCTCCAGTAGTAAGGTTTGCATACATATGCTCCTTTGTTCTCGGTTCGATTATCTCCACCCATTCCATTTTGCTGCAATAAAATATTATAATTAGTGTAATCCTTTTAACAAACTTGACTATGGATTTATATTTATGCAAACTATTTCTACTTAATGCTTATAGCTAAATATAGAAGATTTTTTTACAACCAATGTTGTTTCTCATTGTATGTTTATAAATCTATGTTCACTTTTACTTTTACTTTTTTTTTCTTGATGATGAAAAGTATAGACAAACCTGAAGTTGTCAAACAGCCAGAAAGGGAATAAAACAAGAATAGATAAAAGGGTCAGAGAAATGGGAGAAAATTAGTTATAACTAATTCTTTTCTAGCAAACTTGAGTTAAAAATTTATAATTGAACTGTATAGATACATGATAGATTTTGTGAGCACTGTCATATTGAGAAGGAATTGTAGAAACACATATAGAACTTGTGAAATAAGGAAACACAAATATTATATAAAATATAGACATTGCAAAATCATTATAAATATCATAAGTTCTTTATACCATGTAATAAATGTAACAGATATAAAAGGCTGTTGAGCTATTTTTAGAGAATTAAGACCAGGAAAATAAAATGCTATATATGTGACAAAAATAGAAATCAATAGTAACTACTAATACTTTTATCTATTTGAGGAAATCAAAGTGAACTGATAACAATAACATAATTCTTAGCTAAAAGAAATAAGAAACGAGAGGTAAAGGTATTGAAATATAAATTGCAACATAAATTATCCAAAGAATACAGATAACAATAGCAGTTCTTAGCAGCAGGAAATTGGAAATAAGATGGAAATAGATGAATGAATCCCGTAGCACACATTTCAATATATTTTCCGCTCATAACCAATTTCCTTTAGCTTTGAACTTTGTCAATGTTATCAGTATTCTCTGATGACTTACTGACAATTGAGGCTATGAAAACCATGATTGCACAACACGTATTTAGGGTAAACCCAGCTCTGAATAAACACTTATATATATTTTTCGACTACATATGTTCATATGTTGCCTATTCTTCTTACAATGTATCTAAAATTCTGATTACCCAGTAATGAATCCTATTGCATCATTCATTTAAGTGACTCATAGCAAAAATTCTTCCTTCAAAAAATTCACATATATTTTTGTGTTAATTCATTGCTAAAATTACTAATACTGTTTACAATTCTTGACAACAACTACATATTCTAATAATATGAAAAATATATATAATTGGATATCATTTTATCAATTTGAGCATCTGATAAGTGAAATACACTCTCCGGTTTACAAAATTGTAATAGCCTATAATAATAATAAAATATGATAACCATATATAATCAAGAAAATTCTTTTCAAATCAGTGGAAGTAAAGACAATGATTGACAAAGGTATAGATATATATCTATACCTTTCAGTCAATAGTAACAAAAGAGCACATAGGATATACTACTGATATCCATATCTTTATGCATGATATGTACTATAAAATTTAGCATAATAAGAATGAAATTCAATGCTGATCTTCCAGAACTACAACTTTGATATACCCCATTAATGGCATCACTATGTACATATTACAGATAGATATAAAGAATCGAATTGAAATAAGTGGAAGAGATAAAATATCTGTACCTATTAGTCAACGATAAGAAAAAAGCACACAGCCCATCCCATTGAAAGTTATCTTGTATACATAATTCTATAAATTTGAGGATTTGAGAAACGGAATTCAATCTTTATTCTCCAGCAAAATCTATAAACAGAATGGAAGGAAAGATATATCTATGCCTATCAGTCAGTGATTCTAAAATAGTTCATAGGATAAACTGGTTTTGCTTATTGATGACTCAACTCTCCAAGCCACAAATTTTTACACACCCCTGAAATATCATTATATATATTGAACAGCATATACACAATGATAAAAAAAGTATACAAAGGATCTATTCCTAAAATATATATTTACATTCACAAATCTATGAAATTTAGCATCTAAGAAACAACTTAAATTGCAAGAAAATGATGTTTGTACCTATTTACCAGAGATCCAAAAAAGCACATAGAATATTCTATTCAAACATAAATCCATGTCAATAATTTGATTATTGATTATTCAATTTTCTAAAACCAAACATTTTTAGACATCTTATCAATATTATCACGATACATAGTAATAAATACTGTGAATCTAAAAACCATCAAAATAATTGTTAGTGCTATTCAAATTTGCTAATCAGTAAAGAAAATTTAATAAAAAAGTACATAGGAGAAGTATATATCCATCAATCTATCAAATTTAACATCTCAGACACAAAATAAGTGAAAAAGAGTGAAATCTGCACCTCTCGGTCAGTGATACAAAAACAGCACATAAGATGGACTATTCAAACATAAATCCATGTAGATAATTTGATTATTGATGACTTTGATTCTCAAAATGACAAATTTTTACACATCCTTCAAATATCATTACTATACACATTAATAGGTACTGTGATTCAAGAAAACATCAAAATAATTATAAGGCTGCTGCTACATCTATATACCTACTGATCAGTACAGAAAAGATTTTTAAAAACTACATAGGATATTGTCCTAAAATATATGTCTATATCCATAAATGTATAAAATCCAACATCTCAAGAACAAAATCAGTGAAAAGAAAGTGATATGGATACATATTAGTCATTGATCTAAAAACAGCACATAGGATATTGAAATATTAATTCATGTTGATTATTTGATTTGCCTAAACCACAAATTTTCTACACACCTCACCAATATCATAGCTATATCCATATAAAAAAAATATAGGTATAGTTCCATAAAAATAAGTGGAAGGGTGCTACTATATCTATATCTACCATTCAGTGATAGCAAAAAAGTACATAGGATGTACATGACCATATATACATACATACTGACATACCATATAGGACATACAATAATGTGGTATAGTAGATCACAGGCCTGACACAGTTCGCCAAGTACTTAATAGATAGAACCCCTTCCCTATTAATCCAAGCCTACAGACATATATGTATGAAAAGTCCTGTTCTGAGCCTCCCAGCCTCATCATCTCCACATAATCCGTCTAACGTTGCGTCGTTATTTCCGGCAATTGGCGCTTGTTTTGTTAGCTTGTCATAATACGCATAGCACGCCAGTTGTTCCAACTACTTAGTTAGAGTTACTATAACATTGCCGCTAATTAATGGCATCAAAGAGAAAGAGACAGATAGTGGAAAGCGCATCAAGGGTGTGAATGCAACGAAAATTAGTGGAAACAAAGCTGAACGACAGGAGAAAATGAAGCACGAGAGGAAGAATGAAAAAAAATAAATATCGAAGCAATGTGCCTAGTGTCGAAATATAGTTTCATTGTTAAGACTTAGACGAGAAAAATTTGAAAACGTCACTCACCGGCTTCGGGGCGATGGCTTTCACGGGTTAATTGACACTTCAGTGACACTGATAATTCAACAAACCAATATTGATATCGCGCAATTATCGAAGGAATCACAATGCATTTTTGCGTCCACGACGAACCTCGGCCCGTGGAATGGCAGCAGCAGCAGCAGCAGCAGCTCCGATGAGGAATCACCGGCGGCCATCTTTCTTCGAGCCGATCACTAACATCGAGCATCTAACACACTACTAGACAATTCCCACTGTTCAGTGAGTGCGCCGCTCACACGAGCTCCAATATATGGCACTAGTTGTAGCGGTAACACCAATTTTTAAACACCCGTCAACATGGAACGTGCTTTCTCGCTCGTTCGACTCCAAACGCTCACTCATGGCGAGCTCAATTTTTTTTCTTCAAATAATCACTACACATGTTGCTTTGAACTCTAGTCGTTTTATCGTCGTTCATACTATCGTTTCGTTACTTGTACTATTTGAAAGGTCTTTTGCGTACTTACAGGGCTTAATTATGCGGTGGGCGAAAAGGACAGAAAATTGAATTTTTTCGATGCTGCGACGAGATTATTCTTTTTCCAGAAATTATTGCTTCTGGTTAATTGACAATGTATTTGTTCTATTATTATGACGTTGCCTTTTGTCGTACGACGTTATCTCTCCTCTAATTGTAACAACCCTCTTGGCGTTTTTTTTACGATGTACTCGCAAGCTACGTGCACTGGACTATGCAGTGTAGTAATAAAGGAGTGAGCACGCCGCACCCTACTATTTATTCGATTAGTGTATTTGACCGAGAGTTCGCGACCAGACGAAAGAATTAACTGAAAACACCTTTTCACTTGATACGACTTATGGATTTAATGGTTTTTGGGAGCTACGTGCGATATTTCGGTTGATTTATGATAGTGACAGTTGAGGTGACGAAGACTATGTACATTTTTGCGGCATATATACACCTATACACGAGTATCACTCCCGACGAGAAGCCAAGAAGTCTCTTTGGCGAACCGCGACGACGCACAATCTCTGTAGGTTACCCCACTCGTAGTACGATGTTTTAGGGATATACTCTCTTGCAGTGTGTGCGATTGTGCTACTCGCGATTGCTCACGACCCCGTAGCTTTCTTTATGGATCTACCTTACCGACGCGATGGTCAATCGCGAGTAACACGTAACACAAAACAGCCCCAGAACACTGCTGTTACCGACGAAGACGAAAATAATTTTTCTTCGAATATTGCCCAACCCTGTGGATTTCTTCAAGAATCTACCTTGCCGATGTGAGTAGCTTTTTATTGTGTCAGTATCGTGAGCAGGATTCGGCAATATTTAGAAGAAAATTATTCTGGTCTTCATTGGTAACAATTTCTTTTTCTGCTGCAATTGTGTTACTTTTTTGTGGATCTGACTTACCGACGGAGTCACTTTCTTCGTGCCTGTGGTGAAGAGTTGAGCAATATTTGAAATATTGTATGTTTCAACACTGCGGAAAAAATGGCACGTTTCAATACTCTGGAGAAAAGGTACATTTCAATATGGGAGAAAAAAAGTAGCTATTTTAACACTATGGACAGGAAATTTTTTTAGCGCGTTTGCGACGAGTTTGAGCAGTTTTTGGAAATGACAACTCGCAGAATGTGCATTTTACCAAACGGAAAACTAAAAAAAATATTCAGGGCTTCATCCGGAACAGAAGTTTTCAAGGTCTCCACTTTATATTTATTTTTTTATCTACAATAAATTGCGTTGTAAATATTTTCGAGGTTGAGCAAGTGAGGATAATGTTCACGAGTAGCGGTACTAATGATTTTTTCAGGTAAAGATGATGTGCTACATGTTGTGTCTAGTCCAAACAGTCATATGGTCAAGGCCACTATCGAGTAATGACCGTAGCTAACGGAAATTTGCATATTTTCTGTCTCTCTCTAAAATTGCCATTCCTGCAATACGGAGACGGTGACCTGCCAAACTTTAAGGCAGTTGAAATTCCTTACGGTTTTTATCCGATAAATTAATCGTGCTAGAAATCATAAGTTTCGTTACCGGCCGAGCGGTAAATAGCTTTAGAACCTGCAGTCGTTAAGAGAAATTGTGTAATAATTCATTAAACTGCCACAACAATAAGAACAATTAACTAGTCACTCTTCGCTCTTCAGGATTGCAGATTCTTGAATTTTTTCAATTATTCGATTAAAGTCCATTTGACCCAAATAAAACCCCGTAACTATTACTCAATCACCTTACTAGTCAAAACGTAGAAACTGCATTACCCATTGAGTACGATGCACAGAGAAAATTTTCTCTTTGAGCCGCTATAACAATCATAACAATTATCCAGTGACTCTCCGTTGATGATGACTAAAGATTGTTGACGAATCTAAATTACCTGATTTTTCACCCCTTCTGCAACGGTGAAATGACATGTGCAACCAGCTGATGGAATAACTGTTATCACAGTCACGTGCATTTCCAGCACACCTAAAAAAAACGAGAAACCGCAAGAAGTTTTGTAGAAATTTAGGCCAACTTTTCTGTTGCCGGAATCACGAGTTTCACAATGCCGGAAACAACGGTAAGTAAAAGTCAAATATCAATCATCCCAAGCATCTGAAAATTAATAAACATTTTTTATGTTTAATTCTAGGAACTCCCCGAATTACAAGTATTTAAATCTGTGCTGTACCATTGCATAGTTATTATTGCTTTGCCAATATTGTCGTTTTTTGCAAGCAAGGCTTTCATTTTTGATGGTAAAGTATTAAACAATCAACTGTTATTTCTTCTTCAATTTTTTTTCAAAATTGTAATCACTATTTTATTGTTTATACAATAATTCTAGGGTTGTTGGGCTTCAACACAGTGCCGAGCAATGTATATTCAGCAATTGTAGCGATACTGGTACTTCATGGAGCTCTCGGAGCTTTCATCTACAGAGCTTACTTCGATCCACGCAATAAACCACCTTCTAAAAGCGATTGATACCATTCGGAGACTGTTGTTCCAAGTAAACTTGCTTACGGAGCATCGAGAATTATTTTTACAGCTTTTCTTTTCTCTTTGAAAAGTTTTATGGACTATGATAAGGATATGCTGCTTACAGTGATGTTGTAAGCAAACGTGCAACCAAAAAAATTGAATATTGTAAGAATAAAGATTTTTTTTTGTTCTAAATGAGCCAATCTACTAATTTTCTCGTTTGATTATTCAATCGTTTATTTAGCATAAATAATCACACTGCGATATTAAACTACAATCGGTACATAAACGATGATCATTTTTTCTGCAACGATTGAATCGGAGGTGGTGATGAACGGGAAGGAAAAGGAAATTAAAGAAATTTGTGAAAAACATGGATGAAAATGCTTACTTTAGAGGGAGGAAAGGTCTCGCGATTTTTGCAACAAAAAAAGCTTATTCTTCTTTCGCCAGTAAAAAAGTGTGTTAGAAATCTCTAAAGATAGTGAATAACAATATTTTGGTCATGCAGAAAAATTTCTAGACTAAACTAAATATAGAACAAATCGCAGTTGTCGTTCCATCTTATGTAAACATTTTCTTTTCGTAATGAATAGTTGGATAATTTTTTATATCTGCAACTATGAATTTATCAACAAGATCAAAATATCGTTACAATCGATACTAGGAAACTCAATAGCACGATTTTCTTTTCTACCGTTGAAAAAAAATATTCTTTTTTGTGCTAAAATCAATGGAAGTAAAGGGAATAGACATTCATTTTTTTACTGTAGGCTGATGAAAAGGTTTTCTTTTCGTAGAGTTCGTACCATCTGTCAAATCACTCATACAATTTTCACCTGGTAATGTCTAATGGTAACGGAATTGTATTTTCCATTCGAGGCCGAGCCGCGCACTATGAATCGTAATCAGTGTCGTAATTAAGAAAAAAAAAGCCAAGATTCCGATTTCCGGTAATCGTTTAAATGATTTTTTTGTTGTTTTCTTTATTCGCACACCAAAAACCTCTCATATTTGTTTAAATAATTAATGAAACATTCATTTCTTTAGCAAGTGAATAAATGCAACTCCGATTACGGTGTTTGTTATGAAGAAACGAGTGTTTCCGAAAGAAGATGGAATGAATGATCGATGTACCGTTAAATACATAAAATCGCCAGCGATATTACCTATTTCTTCTGCATCTTTTCATTTCGTTTTTAGTTTAATTTAGTTTTTTTTAATTAATTATTAGGTATGGCGCGCAAAAGCTGTCAGAAAACGCTACGCGGATTCTAGCGAAGTCGCGAGGCGTTACAAAACGTTCGTTTTCCGTGTATTCCAGTGGCGTCATTATTATTTTACTACTGGCAAATAGCCAAATACATGGTCTCGTCTCACGGCGGAGTGAGGATACGAGACCTCGCGCGTTATATGAAAAATCTATGAATTTTCTTTTTATTTATTTCCCTCAAGAGCGAATTCAAAGCATCATAGACTCCTCCTCACCTTTCTCTTCGTATTCTTCTAAATTCTTCATCTCCTTCCTTAAACTGAAATAAACTTGGCTACGATTTAGCTAAAGTGGCGACTAACGACGTTCCCCGAGGGGTTTAACCGGAAAGAAAAACGAAAAACACTATTTTTTTGGTCGTTCGAGAGGGAGAGATCGAGAACGCGCACTCGCGCTGTGTAAATGTGTGTGTGTATGTCGTGTAGCATAGTGTAATCATATTACTAATATAGGTGAGGAAAAAACAACAGCTGCTGTATGCTCAGTGAAATAGAGTGCGTTGTTTACTGCCTCTCTATTCCGAGGCTTTCAACTCGCGTTTGACGAGAGTATGATCGCGCGAATTAAGTACTCGTCAGTGTTTTGCTTTTATTTAGAGCAATTAATGCGATTGATGGAGAAGTTTTCTTTTTTTTTCTTTCTTTTTTTATGTTACGAAGTTGTCGGCGTTTCCGATTGTACGCCAATCTAGCGCTACTCCACGTCCATCTGATCCTCTTTCGCCGACGGCTGGTTGTTCTGGTTGTGGGGATCACCGCCTTGGTTGTTCGGTGCGTGCGCTTTGTGATCCTCGTTTGCCTTGTCCTTCGACTTTTCGTCTACTTTTGGGGGTTGCTCTACCTTCGGCTTAGGCTTGTTTATAATAGGCGTTACGGTGCTGTCCAGTGACTAATTAAAATTAAATGCAATATACATTAGCGATGTGGCGACAATATCACTGCATTTTATTTCTTCATGACTGGAATTACCGAAAATTTGGGTTTCGAAATGTATTTGAAAAACGGATGCAAAGCAGAATGTTGCACAGTGTCAATAATTTTGATCTTTCGAAAAGGTTCTTCAATGAGAAAGAGAAATATGTATAACATAAAAAAACTTGCTCATAGAGGTAGCTTTGCGAAAGATGACAATTAATGAGGAAGCAATGGGCAAAGATCTTCTTCGCATTCTTATTTTTGTTTTGGTTTCTACGTTTTCAATAAAAACAGATCCTTAAATTCTGCATGGCCAAAACAGTTTGGACTCTCTGCGGAATACCCTTTAGGTTCTTCAAATTATCGGAAGATAACGGGCTTTTAAATGGAATTTCATAAAGAATACAGACTCCGAAAAGGCTGAAAATAATGGAGGTCGTTTGTTAAGATCAATTATGATTCGTACCTGTTTCGCAGCTCGGATCTGCGCGACAGTAATGCTAGGCAACTGGGTACGCGGCGTGCTCGCAAAGACGACATGAGCATCATCGAACCATTGCCATTTTTCTTGTATCGTTTTGCTGGCCAGCTTAAGCTCCTCGTCGGTAATGTGAGCATATTTGTCGTCTTTGCCAAAGGAAGCCTTGATTTGATCCAAACCCTTCTTCGCGATTTGTAGAGCACCAGAGAGTTCGTTCAACGCGTGAGTTCTACCCTCGAACTCGACTTTTCTCTCTTTCATGGGTTCTCCCTGGGACTGTAATTATATATACATATTTTCGTTGTTTATTTACTAGCGAAACCGATTTAATAATTCGAATTATTACACCTGTAAATCAACACTTATTTACTGATGATATGGCTTGATAAAAATTCTTTCGAAATGGCGAGGGCTCAGCACACTCGAAATCTTTATAAAAAGTACCAGAAGTGTTGATTGTGACCACAAAAGTCTCCGAAACACGCGCTTGTGTCTCAGCGTAGATGAAATATTTTCTCGGTTTGCTATACCGCAAATAATTAATTCGCCTTTTCACGTTTACGTTTTACAATAATTAAGGATATCCTTGCGACACGTCGTTTCTGTTGAATTTTGATTATATTCTTATAGCTGATAGAAAAAAATGAGTTTTATCGATCGCCGTCTCTAAAATTGGGTTTACGAAATTATGCAATTTAATATGGATTGAATAATTTCTGTTCGATCTAAATACGAAACTAACATAATGTAAACTGAACTTTTGTGAAAATAGTCGTGAAATAAAATCATCGTTCGACGATCGGACAATAATATTTTTCTGGAGTGTTCACATCAATGACATAGAAATATGGAAAACAAACCTTTAAACTGGTGAGACGATCGCTGTAAATTTGTCGGTTGCATTCCTCGCCTTCCTCGTAAAGCCAATTTTCCGTGTCATCAAGAATACGACTGAGAGTTTCTCTCTCCGATTCCGTGACAAATGTCGCTAATTGATCTTCATCGGAGATCTTTCCACGGAGATCATAAACATACTCTTCGAGAGCGTTCCGCGCGTCAATTCGCTCCTTCTCTTGCTTATCTTCCGCAATCATTTTGCACTGTACCAAAAAATACAGGTAAGAAGCCGAAGAAAAAGGTTTCGAGGGATTCGTAATTGTATTGGAGCATATAAAGTACCTCTTTCTCAACCGCAGCGTCAAGCTCTCGTTGAGGAAGTCCGCCAGCGTGAGCCTCAACCGCTAAGTCAATCAGACGAACCGGAATTTTCTTTTTGCCTTTACCGTCATCGGCCTTGTCATCGCCCTGTAAAATTAATTATTCCGAGACTTAACGAAGGATTGGAAACTAATTTGTATAAGTGTAGGGGCAGCAATCTATTTAAAAGAAACGGATGGAAATAAAACATTCTCATTTGTGATGAACAAAAGGTAAATACACAACATAACTTGCGCACACAAGAGGAAAGCAAAAACACGGACAAACAGAAGTGTTGATTAACTTTGTGCTATATGTTTGTATTGGGAGGTGTTTGTCGGTGAAACAAGGATGTTAAGGATAGAACAGAGTCACCAAATTGTACTTAAAACACGGCAAAAAACCACCGATTAATACCAGAAATTGGTTACACACAAACAAAAAACCATTCAATTCAACACTTTTTTTCCAATAAGTGAACAAATTCCTACCTTTTTTTATTAATTCATAAATTGGTATAATTCCTGATCGTTCTAAATTAAATGAACTCTCATGCGATTAACTTTGATTCGCGGTTCGTGCTATAATAACGATAGTTGCAAAGTTAAATAATGATGTTTTTTAGACAATTCTAATGAACATCAAATAATTATTGTTAACGAGTAAAAATGATAGTTTTAATTCTAAGTTATAGTAAAGTTGAAAGAATTTTTATTCTACAATTATTGGTGTCAATTAGTGCAGCATATTAATATATTGAATGGGTTTTCATTCGTTTCGCACGAATTTCCGACTCATATATTCGGGGCTATGTGCGGATTTGCTAATTATATCAATATCAATGGACGATGGTAACAAGCAATCAACTGGAAATCGTACATCAGTGTACTGGACACACGGTGTCACGTGTTTGGTACGCGCGCGGATTTGTCCACTGTCTCTCTTTCTTCTGCTAAACCTTGGCACATGAACAGACGGAACAAAAGACAACAGAAAATATAGCAAAGCACGGCGTGACACAGCTTTTTCATTTCATTTCTTGGACCCACACGCATTGATCGAGTACGGGGGCGTAAACGAAAGAGAGAAAGAGAGAGATAGAGTATCGCCCCCACTCGATTTCACCCCAACTCGATCTCTTGCCACAACATTTCGACGTCGATAATACATTTTTAGCTGTCCTCTCTCCGAACGACGATGCGTGGAAGAAGCGAATATCACGTTGGGATTGAGATACAGAGAGAGAGAGAGAGAAAAAAAACGAATATTAGTGGGAGGTAAAATGAGAGTTATTGCAGAAGAAATCGACACAGGGCCCAATCTAAACTACCGTTTATTACTCATCGATAAATCATCGATATAGCGATCAGAGTTGTAATGACGAAAGCCGGCTCAAAAGATGTTTAACATTTTTTGAAAAATATGTTCCAGCTTTTGAATAACTGCGAAAAAAAAAATTCTTGTTTTTACGATAATGTTTCCGTTCATTGTTCTCTATGTGGCATCTTAAAACGAATTAATTTAAAAGAATAAAATATATATTGCTTTCAACAAAATTTCAATTTTTGTTTCGTAATAGGATATTTTTTTAAAAAGTGATCAGATATAATTTTTTTTTATTGAGGTTTTGAAATTATTTATGGGATGAATCAACAGTGAGTTTGTAAGTAATGAATTCCTTGCAACTCTGACAGCAGTTACTACTTCTCATCGTTAATAAAATAATAATGCCGAAAAATATAATCTCATGACTCGTGTGCTCTAAGGATGCGTGCAATTTCATAATATAGTTTTCAATAAGAACGTGTAAGAATCTGCTGGCGTTAAGAGAATAGAGTCGAAAATCGGTTGATATCGAGGAAGGAGGCGGGATTAGCAATTTATAGTGAAACTGGACCAAAACCATCGAATAATAAATAAATAATAAAAAAAAAACTACAACTAATGGGCGGAGATATGGGTCGATAACCGAACAATAAAGAGGAGGAAAATATCTATAAAAGGCTAAAGGGAAAGGAACGACGATTGGCGACTATTCTCTCAACTGTGTATTAATAAATTTCGTGAGTATGCCGATGATGTCAACGATTTTGAGACCACGTGGGCGAGCATTTTCGGCCCCCGCCGAAATTTGTTCCAGCGAGCAAATAATGATGCGGCAGGCACCAAAAAACTTTTTAAAGTGACGCGAAACAACATGGCACGTGTGTCTCGTATTTCAATGAGAGAGGTAATCGATATATATCTAATATATATACATATATAAACGTCTATACATGTATATATATGCAATATACATAAAAACATATTTGTAGACAAAGAGAGAAAGAGAGAGAGAGAGACAGGTGTATGCGCATGGGTCCAAGTAGTGATTAGTGTGTCGCGTACCGAGCTGAACCAAGAGAGTATCCTGGAGGAATAGGAAGGGGCAGGCCCCTTTCCACCCTTTCCGGCATCATCAGCATCAGAGTCCCGCCGCCTCTTATCCGCCATCACCTAAACCACAACAAACTCACATCGTCATGCGGCTGGAGATGGAGATGTTTTTTTTTTTTTTAAAGAAATTTATTTCACTTAATATCCGGTCTTGTTTTCTGCAGAATTTGAAAGCACAACTTGGATCTGAGCCCATGCTCGCTAGATTCGAATTGTTGAGCGCGAGAACGAAAAACCCAAGCTACGGACCAAAATATCGACTTTAATCAACTTATACTTCACATCACTAAGAGAAGTAAAAGAATCAATACGAAATAATCTGCGACATTGTAAATACTGGGAACAATGATCTTTCAAATGATAATGTTTATACCGAGAATTTTATCAATCAGATGTTAAGAATCAGATTTAAAATTTGTTCAAAAAATTGAATTGCAAAATAGTTGGTAACTTCTGAAAATCAACGTTCGTAATCTTTCCAATGGCGTTAATTTTTTTTAATGTTTCACCGCAAATTGACCTAATTATTCATAAGGATATCCTTATCAAACACAATTTTCTTTGATTGGGTTTAAATCCTGCTTATCTGTAGCTGAAGAAATGGTAATATTTCACAATGTCCTTTATTATTTAAACCTGATCTAATTTTATCATAAATGCGTGTTGGGAATTGCCTCATTTGTTAATGTCCAAAATTTTATCATGTCTGAACATAAAACGATAATTATATAATTTGATGATAATCAAGGATTCAGTTTTGAGATTCGTCGAATAAAATAAAGAAGCTTATCTTGTTCCCACGGTTAGTGCCAGTAAGGATATCCTCAAATTAAAAAATTAACCAGAAAATTAATTGTTAAGCGTAAAAAAAGGCGGAGTATGTTTCGATGGTGGATGAAGTGTTATCTCGAATACCCAAGACAATGGAACATTCATATTTATGTACAGATGTATTTATGAATGAATTATGTAGAGAGGGAAGGGAATAGTGGGAAAACGCCCTAAAAAACGTATTGAAAGCGTAACGGAGGGCACGTCTGATGTAGTACGATCGATTAAAAGAACTGCCACAGACTGGAAAGGAATACAAAAGTTTTCAAAGAAGATTCGGACTGCAGAGGGTGAGAATGAAGGGTGGATTGATGGAAAAAGGTGGGGGACGGCTTACCTCAGGCGCTGGAGGCTCATTCGCTTGCGCTTCCTGATCGGCCTTGTCCTTCTTTTCCTGTTGCGACTCCGTGTCCATATTGTTCGCTGCCGCTTGTTTCTTCTCTTCCTCCTCTTTTTCCTCCTGTGTTAGCTCTCGCTTTTCAACCAAAGACGCCGAAGCAATGGTCAATATTCCGTTCAAATTTAAACGGACCTTTATCTTCACCTTGGAGGGCTCACCCTCTGGAGTAGGTTTTACGTTGTTTATGTGGAAAATACCTGCAAACGATTTCGTCAATGCAATAAAACTCGACCCACGATCCATAAAAAATTGAATTATTCGTTTCGAATTTGATGGCGTTCTAACTTTGCCGCAGTTTGGGTTCCACGAAGTGAATAATAAATAAATTTTGAATTTTTTTTTAGCGTATTTTGAAACGATTTTCAATCGGTTTTCATTTTTCAAAGAAATTGGTTCAAAGATATTTCTATAAAAAACAGATTTATTACAATTTCGAAGTTTCAGAAATATTAAGAAAAGATTTCGGCCTGGGCCGAAAGTATTGATCGATGTCTAAAAAAGCGACAATTCTTTCAAAAAAACTATATATACATTAAAGTAAAAATATATTTTTTTTTACTAATAGTATTCCCAATATTGTTTTTGTCTTTTCTTTTAGACCGTGATTCGGTAGAGATGCTAAAATAGAAAATGTATACGTTTGCTAAAAAAAATCTTTTACATATTCATTTATCGTTCGAACTGATTCCTTAATTTCTATAATGGAAAAGTATATCAAATTACCTATATGAGATAGAGGGTATGAATTGGGTGGTGTTACGTAAGACGCGGTCAGACTGAACGGATTCGACTGATGCAGCGTAAGGTACTTTGAATACGGAACCGCGTGATTGTATTCGAAGATTTCAACCTCCCTGTAAAAAGTTATTCATGGAATTAAGACAGTTGTGGGATTATACCGACAACAAAAATTGATCCAAATCGTGTAAAGTCTTACCCTTTATCTCCTGCATTGATATCCCAGCTGATCTTGATGGGATAGGGCTGAATATCAGTGACGGAGAAATCGCGAACGCGAACTGCAGGACTGAGCATTGCGCACTGAAGAGCGCAACCACGAGCTACGGATTCGTCCTGATTCAGAGTCGTGGAAAGTGGCTTTCCAAAGACCTCTTCGACCAATTTTTTAATTGCCGGTACACGGCTCGAGCCTCCAGCGAGTTCCACAGAGTGAATCTCTTCGGATTTCAATTCTGAAAGAGGCACAAAAATTATTATAGGTCTTGAAAACCCATAAATTTCGTCACTTCAACTAGTTTTCTTTGGAACATGATAATTTTTCAAGGATTCTTGGTACAATGTCAATCATATTTAAATGAGACCAATAATACGATTTTCCAAAAGTAAATTGTTATTCAAGAAATCATTAATAATTTTAGAATTTCGTTATAATTGTTCGTAGTTATTCAGATGAATAAGTATTCTCAATACATTTTTTTTTCGAATATTGATCATTATAGCGCGGTATGTTGTCCTTTATTCGCTACATTAAAATATTATGGAGTGGTGTTAAAAAGAAAAGATAAAGAAGATTCTGGAGTCGCAAATTCAATTTGACCAATGAGAATATTGAAGAATGAGAACAATATCATTCAGTATCAAGTGGAATCCGTTTCATTGTATTTTAATTAACACTAATTAAGATTGCAGTGCTTCGGGCTCATTGTAATTCTGCGAAACTTTACTTATATTTTTTCAATAAAAATTCGGGATACTAAAATTCAGGCTCCTTAGATAACAATTAATGATTCATTGAGTCCAGAATTAATGACTTACGCGAATCGGCAAGGCAACGTCTGAGAGTGGTCTCAACGCGTTTAAAGAGGTGAGCGCACATCTGTTCCATATCGGCACGATTTAAGGAGCCATGTACATCCTTCTCCTCTATGAAGCACTCAATGTTAAGAGGCAGATTGGTCGAGTTGGCGGACATCTGCTTCTTGAGTTTCTCGACTTCAGCGATCAGTCGAAGATAGGCACGAGGATTTGTGTGAGCGTCGATTTTGTAACGAGTCAGAAAGTCCTTGCAAAAGTGATCAGCGAGAATGATGTCGATGTCACGTCCGCCGAGGTTGCTGTCCGATGAACTTGCCAACATCTGTTTGAATTTATTACAATTGTGATGGATTATTCAATAGCATTTTCATGCAATGTTAGAGTTGAATGAATAATTTTTTATACACTATAAGAAAAGAAATATCATATGTGACGGGCAGAATTTAACTTGCGTAACAACAATAACTTTGCTTATTAGAAATGCTAGATTTTTCTGCTTTGTATCTTTGTCTAAAGATTTTCATCTCATATTGCAAAAGAGCGAAATTCAGCAAGTAGTAGCTTCTTCATTTTCATAAGCATTTCTTCTACTCCAAAAATGTTTTCATAATTGACGCTTTATCCTCTTTCGATAACAAGTTTTACTGACCTTCAGCTTTCCTTTGTGGAAGGCACAGACGCTCACTTGTAAGCTTGCGTAGCCGGCATCCACAAAAACGACATTACGAGGCGGTGCCTCAATCGCCGGCAAATCCTGCTTGTAAATACCGTAACAAAGTGCGGTAGCGGTGGTCTCATTAAAAAGCCGGAGTACGTTTAGACCAGCGATACGAGCGGCGTCCAACAAGGATTGACGCTCGTTTTGAGTGAAATACGACGGTACGGAAATCACACAATCGTTAACTACCGTTTGTAAAGCCGTTTCCGATATGTCTTTTAGTTTCGTGAAAAGCATCGCTGTTATCTGCTCTGGCGAGAATACATGTTCTTCTCCTAAATATTGTACCTATAATAAAACATACAGTTGATATTTTTACTATTTCAATTTTTTATTGACAAACTTTATATATTTCGTATATAAACAGTGTTGAGATACGTTGACTTTTTCAGAGAGAAAAATTACCATTTTAATAGAATTTCTGAAAGAATCGTCTGTAGTACTTATGAAATTTTTTTTTACTTTTGAACTGTTACTTTCATTTAGTTTTTTACTGCATAAGTATGAAAAACATTTTTTAAAAATATTTCTGTAAAATTGAAAACGAAAATTCTCTCCCACTGATTATTATTGAAATGTTAACATCTCTGTATGAATGCTGCAGATAATTGTCCCAAAATGTATTCAATGATAATAGTGTTAAGCCTACACTGTAGTTTATTACTTTAAACTGAAGAATTGAAAATACCTTCTTGATTTGATTATCATGATGTTTTCAAAATATTAACATCTGTAGTAACAACAATTAATAATGTAGTTTAATTAGAATTTTTGCAAGAAACTTCAAAGTTAATTTTTCACTGTTGAACAATAACAGGTCATATTTATTTATTGAAGAAGAAAAGAAAAAGAAAATGTTTTTCCATTCATCTGATATTGGATTCTTGTCCCAAACATGTTCCCTACAGAATTTTGAACCAAAAAATCAATATATAAAATACAATTCTTACATGTATAAAAAAGATATTGACTTACATGAATGCCAATGTTTCCATCAGGTTGCTGAGAAGTTTTGTAGGACAGGTTTTTGAGTTCATGCTGAGCTTGAGGGTCATTGTACTTTCTTCCCAATAATCTTTTGAAGCCGGATACAGTGTTTTTCATGTTTGTAACCATTTGGTTCTTGGCTGCAACGCCAAGAACCCGATTCTTTCCACTGAACGCCACATATGATCTGTAGGAACAAACATCATTTTTATTGATAAATTTTAAAAACTGAAACAGTTGGCAATTCATTTTTTAAGCATAATTCATATTTCAGTTATAATAAAAATTAGTCTTCTGCAAAAATCCGTACATTTGATAAAACATTTCAGAGGGCAAGAAATTTTTTCTCTGTAATGCAAATTCTAGTTTGTTAATTATAATAACAATAAAAAAATTTTTTGGAGTATGAAAAAAAAAAAAAAAAAACGTGTTACATAGCAGAACACCATTAGTGTTTAATTCTTCAGCTTTTACTGCATATATCATGACAATGGTATGTTTTCATAAACTTTTAGTCAAATTGCTCGCAAACAGTACAAAATGACTCTGATTTTGCCGCTAGTGTAATTCCCTCCTCTCTCTAGTCAGGTGGACATACATGAAAGTGGGAGGGGATCCAAGGAGTGAAAGAGAAAAGACTTAACAAAGCATGTAAAAAAAACCGCGATAACAGGTATGAATCATCGAAAAACTTCTCCAAATAAGGTCAATTGATTAAAAAACCATTGACCCCACAGCGTGACTACGAGAGAATTGAATCTAAGGGCGCTCGTAAACTCCGGCAAAAACCGGAAGTGCGCTATGCCGATCGGCCGATTCGTCCGAGAGGCACATGCGTTCTCCCCGATAAGATTACCGAATTAATTGATCCGTGGGAGCGAGAAGTTTCCATGTAAACGAAATATGTAGCCCGTGCATTCTACGTAATCCGTGGAACGCGAGCCATATATCGGAAAATTAATTTTATCCACACATGCATAAATGCAGGTATATGATAAAGCATTGGAAATATTCATCTTAAAAAAAAAAAAAAAAAAAAAAAAAATGGTTGCTCCTCCATTTGATCTGAAAATTCATGGTACTACGAATTCGGAGTTATTTCGCAGGAACGTGGTGTATATACGAGATGAGTTAGAGAAGAGGGAGCAGCGAATGTGAAACGCGCTCGGCGAAGATTCCCGAAGAGTAGGACACCGGTATATTAGCGGGCCGGTTCTCATCTCTGTCGCGATGCCCGGTACCGTCGGCGAATGTTGAAAATGACGAATTCCCTCTTTATTTAGTAAGGTAATATCCCGAGAGTACATGGATATAAAGATTACTCACGGCGTGCCGCGTAGGCTGTAGTCATTGGCTATAGTTTCGATACCTCCGGCTCTGGCAACGGCGACATAGCAGCTATCGTTACCAAAGTCGATTCCAATCACGGACATAGCAGCCATGGCTGGTCGTGTACTCGTGTGTTTCAACTGAGTATACTATCGACACACAGATACACACACACAGGCGCGCACCAATACCAACACAGTCCTCTTCTACCACAAAAGCAATTTCTTTTAATTCCTCCTCTCGTATAATTGACTTTTTATTAATTATATAAATTAATTCGTCTGCGTGTGTTTTTTAAACAACAATTTCACTGTTTGCTGTTAAGGAGTTGCGGTACTATCTCGCACCTTTGGTACGTCGATGGTGTGTTAACCCGCAACAAAAAAAAAAAATTCCGTTTTTTTCCCCTTGGCTTTAGTTTCGTCGGTCGGACGAGTCGCCCACGATAGAGAGACGTATACCACGATAGACAGACTGGAAGTGAGGACAGTGAGACAGCAGCACAGCGACAGCAGCGGCGCGTCAGCGGTAAAACGCGATTTCCAACACTGCCGCACTAACACGTATTGCGGCGACCAATCAGCGGGGAGATATCGCACGTCGCGCTTCTATTGGTGCGGCGGAAGGGACTGGAATGTTCTAGAAAATCCCGCCGCTCGTGAACCTTATGATCACGCGTTTCCCTCCCATCACACTACTTTGAAATTTTAGTGGAGTGTTGTATCGACAATCACACTTGTTATCTGCTATGTAACTATTATATACGTGATGCTTGATTCACTCTATTCATTGCTGATAAAAAATGGCACCATCTGCACGTGCTTTTTTTTTCTTATTGTACTCGTGCTTTATTGATAGTTTATTATTATTCATTTGAGTAGCTTAGTTTGCGGTAGTTGTCCGAAGGTTCTCTTGGGATTTTCGAGGGTGATGACGTCTTTTTGCTCGGGAACGCGTAAGGAATAGAGCCGTTTATCGATCGAGGAAGTTGGGAATTTTGTTCCAGTCCCGGGATTAATTGATCCTTGAATTGTACACATCCTGGGCGTATCCATACGCTATTGGAGCGACTTTCAGGCACGACGCCCACGAATCGATGCGGGTTTTTCTACTAATTGTTAGATGGAATTTTTAAAACATGAAAATAATGATATTCGGGCGGAGAAGTAACCTTTGATATTATTACATTCGGTACGCATCCTGGAAAATTTTTACTTCTATAGAGGAATATTATTTTCGTAAAAAAAAATTTCTCGAGATTTTCATGTCAGGACACTCAGAATGCTTCGAAACAGAGAAAAGTGGTTTCGAAAAAATGTTCGTATGTATGTGTGTGTGCACATTGCTTCGAAATTTCAATCACCTGTTACTCGAGAACCGTTCAACCGATTGAACTTAAATTTAGTACGCACGAGTGGAGCAGCAGTCCATCTTCGACTGATCCAATTTTTTAAAAAATGTATACGAAATATTTTATTTTATAGCTTCTTGAATTTTTTTGAAAAATTTTGACAAAATATGAGATAACGATCTCAAATTTCATACATGAAATCGGTACTATTTAGCGATAATTAGAATATAATTTTGTCATAATTTACAATGTAGTTTGAATTTCTCAGAAATTTAACTTTTAGAAAAAGGTATATTATTGCATTAACTTTAGCAAAACATACGATAGCGAACTCAAATTGTATACATTAAATCAGTAGTATTAAGCGATAATAATCTCACAGTTTTGTCATAATATGTTACATAATTCAAATCTTTCAGAAACTTTTGACGACGAATGAATTTTATTTTCAATTTTTTAATTTCTTGTCTTCTGTAATGGTCCCAAAATCGACGGATTACTTTTTCGTGACTTGTTTGATATTTTGCTCATGATCGTGATTTGTTGCCCCACGAAAATTAATTTTTATTATGTTTTAACCTGGTTTTAAAAAAAAAAAATAAAAAAAAAAAAATAAAAAAAATCAAACTTGTTTTGTGAAGAATCGACGCAAGATAATAAGCAAAATATAAAATAAGTCATGGAAAAATAAACCGATCATCTCGGACTATTGCAAAAGCCGAATTCGTGAACTTTAATTTTTTTTCTTCCCGAATTTATTTGCGTGTTTAAAACAATATTTAGAAAATAATTACGTTCACAAATAAGAATTTCTCAAAATTAACAGTTTGGATTCTGGAAAAAAAAAAATGTATTAATTAATACTGTATGTGTTTTTGAATAAAAAGAAAGAAAAAAAAACGAAAAAAAATTATCACGATACCGCCGTGGTAAAAAAAACCCTTGACCTGGAAGAGTACCTTACACTCAAACAGGCTTATCTTCGGCGTACCCATAGACCGTACACTGGGGCAAAAAGTAACCCCTATATTAAAATTCATTAAAAATAGTTATCTTTCTCAGGGATATAATGAAGATATGCATATTCTCTTTCGACATAATGTCTTGGAGGCTGTAAAAATCAGTCGAAATCCATTGAAACATCTATAAATCCGGAACCCCCCCATTTTTTGAACTACGGTAATTGGTTATTCTAGATTAAGGCCGTTCTAGTATCAAAAACCTCGATGAGGCCACAAAATGCGTCACATGAATACAAGTGCGAATGAGAGAACGACATTCAACAAATTTTAGGCAATAGCTCGGAATATTAGATTGTGGTGACACAATTGTGGTTTCCGAGTCGAAAAATAAAAAGATAACATAATGCAGGTTACAATAAAGTAGCTGAGAGAATCGATCCGCTCATTTATTATCCACATGTACTATATACATATACGTAATCCTCTTTCATTTCCTCCACATATTTATAGTATCCAAAATTCAATGGCACTTTTTACCTCAAACCTCTAATAAAAATTGCCTCCCATTGATCTTTACTCTTCGTTTGCCATCAACATCATTATGTCTAGGCTTTTGATTGCGAATATCGCATATCGCGCGACTCGTGCACTACGAAATGAAAACTTTAAACATTTGTCACATGGTACGCACCGAGAGTGAAATAAAATCTCCTCTGCGAGTCGCAAAATGTCGCAGTTATACAGGCAAAAGTTTTGCCTCTTGACACAGCGGGCAAAAGTCCCTCGTGCCCTAATGATCGGCGGTTGGAATTTCGAGAAACTCGGGAATCTCCGAAAATGCTTGTTTCGAAATGAAATAGGTTATGCCGGCGTTTCCACCAAATTTCACAGTCGAAATTCTGTTCCACTTTGCGAGTTTATCGATACGTTTTTCGCAAAAGATGCAAACGCTCCAGTGATACTTTCAGGAAGGACCAACAAAAAAAATCATTACGATGACAAATCAAATGCAAATATTTACAAAAATTTGGGATTCGTGCTCAGCGGATTAGGACTTGTTGTTGCTCTGTGCGAAGCTCCCAACTCGAATACAGGTGAGTCTAATACGAAGGGCTTATCGTCTGGTGAGGAAACCAGAGAGATTGAGATCAAATAGTTGACATTACAGAGAAGAGGTTCTTCAGGGCTGCGCAATATGGAAATATTCCAGATCTTAAGAAGGTATGGAAATGCACCGATTACTTTTTGGTAAAGGGTTTTGGATTTTTCAGTCTGTGGGTTATAGCTTTTGTTTTTTTTTGTTTTTGTTTGAAGGCCCTCTCCGATGGAATTGACATCAATGCGAGGCATCCACTGGGATGGACTGCTCTTCATACTGCGGCGATCAATGGAAAACATGAAGTTGTGGCCTTTTTACTCAAGAAAGGAGCTGATCCCAATGCGGGCGATGAATTTATCAATGTATACAAAACAGCTATGGAAATGGGACTCCATTCTTTGGATGGTAATTGAAATATTGCTTATAATTACAAATACTGGAATATATTGAATGGATGGAATAGAACAATTGTATTTCATGCATTCTGAGAATTATTGGTTTTTGTAACATGCAGTTTTCATTTGGTGTATTCCTTCGGTTCATCAAATGTGTATGAAACAGATATGGAAATTGGGATTTTATTGGGTGGTCATGAAAATATTGCAAATAACTGTGAGAATTTATTAATTCATAAATTCTGTCAGGAAGAATTCAATTTATAATCAGATATCGAGGTAGAAAAATTGTATTCCATGAATTTGAAAAACTATTCAATTTTCTAATATGGAATTTGTATCTGGTGTATTTTGAATTACAAGTTTTATCCATCATAAATTGAAGAGATTAGCAAAAGCAATGCAGTTTATTGCTATATTTTATTGGAAATATTTTATTAGTTATTGACTGAGTGGGAGCATATTTTTTTAGACAATGCTACGTATTTCCTTGAATTCGAGTAAGCGGAACAAGCACTTTTTGCATGACATCTACATTGGCAAATAATAAGAGAAAATGTACTTTTTTCAAATTTTTTCTCAGACATCATAGATAACAGAAAAACTTGCATAACTGTCGTTGTGATGTGATACTACTACTCAGTTGGTAACAGAGAATGTAATGCGAATTTTCCTGCCACATTTGATCAGGCGAATAAAAATTACAAGTATGCAATTAATTGGACTTATTTTCTAGTTTTAATGAAGCGAGAGGAAGAGTTTTCCGATCGCTTGAACAACCGAGCAACCTTTAAGGGTTTCACTGCTCTGCATTACGCGGTGCTTGCGGAATCTAAGGGCTGCATACGCGCGCTTCTCGACGGAGGAGCAAATCCAACAATTGAAAATGAAACGGGTCATCGAGCAGTCGAATACGCAAGGGACGGCGAAATAAAAGATATGCTTGTCCGTCATGCTCTCAAATATGACGAGATTATGAAGGAAAAAGTAAGAATTTGAGGAACGACGTTATTAAGGTGATGTGAATGATTTATAGGCGTGAGAACGATATAATTTACCGCTTTCATATGGACGTGAAAGAAAAAAGTAGAACTTTGCACATTGCTTCCTCATATAAAATTTGAAGACAGCTGTAGAGAGGATATTTTTAAATTTAAATTTTTAACAAATCTACTTCTATGAGGAAGACATTTATTATTTATTTTGGCTTCCTCATGGAGGTAGATTTGTAAAAAATGACTTTTTACGACGTTTTTGTTGATTCTGAGTATGTTAATATGAAAATCTCGAAAAAAAAAATTTCCGAAAACAAAGCTTCCTTTATGAGGAGGCAAAAAGCGTTAAATATGTTTCACTATCGAATAAAAATAAGCTAGAATAATAAATATCGTATTTTTCGTTTAGGAAGCGGAGGAACGTCGACGATTCCCTCTAGAACAGCGATTAAAGCAATACATTGTAGGACAAGAAGGTCCAATTTCTGTGGTAGCTTCGGGTAAGTTGATCCGATTCTTAATTGCCCGTAAATCGAATAAAGACAATCAAGAGATGGAATAGCGCATCGACTTTGAGTCTTAAAGGAAAATAGTATTATCCATTTATTGTCTGTTGAAAACCAGCGATAAGACGCAAAGAAAATGGCTGGATAGACGAGGAGCATCCCCTGGTATTCCTATTTCTCGGCTCTTCCGGTATCGGTAAAACTGAATTAGCGAAGCAATTGGCCGGCTATATTCACAAAAATAAACCCGATGGTTTCATACGATTGGACATGTCGGAGTATCAAGAAAAACACGAAGTTGCTAAACTAATTGGCGCTCCACCAGGGTAAATCAATACGCCGTAGATATTTTATTTTTAAATGAATAATTGAACGTTGCTATTTCGTAAAACTAATCACTCATTTTTTCAGTAAAAAAGAATCTCATGAATATACTTTCACTTTTAAAAAACCCAGATCACATTCTAACAATTATATTAGCTTCCTTATTTTCTTTAAAATTATTTTTTGTACAAAGAAATGCTTCGCACTTTTTTTTAAAGACTATTGAAACACGTCATAAACATCGCTTAAAAGGAATTTGAGATAAGAATTCTGTCTATAAAAAGATGAAGATTAAAGGTAATTCTTACAAAAAAGGTATTTTCCTTCCATTTCAGATATGTTGGACACGATGATGGTGGACAATTGACGAAACTGTTGAGAAAATCTCCTTGCGCGGTCGTTTTGTTTGATGAAGTCGACAAGGCCCATCCGGACGTCCTGACCGTTTTATTGCAGCTATTCGACGAAGGCCGACTGACTGATGGCAAAGGAAAGACGATCGATTGCAAAAACGCGATATTCGTTATGACGTCGAATCTCGCCAGCGAAGAAATAGCGGATTACGCGTTACAACTCAGGGCAGAAGCGGAACAACTCTTGACGCTAAGGCTCGACAAGAACGCGACTGGTGATGAAGAGCCGGAGCACATAGTGATATCGAAGAACTTTAAGGATCAAGTGGTAGGTTGTTAGATTTCGGTTAGAAAAACAAAAAAAAAAGAATAAATTACTAAGTATTATTGCACACATTCTTGATATCAATTTGACCAATTTGCGGTGAATTTGCTCCCTTAGACAGCTTATATCGAATTTAAAAAATAATTGCCGGTTTTACCATTTATCAACCACATAAATTATATTCGGCGTCTATCTTTTTCGACTGATTTATGCGATAGACTTGTTTTCTTGCCCATTGAATACAAGATAAGGGGGTAGTCATTATCTTTCATAGATGTCCTTAACAACAGAGTTTAGGATTGATACAAAGCGAATTTATTGAATCGCTTATGTTTACCCTACGATTTTAATTGCGTAGGTGCGGCCTATACTAAAAGATCACTTTAGACGCGACGAGTTTCTCGGTAGAATAAACGAGATTGTCTACTTTTTGCCGTTCTCACGTGCCGAACTGATAAAGCTCGTCGCTAGAGAGCTCGAGGCTTGGGCAAAACGAGCTCGTGATAGGCACACTATAGAACTTAAATGGGATAGAGAAGTTCTGTCCGTTTTGGCCGACGGTTACGACGCACATTACGGAGCTCGTTCTATTAAATACGAAGTAGAACGAAGAGTCGTCAATCAACTAGCTGCTGCCCATGAACGTGGTCAATTGGGTATATAAAATAATTCTTTATGTAAAAATGCATCTCGCATGTTGAAAAAAATATAATCTTTAATGATTTTTCAGTGAAAAACTCCTGCGTTCAACTAAAAGCAAAGTGGCATGAAAACGGGGCGAGTATCGCTCTGTCCGTTCGTCCTCCAGGAGTCAAAGAGTTTACCGAAATTGTGGAAACCGACAACTTAATCAAGAACGTTAGCTCCAGGTTTTGACGTAACGCCTTCGCCTAGAAACCAAAACTCTTAGTGACGCCACTGAAAAATCAATAAAACGCTTCGCTTATCTCTCTATCATCATTATATATTTTTGAGGGGTGATAAATGTGCTACAACTGTAGATCGCGCCTCTTTTCGTACCCTATGTTATATATTTCCATAAACTGATACCTTGCCAAGCATATTAATGTATATTCGCTGAAAGGAATAATAACCGTGATTGAAACAACTTTCTTTCACTTCTACGTCTTTTCTTCCATACTTCCTTAACAATCTATCGATTGTTACATTATTACTCGTTTCGTTTTGAATTCATTTATTTAGAAAATATCATAGTGATTTTTAATTTATATTGTTGTTCCATAAATGTAAGATCATGTATATCCGAAATGATATTAGATGGTTTAGCATTTTTGCAATTGGTCTTGTTAGAAAAATCGTCGATCCTGAAAACTATGAAAAATAAGGCACATTTTGGAGATTTTTTCGAAGGAGGATAATTTTTTTTTAAATATGAGAATGTTTGACAAGAGTAGAAAGTTTCAAAGTTACAATATCCTCCCGTTGACGTAGATGACAATTTTTTTGTTCCCAGTAGTTAATGGGAACAAAATTGTAGTTCATGTAGAGACTCATTGTAGATATTAATCTACAATAGGACTTATATTAATAAGTAGTAAATCTGCGATGTAATTATGAGAACGGATTTTATTTTGAACACATACATATATATGTATTTATTTATAGAATTATAGAAATACCGTTGATACAGTGTTTTTATAAGGATAAGCGTACGATTTCGGACCACGCTCGCATGGCAGAGCGTCTTATTATCAATTTTACTCCAATAAACTTCACATTTTTTTTTTTTTTTTTTCATATAATATACTGTTCATGTGTATATAACCATATTTATGTATAGATATATTTTGTAAGATGCATATACTATATATATAATATATAATATATATAATATATATATATATATATATATATATTTGATTAACAACCATTGACCAAGTTTCGGGACTTAATATATTTAGTTTCTTCTGTTCTCTTCTTGGCATTTTGTATAGTATTTTTTTCTTCTTCCAACACATCACATTAAATCTCGGAATACTTAAGATACAATGGGTTAACGCAAATTTAATTTACAACAATTACAATAGTAATATATATATATATATATTTTAAGCGAAAAGTGCGTCAAGTATCTTGTGTGCTTCTCTTGATATCATTGTAAAATTTAAATTATCGTTTGATATGTTGTTTCGGTACGAGCTTTGGTCGAAAGTTAACATGTGTGTGTACTTTTATGGTTTCTCTATTTATTTTAACCATTTTTCTCTCAGTAATTTGTGCGAAAAATCAGACTTGGGTATTCGACGAGATTAATAACGCCTTTTTTGTTTCCAATTCTTTGCAAATCAGTTTGTCTGTAAGTCTTCATTCTGAGTATACTAAATATACTCGCTGTATATTTTCTCGATCATTTAATAAATTTCTTGCGACACAAATATTCATTTAAAAATGTTCTTTTCCCTTTATTCAAGGACGATGTAAGTACTTTAGGTACTTTTGGAATATGATAGTGCTGTTCGCCTCCCTTCGATTAATTTTTCTTTCATTTTATTATTTTCTTACTCGTATTGGTAATAATATATTAATCGTAACAAGAAACGACAATTACACGAGTGCGGACCAATCGTTAGGCCATATTTATCGATTGTTTATGCGTTCGTTAGACGCATCATTGATGCGGCCAGGCCGATCAAAAAATATAACGAAATGATAAATACTTTGTCTCTTTTTTTTAATCATTTCGTTATTATAATCGGAGAGATTGCGCTACAGTAAATAGACTTTCGTAATATTGGAAAAATAAGAAATCTTGTATATTCGGGAAGTAATAGTTATAGGTTAAAATATTTTTTGACGATGTCGAATCGTTAGGAGCTTTCGAGTTTATCGAATCGCCGTGATTTAGAGCCAGCTATTATTGTTCTTTTAATATACTATTATTACGATTATTACGATAAAAAAGGATGGTGATGCTAAATATGCAGTTCTAAATCAGCTTTTGTATTTCGTTTGCTCGGCGCTGCTGTGAATGGGTAATTTACTTTTACGTTGTACCACTTTTTTTTTCGTTTCGAACGAAAAACTGCCAGCAATATTATCGTAAATTGAATAATGACGTAGTTTACTTTCCTATTTCATTCGAGTTGAGGCCTGTGGACGTGGACGGAAGATGTAACTTCCTAATGCAACGTGTGCCACATTGCGATCGCTTTCCTTGGTGTATGTATCATGTGCAGCCAGTGCTCACGACTAAGATTAACCACCGCGCCTTCCGAATCCGCGCTCGAAGAAATTCCACCACCCGTCGCTGGTCCAACAATGCATGAACCCACAATTGCGTTCCCGCCGATCAATTCACTACTCGAATCCAAAACACACACCTGAAAGCATCAATAATACGTTTCCAAATACTAATATGCTTAGAACGTGGAGGAATCTCTAAGTGTGTGTCGAAAACCTTGACTTAAATCGGGAAAATTCAATAAGCTTCTGAAAAATGTCATGAATGTTCCGAAAAATGTCATGGTTTGCCTGAAAAATGTCATAAATGTTCCGAAAAATGTCATGGTTTGCTTAAAATATTTCATAAATATTCTGAACAAGTTTATAGATTTAAAAAAAAACTTTGTGAAGTTTAAAAAAATGTCAGATGAAAGCAAAAATTTCGGAGAACTTTAGAATTTTTCAATCGACCGAGTCAATATTTTCTTTACGAGAAAAAAAAATCGTAATTTATCGGGAAAGCGACAATTTTTTTGCAAACTCATCTTTGGCAATCGATTTGCGTATATTTGTGTAGTAAATTGCAGCCCCATATCGCAGGTTATACAACAGACAGTGTTTTTTGATATTTTCAAAGCAATCGATGCAATTCGAATCATGCGATCGATTAGCTCGAAATTTTCTACCAATTTGTGTTCGTCAAAATAAAAATCACACTTTTTGTCAGAAATCTAATATTTTGTATGAAAACTCCTCTTGAAATTTGTATGTACGTTACCTCAATAGCCGAAGACGCGAGTGTTCCAGCAGCGACGTTGAAGGACATTGCTTCGTTCCAAATAGGACTTGTCGTAGCTTTTCTCACCGCTGTTTTCTTCTTTTTAACTCTTTTATCTCCAGTGAGCAGACTCACCTTGACAAAAGAATCCAGAGTCTCTTTGTCCTGCTGACGACAAACATGGAAACGCTGATTAACACCACAGTGTTTTTTTTTTTTGCGAGAAATGTATAATATTGTGAGTGCGTTCTTTAATGCAGTTCTGAATGCATCCGAGTGTTTCACTACATTCACACCAAAGTAACTGCGTTCTTCAATTCATCTCTTCGCTCGGATGTATGGTTGTGTCTCCTTTTCTTCGATGAATTAAACAAAAACACGATACATCTAAGCGAAAAGATGAATTAAAGAATGCAACCACTTTATTCTGAATGTAATGACACACGGGGATGCAAACAGAACGTCATTAAAGAACTCACCCCATGATGAGCGTCATCATTCACATGGAAGTTTACAATTGGTTACCCTAAACACTTGGCAAGCGCTACAAGCTATCGAATTGGCTAGGTTAATTATTTTTGTTGTTAAAAAAATGAGTTCGTTGTGTCGCGCAATTCGTTGATTGCCAACTAATTCATCTATTGGCCGAACCAATTTGACCGGTAACCGCCCGATCCGCCCAACTCTTGTTTTCCGTTTATCTGAACTATTGGGGAACAATTTACCTGAGATGGGAATAAATTTCTAGCTTTCAGGACGATAACGGTGATTCTCTCTGCACTAGGTAAATAGGAAAGCGACAACAAAACTTCCTGAATCTCTTCAGGAGGTTTTCTTTCCCGGGCAATTTCGCCCCAAACCTCAGTAGACTCCGATGAGACGAGCTGGAGTTCCGCCATCGCAATCCTCACGGAACCGACCACGTCGTTTCTCGAAAGGCGATCAGAGTCCAAAACCTATGAAAATATATTGCTTATTTTATTTTTCATCACAATAAAAAAGGTGTAATCTGAAATATTTTCGTAAGATCATGTAATTTGCCTGTAAAACGAGCGCTTTGTCCTGCAATTCCTCGTGACTAACGGGAAACTTGAAGTGTTGATCGAAAAATGGATTAGATTCGTTATGGTGATTCGGCGTATGTCGCTTTCTCGTGTCAACTTCGGGACTTAGAGTGAGTTTAACGTAAGGATCGTTAAAACCACCCTGATCGCTTCCAGCGAGATCGTGAGCTTCAATCAGATGAACGTGGAGGTCAGATCTATCGAAATCGTACTTTAGACGAAGATGAAGACGTCCCAAACTCTTTCCGGTTCTCCGAGCACTCAAGAATAGCGGACCGTCCTGACGTTGATAGAGATCGGGTTGCAGAGAACCCAATGGAGATGCCGGAGGCGCTGGTCCTCCTTCGCTACTGTGACAAATAATGAAATAAGTCATTTCTATTGCAGAAGCAAAGATAAAGATCATAATAAATATTTATCCAAACTTTTTGATGCTCCCTTTACCGAAAAACCAATTCTTTTTCAACATTTCTCACTTTTTTCGATACTTATATCATAAAATTGCACAATAGAAAAACGGATTTTTAAAATTTTTACATACAAATATATTTTTCTTTTGTAACATGAAAACGAAGAGTGCATTCCGACAAGTACTCCCAACGTTTAAACTTTTTTACACTTGAGACTGGTTGACGCGTATTTTTTATTTATTTATCTTAACTATGATGGAATCTCGATACAAAACAGTAAATAAGTAATATTCGATGTTGTTAACAATACCTAGCAGTACCAAAATGGGGTACTTAAGTAAACGACCCAATTACTGACCGTGACCCAATTAGTGTCCGTTTGTCACATTATTCGGAATAAAAAATTCTCTTGGTGTCCAATAGACATGAAAATGTTTGCTTGTATTCTTAAATAGTAGTAGTAGTTTATTTCCACATGTATAGCTTCTCGCCTTTTACATCCTCCCTTCTGCTTCTCGTACCTATAAGATATCTTGATATTTAGGCACTATTTGGCTATAGATCTAAGAGGGCATGTGTCAGTGTTTGGGTCTTTTCTAGGACATGAAATAGGCTATATGAGCAAATCGTAGGGCACTAATCGGGTCTTTTGCATAACGGCGTATATTTCAATCGTATAACACCAAAATGATGAAAAAGTAGAAAAGTAGCATTCGTTAAATTTAATAAAAACTCTAAGCTTGACTTTAATACCTTTAAATTCAATCAATTTTTCTATTTCTATCCACCGTCTTGCCTCAACAATACCGCGCTGAGCTTAGAAGATCGCTAATTGGGTCATTTATGAAATACTAACCTAACGGATGATCTCGGCGGGGGAATGAGGAGAGGAGAGAGGCATCGAACTCCCGATCTAGCGACACCCATGGAGGAAGATCCGCAGGAAGAGCTTGCACCAGTGGCCAACGAAGAGAGGGAACTTTGCGATGGTGATGCTGTTCCGCTGTGGATACTTCCGGTGCAACTCGCCGGACTTGCACTTCGAGCGTCCAACGATGCCGCCCTCGCCGGTGATGGTGATCTTTCGGTGTTAATTTATGAATAATTATTTATTATTAAATTTGTAAATAATTATTTATTGTAAGATTCATAAATAATTATTTGTTAAAAAAATTGCCATCGCTACTCATTCCCAGCAACGCAATTATGAGTTTTCCGGATACGCATAATTTGAAATGCTTTTGCAGCACTTGAAGTGACACTTGCAATGATTCTCGTTGAATAAAATGTTCAGTGTCGACAGAGTTTGTTGGTAAAACTTTATGCGGTTCTTCATAATTTTACTTGGAGTGTAAAAACGTAAAGTTTCACGTGGATTCGATAGTGTCTATAATGTCTATAAAGTTTTGATTGGATTTAACGTAGTTGCAGGTCTACAAAGTTCCAGGTGCACCGAAATGAAAAATGATGTCATAACTAAATGTGATCCCCAAAGTTACGTGCTCATAACGTTTCGACAGACAATGCGTTGTAATATTTTGCGTTCTTCAAATATAGCGAAAAATGTTAGTTGAGTTTTTTTAAGTAGAAATGAAGATTTTGGAGGGTCTTTAGCAAAAATATTGAAGGGACAAAAAATTGGACGTTTACTGGTTGCGAATCTCCGTTAGATATAATTTTAGGAGCATATCGTGAATTCCGGGTGTTAATAGCCTATTTACAATGAATCTAATATGCATCGATTTCCATAAGATTTCCAAGTGATAAAAGTGTGAGAGAAAATTTTGATCGAAATTTAGTATCTATATTTATAGGGAATATAGATTTACTATACCGCAAAATTACAATATTTGATTGGAACATTGAAAAATTGGTCGGCTCGATTGAGACCGAGAGAAAGGTTTAGTAATATTAATCTTTTCGGTGTGGTCGAAAAAAATCTGTTTGTATAAAACGAGGCATGTTTGAATCAGCTATACAAACGTTTTTTAAAATAAAACTGGCATGTTTGAGTCTACAGTTTATACCGATCACGACCAACCGTTTCAAGTTCCAATTGTGGCTTTCTAATAATTAAAACCATAAGAAACTCAAATAAACAGAAAATCGTCCAAAGACTGTGACCGGCTTTTAGTGCCGTTAACTCATATATAATCAAGCGCTTGGTTGGCTATTCTAAGATAACAAAGTATTTATTTCGTGCAATAACGAGAAAATGCAATGTAAGGAAACCTTGAACTTCTCGAAGGCGGATACGAAGAGGCCGCGTGAAGGGGATCATGATAATGGTGTCGACCATCGGGCCCATAAGCTCTGATCTGCGGTGAAGATCCACGATGAACCGATGGGCCTGAGGCTCCTTCTAACGAGCTCTGGGAGCTGATGGATGGGTTTCGCGCGAGAACTCGACCACCAGGACCCGATGTTCCGCTTCCACTGCTCGGGTAGCTACGGCTCTGATGATGTAGCGTTGCTCCTATAGCATTCATTAAAACATTCGGGTCAAGGAGCATAATAATCAATGACAATCTTCATATTTGAATATAGCGCCACACCGAAATGATACCATTTGAAATTTCATTGAGAAAGGTCAATCGATTTAGCTCCCTCATAGAGAAAGCTTTGAAAAAAAGTTTTTTTTTTTTAGATTTTCGTGTCCATACACTCAGAATGCTCCAAAACTTCGACAAAAGTGGCTTAGAAAGAAATTCTCGATGCGCATGTGCCTGTGAAGTTTCATTAACCTGTAACTCGAACACTGTTCGACCGATTGAGCTCAAATTTGGTCCACAAGTGGAGCAGCACTCCATCTTTGATTGCTGCTCCACTTATTGATTACTATAATATCGATCTGATATGTGCTATCGATTTTTCTACGATCTTATGAAATCATAAATCTTTTAGACATGTCCATAATAATATGGAACTGTCGATTGTGATTGTTGTGGTAATGCTGACTTTCGTTTACTGTTTATCTTTCAATTTTTCATAGATACTGCGTAATTACCTGACCGTCTTTACCAAACAGCGTTGAAGATAGTGACATTTGCTATTTATTCGGTTTTCAAGAGACCACAAAAATGAGTTTCAATACATTGAAAATTATTCTTTGTATTCACGATCATAATAAGGCTTATATTCTTAATAACATTATATATATTTTGCTACGATGACACGTTATTCCTAAAAGATTTATAATTATAAATCTTTTAGGAATAGGCTTGTGATAGAAAAGTTTTGCTTGAGATTGCCGCCGTGGTACTGACTTTTATGTACCGTTGATCTGTTAATTTTTCATAGGTGTATAATATTTACCTGACTCTCCACCCGAGCCACTCCCCGAGGGTTGCACAGCATGATGTTCTTTCGCTACGTTGAATTCCTACAACAAATATGGTAATGGTGTTCAAATATTGTGATAATAAGGAGGATAGCCAACTCGTCCTATCTCATCGTCTCTCTCCATCCATTTTTCTCCACTCCGTGATACTTTCCCGGCGTTTAACCAATATGGAATACAGGAAGATAAGAAAAAAGATGATATGACAAGTTGCCCAGTGATAATCTTTACATATTTTACAGCTCGGCGTGGAAAAGTTGTCACGCGACTTCTAGTTTTTGCGTGCGTTAACTTATCAGGAAACAATTTATGAAAACCTCCCTAGTCGTTATACTATACATATTCTCACGTAAATATTGAACAAAAGTCAAAGATATAATCTTTTTTTGAGTTTTTATGAAAATCATTCAACGTTTGTTAAAATGACCAAATGGGTAAAATTAATAATCATAAACTTCTATATTTAGATTGTTTCTTGTCATATTCGGATATTTTACGAAAATAGCTGCGATTTTTTACTCTTCGCAGTTACAATCACATCCGTCCATTGATTTTGATCACACTTAATCAAACTTTATAACATTTTTTGGGAAACGTGATTTCTACAATGTTCAACTGTTTGAAGAGATTTTAAGCGGTCCATTATTGATTTTTTTTAATCTACTTTTGGCAGAATCTTACATTTATTTCTAAGAGGTTCGATAACGTCTGTCAAAGTCAAATCAGTGCTAAATCTTCGTAAACGATTGTTAATCGTTTACGAAAAAAAAAATCGAAATAAGTACGATAAGCATCGAAAAGAGTTTTCAAACCTTTTTTTAACTTTTCAACCTTGAAAACGTCACCGAGAGTGAACATAAATATTTGATAAGACTTTGTAATTTGAAGTTTAAATTTTCAGGTGAAAACTGAAGTACACGATTTCCTTTGGGAATGATGAGCAAAGAATCTCGAATTGGAGCTTTCTCTTTATTTTAGCATTGTGAATTGAATCATGAAAAAAAATAGAGCTCCAAACATTTTACGGCCAGATTTTCATCCGATATTTGGTGTCATAACCAATCCAGAAAACATTATTAAAAGTCCAAGATTTGCCGTCGAGCTGAAGCAAAATTTCACTTCAAGCGAATTTTAAACCTAAAATATTGATTTTTGAAAGTACATCTGCACACAGTAATAAAAAAGAAAATTTCCCCAATTACGTCTTTAGTTCAAATGTGACTATAAAGTCGTCATAATTATGTACATATTCATTTTATCCAAATTGCATTTAACATGGTAGCCACTTGAATTGGCTAAAAACATTCCCTGACTTTTCTTTAACAAAGTTACAAAACTTTCCTGACATTCGGAACATGAAAAAATGTAGAGTGTTAGCAAGATCTCATCGGTGGCTCTGAATTGTATTCACTTAGTCCAGTACTGATTACATTAACAAATCCAATTAATGCCGGTCTGACTTTACAACCTTGTCGCAATTCCAACATTAAAAAATAACGAAGTAAAGAACATTATGTATCAGGTTGGTTATGCGAATGAACATGTCAACTCCTCTAAGTGTTCTTTTTGTGAAAAAAATTGGAACAAAATTAAGAAATTATAACCTCCTGAAATATTAAAATTAACATACATTTTTTTCGAGCTGTTTCACGTTCTTTAGAATCAGCAATTATAATATCCTTAATATGTTGATATACTTGCCGTTTTATGACGAACAGAATTGTGCTTATGAGCAAAATATTCAATATGGTCTAGTCCAAAAAACCCAAAAAAATTTGTGTCATACATACGACTAACAAAAGTTTAAGTATATGTTTGTTAATATTCAAAATAAATTGTCTGTCAATTTTGATTTTCTAATTCTACTCCGGTATTTTTGCTTCCTCATAGAGGAAGCTTTATTTTCGAGCGCGCGCGCGCGCGTGTGTGTGTGTTTCTGTGTGTGTGTTTGTGTGTAAATTTAAATCACCTGTAACTCGAGAACCGTTCATCCGATTGGGCTAAAATTTGATACACAAGTGAAGCGGCAGTCCATCTTTGACTAATGCTTTTTTTTCAAATCTATGCAGAAATTTTCGTTTTATAGCTTTTTGAATTTTTCCAATAAAAGACGTGCGCGCGCTAGCTTTCGTAAAAATTGCGATATTTTGCTAAATAATTTTATATACGTGCAGGTGCTGTTCATGTTATTTAGTATTGAATTTAACCAAAATCGGAAATGCGTTTCGGTTTTTGTGGAGTTTTAAAATTTTCAAAAAATTTACATTTCTACCCTAACTCGGAAAAACATGATATAACGATCTCAAATTTCAAACATGAAATCGGTACCATTCAGCGATAATTAGGACACAGTTTCGTTATAATCTGCAATGTGCTTCAAATTCCTCAGAATTGTTAACATTCCGAAAAAATGATGTATCGCATCAACTTAAGTAAAACATAAGATCGCCAACTCAAACTTTATCCATGAAACTAGTAGTATTCAGTAATAAAAGGTACACAGTTTCGTCATAATTTGTTATGTGCTTAAAATTTTTCAGAAATTTAACTTCGATTAAAAAAAAAGGTCCAAAGTTGAATTTTGCAAATTGCTTCCTCATTATTTTTGGTTTTTATATACTTCTCTATAAGGAAACCAAAATGGATTAACGCATACTTCCTCATGCAGATGACTGTAAGAACCAAAAATAATAAGAAAGCAATTAGCAAAGTTGAAATTTGCAGCTTTTTTTCCAGAGTTATTTACAAATTGTCTGACTTATCGTTAATTACCTGATTGCGACTGACCAGTGGCCACCATGTTAAAACATCATATACACAGAAAACATTTTAAAAAAAAAACCCCAAGCTTTACCTCGGAGCTTGTGGTGGAGGTAGTGCTGTCCGCGCTGTCGGTGGTGGCGACGGAGGACAAAGGTGATCGAGATCCTCTCTGTCCCCAGCGTCCCCTAATTATTGCAACGCCCGTGACCATTCCAATTTTACTCGCGGCACTCGTTGCGCCCAAACTCCCTTTATCTGTTGCGGTGGCGTTTCCGCTTCCGCCTCCACCGCCACATGCTAAGTCCAAAACATCGCCGAATACCTCGGACAATTTGTCCGGCACTTTGACCAGCGCCTCCAAAACCACCGTCTGTACTCAACCGCGCCAAAAAAATTCTATCACTCGCTCTTACCGCTATTTATCGCCGTGCAGTGCAATCTGTTGCAAATAGTCCTCAAAAGACTCTAGTCAAAATAATTTCTACCGTAATGCTTATTCAGCAGCAATGTAACAAAGATATCGAAGAAAATAACTTCGCTTCCCTCTAATTTACTGGAAGAAAATGCCTTGCATTCGATTTTCCACTATAGCGCTCTGTTGTTCAAAGTACCGCAAAAACATGTGTCAAAAATCCACTGAATTGAACGCCTATTATCAGGACTGACAGCACGAAGTATTACCGATGTTATCGACCCAATATTTCTTCCTTTTTTTTTCCTATTCACTTTTTTTACGCTTAGCTACGCTCAACGAGCAGTAGTAGCACTATCGGAGAATTGTGAAGCGAAACGTACGGCCCTCTACTTTTTATTTGTCGAACAACAGCCTGGGTTTAGTTTATAAGTATGCGTATATTTACTTTACGCGAAACTCTTAATATCTGCACTTTTTACGAGTGGGACTTGTACTCGGGTCGTCGTCTCTCAGAGGTTGTAGTCGCGCGAGGCTCTCGAGACGACTGGTCGATGAACGAAGCTTCGGGTGTTAGGCGTAGTATAGAATATTTTGCGAAGCACTGATTCGCCGATGAAAAACGTAACATTCACTCGGGCGGGAATTTTCATTGATTTTTTTTCGACGGTCTATCGCCACTTAGCACGATAAGCAGGTCACTATCGGTTGATGGACGAGTGGTTGGGCTTTACGATCCCGGCGAGCAAGTGGACGAAACGATATCGAGTGGCCTGTCACTTTGATCGAAGGAAAGTGCGTTCATTCGGGCGCTTTTGTGTATCTAGAGATAAGCGATAACGCGTAGAAGCTTCAGCGAGGTTTGGAAACTCGCGGCGGTGACTATGGCGAACTCGAGAGTCGAGAGAAGCCACAGCAAGGGCCAAGGGCTGCTGCTGAACGATCCCGCGTACCAATCAACCAACCAACGGCCAAACTCCGCTTCTCTTCTCTTTCTACGATCCTACTACGAGACTAAGCGAACGACAGAGCTATGCGTGCGTCGCAACAGGTTACTCTCTGTCAGTTGACTCGCTCTATTCTCCCCTACTCGTTACTTGCTACACAGGCGCTCTACTCGGCCCAGGATTCTTCGAGGCTTCTCCTACTTCTCCACTATTCGCATATGGCCTGTTCCAACGATAACGCCACGGATTTTGCCCAGGAGGCCCTAATTTTTACGCTAGTCACGAATGTCATTACCTTGTGTAGATGTATGATAAGTACAGTCCCGACAAAAGTTAGTTTCAGAGACTATTTTCATCACTACCTGATAAAAATAGGAAATAGTTTCCAATACACACATATAAATTTTTTTTCGAAACCACTTTTCTGGACAATTTGAAGCATTCCCAGTTTTTCGACATGAAAATTTCGAAAAAAAATGGGTATAAGACAGCAAAAGACTTTTACATAGTTACAGACCACAAAAAAAACACTAAATGTGAAAATCTTTAGACAAGTACATTTACGTGAATGGGAATTCCAGTACACACATATAAACATTTTTTCTAAACCACTTTTCTGGACAATTTGAACCATTCCCAGTTTCTCGACATGAAAATTTCGAATAAAAATGTGTATAAGGCAGCAAAGGACTTTTAGATAGTTACAGACCCGAAAAAAACACTAAATGTGAAAATCTTTAGACAAGTACATTTACCGGAGTGGGATCCGATATGCAAAAAAAAATAAGATCAATTACTGGGGTAGTAAGCTGTGCATGGGTATAAAAAGTCGTGAAATAAACAGATGATATCTGCAGCATGTTAGGTCCATGCTGTTCAACATAAATATATATAGACAGTATTTCGTTCAGAAACTAATAAAAATCTTTCAGTTGAAAAGAAATGGAGGATGCAAAGTAGAAACTTGCACATTGCTTCCTCATAATTTTTTGAATTTTACAGAGCTACGTCCATGAGGAAGTATGTTCATTAATTTTGGCTTCCTCATAGAGGGAGCTTTGTAAAAATCGAAATATAATGATGAGGCAATGTGCAAGGTTTTACTTTGCATTCTCATGTTTAATAACATCGCAATGATCGATTATTTATTTGCACCAAGGATCTCTATGCGAATTAACAGTCAGACAGAACAATTGGTTTATCATATTCTTATAACGAAATAATGAAGCAATGTGCAAAATTATATTTTGCAGCGTTTTTTAATTTTTATTCTTATTTTATGATGATTTACGAAAACCAAAGCGACAACAGAAAGTTTTAAAAAAGATCAAGTAAACGTAAAATCCGACTCGCTTCACAGATCAACACCAAATCAGGTACGTAGCAGGACTGAGTGTTATTTTCCCAGTGTAAAAAATTTAAGACTTCGATCAGGGAAATCCAATGTACTATTTTGCGTTAAAAATTATCCGAATTTTTCGAAAACAATATTTATGTTCACACTCGACGACATTTCCAAGGTCAGAGAGTTGAAAAAAATATCTGAGAAGCCTTTCTAGGAACTAATTCCATTTTTGTTTACGATAAGCTTTAAAAAATTGCCTAAGAATACCCAATTTTTAACGTGTGGTCTCCAAAATTTAACAATGAATACCAAAAATTCGTAATAAAATGAAGTTTTTATAAGTGCGTTCCATCGTAAATATAGTTGATTTGTTAGTGAAGGCTCTGAGTTATTAAATCGCAAATGAAATTCTCTAAGTATTTTGATAATTTAAAGTTCGAAAAATGATGATTTTTATGTTTCCAATTTTTCGTTTTTGCACTGTCAGAAATTGAGTATTCGGCAATTTTTCTAAACTTAAAAAAAAATATGCAAAAAAAAGTAGGTTAAGCTTCCAAAAAGGTTTTTTAAAGCCTTTTTTTCAACCATCAAAAATCATGAAAATCATGAATCATGAAATAAAAGCATAAAAAATTTGAAGGCCAGATTTTTGTTCGATATTTGGTAGAATAACTCAAACACTAAATTCCTGTTTGGAAATGCATAGAATGTATATATCAAATTTGATGCACCTGCAGCATATGAAATTTTACGGGTTTGAAGTACACGAAATTTCATCGAACAATGTCCAAGAAGACTGTTGATAAAAAATCATATCTAAAGTCAAAATATACACAAACTTTTTTTTTAATTCGCAGTAGAGTGTTTGAACAATTTGCGTTTTTTTCTTACAGAACCGTATTCATCCCAATAAAAGCCCTGGGCAATCCGAAAGGGCCGCCCTTTGGAAGGGGAGGAGGAGAAATAGGGGGCGCGTGAAAGAGGACGAAAAGATTTTCTATTTTCTAGGACATGAAATTCACTTCAATAATCCAACCGACAGATGAGCATTAAAAAAAGGCGCGGCTCTCTAAAAACTGTCTAATTGTTGCCGGACGAAAAAATTCGCATAGCTAAATACGCCCCTGCATTTTTTTTTGCAAATTCGAATTAGAAATTAGTTTGATATAATATATAAAATTTACAACACCAATTGAAATTCCAAAAATGCAATGGAAGGTAACATTTAACAACCGCATGTTTATCCTTGTTCCTGAAAAAGTAAAATAAAATAGCGGGTGGAAAGTTTATTTTGCAAAAATTCAAATGTAGAAGAATCTACACCCATTATTTTACACAGCTCATAAAACAATCTCTATTGAAAAATATGATGATAAAGTAAAGCTTCCGCAAAAGGAAAATTTGTAAACAGTGTAAGATAATGAGAAGGTAATTTGCAATATTTCACTTTGCAAGCTTGGTTATATGCTGAATATAGCTGTATACGCTTTCTGATTCATATATTCCAAAATTGCGAGAGATTCACGGACTTTTTACTATTTACTTGGATAACAAATGTATTTCGAAAATACGGAACTTGTCGAAATAAAAAATTGACTCCCGTATAAATCTAAAAATCTTCCATCGATTTCGACCAAAAACAACACGTGTCTTAATAGTATTAGATTATATATAAAAAAAGTTCAATTTTCAAAAATTGTTTCCCATAACAATGTCACTAAGTCTCAAAATCGAGAATCAGACGCGTCTTGAAAGATAAATTATTAATCCTAACAATATACATACACTCCTGAAAATACTTAACGGATCAAGTTTTCCCAGACATTATTAAACAGAAAACGAGATATCATAAATAACGTTTTAATGTTGCTAAGCCCCAGAAAGGAAGTAGAAAAAGGGCAAATAAAGAGTAAAGATATTTGGTCAGGGGATGAAATTCCCAAGTAGATAAGTAGACTTTTAGGTCAGCCGTATTTCAATTCCCCTCCAAATGTTCCTCTGTGTAGTCCTATATATGGTAAAAATATATTCTATACAGTTTTGGCCTATTTCCTGACGACTTTTTTTCTACGTTGATACGTTAAAAAAATTGTCAACGTGGAAAAAGAATTGAGTCGCGTTCCAGTTATTGTTTCATTGATTCAATTGCACGTGTAGTTTTAGTAGCTTCGAGTAATGATAGACTACGTCTTGTGTGCCTTTGCAGCCTGTTGAGTTTATCCAACGACCTTTAACGGATAATTTAGCGTGTTGTGCGCGCGCGTGCCTACACGCCATACTCGAAACGGCACAAGATAGCTATCGCTCTCATTGTGGAGTGGCTGTATCGATCCCAATTCCGGATACCACGTTCCCGGTCGGTGGATGCGAGAGACCTCGTCTCAGCTCACGTCCTGCTCTCCGACACTCCCCCTTCTTTGGATCCTCCGAGAGTGTCGGCGTACGCAGAGAAATAGAAAAAGGAGCAGGAGAGAGAGAGAGAGAGAGCAGAGGGATATACGCGTCTCGAATACACTATGTACCATGTACTGCACGAAAAGTTAACATATGTTGAAGGGATGTTAACTTCAAAAACTCTTATTATAGGAAGGTAAGTATTTTATGTAAAAAAATATTGATTACTCGTAATAATGGTTAACAATTATTTTTACATTAATTAAAAAATAAATATCAAATGAAGAAAGAATAAACTAAAAAACATAATTTATCAGATTATTCGCAATCGAGAAATTTAAGCACTTTATTTAACAACAGAAATAAAGTTTTCTGAAGACTTTGAGAAATTCAAATTATTAATCATCATTTGAAGTTTTTTTTACCAACCACGTTTATGAAAAATGTATATCCGTCGATCAGGTGGCAGACGATGAAATAATAGACAACTTTGTTTGCTGACATCTGTTTACGGGATAAAATTCTTCACATAACGTAATAAAAGTTCACACAATTGCTTTTGTTAATTGAACAAAACGATTTTTTGGAATTTTCTGTGAACCGAGATTGTTTTTATTAATTTAACAAAAAATTCTGTGAACAGGGATTTTTTTTGGTAATTTGAGAAAAAATTGTGGGGTTTTTTGCTTGTTTCGCTTTATAATTAAACTTTCAATCGTCCAAGCGTGTCGGCGTACGCAGAGAGAGAGAGAGAGTGAAAGAGAGTAAGCAGAGGGATGCGCCTCCTGAATATAGTATGTACCATGTACTGTACGAAAATGTTCACGGATGTTGAAAACATTTCAACGTATGTAAAAAAAAGTATATTCCAACACCAATCTTCTCTCGATTCAGATTTGAGCCTTTCGTGACAAGAAAAAAATGTAGCTGCAAAATTTTTGATGTTAGAAGTATTGATTCCTTATAATAATAGGTAACAATTAATTGAACAAAATAAAATAAAAAGCCTATGAACTTCGATAAAACTGTTTTCAAAATTATTCGCATTCGAGGAACTTAAATTTATTTTAAAACAAATATAAAGATTACGGAAAACTTTCGAAAAAATTTTATAAATAGAAATTAATAATCATCATTTCCATTTTTTTTCGGCAATTAATGTTGACAATAATGTATGTGCAGTTACGAGATTGCGAAAGAGAAATAAACTTTTTTTGTACTATTTAGAAAAAGCTTTTTATTATAAAAGTTGTTCAATAGTAATATTTTTGTTAATTTAACAAAATTAATCTGTGAACGTTTGTCTGTTTTGTTTTGTCATTTTCATTTTTATTCCTGAAGAGCGTCGTCATACGTAGAGAGAGAAAGTCAGAAAGAGTAGATGGATACGCGTCTCGAATATAGTATGATCCATGAACTGCAGGAAAAAGCCTTTCAAAACGCAATACGCAGCCACATCTCTCGGATGAAAGATCGAATCGCTTTTACGCAGCGTCTGTGGTCTGAAATATGGATATTGCACTTCAACGCCGCTCCAGACATGCCCTCTAGACCATTTTTTTTTCTAATCCCAGTGTCTATATAAAAAGAAAAGCAGAGTGGATTGGATTCGATTTAATCCAATAGAGACAGAGTGACAAAAAATGTTAAGGAGATGCGACGAACTTCCTTGCGTATTAGTAATTTATTGATGCAAAGTATTGCTGCAAATAGAGGGAGAGACAGAAGACAGACTGACTTAATTTGGGTTATTTGCTTACTTTATCTGACGAATTTTCGGAGAAGCAATTTTTTTTCAAATTTTAATTGTTGATTCTTTCCAATTTTTTTTCCTCTTTTTCTACTTTGTTTATAGTATTATTAACTCACGGTAGCTTATGTTATGATTCATGAATATTTTCAAGATTTTAAACTGACTGATTTTTTAGAATTGGAGTAAGTTTTGTTTTAATGGAAAATAAATAATAAGTTTCAAGGAAATAAAAACTATTTGGTTTGAAAGGTAAATTCAGTTTGCTCAGCAGACTAACACGTACTTTAGACGACCAAATATTTACTGAATAAACATTCTGTGTGTCGTTATTCCCAGGATTTTTGTGGACCAAACAATCGCTTTTCTTTCTGTCAAACTTTGGGATCGTATGATACGATTTACGGACTATTTCGTTATGATTAAATTGGACATTTTTTTAGAATATACACATTTATATATTTTCGCAGATTATTCATGAAAAAATATTTTCTTACGCAAAGGGATAATTAGATTGGACAAATTTGCACTAACTACCCGTTTATTTGGGTGCCAGATTTTGTTGCACCCAACAATTTTTTTTTCTAAACAAAAAACAAATTTTCAAATTTTAATATACACTAAATTACATCTCTAACAGAATATGAATGATACAATAAATCAAAAATAAAAATGCGAAAAGTAATTCATATTATCTCGATTTTCAACAGAGTGAACCAATGTAGAAAAGCCATTTCTGCTTTTAGTTATCTTTATACTTTAGGATTGCAGCTGTAACTAAACTTCTTTAACTACAAGAACTAAATGGAATGGAAAAAAAGAAACAAGTTTTATTTCCTGAGAAAAGTGACCCTTTTCAGAGGATAGTTCACTAACTTGGACCGTTTTCGCAATATACCAGATGCGAATGTTACCCAGCGTCGATCTCTCAGCTTGTATTCTACGTTATCCTTTGAAATAAAGTTACCGACTTCAGGCATATTTGTAACACAACTACGTAACATATATTCCTTATCAATTGAACCTTTTGAACATTTATTTTTTCCTTAAACATTGAAATTACGTGGTATACCGACTGAGTTGATAAATATTAATATAGAATTATTTTGCAGTCGGTGACATTTAGATAATAAGTGGATTTTCAGGCTTCTTGAGTATTAACGCCACAGGCCTCGCAAATTTGCTTTTAAGCAAAACTTTATTAAACTCGGCGAAAATTACAATCGCAAATCAAGTCCTCGCTTCCATAGCAACTTCGCACAGCCATTGATCGTAATTTTAACGAGCCTCCGGATAGAATTTGCACACATAATAACACGCTCTAAATTCTAATTGAAAAAAAAACTTTGCTATTATTGATAACGGCGAGAATGGCTAAAGAATAAGAAAATTAAATTTTGTATCAATTTCTAAAAACAAATACATTTATTTATTTATTCAGACGAAGGAATTTAATGATCGCCTTCATTCATGATTTATCTTTATTATCACTAATACTGAGAGAAGAAAATGTTTTTGGTGTTTAAAATTTAATTTTTTATGAGATTTTGGAATGAAGAACAAATGCCGAAGGCAAAATTGTTCGGAAAATTTCATTGAAAAGTTAACATGAAACTAAAACTTTTATGTCGAAACCATTTTTTTCTTTAATTTTTCAAGATATATTGACTTTAAAGAAATACCCCATTTTCCGTAATATTGAATTTAAAAATCTGAAAAAATTGGGAGAGAGTACTTTCAAGTGGTACTAAAATCTGTCCAATTATATTATATAGATATTAATCAAAGAGGGCTGAAAAAAAGTGGCTGAATTGACGAGGAATCCCTCATATACGTGATCAATTCTTCAGAATTTTTCAATAAAAATTAAATGCAAATTACTTTTTTATGGAATTGAAATGATGAATAAAAGCCCGAGGCAAATGCGCAGTCAATATTAAGTGTCCTATGAATAAAATTACAGCTACTATATATGGAGACTGTTCAACTGACCCGAGATTGAACGGCGTAATAGCCGTGATGAGGTTTTCGCCAGCAATCGAAGACGTGAAAACCACTAGGAGTCGTCTGCACAGGATTGTTGCTCGGAATGCTGCTGCTGACGATACTGGAACCGACTTCTGTGTTCGGTACTGTGAAATTGAGTGGCGGAGTGTGACAGTGATGGTGATGCGGTGATGCAACTTCGCGGGACTTGATCTCGTCGAGAGACGGATTTGGCAAACGATCGAGAGCGCTCCAATGCTTTCTCCAGTGTTTTACAGAATAATAACGGTAGAGGATAATGGTAACGGCAACTAGCAGTCCTAATCCTGTTCCAATAGCTGCTCCCAGCACCGCCGATGAAATCATTCCGGAGAACGATGAACTCTCGTCGTAAGAGAGATGGAAATTTATTTTCCGTTGAACTTTAACATTAGAAGATTTTTTTCGTTTTTTTCCAGACGCTGTTTTGGCTGCAAAAATACAATTTTCATTTTTATTTTGTATTCTCTAATTAATCGACCATTTATATCGGCTATTTATGCTGAAAAAAAAAGTGTTATCTAAGTATATTTTGCATTTCTAGCCGAGAATTTTTTTTCTTTGGATTTGAGTACTTCGAATTAAAAAAAAGTGTGGGAACTAATTTTTTTAAGTTAGGAGTATTGGTTTATATTAATTATTATACATTCGTTAGAAAAAATGGTTCAATACGTGTTCTGAAGACTTTTCAGCAATTTCAGTAATTTATCTGATTTTGTTTGTTTTCTTTTGTCATTTCTTCATATTTTTGTTATTGCCATATTTGAAAAGCAGCAATGCACAATTTCCAAAACCCTTTGAAACCTGAAAAAATTATTCAAAGAATTTTGTTTTCAAATTCTACGTTCAAGAAGACTGACAAACGTGAAGTTTTTAAAAAATTTGTTAAAACATTTTTACAATTCACCGTTTAACATAATGATTTTTCGACAATCGATGCCAAAGAGAAATTTATCCACGCTCAATCCTCAATTGCCAGTCAAAATAAAATCCTATGGTTATTGTAAAACAAAAAAATGGCTAAGTTTTTACACAAACTTTTCATTAATTCAATAGAAAACATTTCCTAAGTTGACAATTAAACGGATTATTTCAGTACTCGTTTTGTTGTAAACATGATAATGACGGAAACAAACCTGTGAAATAAACAAAAACTTGTTCCGCGGACCAAACTTTTCGCCAAAAGTACAAAAAATTTCATTTAGTCTTCTGTCTCTGCGTTGTAGAAGTTTCTGATAAAGAGTATATTTCGTTAACATAGTTTCATTAAAAAATACAAACAAATTTTACTGTAATTAACTAATTACTATTAACGAATGTACGAGATAAATATAAGTCTACTTTCCGGAGTGCGTTTTTGTGCGTTTGCACTTTGAATCCTCAGGATTCTGTGCGTTGTCATCACCGGTTCCCGATAGCGACTCTTCCGATAAGCAAATCCGTCGAATCGATATGCGGGAACAGGAGGCAAAGCACCGGCGGCTGAGAGGATCATTCGAACAGAGGGGCTTAAGCCGAAGCTTTCGAGTGAAATCAGACAAGCGTGTTTTATTCGGGCGACCGCCTACGCGGTTGCCATTGCAATGTCGTAAACATGTTATCCTCCGTCACTATAGTCTCCATCACGATAATATACGATATTAAAGTAGTAGGCCAGTATTGCTTTTCAAAATAAACATTAACCTTATAAGGTATTTACTAATGAATATATTATTGTTGCAGTAATAATCAGTAGTTGTCATTGTTTTAAACATCACAATTTATAACAGTTATAAATGAATATAATTTTGATAAAGCATCGTAAAAAATGCCATAACAACTGCGCAAATATACTCCCATTGCAAATTGAATGGAATTGCAGACAATTTTTCTTGCATTTTAGTTTCAATTAAAAAAGGCTGCAAAGTAGAACTTTAAAAATTGCTTCCTAATTATTGTTGGATTTTTAAAAGTCATTATTATTTTGTGACATTATTTTTCAATTCCTTGTCTGATTCTCGGCAGATTCTGACGCATGTTCACTTTACTCACACACAGACGTTTCGTACGAACCATTTTTCTCGACGTTTTAGACCATTTTAGGTATTCTGACATGAAAAACCAAAAAAAAAAAAATTTTCACGAAAATAAAGCTTTCACTATGAGGAAGCAAAAGACGGATTTTTTGCCAAATGCTTTAAAGATTACTTTCTTTAAAATGATTATTTGCAAAATATTGAACTGCAGATGTTTATTATATTAATAAATAGAAAGGTTTTATTCAGGCGTAGGCGTACATTGTCATTGCAATGTCGTAAACATGTTTTCCCCCGTCATTATAGAGTCCATCACGATAATATACGATATGAAAGTAGTAAAGCCATTATTATTTTTCCAAATAAATATTTATGTTACAAGGTATTGAATAATCAATATTTCCTTATTTAAAAACATTTAAATTTATCAGCAACTATAATAATATACAATTTTCATTAAACGTCACAACATATTCCTTTACAACTGCGCAAAAATACTTACATTGCAAATTAAATGGAGGGCAGAATATTTTCTCATTATTTTAGATTGTCTAAAAAAAGTATTTTTTTGCCAATTGTTATTAAAAAAATATTTCTTAGATTACGATTATTATGTAACTGTTATAAGAATTTAGAGCTACAAATATTTATTATATTAACGAATGGGAGTATTTTATACTGGTCCAGGTCTGCAAATATACTTGCATTGCAAATTAAATGGGAAGGCAAAATTTTTTCATTATTCAAGCATTATGTCAGTTTGAATAAAAAAATATGTACTTTTTGCCAATTCTAAAGATCTTTTCTCTCAAATTATTATCATAATTAAATAATTATTAAAAATTATTGGACAAGGAATGTTACAATGTTACCAAATGGAAGCTTACAAACGATATTCGCAGACTCGCGGTGTTGCCACGTAGGCTTAAAACCCCGAAAAACAATTCCATAATCGGTTACCAACAGCGCTATATATAATAATAAATTCATACAATTTTCTCATTTATCATTATCTCCGCTTAACATAAAAGACAAACGGCAAAAAAAATTATAAGCTCATCGAATAAGAAAAAAAATGAATAATCCACATGTACAGGCTTAAGGGTAAAAACTCACCTGATCCGCGGTCTCCGGTTGCACAACAATAACGTATGGCGATCAGTGACAGCGATAGAAACTCGAATGGCGCACTATAGTCCGCGTCGGCAGTAGTAGAAACCAAGCGTAACGTTCCAGCCGCAGCTAAATCCGTTCTGGCAGTAGATAAGGTACCTCAACGGTCAGACACAGAACGTACAGCGCAACTTTGCAAGATACGATAACAGCCGCCCGCAGCAGTTCGCGAAAAATCTTTTCTACGTGTCTCTACCAAAATACTGGCGGAATAATCGACGACGTCACTAGAAAAATATATAAAAAGATAATTTTTTTAAATTGTCTTTATTATAGTATTTTTTATTTTTTTTTCAAAGCTTTTATTATTGTTTTATTCGTTGTTATAACGAGACGATAGACTTGACGTCTCGGAGCACCAGCTGTTGCACACCCGGTCGCTAAACTGTTGTCTTCCTTCTGTACTATCGAGCTATCGATGATTTATCTGTGGGCTCTTCGCGAGAGAGTATATCCAGACGGCGGCGTCGCGTAGTCACTCCTCGGGCGCTGGCGACTGCGTCGTTCATCCTTCTATTCATTCCGACGGAGGGATACTTGAGAGATTCCGGCTCAAATCGACCGATCCTCGCGTATTGTTTACCTTTCTTTCAAATGGCTATTGAAGATTACTACACAGAAATTGTCTTGGGTGAAATGAGAATTTTTCCGATGGGGTTACACAAAAGAAATCCAAGGACAATATACCGGGAATTCTGGAAGTACTTTTTTTTACATTTGTTTGGTTAATTGATATTTGACTTTTGTTTTTATTTTTCATTTATTTTTCTTTTTGTTGGGGCTTCTGGTAATTTCAATTATTCTTAATGAGACAGAAATTGATCTAAAATTAAAATATTTTATTAAGATATCTAGGGGAAGATACATTTTATTGATACCCAAAAAAGAATTTCCGTTTCAACGAGAATATTCGTAGTGTCGAATGCGTTAACAAAATTCTAGATATAATATTACTGAAAATCTGGAATTTTTTAAATGCATTTTCACATAATTGGGATTTGAAGTGATTTCAGTATTTTTTTGTTTGTTTTTGCTCTAATTAATAAAAATTAATTGCTTATTAGTATTCGACGAATGGGGCTTCGAAAAATATCCGGTGCTTTGATAAATTTCAATTATTTACGACGAGGCAGCAATTAATGTAAAATTTATGTTTTTTTGAATTTAGAGTAAAGCTCGCCTGAAATCTAGAATTAAAAGAAATTGAAACACAAAAATGAATATCTCTGTTAAAGCTGATCTTCCATTATTATAATATATATAGGAGGCGTTCATTATAATATTGGGCCATTATTATAATATATATATATATATATATATATATATACTGGAAAGGCTTCGCCCCCTGCGTGCTTCGCCCCCCCCCCCCATATATGTACTTTGTGCATCATTCGTGCCGGATAATAATCAGACAAACGACTACAAAACGACCATTGTAGTCATTTTATCAATTAGTGACCGCAAAACGACGTCAAAAGCGACCATTGAGAAAATCGTAGAAGCTCCTCTCTCGAGGGCTGAACGAAATTTTTTAGTCTGACGTTGGGAAAGTGTGTTTTCATAAATTTAGAGTAATGCTGCTCATGAATCAAACGAAAGAGAAATATGAAAACGAGAATATTTCTATTCTCTCGTCAACATTTTCTAAAATCCGGGTCCAACAAAACTTCATTGGATTTTTTAGCGAATAGAGACTCTTTTCTTGTTTTTTCATTTATTATTGTACATCTTTTGTTTCAATTATTTTTAAAAAATTGTTTTTCAATGGACGACAGAGATTTTCAAAAAATTTGTGGTAGTTCAATAAAACTGTAATAAAGTTTTTCTGAAACCGGAAAAAAAAAACTGAAATACGAAAAAAAATTCAATGAATCAATTTCTAAATCTCTTTTTATTTTTCAATTGCTGTTACACTTACATTTGAGCATGTCCATTTTTCACCTAATGAATTAATAAATAATAATATGTTGTATCTATTCTAATAGAATTTTACCAACTAGTTTTTGTTTGTTTATTTATGTGTTTTTTATGATCACTGTTCGCTTTGATTTCATCGAGAGGGATAAAAATTTGAAAAAAATCCCATTAGTTTCTTAATACGAAAAAAATGCCGTATTACATTTATAAGAACAGCTGCTATCGCGATGCGGCCGTGAATTTGCGCTTGCGCGCTCGCACGCCCTTATTTCTCCACCTCACTAACCATACGGTGCGACTAACGGACCTTTCATTATATGCACGAGTATATAACTCACCACTTTTATCACCATTATTCAGCAAATTATCCTAAATAAGGGCCGATGTCGTAGGAAATATGTCCGGTATCATTAATTATTTAGTTCAGTATCCCTTCATTAATACTATTTCGATTAAAGCTATAATTAAGTTTTCTTCCAGTCGTTTCAAGATAAGAGATAATTTACACAGAATAAATCGTACGTACATATCAATTACTATAGAACACAAATAAAAACCTATCACAATTATTATACCCTCAAAGGATATTAATGAAGCATGAAATGTGTTTAAAAATAATATCATGACGTTTATAAAATTTCTCTGACGTAATAATGAACTATCTTTTTATTGAAATCATTATGCATCATTACGCCTACCAACTGATATAATTATTGTAAAAAAAATATGATCTCTAAATTATCCACAGTTATTACAAGGCGTGAAGATTTTTTTCTGGTCATAATTATTGGTTATCACGGTTATTATCGATCTTGAAAAATATATGGTTGTATGATTTTATTGTGTGTCTGAATGGGGCCATCGTAACATACTTTAAATTATGCATATTTACAATAAATCATTAGAAATTAATTATTACGGAACATTATAATTTACTGCCCATGAAAAATCTACAATTATTGCCATCAAAACGTGGAATTTTTAAACGAGAATTAATTGTGACTATTTATTTGAAAGCATATTTTAAATGCTTTTTCATCCGCATAGAATCCATTTGTGCGTTTCGTTGCACTTTTCCGTATAATTACAGACCGCCGCCATAATAACATGTGGAATGCATAATTAATTCGATCACATGATCGAATACCTTGATACGATTACATTAATTAAAACCGTGAACGCTCTAGCAATTTTACTGCATTTTATCGTAAAAATGAGTACATCAATAAAAATATGTTGAAATAAAAGTTATCTGCAATTATAACAACTTCCGTATACTTTAATATCATCGTCAATTATTAACATATGATTCGATTGATGTTAAAGAAATTAGGAAACGACATTTTTTTCGTTGACTACAATGAAATATTTATTTGTTTTTCAAAAAGAATATTTTATTTATTTGAGCAAAACATTCAATTGAACATCTTATTTGAGCACAAAGTTTGATTAATTCAAAAAAACGATATACTTGATCTCGGTTAATGCATGATTAGCGCGAGCGCGTCAGTCACGTTAAGTAATTGGTTCAAATAAAATTTTCACGAATTCAATACCACTAAATCTTCTTTCTACTAAAATGTTGGTAGCTCGAGATATCTCAAAACGCTCGACAATCTCGCAGCATTATCATCGTTTCATTCGTGCTAGGATTGGCCATACATTCAAATTTCTTGTTTATGTCAAATGTCAAAATTCATTCTCAAGAATTTATTCTCTCTTAAGAAACACATGGCACATCAATACTCGAAATATCGAAAAATGAAATGAAAATAGATTTTCTCTCTAGATATGCCACATCAAAAATTGATTATATCGAAACACTGCAACAGAAATCACGTAAAATAACGAATGGTAGAAACATGTATATTTCGTTCCTAGCCATAAAAAGAGACGAATGAAAGTAAAAGAGAAGAGAAAGTGAAGCGAGCACGTTGCTGCTAGTTTCTTTAAATTTCAGATCATCGAAACAGAAGACAATATTTTGTTGAACGTTGATTTCATTGACGACAAATAAATGTTTTATAGGCCGAAATTTCCAAGCAATTTCGTTAGATCAATGAAAAATTTTTTTTTCTCGATTTGAACGAAAGGCACCGATTCCTATTTCAATAACGAAACTCAGTGTAGCACAGCTCAGACCAATTCCAAAAATCACAAATACAAAGGTCAACTCGGTCAAACATATTACCTTGAATGTTCGGTCTTTATCATTTTTTTCATAGGAATCAAGTATACGCATAGTCCTTTCAATCATATCCGCACTTGCCGCTAGAATTAAATGAGCTTCGAACATTCTAATCAAAATTTTATTGACTCTTCGTTCGAGAGGCCAATCCGGTCGGATTTGATAAACCTGATAAAGCTGGACGACCATTTCATTGGACATGTGCAATTTAAATTCTGCTGCATCTGGACTAAGAATCAACCTTTCAGCCACGCAAGCTGCATTCCTTTCGCTTAATACATATCCCGTGCAGTTGAAATACGTAATACCAACATAACGATCATCAAAGTACGATTCGTTGAAAAAATGTTGGTACGCTTGATGGCCATATATCTTATGACCAGTCTTCACGAGATCCAAAACATTGTTTACGTTCGGTAATCGCACTTCTTTCGTCAACAAAGACGATAACTTTCCCTGATAAATTCCTTGAATAGTTAGAGCAAATAAGAATAACGTACCGAGATAAATCCTCGCAGCCATTTTTCCGCTTAATTTCGGAATAGCCGCATTGCATATTACAAGAAGTAAACTTAACATAGATATCACCAAAGATTTTCGCACAATGTATTTAAAAAATAATATCGTTACAACGAAAACCATGTACAAACCGACACGTGACTTTTCGTCGAGCACACAACGAAACTTGTCCAGTTGCGATAAGTGGCCACTGTATCGCGTTTCGATCGCCAAACCCGCTACGAAGTGCGGATAAGTCGTCGTGAAGTTTGCCATAGACACTTGATATCGAAGAATCAAACTTATATCACTTATTCCAGTGGCGACCTCTGCCATGACTCCTGTAGGCTTTCCCGTCTTGTCAACATATCCTATATCGTCTCGGCGGTGTTTTAGCAGCTGAGGCGTCGCATTAAGCGCGGGAATCAGTAGCCGTGACGAAATATTGTGAAGTTGACCGAAAATATAAGGTTTGTTAGTATCGGTATACCATAATGTCTGCATACCCGTCACGGAACATCGAATTTTGTGACCACCGAGATTCTTCGTCTTGTCAAAGTAAAGTTGATCGCAGATTTTTTTGTCATCTCGATACGGTCGCGAAAATAATGTCCATATATGATTTTTAATTGTGTAAGTCTTTTCCAGCTTCCAAGGAACCGAGGCCTCACTTTTGTATGGATTATAAGTGTAAATGAGACTTCCTTTCGTATGATGAAGGCACATCAATGATGCATTGAGTACATTCATTTCCCAGGCTTTTTGTAATATTTCAAAGACGTTTGAACAGCCGCTATTTGAAGAAGGCCAGTCGAGAATCAAAAAAGAACCCAGATGATTCCACCAAATAGAATCCTTGATTTTTGTCAGGGCTTTTGTCAAGGCACTCGAATTATTGGCTGCGACTACGAATATTTGAAGCTTGTGTTGATATGCAGGATTAAATGAATTTTTTTTTACTTCTCCGGATGTAAAGCCAATTGAAGTTGTAGATATTTGGGGTTCTCTGGAAAACAGCGCTTTACTGATGGATGCAGTCGAGATTCCAGCTAGTCCCACAGTATGGACGCGGTTTATGTAACAGGATTCCAAAATATTTACCTGCTAGTCATTGGCTAATTAGTAACTGTTTAATTTTTCTTTCTGTTCACTGCAAATTAAAATGAGTTACGAAGCTCTATCGGGATTTGTACGTCTCTGCATTCGTAGCAATTACCGTAACTTTCATCTTTTCCTAAAAACTGTCGACGTGACCATGGGATTCCCCTTTTTAAAAGTTGGTGACTGTCGGCTATGTTCATGTGAAGCGTTTTTATTCCTGCTCTGATTGGCTCTCGTCCCCTTTACGAAAGTTCATGACGGTCGGCTATGTTCATGCGAAGCTTTTTTATTCCTGCTCTGATTGGCCCTCGATTTGCGCGAAAGCTGAACGACCGAAGCCAAATTCATCTGTTTTCAAACCGGAAAATTGACAGTTTGCTATTCGCGATTACGCGGCTGATGAAAGGAGAGTTGGGGTCAATGCATTTTTGAAAAATTTAACACCGTTTTTTAACCCATTTTTAAAAAATGGATAATGGAATTCGAATCCACTACACATTATTTTTGAAATAAGTAATGGAGCAGAGATCTTTCACCCATTTTTTAAAAAATTGTTAATGGAAGAGAGATCCATCACCCATTATTTGTTTAATGTTTACTGAAATATAGATACAGCACCGATTTTTTCAAAAATGTTCAATGGACCAGCGATGTAGCGTCCATTGCTTTCATAATGTTTCATGGAACAGAGCGTTATTTCTATGGTCACTTCGTCAGTTTCCGTGATTATTAGGGACATCAAAGACGGACATCCCGATAATATTTATCGAAAAAACTATATAACCGTAATAGCTAAAAGAATTTCAGAGATTTTCCGACCGTTGTATTTAAATTGTTCGAAAATTTTCAACAATCACCTTTCCAATTTACAATTTATCACGAGAGCAGATTTTTTCTCGTAAAGGAAATCGCAATTTAAAAAAATGGGTACCAAGTATGAAATACAATAAGTAGAGAAATTCTGTGGTTTTCATAAGCTCACTTTTTTTTTCAAATTGTGAAAACGCAATCAAACATTTTGCTTTTTCATAGAGGAAACTTGGATTTCATGAAATTTTTCTACTAATCTAGTACTAAAATGTGTCCAATTATGGGACTGATTAAAGAGGTGGCTGAATTGACGTAGAATCCCTCTATAATAATTCAGCATTAGGTCTTTTCCAAATTTTCGTGTTTTCGAATTAAATGAGAGGTCGGAAAATGCTGAAAATATTTCTGTTATGTTTTCTTGCAATTTATACTTATTTTCCACTATTTTAGAATTGTCGAGTGAATTTTTTCAATTTTCTGCGAAAAAATTTTCCGGTACATTTTGATTTTCAGAGAGAAGCCCGATTAACCGAGGTAGACGTCGTTGCTCGCACCCTTAAGGTCCTTGCACTTAGGGTATCACTCTTTTTTTTTCCCAAATGTTACTGAATTTCATCTCAAAATAAAGGTTTTATGGCGATAACAATTTACACTGTATATCTTCTACCAATCATGATAGTCGATAATCATCAGCCTTTTTCGCGTAATATTTATTAACCTTTTGACAGGAAATTTTTTTTTTTTTTCATATAAACCTACTTTTTTCTCATTAATAAACATAAGTCTTCATAAAAGTGACTTTGTCAAATTTGTAAAACTATAAAGAAGCTTTGTTTCAAATGGCAATACGAATATGTTATATCATCATAGATAAGAAAGATAATACTGTAAAAAATAAGTAGTGTTTGTTTTTTTCAAAGAATAATAATAATAATAAATTTTTCAAAGAATAATTTCAAATTAATAATACGAAGTGAGATAAATTTTGACGATTTTCGTTTCTTAATTTTAACATCATTTTGGATTTAGTTACACTGTACATTTTTCATTGGACTTTGGACTTATTTGGACTTGGTTACACTGTACATTTCTCATTCCGTTAGTAACGCCACTTTTTTTGCTGAATAAATAAGTTGTAAACTATCTCTACACTCAGATAAATTCATGGTTTAGATGAGAGAATTTAGTGACTCCTACATACATATTCCTTAGAGTGTAGGTCGCATTACCCGTAAATTGAGGTATTCATGGATATTTAGCTCTCGACTACCTCGGTTCACCGGAGTTTTACTAAATTATGCTCGTTGGGAGTAAAGTCAAGTACCGTTGCTTCGATGAGACTTGATATTTCTGGTTTGGAAGTCTCGATCTTCATTCCAGTCACATATATTTTTCTATCCAGTACAAATACAAGGATGAAAAATCTTGTCATATCCATCGCTTTTCTCGGTGTATCACGATGAAGCTAAGTAACAATCAATTGAATTAGAACTGACCACTGAACTTTAATAAATTCCCTCCTTTTTTCATGAGTCCTGATAATCTCATGAGTCCTGATAATGAACACTGTAAATCTCCATAACAACCACTTTACCATAAATTTTTTTTTCTGCGTATAAAAAATGCAGTAAAACTAATAAAAAATACACGTTTGCTTGGTGCAATATAGACAAAAGAAAAAATGAATCCGACTTAGAGTTCTTTCACTTTTTTTAGTATTATTCGATTTTTATTGCACTACGGAAACTGAAATAAAATCACTTCACGATGTACTCGACTATAATTTAATTTTTATATTTTTTTATTGCTTCCTCATTTTGCTTAACTTTGATTTTACTGTTTTCTGTATGGGCTGAATAATGTAAAAATTACTCAGTTAATTTTCTTGAATTATGACTTATGGACGCTTGAATTGCGTACCCATATCAATAGGTTTGAGTAAATGTAATAAGTTCCATGTGCTCGCAATTCGTTCTATCTGAACGCTATTCCGATACTACGTGTTGATATTACATGCTGCTTCCTTTTATAAGCCAGTAACTCTTTCCAATTACCCAGATAACACAAGATGGAAGTACTTTGTGTGACTTCTATATAGAATGATGGTGATATGATCTAAATGATTGCATTTTGCGAGTATTCGAGGATGCGACACATTATGCTTCATATTTTTATGCAATAGACAGAATGATGGAGGAGTATTTGAATGGAAGTTTTGTTTAAATTGAAGCGATATTTTTTTTCTTCGAACAGAGTTCTTTTTTAATTGCAATAGCAATGGATTTATAGTACAAATTTGCTCTCAAGCGCCAGGAGATTTTCGACTCTTTCTTTTACTTATAAAAACGAGATATTAATCAAAGAGTATAATCATATCAGCGGCTCATTTTGTCACTAAGAACAGTTACATACTATAAACATACATTTGGGCCTTAATATTGGAAGATATTTATAATGAGAGAGAATTATGGTATCAGTAACTATAAAGTGACCATTTTTCATTTTTAGTTCGAACGACAAATATTTTTTACAGTTGTCACAACTATTATATAGTTATTATATAAACACAAAATAAAACAACGATAACTATTTTCAGTTACCATAACTACGAAAATCGTTGCGTGGACAATTTATAGTTGTCGATTTCTTTGAATCTAACTCCTATTTCTGGGCCGAGCTATTTGAACTCCTATATTCAATTCCTAAGTCAAGGCGGACCAAATTTGTTCAATAAATCGGGTTATATTAGCATTGCATTTTCTCACAAACAATTGTTACCTATAACGAGTTCTTAAACTTTTTTCAATATTATTGGATTTTTCTTGCATGACGAAAAATAAAAGTAAAAAAAAACTCTTTGCGATGTACTCGAAGCTTACTTAATTTTTATGCATTTCGATACCAGACATAAACTATTATTGCAAGTATGAAGTTGTAATGTGAGAATATATGTGATAAGAAAGAAAGGATCGTTATCTCAAAGGCGAAGCCATACAGAATTTAATAAATAAAATATATTTCTATTGCATTTTATTTTGTCTTGATTTTTATATTATTCTTTCATTAACGGAATAAATTATGCGAAAATTTCGCGATTAATTTGTTCTAATTACCAATGAAATTGCGGACCAGTATAAATATGTTAGATTAAATATAAGTTCTATCTCATCGTCATTCCGATACTACGTGTGAATATTACATCCTGCTTCCTTTTATACGTCAGTATTTCTTCCCAATTACTAGTCACATTTTATGTATACGCAGCAATTTCAATATTACAGTAATTTTGGAAAACGTCATTCTATACTATAAGCCCTTTTTTTCAACCTTGCCAATTGTTTGTATTTATACAACTGCCCAAGATCGATACCGATGACCTTCCTAAGTTATGATGACTCGTGGACGAATAAAAATGTTCGATTGCGAAATAAACATTTACCAATTGCTTCACTCGTCATCCAGCGTAATGCGTATTTAAATAAAAATTCACCGACAGCTTTTCTAGGAATACAGCACGATGAATGTTGGACTTAACATATTGAAAGTTTTCCTTGGAATACAGCGCATTAAATGTGACAATGGAAACGAACTGAAAACTTTATTACATATAAAAACAGAAATTGACGACGAGCTTTTCTCGGAACAGGGTAGACGTACCATTTGTGACCACTGTACCATTAGTGGCCACACAAAAAATGTATAGATCAATTCATCATTACTTTAATCTATAGAAATTACTAAATGAGTTTATTCTACAATAATCAAAACAAACTTAACGTTGAATATTCAATGCTTAAGATGCCTTATTGCTTAATAGATCAGGTTCAAAGCCGTTTACACCATTTGTGGCCAGCACTGTCATTTACATAGCAGTTGTAAGTTATCAAAAAATTATCATTAAGTTAATCCACCCTAATTTCTATTAATTTCCTATCCGTTTTGTGACATGTAAATGATGGATTTTCGCCTTGACTATTAGACGGCAATTGGTTGTATCTTCAACTAATAGAAGTTGTCAGTATGGAGTCATTTCCGGTACAGTTTTATGTTAGCAAAAAGGTATGATTCTGTCACGCCCCACTTTTCCGTCTGGCGGACATAAGTGGCACTTTTTGTACCCGAAAAAGTTATCCGATTACATACTGAGAAAAAAGGTATCCGGAACTTTTGACAGTCATCCTTTCGATGTCTTTTCGACACATCTTAATGCTACTTGAGTAGCGGAAGTTGCTGCGCCTCTCTCGAACATCGCCCACCCACAAACACCCTCGATCAGAGTTAATATCGAATTGTATCCTCCTTGCGGTACAATTCGTACAGGGTACAAAATTAATAATCGAACAATATTCGATAAATTCGATACTCGTGTAAACATCATAAACGATTTTACATTAACTTGATGGCCCGCCTGTATTTCAATGCGCGTTTATTCTGAAACTTTCCATTCTGCTCGTGACAATGTGCGTCGTACTCTATGCCATGAGCAAACCCCGCGAATCGATTCCAAAATTTAGGCCAATCAAGGCTCTAGCGATGTAATAATCGCATAGCCCATGAATAAAGCTGTGAATAATAACCGTGAAACGTAGTCGAAGTAATATTCTACAAAATGCAACTGCCACGCAATCCTAATAAAAAATCAACGACTCATCGAACAATATTCGCAGTTTCACCTCTGCATCTTCGTGTTAACATCATAAACGATTTTACATTAACACGATGGCCCTCCTGTATTTCAATGCGCGTTTATTCTAAAATTTTCCATTCTGCTCGTGACAATGTGCGTCGTACTCTATGCCATGATCAAACCCCGAGAATCGATTCCAAAATTTAGGCCAATCAAGGCTCTAGCGATGTAATAATCGCATAGCCCATGAATAAAGCTGTGAATAATAACCGCGAAACGTAGTCGAAGTAATATTCTACAAAATGCAACTGCCACGCAATCCTAATAAAAAATCAACGACTCATCGAACAATATTCGCAGTTTCACCTCTGCATCCTCGTGTAAACATCATAAACGATTTTACATTAACACGATGGCCCTCCTGTATTTCAATGCGCGTTTATTCCAAAATTTTCCATTCTGCTCGTGACAATGTGCGTCGTACTCTATGCCATGATCAAATCCCGAGAATCGATTCCAAAATTTAGGCCAATCAAGGCTCTAGCGATGTAATAATCGCATAGCCCATGAATAAAGCTGTGAATAATAACCGTGAAACGTAGTCGAAGTAATATTCTACAAAATGCAACTGCCACGCAATCCTAATAAAAAATCAACGACTCATCGAACAATATTCGCAGTTTCACCTCTGTATCCTCGTGTAAACATCATAAACGATTTTACATTAACTCTATGCCATGATCAAATCCCGAGAATCGATTCCAAAATTTAGGCCAATCAAGGCTCTAGCGATGTAATAATCGCTTAGCCTATGAATAAAGCTGTGAATAATAACCGTGAAACGTAGTCGAAGTAATATTCTACAAAATGCAACTGCCACGCAATCCTAATAAAAAATCAACGACTCAACAATCGTCGAAACACTGAATTATCGCAAATGACAAATTATCAATGAATAATAAAAAATTTCATGCGCCACATTCCGGGCTTTTTATCGAGGTACTCTTGTATGTATGCGCAGTACACACGAGGCGGTAGGTAGGGGAGCTCGCGGCGCCTCTCTCGATCATCCCTAGAAGCAGTTGCAGCAGCAGCAGCAGCAGCAGCAGTAGCATCGAGCAGCGAGCTTGCCTCGATTCCCGGCTCTGAAACAACCCGCAGTCAGTGTTGCGCGGGGGAAGCGAGAATCGCGCAAATTCGGCGACTCGCGGTGCGTCGGACGTCGGGGTTCGCGCACTAGCGCGAGCCCATTACATCAACGGCAACGCACACACACGCATCATCGTCACAGCGAAACAAACCGTGAGAACTCGCCACTCGTTCGGTACAATGAAAACGAGTAGCGAAATGACTAAAATACGGGTGATACGGGCACGAGGAAAACGCAGTCCAGGGCATCGCCGAGCTCCGTGAGAAAACGCGCGTGTGTGTGTGTGTGTGTGTATGAGAGAGAGAGAGAGAGAGAGGGCGAGTAACATAAAAAAAGAGAGGGAGAGAAACTAGGGCTCGGTTGAATCCGGAAATGGTGCTAAAAAGAGGTGCGTGTTTTCACTCTTAAACCTAAAGAATCAAGCATTAAGAAATCTAGCTTTCATATCGAACCCACAAAATACCACGCGATTTCCGGACAGTAGATAAAAAGATTTTGGAAAAAAACAAAGATTTTGCATCCCAAAAAAAGTACCTCGAAAATCTGAGATGCAGCGACGACGACCAAGAAATATAATTAAAAAAACGACTAATGTGTCTCTCAACGCGGCCTTGAATCTATGAGTGCGTGAGTAGTGTGCATGTGGATATGTTTGTGAAACGTTAGAGTGCGCGAGTGTCAACTCTCGGATTCAACGGAGCCGGTGTTTCCTTGATATTCGCATTCTCGACGGAAAACTCTGGCGCTTCTCGTTGATGCTAACGCACTGCGGCCACGAGCGCAGTTACAGACACTGTGAAGAAGACGCCGCCTTCTAGTTGGACGCGCTTGGGAAATAGCACGGAGAATAGCGGTAAGCAGAGAAACCAAACCACTGCAGCTTCCCTCGAATTATTATTATTATTATTATTATATTACGTCTGCTAAGCCACGAGTATCGAAACCCGGAAACTCTGCTCTCGTGTCGCGTGTGTGTAAATCTTGTATGTCAGCGCTCTACTATATTCCCTACGCTATAGAGTATATGTATATATATTTCGTATATATATATGTATATATATTTCGTGTGTATTCCGTGCATGTACCCGATACCCACTGTCTCGAAAGGAAAACGCGCAGATCGATAGCTGTGGCAAGCGAAACTGGCGGGAGACGAACCTGATTGTATAGGAAAACGAAACAGAAAGTTTCAGAAGGTGAATTAGGAATAATGCATTAAGAGCTGGGACAATAACCGGTGCGGAAGCATAATCGTTGAGACTCGGGCTTTGTAACCGCCTTGACCTTTTCCCAGAGGTTACGGAAAAGTGGAGACATGTGATGAGGACTCGAAGCATTAAATGTATATACTGGCTTAACTGCGGGAATTATGTGGTGCTCGTGACTTGACCAATTGGGATGTTGCGCTAATATGCACGTAGTTCAACTAGGCACTTGACATGCATCCCTTTTACTCGCGATTTCAGTTGGTTCCCCGGCTTTTGTAGAGCTGCTGACTTTGTCTCTCTCTCTATAATCCCTTCAAGATCCGGTGCGAACTGTTGCGCTTTACACCGCCGACAATGTTCCACCATGTTTTGTGTGTCCTCTTTGCGGCATTGCCGCAGCAGCAGGTGGATCAAGAACAACGCCGGCAGATTCATGATGTGTATGCTGATGATCTTGCTTCCTCATGAAGGAAGGTTTGTTTTAATGAAATTTTTCTTTCGAGATTTTCATGTCAGGATACTTAGAATACTGCGAAATATGGAGAACAGCGGTTTGGAAGAAATATGCGTGTGTGTAGGTGATTTCAATCACCCGTAACTTGAGAACCTTTCAACCGATTGAGGTAAAATTTACTACACAAGTAGCGGACCATCTTTCACTGATACTATTTTTTTTCTCAATGTATTCAGAAATTTTCATTTGATAGCTTTTTGAATTTCATCAAAAATGGAAGTGCACGCTCTAGCTTTGATGAAAATGACGATATTTTGATAGATCATTCTTCATACGTGCAGGTCCTATGTATGTTTTTTGATATTGAATTTTACTGGAATCAGAAAAGCGATTCGGATTTTATAGAGTTATGAAATTTTCGAAAAATTCATGATGTTGGCCTAACTTTGCGAAACGTATTAAAACGTTATATATAAAAAAAATTTATATATAAAGTCGGCACTACACAGCAACGATTAGTACACAGTTTTGTCGTAAACTGCAATGGGAATCAAATTTATCAGAACATTAACTTTCAGAAAAAATTATGCTATCGCGTTAACTTTAGTAAAACATAAGATGGCGAGCTCAAATTTTATACATGTAATCAGTACTATTCAGCAATGATACATACACCCTGTTTAAAATTACTATAGAAATTAATAGAAATGGACAAAAGTACACATAGATCCTAATAAATCTTATTTGGACCTATGTGTGCTTTTTTCCATTTCTATTAGTTTCTATCAGTAATTTTAAACAGGGCAAAGTCTTGTCATAAATATGTATGTGATTCAGAGTTTTCAGAATTCTCACGTTTATGTTAAATATTCCAAAGTGCAATTTGGTAAATTGCTTTACACATTATTTTTAGGTTTTTTTACAAAGCTTCCTGCGAGGAAGCTTTGTCAAAATAATTACTCGCCAAGTTCGAAATTTGAAGATTTTTTACCGTAATCGCAATATATTCATCTTCATCATAATGTTTTGGTCATCACCAAATATTTTCCGAAGATATTGTAAAGTTTATACTAATGACAAACTATATTAATGATAAACAAATAATGTGAAAGGTTACGAATTACAGTTGTTAATCACAAATAAATAATTCATTACATTACTGAACTGTTCATTACATTGCCTGAAGCACACAATATATGTGGACCGTTATTGTCCGAGCTAGAGCCTGATTATCCCGGCAACTGGACAATAGGGGTGATTAAAAAAAAAACTATTCGAGGGTGGACATTTCTATTCATTTCTAACTAATATTGGCGAAAAATTTAATAAAATCATATAAAATATAAAATATCTTACAGGTGAAATATTCATGTTTCCATACTAATTTTTTTTTTTTTTTCTCCCCGAAACTTCGTCACGCTTTTTATTGTTATTATTATTCGCCTCTATTCCTGCTTCCAAAACGGGATTTCTCCCATTGTTGAATCGCCTATGTATTTATTATCTCGTTTTACGTGAATTCTGACGCGAAAGCAATTTCATGTTTTTTGGGTTTAATCTGGTGAATGTAGAAAGTATGATGGATACGAAAGTGGAATGCCTTGTAGTAATGTTGGTGATGGTGATGTTCAGGTCGTTGATCGGAAAAAAAAACTACTGACCCCATCGTACGTTGAGCTCTTATCCATTACTTCTATTGGACAGCTTCACTTTTTATACCACAGTTGTAAGCCATTAAATCAATTAAACCAAATAGTGTGACAGTTGAAAAGAAGATTGACCGTTTCAGATGATTAATAACCCTAGTAAAACGTAAATCAGAAGTTGCAGAAGCAAAAGATATAAAAGACACGCAAGAAGCTCGTTTCTCAGGTACTACTTAATAGGGATGGGCAAAATCCGATGAAAGGTGTATTTTAAACAATGTTCAATCGAATAACTAACAATTATTCTTAACCAAAAATGATAACCATATTTTTCAAGATTATACATCTCGAACGATTTTTTCTTCATCGTAATAATTTCATCTCTGTCGTATAATTATGTGAGAGGACATTTTGGTAATAGAACGATCGATATCTTTATCGATCGTTCGATAAAGATATCGATAATGAAATCGGTTAACATCACTTGCAATTCTGTCGTATAATTACTTCAAAATACCTTCAGTTACGAATACTTATTTTTGGATTGTAAAAGTCTTTCCATTCAACGAACTAAAATCTCGAATACTGAAACTCTCTTACCGGTTTATTTTTTTAAAACCAGCATCAAGTACATACTGTTCATTTCACTTTGTGGTACATAGATTAAATTGGATTATTCTAAAATTAGTCTTATCAGCGATTGACGCAAATTTTGTAAGGTCTAAATAAAAGTTTTTATTTGCATCATCAACATGAAAACATTCTAATATCCTTTTCCAAGTGACTTGATCCCCTTAACGTTTGACATACCCTAACTTTTATCGACAAGAAATAATATTTACGTTACATGACATTATTATCGTCACTTTCCTGAACACTGACAAGTACACAAAAGAAACAGGATAAATTTAGCAACGCGTGGAGAATTTGTAGTGAACGAGTGAAAAGAATCATAAAAAGCAATGGCAACATCGACGAGGCTTTGTGTGAGTCTATGTATGACTGGTTCGGTGTAAGAAGTTCTGTGCAAGTTTCTGTGTGAGTGTCAAAGGGCACCGCCCTTTCTTATATCATGGATAAAATTCATTTATATGTATTGCTTTGCCTTAATAAATTAAAAAAATATACAACATAGCCAAATTTATCAATTCTCAATACATTTTTTATCACTTATTGTTTCAATTGCTTGACCACAATTCTTCATTCCCGAAAATGACAATTTCTCACATTTTTGCAACGTACCTGATAAACAATAAACATTATCAACAATCCTTGCTTTGTGGCTAATAAGAACTGAAAAAAAAAGATAAAACTTCGTTCACACTACATTAAATATTCTGTACGTCACGACAAGAACATTCTATTATCACAGAATCGACCCGTTAAAGTTCATCGCCTAGACTAGCCGTACGGTTTCATTTTACTGACGCTTCCTTGCGCTGAGCCTTTCCGCATTCTACGTCGCTTATCCACAGTATTATTATCATTATTATTATTATTGTTGACACTGTACTGGATGTGCATTAACATGTATCAGAGAATTTTAACGACTCTAATACCAATTTTTCCATTATAGGGATGTAATAAGAAGAGTGTTAAAAGTTGTCTGTCGACGTGAGAAATGCCGAAGTCGATAGCAAATAGCGAATGTCATTGATGCTAACGTGTAGAGCTTTTTTAGTAGTAGAGCTAATCGGATTTGCTTGTAGAACTCGTTTTTGAGAGTGCAGAGTTGTGTTTATCTCAAGTATATTGATAAACATAAGCTGCTGACTTCTCTGCTTTATATAATAACCACTTACCAAATCTTGGAAAAATGAATGTTGCCAAGACGAATGTTAACATCTACATCGCTTAATTCTAACGAAGCAATCCAACATCTGGATTCCATGAAGATCTTATGAGAACAAATTAAATAAGAAATAAAGGTCTTCAAGATTGTTGATGGCTTTTTGTTAATACTCAAGAAGAAATCTTATAACTAATAAGTAAAGCCTTCGTTTAACTGCAAATATAAATTCTCCATGAATACATATTACTATTATTGCTACATGGACGATTAAAATATCGATTCCGATTTAAATATAAGTGTACTTAATGACATAATAAAACGATATCGAAGGCGTGGAAAATACTTACATATTACATATTTCGATTTCCTCCAGAAATTTATAACAGTATCTTATCGTTTGCACATTTTGATAATCATTAATGTACATAAAAACTATTCAATCCATTCCACAAGAAAAAAGCCGTTAAAAATAAAACTTATTTTCCCAGAACTTTTCAGTTTTATCAGTATAAAAATCCTTTTCAGAAAACACCCGGATTTCACGTTGTTTATTCATAGTATTACGATTATTATAACGGCGAGTGTGCATTGCAATGTAACAGTGATTTCGAACCTACCCTAATTCCAATCTTCCCATCACGACGATGTAACAAGATGGTTATGAAAAATAGTCTGTCGAATTGGGAGAAGCAATGGAAAAGTGGATAGGAAGTAGTGAGAGTGAGTGATGGTGACGTGTAGAGGGTAGTACAGTGGTGAAGGTAATCGGATTTGCCTCTGGTACTCTACGGTGAGAGTGGCGGAGTTGTCGTTCAATCAGGGCGGTTCATGGTGTTCGGGCTCGCCTTTCTCTACCTCTGCGTCTCCGCCCAACATAGCGAACGCTATAGTATAGTGAGTGCTACGAGCTAACCGAGTCAGAGAGCAGAAAGGCAAAAGGAGAGACAAGCGCCAAGAGAAGCTCTCAATTTTATAGTAGGCTAGGTACTAATGAAGCGACGAGCCCCTATCAGCTTCACCTAGTCCTGTAATATACGTTACTATCCCTGTCATTTTTCTTTTGGCCTTTCTACTAATTTTGGTAATAGAACGATCGATATCTTTATCGATCGTTCGATAAAGATATCGATAATGAAATCGGTTAACATCACTCGCAATTCTGTCGTATAATTACTTCAAAATATCTTCAGTTACGAATACTTATTTTTGGATTGTAAAAGTCTTTCCATTCAACGAACTAAAATTTCGAAAACTGAAACTCTCTTACCAATTTAATTTATGTCTCCGCCCAACATAGCGAACGCTATAGTATAGTGAGTGCTACGAGCTAACCGAGTCAGAGAGCAGAAAGGCAAAAGGAGAGACAAGCGCCAAGAGAAGCTCTCAATTTTATAGTAGGCTAGGTACTAATGAAGCGACGAGCCCCTATCAGCTTCACCTAGTCCTGTAATATACGTTACTATCCCTGTCATTTTTCTTTTGGCCTTTCTACTAATTTTGGTAATAGAACGATCGATATCTTTATCGATCGTTCGATAAAGATATCGATAATGAAATCGGTTAACATCACTCGCAATTCTGTCGTATAATTACTTCAAAATATCTTCAGTTACGAATACTTATTTTTGGATTGTAAAAGTCTTTCCATTCAACGAACTAAAATTTCGAAAACTGAAACTCTCTTACCAATTTAATTTATGTCTCAGCCCAACATAGCGAACGCTATAGTATAGTGAGTGCTATGAGCTAACCGAGTCAGAGAGCAGAAAGGCAAAAGGAGAGACAAGCGCCAAGAGAAGCTCTCAATTTTATAGTAGGCTAGGTACTAATGAAGCGACGAGCCCCTATCAGCTTCAGCTAGTCCTGTAATATACGTTACTATCCCTGTCATTTTTCTTTTGGCCTTTCTACTCTCGTAGATATCGTCGTTCTATAGCCTGAATGTTCCCCACGCGTATTACTCTACCTTCGTGCCTCTCTAATAGGCGTATACACTCTCTCCCGGTATAATGCACCTCTGCAAGGCGTAGGAACATATCTTCACTAGATAGTGCGTTAATTTACCCAGGTAAATGGAATTTATCAGGGTAATTGGCAGACGGAGAGCGAATGGACGAGGCAGCGAGTATACCAAGTACTCTCCAAGAGCTCTGCACTATTTCCAGCGACTGGTGAACGTACGTACACGTGAAGCGAATACCGGGAAGGACAAAGGCTCAGTATGTCGTGCTGCGCAAATTCTAATAAGCTAATATTTGTCCCGTGCGTAGGTGTTATTCGCATAGTGCTCTCGTTATACTGTATATCAAGTGGAAGTGTGTTGCGGCTATAAGAAATTTAATAATTAGCATCGTACTGAGATTTTGCGTAAATTGTACCTGCGAAATTGTGGGAGTCTTTTGGCGAATGGTACGAAGAAATTATTGTTGGGTTGTACGACTTTTTGATGGTTGTAGGGCTATTCACGTGATTTAATGGTCGTGATAACTACCAGATGGAGTTTATGATTTTTTTAGCTGGTTCGAATATTTTCCGAAAATGAATATACTTTTATTATACATTATTTGAACTTTGTAATTTACATACAAAGATTTGAAAAATTAATCTTCACGGACATTATATTACACTACTATTATTAATCTCAGTGTGAATTTTCTACGAATCATTATTCCATAAAACATTTTTGTAAACTTCATATCACTCGACATAGCAAATTTACAATCTTTTTTAACAGTGTATGTCACCTGAAGTGACCGCTACTTTTACGTTTCTCTTCGGATTCTATCAGCGTGACTTTTTTCTCTCCATGAGTTTATAGCGCTGCTTATCGAACTCATAAAATCTAAATATCGTATGATTTCAGATAAAAACTATGTTGGCAGTTTTTGTCACTGCCTAAATATTTCATTCTAATGATTCAATTTTTTTCTATGATTTTCATACAAATCTCTTTAAAACATGTGCATTTTTCAAAGACCGGTTATCTCAGCTTCCATCGACATAATAAAAGATTCTTTCCTTTTTACGAATTTTATGGAACTGTTTGCTCAGCCTATGTGTAATAAACTTTAATACGAAAGACATAGGAGAGCCATACACTTATCTATGGCTATAGCATCGAGTATATTGGCTGGTGAAACCATCGCGATCTACGCCGTCCAATAAAGCAGCTATATGGCTATTGCAGCAGAATAGATGTAGCATCACAGCCACCGCACCGCGAGCTGCTAGCTGCTAGCTGCCCGAGAGACACGTGTAATAGGCTCGCTCACTGTCTGTTGCGGTATACTATAGACATTGATACTGTGTTCTGCTGTAATATCCTCCAGCATACCTCACACATCTACATATTGGCATCTACGGGGCAGAGACAAAGAGCTTTCCTCCTAAACAGGCCACCGATGCACATATGCCTATATGTATATCCCTGCTCAATTTCTCCCCTTTCTGTACACTTCAACGTCACAGAGAAACACGGGATAAATATCAAAATTGTTAAACTAGTATGATGAACGTAGCTCGTCAAATGAAAGTTTAAATATCGTGATGTGAATAAAAGCTGTAAAGTTGAACTTTTAGATGACTTCCGCATTATTTCTCAATTTTTTTTTTACAAAGCTTTGTGAAGAAGTATGTTAATCAATTTTGGCTTCCTCATAGAGGCAGCTTTGTAATAAATACCTGAAATAATGAGAAAGCAATTTGCAAAGTTCACTTGCAGATTTTTCAAAATTAAAATTAAAATTAAAATTAAAATTCTGGAAAATTCAAACCACTTTTGACATGTTTGGTAATATGCTGATTGGCCTACATGATTCAGTCTGATCCTTTGGTTTTTCAGGCTTCTTTATCATTAAGATCTGAGCTAGTTGACATTGAAGTGGAAAATGTGCCTCTCTCAGAATGACATTGTAGATTTTTGTTAAGAATACAATTGATTTTTTGGCCAAGTGGACTAAAACTTCTGCAGTTATCAAGTCGTAACCTGGCGTTTTTTTCTTCGGTAGTTTCCGAATTATTTTACCGACTTCGTCTCGAGTGTGCCTCCCTTTTTTGTGGCCGAATTCATATGGAATGCCTCATATAAATTGTCTATAGAATTAAACCAAACTATAACATGCCCAATTTCATATGTCAAATGGAATATAAATTTTTTACTTGGGAGTAAAAAGCTTTCGATGAACAAATACCGACTTAGTGTTTGGTCGTTGATCTGCCCGAGTGTGTCTGAATTTTCGATAGAGCTCGAAAGCGAGAATGAAAGGAAAATTACTGAGTGTATATAATATAGTAATATAGACATAAGGTCGAAACGGTAGCTGAGAAACAGTACAGAAATGGGTCAGGGTTTGTCGCGCTTGACTGATTACGTGGAATATAATTTAGGTGGAACCTGAAGGGATGAAAAAATAAAGAACGACCACGTCGAATATGATGAGACGTGGAGTGAGTAGTAAAGTCCGTTTGTTCCGTTTCCTTCCTCCTTACGACCTTGACCTTTAGGGTTTAGATGTGTTACTGTTGTTGATGTAATCTTCTTCATATTGAATTGAATCTCCCTCTGAAAGTTCGTACAGCACGAAAATAAAACACGAGAAGGAGATTGTCCCTTATCCCTTTATACTTCGATATCCTTTTGAATAATAAGTGATATGCCATGAAATGATGCGCAGAAGTGTGCCGACGTGGAAGTTGATGTAAATATCTCAACAGATACAAAAACGTGGTATCAAGAGTCATTAAAAAAAAAAAAATATGTAGAAGATGATTGGCTCATCTTTCAAAAAAATTTAAATATCTATAACAATAAATTACTGTAGTAAATAGAAAATACTGATATGTTATCGTCTGTACTCAAATAAAATTTGTAGAAATTTCTCATTCTATGTTTCGTTTACTTTTTTGCCGGAACCTTTCTTTTCCAAAGATTATATAACATTTATTTTTATTTACTTTTAAATACATTCAATTGAAAAATTCGATATACTTAATAAATTATAGAACATGAATAAAATATATGCAAGCAAAAATATATCTGAGCATGTATCCGAAATAAACTTAAAACTGATATGAAAGGAGAAAACCTTTGAAAAATTTTGCTTCGCTTAGGGGAAAAATAACCACGCCCTACGACGTGAAATTTATCTCTGATATACAGAAGAAATATTAATGTATTTCATGTATTTATTTTACATGTGGGATATGAAAAAATATAAATATGCATTTATTATTAAATGAAATTAAATTAAACGAATGAAATGAAATGAACGAAGTGAATGAAATGACATAAAAAAATATTTCTGACAATGTAACAAAAATAATATTGAAATTTATATAAGAGAACAAATCTTTACGTATTTGATACTTTCATTTTCCATGCGAGACATGGATAAAGTATACCCGAGAATTTATCCAAAATCAGCTCAGAATTTATGCAAAAGGAGAAAACCTTAAAAAAATCTTGCGACCCTTAGGGAAGAAAATAACCACATATTACTACTTGCAATATATTACTGCCATACACAAGGAATATTCTGTGTGTTTAATGTATTTATTTTCCACGTGAGCATGGAAAGTGCCAACGAGAATACTGCTTCTTATATCATACTTTATTACACTTGCCAACGCAGAAAGATTTTATAAAGCTGTATCTATGAAAAAGGCGTTAGCACTGAGAGAGGAGAGCACGTCGTGCCAGTTGTGAGAGGGGGTAGATGAAGATTCTTAGGATTCTGTTGCCTCACAGTTCCTCTTACTGTTCTCCGCTGGCTGTGTATTATCTACAGCTTAGCCTCACCCCAAGAAGTTTCAACAGTGAGGAAGTAAGAGGAAGGAAGTCTGTGGAAATGATGCAGGTGGTGAACATCGAAGAGGAGGAGAATAAGGACCAAGTGGTGGCGTTCGTCGTGGTGGGTCAGTCGGTCGGTCGGTCGAGCGAGCTTCTGGCTCGCGAAGAGAATGCAGCAAACTTGCCTCGACTGCTGCTACTCCTTTTTTTTTTAAGCTTTCCTTCCCATTTTTTTTTACGAACCACACGGCATTATTAAATTTCCCTGAGCCAAAATGAACGTTTTCAGCTTAATTAACACGTGGTAATGGAACAAAAAAACGACAAACTGTAAATAATCACAAATCATAATAATTTTGCTCTCTGTGTGCGTGCAGTGCTTCGAAATTTCAATAACCTGTAACTCAGAAACCGTTCAACCGATAGAGCTAAAATTCAGCAAATAAGTGAAGCACCAGTTCGACTTTAATTGTTGCAGTTTTTTACGAAATGTATGCAGAAATCTTTATTTTATGACTTTTGACATTAAAAAAAAACGTGCGCACTTTAGCTTTCGTAAAATTGATGATATTTTCCTAAATAATCCTGAATTCTTCATAAGTGCAGTTACTCATAATGTTATTTGGTATAAATTTGACCAAAATCGGAAAAGTGGTCCGGATTTTTATCAACTTGTAAAATTAAAGAAAAAAAGAATTTTTCGTGTTCCAACATGTCAACACTGAATTGGAAATATTTCACTTAAATTGTTTGTATAATTGCATTGATATTAAATAATTAATGGTGCAGCATATGTCGTAGATCGGATTTCATATTCTTAGTGCTTTGCATTTTTTTAAAAAATATCTATACGATCCCTAATTCCCATAAAAGTGGAGATTTCAGGTCGATAATGCCAACACAAATAGATCTACGTTGAACATTCAATCGCGCAGGACTTAGCAAAGTTAATCAAAATTTCGTTCATAAACAAGATTTAAATCCAACTTTCCCGAAATTTCGTACAAGTTTGTAATGAAATGAAAAACCGTCTGCAACAAAATAAAACCGGAAAAATTGTCTACTAACTATTTTACATCGTTACTAAACTTCCTCTTATGTGCAATGCAAAACTGATCAACGCACAAATCCAGAAATAAAATAGTGCGCCATTAATTCTTAATATTTTACTTTCCAGCCTCTATTACTTAATGTTTGTTTTGCATTTATTTTCCGAATCCACATAATGTTATTGAATTCTCCCATAAGTAAAATTGAACCCGCCAGATGCGCACGTAAAATACAAACAAATATAAACATTAATTACGGAAAGTGGCACGAGAATCACAACAAGATTTGTTTGGAGAGATTACTTATCGAAAAACATCTCGGCGCTGTTTTTTGAGCTGTGATCTCACGTGGAAGGTAAAAATTGAATCCAATGTGACCTCATCGTTGCTATATGGATAATGCGGGATACTTTATGTATATACATCTAAGTATATACTTTGCTCCTTCCCTTTATCCCTGTTTGCTCAAGTATTTTTTGCTCAGTCAAGCTTATGCTCACGTGTTGCAGCTGTGACCGCTGTTTACTTGTTGCCGTAGAGTATATGTGACCCTTACGCATGCGTTAACCCAGGATAATACAGCAGCACTGTATATCAATAATATTACTGAGACGTATGACTATAATGTAGGAGCTTACGTAAAGGATATAAGTGGGATCTTAGATAAGACATTTTTTATTCTGTAGGATCTTGAGCGATAAAATTTTTCTTCGCAGCATCTGGGGCATAAACCTATTTTTAGCAATCGGAAAATTGAAAATTACAGCACCTGCAATATAATAAAGTCGCTGGAAAGTCAATGACCCGGGGATTTTTATTTATTCATAAAAATGAGAATAATATGAGGGAATTCGACGGATGAGATTCGACTCTTCACGAGAATATAATATAAAATTATAACGTTTTGAATGTTTTCTAAAATCACATATCATGCTCTAACATTCTCATTTTACAAGATATTAAGCTGCTACTTGGTCCACGAGTGGAATATTAAAGATTGATAATTGGTAGGGAATACTGTAAAAATCGATCAAGTCATTAAGATTTTGAGGGATTTCAAATTTTTCACCTTTTCTCAAAAATGTTGAATACTTGGCGTCGCGACGCTACCGCGTCTCTTGATTCTCGTTACGAGTTTAGGTATCAAATAATGTCCAAGTTGATTAGAAAATACATAAACTAGAAAATTTTGATATTGTACAAAGTATTCTTCAGAATTTTTACAAATTTTGTCATGGCGTTCGATATGTCATTTCACGAATATATATATCAAAAAAATTGCCATAGAAAAAAACAAAAAAAAATATGGTGTATTGGAGGGTCGAACAAAGTCTACGGAAAATTACGAGCCAAATCGGAGAGGTCGAGGTAAAATCCTGGTCGAAACTGGGTAGATTGCCCCAAATAGACACCAACCTTTACAATAATTAGTCCTAACCCTGTGCGAAATATAAAATATGTTACGGGGTCTTATTCGTATGCTATCGGGTAATATATTTACGGTCAACTGACCGTAGAAATAAAATGTGATAACAGATCGATAGTTACTGCTGCCGGGTCGCATGCCTTATGTTGCTGTCGATGTTGTTGTTGTTGCTGTTACGAGCTCGAGGCTTCGAAGAACCTTTCCGGCTGTGCCATTGGAGCGTTCGTACTGCGAGTCCTCGGTTTATAACCCAGCCCGTGGACGAGCTGTATCAAGTGAGCCCCAGTGGCTGTGAATTATTCATACGATAGTCACGTTCTACCTACCGTCACTCTCTACTCCCTCGAAACTTTATTTTGAATGAATTGATATTTACTAGCTATATACAGCGATTGCGAATGAAAAGAGAATGACTGAGAGCTAGAGAACTGTAGAACAGAAGCATAGCCACCACGGAAACAGAATAAAAGTGTTTCTTATAAATTCGAAAGATATATATTTTTTATATCAAAGTTAAAATAATTGTTTTGTAAAAGAAATATGAATTTGGTATATCTCCCAATGATATTTATAGCAATACATTCTTCTCTATGTTGAAATAAAGAATTTTGATACTCAAAAGGCATTTTTGATACTCAAAAATATTTTTTTACTTTACGCAATATTTTTATTTTTAAATATTATAAATATATAAAATATTATAAATAAATAAATAATATAAAATATAAATATTTAAAAATTGATTGCGGCCATAACTTGGATGGGTGACCGCTTAGCCTTGCACCGGCTGGCTCATCAACTAGTGACCGGAAGCTCAGTTTTTCTGAGGCCTCGGTATACATACTTAAGTAAGTAACTTTCGTGTGTACAGCGGAAAGTCAGAAGAATATACGGCCTTCTGTATCAGTTACGGGTTTTCCGCAGTTTCCCCGTATCCATGGCAAATGCGATACAGTGTAGCTAAGTTGACGTTAGGTAAGCTTAGCGAAATGCGGCTGGGGAATGATAGGAAAAAATGGAAGGGCGGTAAAAGGCGATAGAAGCCGTACCTTGGAAAAAAAAAAAAATTAAACATTAAAAAAAATATTTACTTTATGCCTCCGCCGAAAAGTAGTATAATTGATGTGTAAATTGAATATATTCGTCAATTATATCGATAAAAAATTATTGATATCGTATTCAGAAAAAAAATTGCATCTAAATGATATTTCTAGAATAAATCTTGAATATTTCACGTGTATTTTTATTTCCATCGGTAGTCACTGCAATTCCTGTGACCATTATTCTCTCGATAAATTCTAGGGCGGAAGTAGCAAATCGAATCCTCGATAAATTTGTGTCAAAATTGCAGGCTTTCAAAGCCAGTGATAAAGGCTTGCGAAATATTATTTTGTGTCGTTCCGTCAGTTAATTGGGTAATAGCAGTAGAGAAGGTATTATTTTTTAACGAGCGAGGTTTGTACCCTCCTCACTTACTTTTTCTCCCTCAAGTTTGCCTTGACCTAGTAGCATTGATGCAAGTCGAGGGATGGGTCTCCAGTTGCCAGACCGCAGGGCTGACCCACTTTTGATAGTACGTACTACATTCTATAGAACGTATTGTTATCGGACTATTAGCCTCGTTGCTCACAGTTTTCACGTCCTGTAACAATTGCGTTACTCACCGTACTGTACATGCATTTCATTCTAACTACTTCACTCCGTGTTCTAAGCCGATTATCGATGACATTTTTTTTTTCTGTATTTCAGAAAGCTGCAAGAGGAGGAAAACGTGATCTCGATACGAAGCTGCAATGGGGATTAAACCGAGTTATGGAGGTTGGCCCATCATCGCCCTTGTGATAGCAGTTGCCATTGTCATTACTGGAGCACTCCTGACGCTTTGTCGGAGGTACATTGCAGGCTTTACCTTTTATGCAGGTTTAAGCGCTTTATGCTCGTGAAATCACTGATACGCTTTTGGAAACTATTCTGTAAAGATTTATGCATCAAATAATAGTAGGAGGTCAACAATTTGTATCATAGATGACGTCATATATGCAGACAAATATTTATATCAAAATACGTGGCAACGTAAATTGGTTTATGTTTTTTTTTTTTTTGGAAAATTCACTTTTCATGTTTGTTTTTGCAATAATAAGTTGTAGTTTTGTATTAATTGTGAGATGAAATCTCATTATTTTTCTGAAGAGATGCTCTACAAATAAGCCCTCTACATATTTTATAAGGTTTTAAAGATTAGTGATTCAAATTCATCCGTTAATAATAGATTTATTTCATTAGACGCTTGGCCTGGCAATGGGGAAGGCGAAATATCTGGAGCATATGCGAGGAGTGGCGTCAGAGATTGTCTTGGCTTTGGGCGCCACGGGAAGAAAAGGTGAGCATAGATTAAAATGACGTTCGATGATAACAATCTACATTAATGGAAATTGAAAGAAAATATTAATTTTGCTCGATGCCTTTGCGTTTCTTTTCGTTTTAAGGTTGGATTAGTGAAAGCACAACATCCTACGGCTCAAAGTGTTCCAGGCCTCTACAGACAAGCTGGAAACGTCTCGCAGAATATTCTTCACAGCGACAGCGATCTGAGGCTCGATGCGCAAGGGGCGTTCACGAGGTAAAGGAAATTCAACTTTTTTTGTTGATTCCAGAGGCGCATATCGGCTAGAGACATTTTTTTTAATTCGGTGCTGTAAATGAAAAATAAAAAATTGTAGGAAAACTTAACTTCAATTAGAAATACGTAAACATTTTTTTATCCAAATAAACTGTTGAGAATCTTATGTATTTTTGTAATAGCGTTTTGATCAAATTATAGACGGACCTTTTTTTTCTCAAACATAATTTTTATGTATATTGTCCATTTAAAAAAAATGGAACTTCTACTCGGGTTGACTTACCAGTGAATTGATGTTGTCCATAAAAGCAAGTGCATAAAAAAGTTCATTTACTGAGTTTCGTCACCTGCTTCATCGTTCACTGACTAGTCGGTTTACCCTACTCTTTTGAACCCTAACATTTTTTAGGACGATCGGAAGAAGATGAGTAATCAACTGTACGATCTTTTTTGAAGGATTGTCCAACTGGTAATTAAATAATCTTGAAAACGCGTATCAATTTTTGAAGATTCAACCAATCTTACCAATTTAATATTGGAGAGAAAAATAATTGCTAGGTGTCTCAACTTCAGAGTCTATTTAAACGACAAAATGTTTACATAGAAATACGAAAACATTTTTTTAAAAATAAGCTATAACGAATCCCACTCACCGTGCGTAACGGTGTTTTGATAATGTACAAAAATCCAGCCGAAATATAATTAGTTGTAAAAAAAATTCAATGTATTCTCAAACATAATTTTTATGCATTTTATCATGTTTTAAAAAATAGATCTCTCAGTTCGATTTAAGATTTTGTAATACAATTAAAACCATCCTGACGAACATTCAACGGTGCGATATTTTTTGTACGGCTCTTCTTTGAGATAATAATATAACATTGAAAGCCCTTATAAATTTCTAAAGATTGAGCTCATCTCTAGTAGCAGCATTGATTTCAAAAGATTATCCTCCCTCTCTCAGATTCGAGGCGGTCGACAGAGACCTTCATCCGCCTCTCGGGAGTGCAAACGCAATCCCACCCCAGCCTTTGAGGCCAGCGCCGCAACCGAGGTCAACGGGACGTCCAAGGCCCTCGCCACTTCAAGCGCCTAGTGCTTCGGAGTATCTGCGAATGCAGGAAGGTGGTCCGGGGCCTTTGACGCCTCCCCCAGTGCCGCGCAATCCTACAACCGGAGCTTCCAGATCGCCCGGTGGATCTTTTTTTTTCTTTCAAAACGGTGATCTGAAGTGTTACAACGGTAGTCCATACAAAACGTCGAATAACGAACAATCGAGTTTGAGATTCGACACGTTAACGACGAGGTCGATACCCGAGAGTATACAAATGACTTGCTACGCGATTGGCGATCAATCACGGTACAATAATAGCGCCGAGGATGCTTCGACCCTCGAAGACGGAAGATTAGATATTTATTCCAACAGAAGTACGAGCAGGGAAAGAATTTACAGACCCTATGAAATTTCCGATGAAGATAGTTCGAGATACGCAAACGCGAGTCAGCAGCCTGAAGATTCTAATCAATCGAGGCTCATAAATCAGCAACATCTTCTACACAATCCTCATCAGCAGCAGCAACAGCAACAGCATCATCATCAGCGTCATCACGCGAGGAAAGAGTCGCGCGGTAATCAGGCTAGCTTCAATATTCAAAATTGCGGAAATACGACTGCTCAGACGATAATGGAATCAATTTACGGCTCTCACGCGGTTTCGAAACTTCTTCAAAACTCGCAGAATTGGAGCAACGATCTAACAGCAAGGAACAATGAATCGCAAACCGGTTTCGAGATGCTACCGCCTTATTTTAGAAATTCCGTTAGTTCTCAGCCGGATGAATTGTCCGGGTTGGCCGGCTATGCCAATCCGACGGAAATTCAGGGACTCCAAAGGGTCTCCCAGTATATTGAGAGTCTGCCGGATGTGCCGGATGTTTACGATAGTATGAGCGATATTCGGGGGAAAGAGGAGGACGAGGAGGAAGAGGAGGAGATGTTCGAGAGCCTCGATAATCGAGATTCACAGAATCCCGATGACGGCAATGGCGTTGCTGTTCCTCCTCCACCCGCACCTCCGGATCTTCAATTTAACAATTCCGAGGAGATTGAGAAGAAAAATAACGCTCCCACCACCGGAGAAAGAATATTTAGTGCCCTCAGATCCGTTACTTCACAGAGTTATATCGACGCCTCAGAGTTTTACAAGTAAATTGATTATATTTTCATAATATTTGTGTTCGAAAATATTTCGGTAAATTTTAAATCTCAAAGTTTTTACTTCTTGGATACCTCGAATCCTATGTATGGTTTTTCAAATAATTTTTTGTTAGATAAACGGAATAACGTTTAAAGTTTACTCTGCGATATATTAACGACTTTTTTTTTACGGCGTTTTATAGCTAAGCAAATAATTTGAAGGCTGTCAATGAGACAAATGTTTATTGGTTATGAGGCATTTTTTTACTGCTTTTTTTAATTCAGTTTTTTAAACATTTATGTAAATATTCATAGATAATCTTTGAGGAGGTGGGTGAAAGGAATATAATTTATTTTTTAAGTGTTTGAGAAAAAGGAAATTCACGAGAATTCTTTTTTCTTTTTTTTTTATTGCAGTTCGGTACTTTCTTCGGCACAGCAGCAAGTGCCTCGCTTTGCCTTTCCGACAATCACGAGATCTAATTTACCCCTGCAGCCCGATAGCCCCGGCCAGCAAGAAGCCTTGCAGGCCGACGCGACCGCCTTTTATGCGGAGGCTGAGGCCGAGGCGATCGGTATCGACGGCTTGAGACGCGCTTCCGATCTGTACAGTCCAGAGCTTAATCTCGAAGCTCATCGTACAGCTCAAGAGGTGAGAAAGCTAATTGATTCGAAAAGATAATTGGTTCGTTGAATTGCATTTTCATTACAAATTATATTGTAATAATACTTTATAATATGAAAACATTTATAGCTGCACCTTTTCAACCAAAAGCCTCGATAACCCTGCTGAAAAATTGTGTAAAGAAATGCGTTTTCAAAAAACGTAAAAGCCTCTCTGAAAGAAATGCTCGTACATAACATAGTGTCACCAAATTTATTTATGTAGATTTTCTCGAAATCTACAATATTTTCACAACCTGATTCTGTTTACTCGCATCTACATATCTATCATATTCATGTTCGTGTTTTTAGATCATAGTAAATGAATAAACGTTAATTAGGTGTACAACAGCTTGCAAGATCCTCCTGCATCGCCGTTACTCCTCAGGGATCTCAGTCAAGAGCCTTATCCTTACATGTCCGATCCGAGCTTTACGAGGACATCTGAGGTACGTAATGAAAAGAGGAATATTTAATCAATTAAAGTATTAATAATCTTAATACCTTGGGAATAGGACATCTTTAACAGTATTGAGCAGAGAAGAAAAAGCATGGAGAAGCTCAACGGTATTCATGAAACGTACGTGGACATGGATACCGCACAATTAGATGGCGCACGGTAAATAAAATAATAATTTAATTACTCAAACGATTTTGCGCTAGCAAAGCACAACCTTGCATCTTTTCACCATAATACAAACAGTGTTGATTAGCTTCTTCATTTACAAAATAAAAAATATAGTGGAATTCCACCAATTACACATGAAGAACTTTTTTTCATTTATTCGACGCGATCAAACATCCGACAAAAAATTGCGATCAACATCCATATTTTTTAAACAAAAATTATATTTTTTTACACGTTATAAGAAATAATTCTTTTCCTACAAATTGCTATATTTTTGGATCCGGTGATTGTTTGATTTCGGAATATCATTTAGAATATTAAAATACACGAGATTTTGATATCTTCTTTTTTGCAAATGCCAAAGAAAAAATAAGCCGCGCCTTCTACTTGAAATTGCTTGATAGCTCCTTCCGGTGATTCGCCAATCTTCTTTGCATCTCCCATCAAGCTAGAAAAATGTTGTCAATACCCAAAACATCACTACCACTGAAATCCATTGTATATTTAACCCGCGGGTATTCGATCCACTAAATTATGCACAACGATGTAAAAACACAATTTGCGTAGGAGAAGAAGCAGTCAAGATCTGTATGCGGCCTTGGAAGAAGTGCAGCTAAAGCGCAGACTGTCTCAGGTGGTTATTATAAACCTAAGAAATGATAAATTCGTTGAAAATCTGTATGCAATCGCACCACAGCAAAATACAATTTTTTTAAATCGTTTAGAGCGTCGAAGAATCGTACGGCGGTTACGCAAACGGCGATGCAATCGGTGAACTTGGAGGGAGGATGAGCCCTGCGAATAGACGAGGGTCTCAAGGGCCAGAACCCGAGCCTCCGCCCGACGAGGCTAATCTCCAGAGAGCAGTTAGCTGCGAGAGCCTTTGCTCGGATACGAGCGTGAATCTCGGCGATCTTGAGGACGTGAACGTCGTTGGCCACGTCTGCGTGGGCCTCGAGCACGAACGTTGGGGTGGGCGTGGCGCCGATTGCGAAGGTGACCTCGCGGTTTGCGTTCTCGAGGCTCGCAAACTCGTTGCGCCTGATGGTCGACCTGCTCAAGATACTTTAGCCAGGTAACTAATTTGGCGATTTTGTTTATCAAAGTTTCCAACAAATGTCGTAATTCTGAATGAAATATTGGAGGAATTGTAAAAGAAAAAAAGATTATGCTGCTAAGTAGAACACGTTTTTCCTCGTAAAACAAGTTTTGTAAAAAGCGAAAAATAATTTGAAAGCAATGTGCAGGATTTTGTGTACTTTTTTAAAATAAATAACTGAAAAACTAAATTTTAGCGAAATTTTATTCGTTGATAAATAATGTACGAAAAATCCGTGGACGATTTAATGATGAATATGGAAAATTTCCTATATACTGAAATAATAGAACGAATATAATGATCTAATGCGATATTCTTATTTACTTGTTTTCAACAGAGTCTGCCTTCTACCGGATAGACAAACTCACGTTCAAACGAGACTTTATCGAGGCTCCCCTTCGCCGAGTTATCAGGAGAAATTCTTATTTCCTCTTGATGGTGGACCTATCGGAAGAACGCTTCTTGTTGAGGTATTTATTACAGTTCGATGGATACACATTGATTGGATTGGATGTACGTTGAATTAAAATTAAATCTGTGGAGTTTAACGAACTTTTATCGTGCGGGACTTTTGGATGACAAAGTTTGTTCATGAGATTTGAATTCCTTATTGGGAAAAATAGTATACAAATGAAATGTTTTACATGTTCACTCCTAATGGAATTCAGCTTTCATGAGCTTTTTCATGATCCGCAAAACGAATCTTTACTCAGAACGAATATAATTTTTCGAAAATGTACAAACTTCAGTGCTTTAATTCAGTGGGCTTTAATTTATTTCCATATAATTAATGACAACAGATACATAAAACCAAATAAGAAATGTAATATAATACTTGATTCAAATAATTCTGCAAACGTCAAAATAGTACAATATCTACAGTACAATAGTACTACTTTGTAATTCTCTTTCGGAAAATAGGAAGTTGAAATATCGAAAACTAAAGCCATCTTCATATCATCCTGATTGGTCCTCGATGTCTTTGACATAAAGCCAACTTCAGACTCTTCCAATTGCCGCAGAATCACGCGCAGCGCGCGCATTGAATTGCGATTTTTTGCGCAGTTGTGAAAGAGAATACATTTTTCTTTGGAAATTAGATCTTTCCTTTTTTCACTTATCTTCGTAAGAAAATCCATGGCACATGGAAAGTGGATTGTAACACGGAAGCAGAAATAGAGTCACGTAGAATGAAGAGTCGTATAAACATGCAAAATAATGTGCGTATTAAAATTGTCACAACATTTGACAAAGTTTTTTCAAGCGCTTACAGAAAATTTAACGAGCTTGCGGATATTCTTATTACTGTTTTCACGAAGTCGATTATTGATCGTTTTCCGTTCTGTTGTTATAAAGATTCTTCATTATATTTGTTTATTGTTTTCAGATATTCTCGGTTGAGGCAACTATAGGCGGTGGAGCCTCGTTGCTCGGTGAAGCGAGTCTGAAACTCGGTCCCGCTGCACGACCTCCCGCCACTACGTGGTTACCCCTCGTCAGTCCCGCCCTACCGATTCCTCATCTCGGAGAGTTAATGTTTTCTCTGAGCTATCTTCCCACTGCCGAGAGACTCACCCTCGTGGTCGTCAAAGCCAGAAATCTGCGCGGAGCGAATCCCCCTGTTCCGGGTGACTTGTTCGTAAAGGTGTATCTCCTTCAGCAGGGAAAGAAAGTCCACAAGAAGAAGACTTCGGCGAAAAGGGGCGAGAAGAGTCCGATATTTAATGAGGCCATCATATTCAGCGTTCCTCCTCATGCATTGCAGGTACCATCGAGCTCCAACGTCTAAAATTACACTTAACTGGTGAAAATATTCTCCTGAAAGTTTCCATTGATTTTTCTGAATACATTGAAAATTCCCCCGAGTTTCTTTTCTAGCGTACTTTGCAGAAAAAATACAAGTTTTCTCTAAATTCAAGAATTCATAATCATTCGGTAAATAAATTAGTTCGATCGCTGATTACTCGTAAAAATTTTTGAGGACACTTTTCAAAATTTACTTTACAATTTTTTTTTTTTTCCCACTAAAACATCTTATTTTTCTAGAAGAGTAGTGTATACTTTTCTGCGAAGTATTTTTCGATCGACGACTAAAAAGGCCTGGAATTATATCGGGCTAAGAGGTGAATTGCAAAATTTACGAATTTCAAGAATTAGTATTGTTTCTTTTTTTTCAGACTATCCAGCTGAGACTGACCGTGGCTGAGAACAGCACTGATCCTGCCAACAATTCCAAAGCTTTTTCGGTCGGCCACGTTATCGTCGGTTCGTCAGCAACAGGAAAATCGCTCGCTCACTGGAGACAAATGCTCGCAGCACTGAGACGTCCCGTAGTAATGTGGCATCCGTTGAGAAAATGAGCCTTGCGCTCCAAGAAATCATAACAACATCGTTATATTAATAATTTTTCATCCTCATCATTTTTATCATCATTATCACCGTCATCGCCGCGTGAATACCGTACCATTATTGATATTAATCATTCCTCGACGCCGACACAGCTACGTGCTCAAAATGAAAAACTATCAAGCGTGTTTTCCGATTTTTCGAAAATACCGTTTAATTCTCTTGCATTCGAGTTACAAATTTATATCGACAAAGAAACGAGGGAATTTTGTAAGGAAAGTCATGACGAACGATTGTCTTCGGCTTCCCGATTGAATTTTATTGTTTCTTGCGTTGCTATTTCAATGCAGACTTCTCTCTGCGAAAGGAACGGATGTAACGCACAATTCATACATTTCACTAATGCGGTTGCACAGATTTTTGGCCAATTCTGCCATATATCTACTGTTAATACGGAATACTATGCGTTCTACAATACATTTGTTCCTCTGGTGACACTGAACTGCTTTGGCGTGTTTCTACTGGCGAGATGCAAATTGCCGAGGCCTATACTTATTTAGTGGCGTCTCCGCTGATCCAATGTAGTTTCGGCGTTTATTACCTTCAGAGTTGTAAGCTTCCATTATTCTCACGGACAAACATTCACTGCATCATTGCTTAAATCATTATTATTCCCCAACAATTAACTGCAGGTTTATAATCAAATGATTAAAATTTTCAATCATTGAAAAAGAAAGATTTATTTATAAGATTTTTAAAAGAAAAGAAAATTTATTTAGAAAAAATTCATTGATATTTCAAATTGGTGACATGTTCTGATTTACAAATTAACAGGGCAACATGCAATTTTATTTAAAATGTATTTCCTTCGCTTTTTTTTTTCAAAACAGTGAATTGAATCTTATAATTATTACTGATTATTATTCATATGCAATAATTATTTGCGGTTTTTATTTTAAAATAATTCATACTCCTGATGATTGCGAAGACTTTTCAGAAGCTGTACATGAAATGAATTGAAACAATGTGGAATTGCATTGTTTTTTTTTTAATTATTGGTCATGTTGTATCAGAACATGAAGAGAAAAACGTGTTATTTAATCAAAATTAATTATTTTTGCCATTACTCGAACGTTTGAATGGAATTGAATCAGCACTGCTTGTTATTAATAAGTAATAATTATTACGGAATTAATTACAGTGTAAATGTTTATTTTACAAAATTATTACGGAATTAATTACAGTGTAAATGTTTATTTTACAAAATAATGCGAGGTTACAATTTTGATAGACATGCGTTCTGCGGTTTTAAATAGCTAAATATGTTTGATTATTGATTGCGAATCGAGTATTAGCCGGCGCAGGCGTCCGTCAGTAGAAAGATTGCGGTGTCGTTTCTAACGTCACCGTTTTCACAGACGTTCTACGATGTGGCGACGTCGTCACGAAAACGCTGCGAAAACGGAAATAACTTCGCGGGCCTAACTAAATTGAAGAAAAAAGTCAAAGGGGAAGTTAAATTACAGTTATTACGCTATCTACACATGTGAATTTTTGATTCGGACATGAACAAATGAAAGAGAAATTACGAGGAAATCCCCGTTTGGTGTTTGCTAGATTTTAATGTTGTTGTTTCCAATGGAATGTTAACGTTTGTACAGAGTTTATTAGCTAACGCATCCGATCGTGCAAAATGTTTTCTAATAATGGGTCGTTGAACCTCGGATCATTGCATCGCGTGTGTTGTGTGTGCGTGTGTATGCGTGCGTGCTCACATTGCTTTACCAATTATTTATATTGTGGGGGGAAAAAAAGTTTTATGAACCGAAAAATAATCAGTCGTAAAAAGCACGACATTTTGCTTGATCTGTGAAAAGTAGGCTCGAAAAATTTTCCGTCTTTGCTGATATATGACTTTGTTCACGGCGTAACTTTCGGTGTTTTGCTTCACGTTGAGATAATATAAAACATCAGAGAGCCGCAAAATCTTTCGTGCTGATTTTTTACATCAATTTGGAAGTTTTTGTTGGCAAAGAGCCAATTGTTATCTGCCTTATGTATTTCTTCGGAAAATAAGACTTTTTTTGGACCCGAAAAGTCAAACCTCTCGATGTGTGTATTGTACGTTTGCGATGATTTCACCACCGCGATTACGGCAACTTTGTCGGCATTAAGCGTTACTTTAAGGGGGGCTTTGTCGATTATGGGTAAAAACAGTTATACTCACTTTTTTAGCAGAAAAAAAATTATATAATAATAATAATGAGCGCTTGATGACTCGTAATGGTGTTTTGACCGTGTAGAAAAAATAACAAATTCGAATATAATGAATTGGAAAAGGGTTCTCATTTTTTCCATTTTTCAAATATGAATACTTACAAATTTGTATATATGCCTCTGGGAATATTTCACACGATGAAATCATCGTAAAATACTTGTTTTTTTTCCACTAAATCGGTAGCGCCGCGTGTTAAGAGGAATTTCGACGGAAAATTCCAGTAAACTCTTCTTATCAGCTTAGCTTTCGGAAAATCATATAGTCAACTGATTAAACTTTTTCGATTTCCCAAACAAAAAAATGCCTGTCTTTAAAGTAACTAAAAAAATTGCCGACTATAAAATCATCCCTTTTTTGTGATCCTCAGTGACCAGAGAATCTTCACTGTTTAAAAATTGGAGCTATGTATAAAAGAATTTTCGGAATCGTACCCGAATTTTCTAATATTTTATCGATGATTCTGTACAGCGACGGCCATTCGCGGTAAGAAAGCACCTCGTGTTCTATCATTGTCGACGGCCCATATATTTGAACCCTTGAGTTTGTTGTGAAAAGAAGAAAAAAAATTATAGCTGAATTAAAATAAGTTGCGAGTGATTGCGAGTAATCTTAATAATTGACTTAATAACTTGGATTGGAGATAGCGAAGGAGTTGTAAGACGAGATCGAACTACGATTAGCGTTGCAAACCTCATAGCCTACTTCTATACTATATCTGTAACTTTTGTACCTCTTCATACACCATTAACTGAAAATTAAACCTACATATATATTATACATATACAAAAAGAAAAAAAAACAATGTGAGATTCAAATATATATATGCGACACATATTATACATATTATATACTACGAACAAATTATACATGCTACTATACATTTTTTCCATTGACAAACTTAAAAAAAAAATCCATATGAATACTTAAATAACAATTACTATCAGGTTTTTTCTATCTCCAACTACAATGGGACTAATATCGCTGAAAATAATCTCACTCGACTCCAGTATGTTATTAAAGAAAAGAAAAAAAAACATAAATACAGTATGCATGTTTCATTGAAAAGTTTGCAATTGTAAAGGAAAAGGGAATAATTATTAGTGGCAGGGCTAAAGACACGCGCGGATACCCGAGGAATGTTTATCTCTAACTGTGAGTGTATGATTACTATTATAATTACATTGAATATTGAGTACGATCAAGATATATATTATATATATCGAAAAAAAGAGTGCGGAAAAAGCGAGGCAAGAAAATATCCAACATTCGTAATACCTGATTCGCACGAACGCCCATCAATCAATATATGCATACATTGTCATACGTTTCGATCAATTTAAAACAAAAAGTATACTGCAGAGAGGAGAATATGCTATTCGAGGACATAACAACCGACGGAGAAGAAAATAATTGCTCTTAACGCGATAGTAAAACACGACTTTCTCATTACAACTGTTATTAGCATGATGTTATGTAGATAAGCCTGGACAAGCAAAAACAAGATCAACCAATCAATAAAGACGATCCTGGACTTCTGGTTGTTTTTCAATTAATTTATGGTACACTCATGCAATACTTGCCGTCGACAAGGAAAAATATAACCATTTTTTTTGTCACCGTGTATGAGTCGAACATAAGTTAACGAAAAATCGACCACGAGTTCAGCATCGTTACGATAGATTGACTTCGTTGCTTGATTCACCGCTGATCAACCGTAGACAGTAATTTTTTGCACCTCGATTCATTTTTTACGCGATGAAACGCATAATTTAATAGCTGATATCCTTTACGTATTTGCAATTAGATAAAAAATGTTGACCTTAGATGAAACATTTCCCGGTGAACGTAAAACGAATCACTTAATGTCGGAATTGGACATAGCAGCTTTTTTTAAATGTCTGGTAGAATTTTTTTTACAGAATTCTGGAATCTCAGGTTAAAGCCCAAAATATCGTAGAATGCGTCTTCGTAAAGATCCTGTTAAAAGTGGAGCTCATAATTTTAATTATTAAAGGCCCATCATCGCATTTGAAGTTTTCCCATTCAAATAACACAGGAAAGTGTTTAGCTAAAACGTATTCTACAATATTTTGGGCGAAGAGCAAAGAACAAAAATATCGCTTTATTTCTCTAAACGTATCCAAAAATTGAAAAAGGTAAAGGATGTTTACAGCAAATACAGCTATTAAATACTTGGCATCTGCGTTTGCTAGCAATTAACTCCAGAATGCAAATATTTTCTTCTAGTCACAGACAACTTATAGTTTTTACTTCGGGAAAGTGAAAAAATAAAACAAAAAATTATGTTATCTGCTGATCGATAAAACTGTATCGCGTGTACATGATTTTTGTTACGCTGTTGTTCAAGTACAAGTGCGTACTAGTACTTGGGAAGTCCAGAAACCGGGTCGGTTAGAGAGTCCAAGATTAGAGAGCGAGAAAGAGAGAGAGAAAAGAGAGTTATGACAATAATAGGGCGAAGCGACTCGTTCCACAAAACTATGAATACTTACCTTATTTTCCTCTCGAGTGCATCTTAAGCAGCCTCGGGGGTTTCCTTTGATCCTTAACGAAGTTTCTTCATAATTTTTAACATATTAAATGAATCTTTCGTAAATGTAGAAAAAAAAAACGGCTCGAAACGGATTTAAAGGAAATTACATTCTGATAATTAATAACAATTGTGAATTACTATAAATTGTGGAACGAATTGCAGCACGTAGCCGTCGCACGAGTGCATGATTCATAAAAAAAAAAATTAAACAAAGAGAGAAAGGCAGAGCGATCGAACGTAAGAGATGCTATAATGTTTAAATTGTTTTATATTTTTGTTACGCCTCTCTGTGATATAATACGGGCACATTTACATCACTCTGTACATTGGAAAAAACGCGCAGTTAATCTATGTATCCTTATAATGAGGAAACGACGGTGAAGCGACGGAAAGGCAAAAGAAGTTTGGTGAACAGAAAAGATACGGTAGATACTTAAAAAAATAATAATAATATAAATAATAAAATGAGCAGATACGTACACAATGGTCGAGAAGTGGACGTTATCCTCGTCACGCTCTTCCTACAGTATTTTCATCATTTTCGAGCGTACCACTTCGATATAATAATAAATACTATAAAAAATATAAATCGATAAACCATGTTGACGCCAGGTTAATTCTCGTTTGACGAATCAACCGGGTGACTTGTCGCATATTGTGCCGTATTTAATTGTAAGAAACTCATCGATGCATTTTTCGAGTGGGAATATATTAATACGATGATGTTAAACAATTGCGGTCGCCTATGATCAAACAGCGCCCGATTTTATTACTCATGTATTGAATTGCAACAAAAAGAAAAACCAAAGATAAAACTAACAAACTACATCGTCATTGTTAACCATCGTTGCGATTCTATTTACACACGATTCGTTTACTGAGAAACATAAAGAAACAAATATTCATCCAAAAAAAATATTGCAATATATTTAAATGACCAACTGTCACAATCCATTTTCGACATAGATACCCATCCCGTCCATTTGTCCATGGAATATCAACTAAACGGAGTTTTTCACTTTCTTTGGAAAGCGAATGGAAGTTACCAAAATGGAAATGTTCGAAAATGAGTACAGGAAAGGTATAAGTGAAAGAAATTTTGCGAAACACAAAAATTGATGCGAGTCTTTAAATCTACGATTTTATTAAATAAATATGTGTCACAGTGTAGTTTGAGGAGCAGCAATCTCGGCGTCTCGAATCAGATTGTAAAATAGTCTACAAGTACTTCGCAACACTCCGCTAAGAGGAAAGCAAGAGCGCCACGAGATATTTCATCTCTACCTCGGATCATCGAAGCGTTGGCGCGAATAATCTCGATAATCCGTTGAATCTGTGTTATTGCACAAGACATTGTGAACAGTGAGAGTCGACAATCATTGATTTTTTCATTTTTTTTTCACCGAGCTTCGCTACGAACGTGTCTATAAACACGCGGACAATTCTAATTTAAACCTCATCAATACCCATCGCGGAACAAATTGACCGCATGGGTAAACGGACGGACTTAGAGGTTCCAAAAAGTGTAAAACTTCCTAGAACACACACTTTCTCTCCATAGTTTCTCTCTTAAAGTACATATACAAATCTTCAAATAAATTATGTACATTATCGGCACTTTAATGAAATAATACAAGACAGGGCCGCGTATCGTGGACGGAAAGGCAGTTCTATCACTCGAGTGTCTTTCATTTGTGAAGCAGGCCAATTCGAAATTTCGTCAGTCAGCTCCTATTGTAAATTCGTTCATGTCCCCCGGATAAAACTTATTTCAGCCACTGTCTGCTATTTACATATTTCAAAGTATTTAGTCAGTCTCCTCGTCGAATTTTCCTAATATTTTTCCTAATCACAGAATTGGTGTGAGGATCGCGAAATGCTTTCCTCATCGCCAAATGGATCAGAAAAGTCCAAACATCTTTTTCGAGGAACCAGTGCTTCGCTTTTTACGAGCCGGTGCGGTTATGTCGCCGTTTTCACCGTTTGGAGAACCGATAGGAACGTTCGATGGTGTCAATTTGCTTCTAACGTGCTCGTCGAGCAGCGCCTGCATATCCATCTGCCACTGTTCAAGCTGTTGACTGAGTTCTATTTTTTGCTGTATCGCTTCCATCAATTGGCTATTCGCTTGAAGTACGTCTATCCTCGTTCTCGCTAACTCAACCTCCGCACGATTTTTACGCGCCACTGATTGATCCCTGACCGCGTAAGCTTGAGCGAGGATTTCGTCTTTCGTGAGCTCCGAGTCTTCGATATCTCCTCTCGCTCGATCGCGTTCTTCCCGCACACCACGTAGTTCGGCCTCGCAGACGCTCAACTTGCTCGTCGTGTCCAAAAGAGCCTCGCCTCGACGCTTCAGCTCATCTTGCGTCTGCTTCAACTGCTTATTCGAGTGTTCCAACTCTTCCGTTAATCGATGAACTTCCACAGCGAGACCCAATTCGCTGGGAGCTCCTCGTCCGGACAGCGCAAGGCCGAAAACTTCCTCCACGAGCTCCGATAAAGTGCCCGGAGGACAATTGTTCTGGTGACGAGAAAAAAACCTTATTCTTATTTCATATTTTTTATTTTATATGTAGAAATTATTTTTTTAAACGTTATTTCATCATTTTTTGTAAAACGAACCAACGATGCAAAGTAAAAACTTCAATATTCCTCATTATTTCCAATTTTTCCGTATCCATGAGAAAGTATGTTAATCAATTTTGGCGTTCTCATGAAGAAAGGTTTAAATGAAAGTTCTAAATAATATAGAGGTAATATCCTAAGTTCTTTGCATTCTTGTTTGTAATAAATTCGAAAACCTGAGTTTTCGTGAAACTTTAGAACATTTTTATCGAAGGTTAGCGTATCAATTGAAAGTAACTAAGTCGAGGACGAGACCGATAAGAAAATGTTGAATACGATAGTTTCCCGGAAACATCAATGGCTATAAATGTAAATTTTGTATAAAAAAAAGGTCCGTTTTTGTAATCTTGTTTTTGGCGGCTTCGTGAAAATTGTAGTTGGTCAGTTAATGTTTTTGTGAATTGATCACTATTAATGATTGACTAGGTTAAGGACATATGATGTAATACATACAACCTCATTATTTAGTACCTATTCCAGTAAAAAATACTCTTGACATTCAATGCATTGAAATTCACAGAAACAATTATGAAAATGATGTACTCATTGTACTAGGTAATGTAAAATGATTTAGCGTTCTCTTGACTGTTTTTATATTTTATTATTTGGAAAGAACAAATGATTGATCTTATACTGTAAATGGCTGAATATATATAAAATATTGAGAGGAGCTGAAAAGTTTATTTCGTGATATGTGAAATCGCAATAAACACTCACCTCGCTCTCTCCACCGTTAACTATGAGAAGCATGGACTCGTCACAGTCGCTTTGAAGACCCGAATCATCTTCGCCCCGTTTTAAATGGGTACAGAGCTCACGTAAACGTTTGCACGCTCTTGCGACTTCTGCCCTGGTGTCCTCGGGTTCCCCGAGAGAATTTTCGCACTCCATTTCCGCTTGCAACGATCTTGGAGGCTTTTGTATCGAGCCGGACCTTCCTCTTCGCTCTGCTTCTATAACTGCCAATGCAGCCGAAAGTTCGTCTCTGTAAGTAGAATAAATACATGATAAATCAATTGAAGTATTTTTTCAATAGATCTTGACAGTTAATTACCAGCAATTGAAGTTTTTCTCTAAAACAATAACACTTTTTGTAATCGACTCTAGAATTATAATAACAAAATTTGATGCATTCAAGTAGATATTTTCAATGGACACTAAACTACTGTCAGAAAAAAATGTAATGAGAAATTCACCAAACCGTCACTTTTTGTATGTCAAAAGTTACTCGATTCACGCGAAAAATATAAAGAACATAACTGAAACCTCAGGGAAAGATTTGCATAGTGCGATGCAAATCGGTACATTTTTTAAATGTGAATTGCAATTATATAGAAAAGACACAAATGGAAAAAAAACTAGACAAGTCTGTAAGTTTCTTATCGAGCGATCGCGCGATTATTTGGAAATACTCGGGGATCGTAAATTTTCCTGAGTGACATTATCACAGGATACGTTGTAGTGTAAATAAATTAAATCCAAGTGTTCGCGTGTAATTAAAGTAATGGATGAAAGACTGAAGCTTAACAGACGTGTTGTAATGTTTGAATAGAGAGCTTTTCGCAATGTTACTTCGGCAACGTTGAATTGGTGAGTGATTTTTCAACTATTGGAATATTGTTCTGACATTTCTCAATTCTCTTCTAAGTTTGCAACGCGTATTCTCATTGGCTAGTTAAAACCCCTACAAAATCACCAGAATCCCTTGGAGTGCCTGTCAGACGATTTCTACCCTTCACATAATGCGCTTTTGTCTGGCGGAAAGACCCTTGAAGGTACAAGTGCAGTGAAGCATTTCGTTACCGAATGTGTCCGATTTTTATTGGCAATCCGTTTCGGAATGGATTGAAAGGTCCCTTTGCAAATACTTATATACCTGCCTGCACTTGTTTTATGAGGCTATGATTTTGCCTTTTGATTGCTGACGTATGATTTTGTATGTGCCAATTTTTTTCATAATTATAAATTAACGGCGTGTTGTAAGTTAATGTTAAGTCTGTTATTGAATACTCTACTTTCTCTGTTGATGAAGTCCGAAAGATTATATGCATAAATCGTCAATTAAATTGCAATAAAAATGAATATTCTTCTACAATAAATTAAATCGTATCACTAAAAAAAAGAACTTTTACTGTAAAGTTAAATCAAATCATCAAAATAACGTACTTTTGAAGTTAAATTAAATCAAATTATCGAAATAAAGTACTTTTCCAGCAAAATCAAATTAGACGATTAAAATTACAGTACTTTTTGAGTAAACTTGATATAAATTATGGAAATTTCTACTCCGTATTCTAATTACATATTAAATTTAGTATACCAGTTTATGCATATAAACTATTAGTACGTGTACATTTAATTTCAAGATTTAGATTTTATTTGAATGTTAGTTTGCTTTACTTTTATGTCGTACCTTTCGTGTTCAGCAGCCCTAGCTCGATGATCGGCTTCGTTACTTAATCTCTCGAGAGCAAGAGCCCTTTCCTCTGCTTCTTCAAGGGCTGCGAGTGCTCGGGCTCTCTCTTCTCGAAGTTCCAGAGACCTTCTCTCCAGTTCTGTTCTCTGAGCGGAAACGAGTTGCACCTGAAGGCAAAAACATTCATTAAAAACTGAACGACCGAATGAAACAGTGATTCCAGCTAGAAAAAAGTGTTTACCTCATCCCTGAGAATCTCAAGGCTGCTCACGTGATCCTGAAGAGTGGTGCTCCTCAGATTACACTTATCCCTCAAGAGCTTGACCTCGAGTAATAACTGCTCCTCCTGCTTGGCAGCTTCTCTCAGCTGATCGGCTAATCGGGTGTTCTGAGCCGTTAACTCAGCGACGAGAGTCGCCTGATCACGTTCCGCTCTTCTTGCTCGTTCGCTCTGTTCCTCCAACTGAGTTCTCAGGGCCTCGACATCCGCCTGAAGTTCCAACGCACGGGCCTCGCTTTCGCCTCTTGCCTCCTCCAAACGACGTCGCAACAAGTGTCTCTCTTGTTCCAGACTCTGTAAAATAATGAGAATTTTTAAAACAGCTGTATATACATATATGCATACGACATTATCGTACATACAGCGTAAATTATTCCGTCGTGCTAATTATTACAAACTTTTATGGCTGCTCCAAATGCTAAATAGAAATCTATTCGAGATACTCATTTCTAACAGATATACTTTTTTTTCTGGATGTGTAACTGTAAATAATTACCAACGATTATCAAGCATTTAATTCTTAAAGATTAATTATTTTAAATAAGTAATTGTTAACGAATTTTTAAAAAATCAATTACTTGAGTACCTTTGTGTATAATTCCGTATGAGTATCGGACTTTTTTCAAAATTTTGCTCATTACTTTACATTTGCAAGATTAGGCTTAACAATGCAGAATGATTGACAAAAACTTGTAGGATTTGTGAGTAGTTATTTGTCCAAATAACCGTCACTTCAAAGGTCCGAATAACCGCTACTTCGAAGTGAGAAAAGAAAGAAGATGTCTCCTACAAACTTTTCTCTCCGGGTCGAAACGGAAAAAATGCAGCGTGACAAAGTTTTCAATTTGCACAGATCGTCTTAATTTCACACAAATTTTTTATTTAGAAAATGTTCGCCATCGGGGAATTACAAAAGTAACAAAAAAGTGCGTAGACATTTTTCTCTCAGAACTAATGTCACGGCGCTACAACGTGACAAAGTTTCTTTTTGAAGATGCAGAAATTTTGATGGTCATCTTTTTAAACATTGCTTTATCTTTCGCCCTTATTAGTTTTTAAAATTTGACCAATATCCTCCAATAAAATATTACATTTAATGAGAACTTGAGTCGAGTATCTTCTATATGAGTAATTGAGCAAAAAACGTTGTTAAATTTGCTCAAGGAAGAACAAAAGAAGAATAGAAAGTTGTTTGAAATAATATACGAGGACTGTAAAAGTGATGAACCGGTACCAGGTAAATGGAGAGTCGCTCGGGTTTCGCGATGAGTACACGATGAGTCACTTTTTCGTAATCTCGTATAAATAGTTACAACAACATTTAGCCAGCAGAAAGGACTATTATAAATTCATCGCAGCAGCTCGACAAATCACGGCTTGTTGCTCATCCGCCGTTATTGAAATCTTGGATCGCATGAAAATGGAGGAGAACTGGACGCTTAAGGTAGTTCCTACGCTTGGTACTTAATTTACATAAGTTCGAGAAAAATCAGAGAAAATCAAATACTTTTCGATGGTATAACAATCTGAAAGAAATTCGTGCACATTAAAAAGAATAGAATGATCAGTTTTACATAATAATTATTCTGAAATGTTATTAACAAAAAAGAAATAAATTGTTAAAAAAAAATCACGAAAACCGAACTTTTTTTTAAATTAAAATAATTTGTTCATTTTTTTGAATACGTATGAATTATTTCAAATTTTTTAATTCAATTAAATTTCGTATTTTCCAAGATATTTTATCCATATAAAAAACAAAAAAATTTAAAGTGATTTAAAAAATCTAAAAAAATTCATGCGTATTCAGAAAAATTAAAAAATCATATTTATTGAAAACAAAAGTTGGCTTTTCGGGAAACTCAATAACTTTTTTTGTCAATTTATTAATAACATTTTTCAATAATTATTATGCAAAATAATTGTAGCATTGCCTTGAATGTGCATGATTTTTTGTCATTTTCATATCATGGAGAAGTGTTTTTAAATTCTATCTTACTTTTCTCGAACTCATGCCAAATAAATACCAGGCACAAGAATGACCTTAAGTCCCATGTATAGCTTCAAAGATCCAGATAAAGGCTAACGAAACCGCAACTATCAAAACTATGGTTAACTCTTTGTTTTCACCTTTGTTAGCCGCTACATAATAAACTGAGAAAAAAAATCGTTAGAGTCAACAAAACGTGCGTTTGCCAGCAGCGAAAAGCATATTTTCTCGATTGGACAAAATATTGGCAATTTTGATCGAAACATTTATTAATGGCATCAACAGCCGCTTCGATCAATTGAATATTTCTTTCGATCAAAGTAATATTTCTTTCGCCGCCCGCAAGCGCACGTTTCGTTGGTTCTGACATTTTTTTTCTCAGTGTACAGAAGTGAATGAGCGATGCAATTACAAAACAGCACTGACTCATCTATGAATGTTAAATTGCACACGATAACTGACAAAAAATAAGGAGCCAGAAATCAGCACAAAAATGTAAATAACATCTATGTTCATGAACAATCAAAAAATTGTAAATATTTTGTCATACTTACAACTTTTCATTCATATTAAAATCATGTTAAATTATTAGTTGTGATTTAAATTATTCGTAAATAATCCATAGCTATTTAAAATTTTGAGTATGCGTACGTCGTATATTTTTTCTTATCGTTACGTTAATTCTCTGATTGTATTTGGCGATTTTGGCTATGGCTAAAAATCCTATTAGTTACATTTAGCCAGCAAAAAAGACTTGTAAATTCATTGCGACAGGTAGACTAATCATCTATACGGCTTGTTGCTCATCCGTCGTTATTGGAATCTCGAACCCCATGAAAATTGAGGAGAACTGGACTCAGTTCTCGAGCAAATGGGATAACTTGGAAGATCCGGATAGAGAGCAACGAAACCGCAAGTATCAGCCATGGTCAACTCTTTGTTTTCACCTCCGGTTCGTTAGCCGTTACGCAATACGGAGCCGAATGAGCGATGCAATTACAGAACAGGCGCAGTGCCCATTACGTGATTTTCCCGACTCGATTATCCGCCGCAACTGCTTTACTTTCATTCGTGTTTTGTAAATCGCTCCATTATCCAACTCAGAAATTGCTCGCTTTATTTCGTCGATGGTTGAGAAATTAATTCTTTATCATTGTACTTTTTTAACACTGATTAAATCGTATGATTTTCTTGCTTTTTATCTTTTATGAAGTGTACGAGAATTACGAAAATTTGTATATGAATTTATTCGTAATAATCTGGAAATGAATATGAGTAATTACCCACGAGCTATGAAATTATTATAACAATCTCAGATTAAAAATTACATGAAATAATGAATCTTTAAAAAACAATTGGAAGAAATGTTGATAATTGTTTTTGTAATACTGCCATTTCCGCTACTTTTCGCAGAGCAAACAAAAAATACGGAAAATTTGATTATATAATATATATTATAATAAAATCAGTAGTATAACGATTATTTATCCACTTTATATTAATTATTTAAAAAAGTGATGTACAACTTAATTTTGGAAATTTTTGCTTTCATGATACTTGCATGAAATTATATTTATAAAATGACAAAAAGTAAATCTACCGAATATTGCCAAGAGCGTATATTGCGATCGTTACATTTTTATAATGTTAATAACAATACTTCGATGCACTGAATCATAACCGTTTGAATACAATTCTATTCGTGATAGTGTGGAAATGAATATGAGTAATTTAAAGTAATACAAAAATTGGAAGAAATGTTGATAATTGTTTTTGTAATACTGCAATTTCCGCTACTTTTCGCAGAGCACAAAAAAAATACGAAAAATTTGATTATATAATATATATTATAATAAAATCAGTAGTATAATGATTATTTATCCACTTTATATTAATTATTTAAAAAAGTGATATACAACTTAATTTTGGAAATTTTTGCTTTCATGATACTTGCATGAAATTATATTTAAAAAATGACGAAGAGTAAATCTACCGAATATTGCGATCGTTACATTTTTACAATGTTAATAACAATACTTCGATGCACTGAATCATGACCGTTTTAACACGAATCGCAATAAATTTATTTAACTGGTGTCGGGATATCCGGTAATAAATATCAAATGGAATATTCGGCAATAAAAGAGCTGTAAATAATGGGCGAATGATATGAAAAAGGAAAATATAAAGAAACGCTCGACGTTTCAAAATATCATCAACTTGATATTTCGCAATTTCCCTCAATAACAACATCCGTCCAACTTTCACGATTGTCGGTCGCGATAGACGCCTGACACGAACAAGTTTTCGGATCGTGAGCATCGGTACAGCCGACGGAAAGTCGCCGAGGCCACAGCCACGGAAAGGAAAAGCCACCGCAACCATCATTACCGAAAATTCGCAATAACATCTTCCGCGTTTCACCATTATTTTTATTGTCAAACAACAATATGTATCCAGAAAGAAAATCAATTGTAATATAAGTTCCAATGACCCATAATTATTTTTATTTTCGAGCAATAAAATATATCCATCAATAAGATCGCTCATATTATTAAGGTCATTAATTCATAACCGTTGTAATAATTTTAAATAATAAAACACGGATACAACATATAATCTCGCACATAATAATTCGTTTATTTGTGTAGAGATTTTCGTCATTACTTTAATTGCCTTATGAAGAATATATATGTTCAATCGCCTAAAGTAAAAGAACCTTGCATATTGCTTCCTGATTATTTTCACCTTTTTATAAATTTAGCACTCTGAGAAATTATGTTCATTAATTTTAGCTTTATCATAAAGAAGGCTTTGTGAAGAGTGGGAAATAATAAGGAGGTAATATGCAACAGTCTGTTTTGGATCCTTGTTTCAAATGAATTTGAAAAACCGAACTTTAGGAAAATTTCTGGCACGAAATAATATCAACAAATTCAAATGTTTGTATAATCCGAATCGTCTTTTCAATTTTCACTAAATTATGTATCATCATTAAATATAATTTCATTTACATGCAAAATGTTACATACAAATATTACCAAGAATTCTTCAACAAAACATTATTAATTAAAGAAGAAGCAATTTCAATTGTTTAGAAACACGAAATATTGTGACAAGATTATAACTGAACAACAAATGTATATTTATCATAACACTAAATAAAAATAAAATCCAAATAGACCGTAACATTATTAGACCACGAAAAATAAATTTGCAGGTCTAACGGAGGCGGAAAAAAAGTGTGTGGGTTATAACTAAAAATGGATATTTCCACACAAAAATTCACCTACACACCGATTTCGATTTTTTTCAGGCCTATCCGCAATAATACTGTTGTATCGGTGATAAAATAATGCTTATCCTCGATGGGTTCTTGTATAAATTGACATTGGTTCTGAATGTTTCTAGCTTATTGGCAATACTGTTAGACTAATTATGTTATACGGATGAAAATAGTGTTTGTGGTGCGTGTGGGTGGTTGGATGGGTGCGGGCGTCCATGCGTACGTGCGTTACCCGAGTTTTATCGAGCCACAAGCGTGGCCTTGGTATCCCATAGTTACTCAGCGAGCAACTACTCGTTGTAGTTCGCCGATCCCCCAAAGACCATGATTACTTAGATAGTGAAAGGTTCTCCACGTCGCGACTAGCCAACCGAGCGAGGCAAAGAACGAAAGACCCTGGGCTTCTCTTTTCCCCCAGTTATTTTATATAAATTATAGCGATTCACTGCACAATTCATTCTCATGCCGATACATTCTGCGAAATAAATCGACTTGCGTATTTTTTTTATTTTTTTTTATTCTACAATGAAGTAGAATTCTCATACTTTCGACCAACTGTTACAACACCGGAACCGCGAGATCGATGACTCATCGTGACTCACTAAGCTTCAGAACACAACGCGTTCTCCATGTCATTTATAATCGCCTCTCATTATCGATTATCAATTTCTGGGGCAAATATTACTTGAACTTGGAGCGAGAATTTCTTTGCCAGAGACAAAAGCTCATTTTATCGTGGATGACGATATCGTGAAAAATTTTGGAAAATTTAAAAGAAGGTTGAAATCCATTTACGTGAATTTTTGAAATTATTCTGGTTTATTTGAAAAGGCTGATTTTTGTGGTTGCTTCAAAGTGAGAACTATCAATGCATCGTTCTTGGAAATACTTATATTGTTACAAGCTAATTCGGATTAGCTACATTAAAAATAATTAACGTACATATAAAATAGTTAATTGCTCTTTAAGAGTCACCACGATGTTCGAAACACTATGAATTTCTCGTCGCAGTAACAGATTTTTTAGAATACACATTTAAAAATGTTCAATCTAAATATCTGAAAATTTATTTTATAAGCCACTTCGTGATATTCATCGTACAATCAATTGAAAATTTTTACAAGTTACTATAGTTAATATAACAAATCTGTACGTAATATAGAAGTAATATTCTAGAAAAATAAAGACGGGTGTGTGAATAGCACTGCGTTTGAATAGGAATATTCAATTGGACATGACTTTACGAGAAAAAGAAACTAGGAAACTTGAAAACGAAAATTTAAATACGCCGATATTCATAAACAATAAGAAACTATGAATATTTTTTTATGCTTCGAATCAAGGAATCATGTTTGAGTATAAAAATATTAAATTACTAGTTATGAATTCAATGATTGATAAATAATTCATAATTATTGAATTTTAATTATGCGCACATCCGTAAATTACCTTTGATCATTGAGTTAATTCTTCGATTGTATTTGTCGATACTTTATTGGTCGAAAATCTTATTGGACAAAATGTATCGCGAGTATAAATGGATTTGCTGTGATTGAACAGGACATCGCTGAGCTTTTATTGCGTAGCATGCAATCGAGTTGAGGAGTGTCACATTGACAGTGATCCAGATTCATCGTTGCCGTTTCGAGGCAGTGAAAGAGAAGGTAACCAAGTAACGCATTTCAAGTACATTCCCATCGACACATTCACCTTAGTATATACAGCTGTACGAAACAATAATATTACTGTTTACGATAGTACAAGCGGGAGAATGTGCTTTAGTACCTCATGATCATGCGTCAGCGTTATACTTCCGTTCATAGGGGCAAATCATTTTCTTCATCGATTTTGCTTCCTCATAAAGAAAGCTTTATTTTCATGAAATTTTTTTTTTAGACTTTAATGTCATGATACTTAAAATGCCCCAAACGTAAAAATAAATTATTCCGGAAAAAATTGGTATATGGATGTGTAACTGTTGTTACACCCAGAGAAATGGGTGTGAAGGGTTTATTTGAATCGATTATAGGGTGTATTTGAAATAAATAAAATTTTAGTCAGATCAAATAGAGCTTATTTCGATCAGATGAAATTTTATTTACATAAAATAATGTTTATTTCGATCAAATAAAATTTTATTAGGCTGGCTATTAAATAAATTATTTATTTAATAGCCTAATACTAATACCTAATACAAATACTAATAGTATTTTATTCAACCGAAATAGACTCTATTTGATTGAAATAAAATTTTATCTGATCGAAATAGACTCTATTTTATTGAAATGAGATTTCATTAATTCCAAATACACCACATAATTGATTCAAATAAACTCATCAGACCCATTTTTCTGGGTTTAGGGCGTTGAAAAACTAATTGACTATAATTAAACAACCGTTTAACCGATTTGGATTTGGGAGTTGGAATTTAGCACACAATTGAAGTAGTAGCTATTTTTTATTATCCTAATTTTTTCACTAAATGTATACAAAAATTTATATGTAATATATTTTTTAATTCTTTCAAAAGAGGACATGTACGCTAGAAATTTGGTAAAATTCCAGTTATGCTACTAAATAATTCTGTACAAGTGCAGGTGCATTCAATGTTCCATTGAATTTAGTTGAAATTAGTAAATCGGTTCCGATATTATGGAATTTTGAGATTTAAAAAAATGACAATGTTCTATTGACTCGCCCAAATTGTCTATATCTATAAAAATGGGAAAATCATCACTTGTATTAGATAACACAGTTTAGTGAAGATCTTGTGTGATGAACTTTAGTTTATATATGCAGAACAAAGTAAAACGTTGTTTTTTCACTATTTTTACTTTTTATTTCAATCTCATTTTACACGTCTAAATTTATTAGCCGTGGAATAATACATAATTCGTGTGGGCTGAAGGTTAAGAAAAAAGGCGGAGTTTTTCGAGTCACAAATCCATTATTGTCGCTGACGATTCTAACTGGTTTTCAATGAATCAGCGAGCCATTGGGCTTTTCCGTAATTACCGCCGTATGTTATCCATCCATGCATGTACATAATTATTTCCCTACGTTTAGCGTATGATCCTGCCGACATTTATGAACCATTACCTGCAGTTAACTTTTTCTCGCTCTATCTACAAATCGATTGATTCCTTTTGAAAGTTTACTAGTTCCCATTCGCTACTTTCGCCTTTCCGTGGGTGTTCAATATTCCTGTAGATATGCCTTAACTATGCAATTTTACAATGACGCACATGAGGGTTATCGCTATAATAGCCGCATTATGAGTCAACGATTATTTAAATGAAAACACGTGCGTTCTAATGAAAAATCATTTAAAACAATTTTTTTAAACATGTTTCAAGGACCGTCGAAAATTTTGAAAAAACACTCAATTGGAAAAAAATTAAAGTCAATCCGGTTCATTTTTGTTGTGTGCTTTTAAATACTTTCAAGGTTAACGAAGATTCCATTACAACTTGTAAGTTTTCGAATTTTCCAGAGAAGAAATTCTATGTGAAGGTTTATCAAATAATGCGTGGAATAAAGATTGAAAAATAGAAGGTTTTGCCCTCGATTTTTCAATTTCCATTTGGTAGGGAATTTGGTGGCCCAGTCAGGCTTAAGCATGGCACCAAGGAAACAAATCAATAATCAGTGATCCCCATTGTGCCCCATCCGTAATAAATGGATGGGGCACAATGAGCTATTTTCAGATAGATTTTCAAACTAAGTTTTTATACATCCTTGATAATTTGAAATTTATTATTACCCGGCTCAGCGCGTAGTCAAAGGTTTAATGGAATCGACGAAACGTTTATTCTGTCATATTGTGCTTTTACTAACAATACAAACAAATCAAAGTGAAAAGACGCTCACTGTTGCCCCTTTTCCCCTACAATTCTTATGTGCATGCATCATTCCCTGTCATTGAATCGGTCTAATGTGTGTCATAACCCCAATTTCATTGCAAATTATAAACCATATCATAATTTTTTTAGTTCCTCCTTTGATTTTCATTTAAAAGACGTATCATTTGATCGTTATTAACGCCCAACGTGACTTTATTTACTCTCTATTAATTTATGTTGCCGCGTATGATATCAACTGAAATAAGTAGTTTATTCCCACCATTATGTTTCCCACTGTGTGTTGATATATAGTGAATCATAATGCGGAAGTCTCAGCAGCCGTAAGTATAGGATGTCCCGCTTCGTCTTCTCTTTTCTTAGTTCCTGTTCCCCTTTTGACTTTTATTTACAAAAAAGCCTCAATCGATCTCATGTACCGTCAATTTTTTATTAATTTCTCGTTGTATCAATTTTTTTTCCCCGTTTCAATTTTGATCCTTGATGGAAAATAAAATAAGCAGCCTTGCTGTCTTTTGTATTGCCAATACAATAATGTGTTGGCATTATATGTGTTATTATATACACAACCTATAAATACAGCGTGTAACGCTTTATCTTTTTTTTTTTATACTTCCTGTTCCCCTTTTGACTTTTATTTACAAAAAAGCCTCAATCGATCTCACATACCGTCAATTTTTTTATTTATTTCTCGTTGTATCAATTTTTTTTCCCCGTTTCAATTTTAATCCTTGATGGAAAATAAAATAAGCAGCCTTGCTGTCTTTTGTATTGCCAATACAATAATGTGTTGGCATTATATGTGTTATTATATACACAACATATAAATACAGCGTGTAACGCTTTATCTTTTTTTTTAATACTTCCTGTTCCCCTTTTGACTTTTATTTACAAAAAAGCCTCAATCGATCTCATATACCGTCAATTTTTTATTTATTTCTCGTTGTATCAATTTTTTTGACCAGTTTCAATTTTAATCCTTGATGGAAAATAAAATAAGCAGCCTTGCTGTCTTTTGTATTGCCAATACAATAATGTGTTGGCATTATATGTGTTATTATATACACAACATATAAATACAGCGTGTAACGCTTTATCTTTTTTTTTAATACTTCCTGTTCCCCTTTTGACTTTTATTTACAAAAAAGCCTCAATCGATCTCATATACCGTCAATTTTTTATTTATTTCTCGTTGTATCAATTTTTTTTCCCAGTTTCAATTTTAATCCTTGATGGAAAATAAAATAAGCAGCCTTGCTGTCTTTTGTATTGCCAATACAATAATGTGTTGGCATTATATGTGTTATTATATACACAACCTATAAATACAGCGTGTAACGCTTTATCTTTTTTTTTCTCATACTTCCTGTTCCCCTTTTGACTTTTATTTTCAAAAAAGCCTCAATCGATCTCATATACCGTCAATTTCTTATTTATTTCTCGCTGTATCAATTTTTTTTCCCCGTTTCAATTTTAATCCTTGATGGAAAATAAAATAAGCGGTCTTGCTGTCTTTTGTATTGCCAATACAATAATGTGTTGGCATTATATGTGTTATTATATACACAACATATAAATACAGCGTGTAACGCTTTATATTTTTTTTTCTTTCATACTTCCTGTTCCCCTTTTGACTTTTATTTTCAAAAAAGCCTCAATCGATCTCATATACCGTCAATTTTTTATTTATTTCTCGTTGTATCAATTTTTTTCCCAGTTTCAATTTTAATCCTTGATGGAAAATAAAATAAGCAGCCTTGCTGTCTTTTGTATTGCCAATACAATAATGTGTTGGCATTATATGTGTTATTATATACACAACATATAAATACAGCGTGTAACGCTTTATCTTTTTTTTTTTTTTTTTTTTTTTCATACTTCCTGCTCCCCTTTTGATTTTCATAAAAAGATAAAGGAAACTGTCGAGTACTCGAGACCTCCATTATCAACCTGTAGGGGCAATCCATGAAGCATTGCATACATATCCACTTTCCCTCGACAAAGTGCATAAAGAGCAAAGAGGGAAATGGTCGTCGTGTCCGGTTCTCGAGCGCAAAGCCAGTGGCCCGTGACTTAACATATCGACTGCTACTCCGATCCCACAGTTCTACGGAAGCCCACCAGCTGGTCGTTTAATCAGCTGGTTACATGCCGATCCTCTCCACTTTCTACGTAATACTATCTGATATGTGTCACAAACCACTGACGATAAATCTTAACGATACACAGACTTTTTGTTGTCGTAAACTCGAAGTGCCACTTTTTATTATAAGTAACAAATCTGTTATTACCAATAATATTATTATTATTTTCAATAATAATAATATTATTGGTAATTGATATTAAAACAAGATTTATTTGTAAATTTACTGTTTTGGTTTTGGGACGAAAAATATATTGTTAAATAAAAATACAACATATTCAACAAATTGCTTTTTTTTAAACTGGAAAATAATATCGGCATTTTGAAAAATGAATGACAAAGTTCTGCCGACGTTAAGGATCAAAATCTTATATTGTAAGAATTGAAATTTCTATTTTGTTCTGATTGTGTAGACATGTTTCATTCAGCAGAAATTGTAACATCTTAAAAGTCAATCGATAATCATTTGCTCAATCCTAACATAGTTTATTTATTAATATTTATAAATACATGTTTATTGTGTGAGAAGTTTTGAAATATAAATGAAATTTCATTTCTGTTCGGATTCTTTAAAGATCGTTCAGTCTGCAAAAATGTGAACCTGTTTATCTCGACTGAGAGTGAAATGAACAAAGGATAGCACTGAGCTCCTCCTTGCAAAACTGTAACATCACGATGCAACCGCAGATGAGCGAAAGTATTGCATAATCGAAAGGAGGGAAGCTAGAAAAGATTGGATGAAAAATGCTCGAGGTCGCTGAAAATTCGATTCGGTATAAAAGTGCGGCTATAGTACAACAACTGATATTGTAGTATATACTAAAGTGTATCATTTTATAGTGCACAATACTCTTGCTGCACAGTGAGTCACTCGTTTACAAGTTGAGCAATAATGAAAAGCCAGCCACGACGTCATTTACTTTGCTTATTATTATGATTCCTTTCTGCACCCTCTACGTGACGTAGACACGTGTGTTTACGAGCCGCTTCGTCTTATCGCCAAATAGCTGATACAGTTGTTGAATAATTTTCCTATACTTGAAGAAATCGTGTGAGTCCTATAAAGAAAACTATAAGTGACAACGGTTAATTTACTACCACGATTGATAAATTTAATACACAAACTACATAAATTATGGTAACTATTAATTAATTATTGACCCTGCAACTATTTTCATAATTTCTATTTATTTATTGTTTGGCTATTTAATAAATACTGTAATTAATGTAGTAAAGTTTACTGTGAAATATATTTAAGGTTCTTTAAACCTATTTTTTATAAATGGGATCATGGATACAATTTTAATATTATAAGTGATTACACTTTTAATTGTGTTCAAGGGAACTATTTTTATAGTTATCGAAAGTTTTCCCGATCATTTCAAAGTTCAGATTATTTACAAACTCTTGTAAAGTGAAACTAAACTTTAATGCAACTATGCAGCAACTGTTCGGAAAAAGAAACTTTCTTGTTTGTTTATGAGACTATTTTTTAAATAACGTTAACTAATTGATAGTTGCAATTACTGTTTTTTTTTACTATAAAAATTGTCGCAGACATAGCAATTAAAGGTAATCGAAACCATCGTAATTATTAAATTGTGCTATGAAATTCATTCCATGGAACCCATGATTTATATAATTTATTATATAATTAACGCTATAAAAAAATTAATTATAAGAACAGCACATTTTCTGAGCGTGCTGAACGATATGTTTTCGTTCAGTACCAAAAAATCATAAATGCAGTTGCACCTATTTCATTGTTTTAATGTTAAGATAAAATTGGAAATGAAAGACCTTCCCTTTCATTTCCAATTAAACTCAAAAAACCGGATCTTTTTTTGGCTCGTGTACTTTCCAAATTCAGTAGGATAAATCGACCGATGAATGGACAATTATCCAACCAAAAAACCCGGTAAATAGACGTTTTTTTTACTGGTACTGCTGGTTCGCGTCTATCCACTAACTCGTTGACCCTACGAAAATAATATAAAACTGTCCCTCATGCAGATAATTCATGAAACGCCATGGATTTCCGGAAATCAGACCGCATTTGTCTGAGATTTTATTAATTTCCATTATTATTCATTATAATATGCAATTTTCCCAACGTGATACGAATAACTGTACCATACATGCGATCTGGAATAACAAGCCGACAGAAGAGCTATGTCAGCTCGTGGAGCCTTTTTAATTAGCAAGGTCAACGTGACTCGATTCACTATTAGTAGACGGAGGAAAGGGGAGGCTGATGGCTGATTTTTTTTTTCTTTTTCAGGTTATACTAATTATGTTCTCTTAAATAAAAAATAGCCGACTTCATTATCTGGGAAAGTTCATTCTATTGTATAGAAAAAAAAAAAATTAAATTCACGAACCTGTCATGGGAGGAGAGAAGAGAGAGGGGAGAGGAGATTTTTTTTTTCTTTTGCAGGTTATACTAATTATGTTCTCTTAAATAAAAAATAGCCAACTTCATTCTCTGGGAAAGTTCGTTCTATTGTATAGAAAAAAAAATTGAATTCAAGAACCTGGCGTGGGAGGAGAGAAGAGAGAGGGGAGAGGAGATTTTTTTTTCTTTTTCAGGTTATTCAATTATGTTCTCTTAAATAAAAAATAGCCGACTTCATTATATGGGAAAGTTCGTTCTATTGTATAGAAAAAAAAATTGAATTCAAGAGCCTGTCATGGGAGGAAGAGGGGAGAAGAGAGAGGGGAGAGGAGAGAGGGGAAGAGGAACCGGAGGTTGTTCTTGTGCAGTCACTCGATGGCTTAGCTCGCGACCTCACTTCTCACAATCCAATTATCTAATTTCCCTTGAATCGTCGCCCAACTGTCTGTTGTAACTTGCTCCGTCATTTATACATCCGTATATCAGAGAATATAGTTGGAGTGTCGGGACTTGATCAGGTAGGTCAGCCGACTACGTCCTTCGCATATCTCATTACAAATCGTAATGCGATATCAGGAATTTTATTCCACGAGCAGCCGAATGCTGCTTCCCCCTCAGCCAACGTTGCAAAGCATTGCAGACGATAGAAAAAAAAATTGTTATTCTTGTGAATAAATAAGAATTATTAATTCATAAAAGAAATGGAGCTGAGATAGTCTGTTAGATCCAGAGATAAGCACCATTTAAATAGAAAGGAATTTGAAAAAGTTATTATCATTCTGACTAATTAGTGGGCGGAAATAATTTATTTACGCATTCGCAATGATTATGAATAATTAAGTCTATGATTTTACAATATATTATCATATTTTATAAATGAAAATATTTATAATTTACACGGAGAAATCAACACTCATTAACTTGTTATTGTCATAAAAGAATGAAATAATAATGCATTTAAAGGGACTGTGTCACTTAAAATTGGTAAAAATTAAATGCCACTACAATTATATTTGCGGAATGTTTTATTTTGATTAAAATTTCTACTAAGTATTGAAAGCGAGACATTTGTGAGCAGAATTTTACTTTTAATTCAGTTCATCATTGCAAATATCATTTCCGATTTGCAAAGTATTTCCACTGATTAAGATACAAAAGTGAATAACATTTAAATAAGTCTTTCGCCTTTTGCGTTTACCCAGTACAAGCTTTTTTTTTATCAGCGTTAAATATTTCATATGTGAAACGACAGCACCGTTTGATTTTTTATGCTATGTATACAATTTTTCTTAACTAGTTGCTCGAACACAAAAAAGATACATTTTCATTTTTATTTCCATGAGATTATAAAGATTTTTGGGCAAGATTTTACACAAAATTAGTGAATAATATTGCCAAGATTGAAATTAAAATACATAGAAACGAAACAAATATCGCATAACGATAATACGCAATGAAGTAACTATTATTTTTTAAAACTGCTACCGAATAAACTATCCAGCTGATGCATCTCAAATTTGGATAGAGCATAATTTATAACATTTTCTATCATAGCTTTCTATCATTCCTCTCTATGTTTGTCTATTTTTTGATAAAAAATTATTAAATTTTTTTTCGGATATAAAACTTTTGTTTTCTACAGTTTGCCACTTACATAATTTTTAAAATTTTAAGAAAGCATCCGAACATACTTTACATAATAATAACGCAAGTGTTTATCAATATTTTTCAATGAAAAAAAATCCAAAGTCGACAACAGTATGTATTATTTACATGTAAAATGCTGATCTTGTAATAACAATGATGTCATCAGAAAAAATATTCAAAACCAACCAGTTATTTTGGCCTTACGAAAACCCCTTAATGACTAAGTCAGTTATTTCTAACGGAAGAAAATATAAAGTCAAGTAACTATAGCTTATTTACAGTTACTGATCGCGTTTCCATTTGGATTCTCGGAAACATTGTAAATGCTTTGGCACTAGCATTAATTTCGTCTTGTCTTAAGGATCTTCTATATTTCTTGGAATGTTGACCTTTCGGTAATTCCGTCTTCAGTTGATACGTCACAATGCTATCGTCCCATCGTCGTCGAGCCAACGGTACTCGTTAGCTTCTTGCACTTTTTGATTATAGCGACCGAAGAGCTTAAGGCTACGCAGCTTCCGGTTCGCTCATTGTGCGAAAAACTACAATTAAATTCACGAGTCTCCCGCGGTGTTTTCCCGCGCTCTTTCGGTGCAATGCGAGCATGATGCATACTATATATTATCGTTTAAGATAATTTCCGCGTTACAATATCGTTTGCTGAGCCATTGAGCATCAAATTTCCGTCTCACTTTGTGTATTTTTTTCTCAATATTAATTTTATTATTTTGGACCGAAGGAAACGATGAAAAAAAATTAATCCTGTCTCTCTTATCTAAAGTCCTCGACTCCTCAACGTTAATAAATTCCCTATATTCCAGGTCAATTAACAGATCTAATCGAATTATTTAAATGCATGAAAGAAATTCAAACAATTTCACTAGAATCTCCAGGTATTGTTAATACCCATGTTAATAGGTCAAATGGTGGTAAAATATACAAGCTCTATTCTAAATCTTCTGAGATGTTGATTTTCTCATTATTATTACATGAGTAAATTTCTCTTGCTGAAAGCTGTAGGTCTTACAGGTCAAAGAAAAAGAAATGTTGAAAGCATGCGACCAATGATGATCAGATATCTCTTGGATATTAAAGATCGAGTAATGAGATGTTATGAGTGATTCTTGCTCAATTGTAACTTTCAATTCTATGGTAAATATCTTCTTCAGGTAATTTATTTCATTATCGTAAGAATATTATGAAAAAATTAAGGAGGGTTACAATTAAAAAATATTTAAAAGCCGCAATTAGATGAAAATTTACAAAATTTACAAAATTCATTTGCTCAATTAAAGTTAATAATTAAACAAAAAAACGAAATTGTCGGAAATCCAATGTTCAGAATTGGTACAAACTTTATGAAAAAATTGTCTTTTTTTTAAATAAAAAAAATGACTTTGAGAATGACAATGAATAAATAATTAATGCTCAATATATTTGATTTGGAATTACTATTAATGATGAAGGCAAAAACTGGATGATTTTATTTATGAATTTGTGACCAAAAATAACCGGAATAAAACCCCACATTAAAGAGAAAAAATATGAAAAATGCTTGAGTTTTAAAGAAAAGTTGACTTTTCTTTTTTTGACCTCCAAAGTTGACTACACTAGTAAAGTGAAATCTCTTCAAATTTATTTAATTTTACTATCTTATTATTAGGTAAAATATACATTCTACTAGTATACCCATCTTTTTTATCAGAATATAAAATAATTTTTATATGATTACAATTATTATTAGCGTCAGTTCACACTTTCACGGGTAGTTTTGTGAAAAAAAAGGATCATTACCAAACCAGAGTAATTCTTCTGGTGCGTGAATTATTGTTGAAAATTCTTTTTAATAACTATTAAAAAAATGTCTGTCACCAGAAAAATAAGCTGCTCGGCAGACAATTTTGGTTGATGGCGAACGATGAAAAAAAATGTGAACGTAGCCTATGGTTATATATATCAAGAGACGCGGTAGCGTCGCGACGCCAAGTATTAAAAAAAAATATATATCTGGGCCTTGTTATATAAGGTTGAGATGGATGACCGCCGATAGCCGATCATCCATCTCAACCTCTACAAAATTCAACCACAGCGTCAAAAACACATTTGTTATGTAAGATCCAAGATAGTAAAGTAGCTTAAGAAGTGACTTTTAGCGGAATACCAGAACTCTCATGGAATGTGACCATGTGACTATCTTTTCTCCTTTTAAAGAGGAATTTCTGTCTAGTAAATAACGTCTCGGCCCGATTATTCTTTGCAATTTCAATATGCAACAATATTTTTTTGTTGCAGTCATGTCTCGATTTTTATTTGGAAATAATACATATTTGTAATAAGCGATTTTAATTATAATTGTATAAGGAATATTATGGTTTCAACGTCTTAACTGTGAGGATATTACACGACTTTAGACGTTCGACAAGAACTCCTGTTAATGACTATACGATGCATTACCCAACTTCGTAAAAGTGTATTAAAATGTATTGAGCAACGTCGTTTTTTGTCACAGTTGACCTAGTCGCGAGCTCGCTCAATCGTTCATTCCATCGTTGCTTGGCTTATTTTGTTTTCTTATTCCCAGACGAATTTCGCATTCAGGTCATCGAGAAATCGGCCTCTCGCTATTACAAGACAATGACAAAATGGCATTGGCACTTCTAGTTAGAGAAAAATATTATAATGAACTCAAAGTACTAATGATTTGACCACAACAAGGAAAACCCTCTTTATCATTGATTGACAACCATTCGATCGTTGACTAATAGACACACAATTTAACAACGTTGAAAAATATAGTCCTATTGGGTATTTGTTTCTGTAACCTCACATTTTACTTGATTTATTTGAGCAAAGTACAGGTTTTATTATTGTATTCAGGAAATATTCTTGGTTCACAAAAAAATGACTTTATATGAGTTTTAAACTTCAAGTCGCTGTGAATTTATATAATAAACTCGGCTGTTTTAAGAATATTTCAAAACTGATAAATTTCTGCTTGTAGATATTTATCTAAATAATTGAATGATAATTTTATGTCAAGAATTGAAAGATAGACAAATATATTTAAAAATGTAAGTTTGAAAACAATTTAAAAGAATAAAAAATGTTTACATCACTATGTATTACTCTTAAACGCATCGATACTCATGTAATGTGTATATAAAAAAAATATTGCGAAGATGGCTTAACAATTTTTTATCTCTAAATACACTCCAAACGCCTTGTAAAATTAGTGAAACGATCTTTACCCCTTTTTCAGCTGCATAGAGTCTCGAAAAAAGAATTCTTAACCCCCGGACCTCACAATAAATGTTATTTCAAAAATAATAACATTTTATTCTATTCAGGCTCTGGTCCCGCAGATTCCTACAGTAAATGTTGCTCGATAAATGTAAATTTCTTTTTATTCTACGCACCTATTGCAGATTCTACTTTGCACTACTAAACCAAATTGGTTTTTGAAAATTCAGAATTCATTTGCTAAACTCTGTCCAGTTCAAGACATATTAGGAATTTTCATTTGAATATCCCTATAATAAATATTTTTTTCTCCGATAATTGATATAACAATAAAATTAATTATAATGTATAATAATTCAATGATCATTCCTATTTCATCTACAATAATTTTGTTTGAAAACCCTCTGAACACTCTGCAAAATATGTAAAAATATATTCATCCCATTTTGAATTACAAAAAATGCCAACAATGAAATTCTTCCGTCCCGTGAGCCTTCACAATAAATTTTGCTTAAAAAGCTGAATATAAAAAGAAAGAAATACTACGTTTTCCTGGATCGAGCATCCGGAAACACGTACGTTGCTATTGTCCTATTCTTTACGAGACAATCGTCGCATTTCGCATTGTGTACTTTACGTTACTTTACTACTGCCGTATTCTGTAAACTATACTATGCATGCCTATGTTTGCATACGCCGGCATCGTATGCATAAGTTCGAAAGAGTCTTCCACTCATTGTACTGTCGGATATTTCGCACAAATCGTACGTGTCATATAAGAAGTAAATTTGGCCTCCTCTTTCAATTTATAGTCTAATCAACTCTACAACTCCTCTGGTAGCATTTCCTTTTTCCTATAGTAAATTTACTGGTCTATTCCAGAAACGATGATCAACTTAAGAGTGAATTTACGTTTGGAAAGCGCAAGTTAACAACGCGTGACATAAAGTGCTCGTATTGTCACGGCGCAGCTTCCGTACTATACAAAATTACACGTTTTATTGTGTTTTTTCTTTTAATAGTACATTTACATCTATTTCATGAATTGCCTCCAAGCACGCCAAACTATTTCACCAAAACGTATTTAAATCACTTAATAATAAAACATAAATCCATTACTACATAAAAATATACATATTGACACTAATTGCCATCTAATATTTTATAAATTATTTACTTAAATTGAGCTCTGAGATATTTCACCAAAATTCGTCTGAATAACAGAATAATTAACTACAAATAGATTACTGATAAAAAATTGGAATACTGAAATTATTTCCATTTTTATCTAATATCTTATGAATTATTTGCTGAAATTTATTCCAAAGATATTTATTTATTCTACATATTTTCATTGGTAAGAATAGGATTAGTTAATTCTTAAGTTGCTCAAATTTAAATAAACATATCAACCAAGAATCAACTAATAAATGGAGTAAATATGGAATAATATATAAAAATGAAAATATGAGGAAAATAATCAATATTCAATCGGCAATTTAATACTGTAGAGATTTTTTGACTAAACCTTTTCTTAATAATTCTGTGTAAAACGAATTTCAATTCTGAAGCTCCTAGAAAAAATATTATGCGTCAAAGCTTCCAAACATATGGTCGAATGTGAATATCTGATAAGGAGTTAAAAATACCTCAGCCAGGTTGAACAGATATTCGAAATGTCATTTCTGATATTAAATACACCGAATTGCAACGTTTACGTGTGTCTCTAGGTCTTATCACACTCAATCCCTCGTGTATTATAGCTAGAATATTGCTAGGTTACGAAACGCTTATCGTGGTAGCTCGTGGAGACCGATACACACTGCGGTACATGTGCATACTATATATTACACAGTAACATATATGTATAACTCCTACTGCATAGTTGAGCGCCCGTAGTAAACTAGATTCGAGATCACGAAGGAGTCACAGTCGAGTTGCTTTTGGTTATTCAGGAGAACTTCACGTATAAAAATAACCACCGACAACTATATACACAAGCCTTATTTAAGTTTTGATTCACTCAAAAGAAAGTAAAAAAATAACAGTGCTCTGAGCTCATTCCCAGATAAATGCAAAATGTATTTAAGCGAGTTTTGAAAAATGTAATCTCCGATTATACAACGAGATACTTGAGTCACTTCCAAGTTCTACAACTTTTTCAATTATCATTCGATATTTTAGATAAAAATAAATAATTCAATAATGCACTTAGTTATTCCTCAACAATTGATTTTCAAGACTCGTTTGTAATTTCTTTTTGTTATATCTGTTAGTATGTATCCTAATAGTAGTTGAATCCTTAAATAATTAGAGACAACATCTTTTTTGTCCTAAACATGTTTCCTGATATTCTTGTTCCATAAAATAAGCTTATAATTGAAAAAATGTGGTCATCGATTATGCATCAAGATGGTTGAATTTTACGACACATTTTAATACACAATTTTATATCAAAGGGAATAGCTTCTAAACAGTGTATTTGAATACCCTTCTCAATTATATTCAATACTTGTTTGTCATTTTTATTTATTTATTGCTATTAGTACACATATTAAGTGTACCGTTGGAATTAAAATTTTTTAGGCAATATAGAACTGACGAATGGACTATTTATTTCTAGTAGTATTAAAAGAGTTTATTGACCACCAAACATAATGTTTTTCTATCGACATAATCGATTTCTATGCCAAAATGCCATCAACCGCAGCCTATTTATTTTTATAAAATACAAAATTTTATATCAAAATAAATAATCCCTTGAGAATCTATTTGAATACCGTTTACATTTTTCTCCAACACTTGTTTGTCATTTTTATTGTTATAGCTATTAGTACATATTTCAAGGGTACAGTTGGATAGTTAAACAATTAGAAACAAAGGGAAAAACGTAATTTATTGGGTGTGATGGCCGCGTGAGGAGACAAGTATGGAGGTCAAAAATGAGGTGACAGTTAAAGCACGGAAAGGCAGGCAGAGCGTGGTGCCGGGCATTGTCTTTGGAGTAACGTTGCCCAAGTGGCTTGTTTCCACGCTTTCGTGGCTTTCCGTGGAACGTGCGCAGCACTGCTCGTGCTCCAGCCTTTGCTGCGGCTGCTGCTACTGTTACTTACTACTGCATAGTTCACTTCTATTGTAAACCCGTTTATAGTATAGTAAAGAAGCAATACACAACCAAAGAAGAAGTGCGCTAATCGTCTGCCCGAATCTGATGCACACATTACACATACAAACGATGCGTATGCACATATTTCTCGTGTTTTCTACGCAGCATTGTATCTTCGGATACTAGAGTACAATTAGTCCTATTATTATGTGGAACGTGCGATTCTTCACGAGAAATTGGCCAACTCTACATTGTGCTATTCCAGAATACTGTTTTACCGTTTTATCTTCAACCCTCAATCGCAATTAACTTCTTTGTACGTAAGTGTTTTCATTACTCAATGTCAATGAGCTTAACTAATATTTTTCTGCGTTTGCAAACGTAATAAATCAACGATACTACTTTGAGTCATATCGAAAGCGAGGATATTTTCAAAAATCAGTTTTGTGCACAATTCTCTTTACATATAAAAAATTTAAGTATCTATTTCTTCTATTGATAAAATGTTCAACGTCTTTCCATCATTATCCAAAACAAACTGAGATAAGTTTCAGCCTTTTTTCGTTTCTCAATGTTTATAAAAATTGTATTCGGTTTTGCGAGTAAAAGCTTAGAAACTGTCTTTTAAACCGTTCAATTCTTCAAAATTATTATCAAGACTATTTTAGAGGCGAACTGGAGTCCGTTCAATCTTTTTGCTTCTCGATATTTAAAAAAAGTTAGTATCCATTTCGTGTAATATTGTTGAAGGATTCTTCTCGTGAAATGTTCAATTTCTGTCACTCATCGTTAAGAGATTTTTTAGACGAAACTGAGGTTAACGTTTTTTGTCCCCTGCAAATGGCAACTCGGTTTTTCTGCCTGCCTCAACGTTAATGACATTCGAAGGCTCGATTGGTGCAAAAAATTATCTGTAAAAAGCAGATGAATGTTATTTTAATCGGATAAAGATAAATACATGGAAAAATACAAGAAACTATTTAATCAAGAGATGTAAACAAAATTAATAGAGATTATACGATATAGTCTCTTCAATTACAAATAAAAAACGACAGTCACAAAATTTTATAGGTTATAGGTTAGAGCAATCAAATAGCAATCGAATGCGCATCTAGAATTTCACAAAATTCGCTCATATCTATAATTGCGGATAATTTGGTAAAACGGGAATTTAAAGTCGAAAGATTACACTAGTGAAAGCCTAAAGAACTTACCGATTAACCGATTGACGTAAACGAATTGCTGCGTTGCATAATTAAAATCTTTTCGAAGATTAAAGCGGTATCCAGTGGCAATAATCGGTCGTTAAGGAGGTTTGAGCTGTTCCCACAAGACGTAGGATTAAATATTTTTTATCGTTTCTACTACAGCGGAATTAACTCTCAGAAAAAAACCATTTGCAAAGAAACCTGCTTAACAACAACAAAAAATATTCATACCGAAGAATTACAGAGATTTTCACGAATTAATGGCAATTTGTAGAGACGTACATTTTTGTGCTGGTTTTGTTTCCAATACTAATTCGTAATCATTACTCAAATAAGAAAGTAGCAAAGCTTTTTCTCTTTCTCTACAAATTTTATACGAGTTTACCACCTAAATATTCGAAAGTGCTCACCCTTTAATAAATATTATAACTCTATGGTTATGATAGTTTTCTTTTGCTTTCTCAACAGGTTACAATTTTTTTTATCGACTAACATTATCAAGTGTATAAAGACTGAACTTTGCAATGCGCCTTTCGAGAGACACAATGAGCCATTTTGTATTAATATCCGTAATAAATTATGAATCAATCTTCAAACCCATTGAAAATGTACTTTTGGAAAATAAACTTTTTGATACTTGTTATTTATTGTGTGACACTCTTAGATAGATGTCAGACGTCTTAAAATTTAATGTTCACGCATTTATGTTAATACGTATGTTTCAGATTATCAAATAAGTTATAAATACTTAGTTAGCTAATTCTATAATAATCAATTGTTATTGATGTTTCTGTGACTTCAATACACGTGTTGCAGTGCAAATCACTTTTCGCTAGTGTTATTCAATACATGAAAGTTCACAGAAACGATTACAAAAAAAAATACATTAATCAACTTAGTGTGCAACTTTTCAATCTCCTTAAGGTGAAGTGACATAACGATAAGACTTTCATGTTTTCTCAATGTCTGTTTATATTTCGGATAAGAACACATTGCGTCCTGTGCAGGATAATTAAACGCATCCGAACCCTATTTTTCTTTGCTAATACTACTAATCTTGTCTGCGAAAATAGGGTAACTGTACTTTTCTGACTCGTCGTCAGGTGCTAATTACGGCTGCGATGTGCGCCTTTCCGAGACTGTGGACATTTCACGTAATGACGAATCATTAGTGTACGTTAAACACAGTTGTTCGTTCGATGATGCCACCTCTTTACTCGAATGATCAGTATTTACAAGCAAAATTAATTTGGAAAATGCATTTATCCATGTCATACTTAAGGAATTTCGCCTTAACCCTTTGCAGATCTCTACACAGAAAAAATGGCTTCGTTGGGCCAACTATTTCTTAGTTGAGTGAAAATTTGTTGCCACAACTATCCGAGTAGCCGGTGCACTGAGAGAAATAGATACTAAGATTTTTAATATCCGATATACTAAATATTATATACTATCGGGTAGTATTTGGATAGCACCGTGTATTGTGTGTATTGTAAGGGTTTATTATACGGAATGTACTTGGTACAATCAGATATAAACCATTACTATAATTATACTAACTGTTGCACGCCAGAGAGTGATCCCTATACGAAGCATCCAATATACTATTCGATAGTATATTTTTACTATCGAGTAGTATCTATTTCTCTCAGTGTGTGATATAAGTCACAATGACCTGATATAAGTCACATTTACCATTCCGACTTAGTTGACTTAGATAGGTTACACAACGAATTTTATTCGTGATCCAACTAAGTAAGATAGTTGGGGTCAAAATAGTAGTTTGCCCAACTAACTATTTACTTCAAGCAACGATCAGAGCCAACCACCTTAAAATAATTGATTTAACCAAATTATCGTCTATCTCTTAGAGAACTAATTGTAAGTCACTTGGTTGGGTCCAACTATTTTTTTCGTTACCGTAGCAAAGTCGTTTTTTTCCGCGTAGGAATAGGGATTTATTTAGGGTTTTGCGTTTCCTGCAGTTAGTTCACGAATTATTTGTTTAATGGTTTTAGGTGCATCCTCTGTCGGTCATCCCCGTTAAAATAAGTATGTCAAATTGTGATGATAAATTGATACATCTCAAAACGTGCCATTTTTGAGAAGCGGCAAAACAAAAAATCTTTAAAAATTTCTTATCGATGTTGAGATCAATTTTATACCAAGTTGTTTTTACTAATGTAAGCCGGATTTGTGACTTATCACAAATTTGTGACTTATTCAAAGCGCAATTTGTAATCCAATTTTGATAACTGTTTTTAGAAGATTTTGTGCTGGATTGAAAATCATACAATTTTTACATGCAGAAAAGTGGTTTAGAAGAATCCACCTTTGACTGTTGCATTTTTTTCGAAATATATGCAGCAATTTTCATTTCACAGCTTTTTGAATTGTTTCTTTTTGACACAACCTAAAACAACGATGAAATCGGAAGCCTTAAGCGATTGCTGTAGTTTCGTCATAATCTACAACGAGGTTCAAATTTCTCAGAATTGTAACTTTTATAAACAATGATGTTATTGCATTAACTTCAGCAAAACATAAGATCACCAATTCAAATTTTATGTATGCAATCAGTAGTAATTTAGCAATAATAGGTGCACACTTTTGTCATAATTTGATATGTTCAAATTGTTCCGAAATTTAACTTTTATAAGCTAATTGCTTCCTCATAATTATTGTTATTTTTTACAAGGCTCTGCGAGGAAGCAAAAATCGATGAACATTAGATTCCTCATAGAGATAGCTTTGTAAAAAAAACCCAAAAACTATGAGCAAGCTTGCCAAGTTCAAAGAAGTTTCCCAAAAAAATTCTCTCCGTGTGGATAATTTAACGACGAACACGAATGACCCATGCTCAGGGTTCACGGACGCTGAAAACAAAGACAGAGCTCTATTAGGGTTAACAGTAAAACTCACCTCCAGCTTCGTTGCGTATTCCTCAGTTAGGGCTTCGCTCTGCCGCGTTAATTCCTGATTCCTCTCAAGCAGAGCCTTGCCGAGTTCAGCAGCGAGTACAAGATCCCTTTCTCGTTGCTTCAGCTGTTCCAAAGGATCTCCAGCGCTCTCGTCATGATCGAGAGAATTCCTTCTCGCTTGAAGGTCCGATATCATGTCCTCCAGAGCATAAGGTTCCACAGAACCGTTGTTATCTTTCCTAGGCAGCATCTTCGCCTTCCTAAGCTCTCCGATTTCTCGGAACTTGGTAATTTTGAAAATTTCCCGCCCAATCGCTATAAAACCCTATATATAGTACTTCTCGTACTATATATGAAAAAAAAACTTTAAAAAAAAATCAATTCGACAGGTGGGCGACCTTAAGCGACTGGTTCGAGTCAATATTCTCCTCTCCCTCGTTCTTTCTCAGGCCGTATAAAGTTTTTAATCACAACACGTCTTTTGATATCGAATGCATAAATGTCCAGTCTGTCAATAAACATTTTATTTCCTCGTTGCTTAAATCCACAGATTATCGACACTTTCTTTGTATATGGACGACGTTATCAAGTCAATTGATAAAAGAGCTTTATTTTAGCCCGGCTCTTGACGTAATACGATGGTAAAAGGTACAATTATAATTATATCAAGAAATTCACGCCGCAGGGATCGAGACACACGACATTTAATTCCACGGTCGACACGAGGATCGATCAAACTGGTTTACGAAGCCGGGACAAGTACGAGAATCGTTGACGACACCAGACAGCACAATTTAAGTGCGAGATTCATCGCCGGAAGCTTGTCGAGCTACAGACTAGCAATGACATTGCTTGCCTTTGCTTTAACAACTTTGCTCTACTCTCGATCTTCTAAGAACTGCTTTTTTTTCCACCTTACAGTGTATTTTTTATGTTCTCTCCAATTCCTCTTGAACGACAGTGTGGAGCAATAGTTTTCTTCTTTCAAAAGCCACTGTCTGCGTATTTGTATTATTATTTACTTCAGTTTCTCTCCAACTTCTCTGTAGCCACAACGTTACTTTTCTCTCGAATCTCCAGAAGCTATTTTTTTCTCACCTTTTCTGCGTGTAATTTTATGTTGTTCTCATTTCCGTATAGTTTATATGTTTTCTCTAATTCCTCTTCAACGTCTCTGCAGCGATAGAATCACGTTCTTGTTTAGCTGTTTCAATAGCAATTCTCCGACTTACCGCGTATTTTTATTATTATTCACTCCACTTCCTCTTCAACGTCTCGGCAACTATGCAACAACGTTGCTTTTCGTTTGAATCTTCAAGATCTATTTCATTCACCTGTTTGCGGATTTTTTTGTTATGTTGTTTACCTCGTTTCCGGCTATTTTTTTATAGTATTTCTTCAAATAGCTCGTCGCCACGTTCGTTACCATACGAAACGTTCAGTAAAATGGGAAGTTTGTGTGGGAGGCGAGGCTGTTCGTTGCTTTTCGTTTGAATCTTTAAAATCTATTTCATTCACCTGTTTGCGGATTTTTTTGTTATGTTGTTTACCTCGTTTCCGCCTATTTTTTTTAGTATTTCTTCAAATAGCTCGTCGCCACGTTCGTTACCATACGAAACGTTCAGTAAAATGGGAAGTTTGTGTGGGAGGCGAGGCTGTTCGGTCTCGCTCAGGCTCACCTGGAATTGGGACTAAAAAATAACGAGACCGGAAGTCACGGGTAGTTTGCGAACTCGGGTAAAGCACCGCATGCGGCCACTTGGGGCTTCTGTGCTCGAACGTTCAAAGGTAACAGTAGAAGAGATTCACACTGAGTCTATTATCCCGAGCAGTAGCCGATCTCGGGCAACAAAAGACGAGAGGACAAAAAAGGAGGGTATGAATATCCACTTGTTCACGATTTATCCATCATAGCGCCAGCTGTTTATCCTCGGTACTTGTCGCTCACTTCCGATCGATTATTATCGGCTTCAACTGAACCTTCAGCAGCGTCCCGCATCGATCGGCTCCCTCGTGCCCTAAACTCGAGGTTAACCGATTCTCCTTCACAACTACACAGTTTCTATGTACATATTTCTCCGCAACTCTACTTTTGCCTTTCGTTCAACCTTCTCCACCTGATACAACAGGCGAAAATGTGTTCGCCATCGATCGCCTCCGCATTAGCGAGGCCAACCGATTTTTCTCACCAACCACTATTCGTTAGTACTCGTTTCGCTATCCAGACGACTTTCAAAAAGCCCGTAGATAATATTCACGACACTCACTTTAAAAAAATTAGGAATTCCTTGTGAAAAAAATGTTGCACTCGATTTGTCCTCGTGCACTTTTATTCTTGGTCTTTTCAAATTTCACGATTATTCGCAGCCTCTTTTTTAACGATCGCGTCATCCACCGAGTTTCTTTGAAGTCGCTGCTAGAGACACTAGCGCGAATGATTATTTATCATCATTTCACAGTCGCATTAATGTATACAGCTGAGGTATTATTTGTTATGCACGAAATGAGTGTATAAAACTGAAGAAATTTTAGGTTAAAAGAGGAAAAGAGAACAAAGGTGTGCAAAGAATCGCGCGCGCGCGATGAGCACCGCGAGCTCGGCCAGGTAGTGACTCAGTGAGCACCAGTGGAAAATAAATATTACGGAATAGGTTGGCGTGCCCTGCTCCCGGAACGGCCAACTCCCACCATTCCTGCCCCTCGAGACCAACAACGCCACGAGAGCCACCACAACGACTTTCGTTCTTTCTCGCTCGGGTCTCGACGTAAAACTGGCCACAATCAACTCGTTCTCCTTGGTTCGCCCGTCGCACTCGTCGCTCGAATCAATTTCATCAATGTTCCTGTGCGTTTTTTAATATATTTTTTAAAATTTTTCAACCAATATAGAATACCACAATACCACGATTTTCTATCTTGTCTTTCATGTCGGGTTTTTCTATGTTGATTTCTTCGTCAACTCGTTGAGAATGAATTACTGTAGCAATGACACTGGCAACGAGCGACGGCGACGACCACGACGAGTACACCGGACTACGCCAGACTACGATACCTGCGAGGTAAACCGCGGCCAATACCCGTGCTGGAAGCTTAGCTTTCCGACGCCCCCACTCTCGTGTTTTACTGCCTCTCGCTTCTTTCTTCCTTCGGGTTAACTCCTCTCGCTCATTCTCAGAGGTATGAATACAAACGCAACGCATCGTGTGCCATGAGTGTAGTTGGATTGTCTCACGCTATCGATATGTATATTGCTGTGGGATTGTGTGTAACAGCACGCGGTCCTCGTTCGCTGCACGTCACGTCGTAAATAAAGGCGGTATCGGTACTTGCCCGGCTATCGCACTACCACCTACGATTATTCTTTTATCACGTCTTCTCGAATCTTACGTCTGTCGGACCTGATTTTTCAGATGGAAATGTTCAAATTCGTGCGTCAGAGGTATGATAAATTGAATGCAACGGACGGCCGAAATTTGTAATGGTTTTAGGGAATTAGCAATTTTGATTGATACACTGTTAGACATTTTTAGGTGAAAATTAATATACAGTATTGGAAGGTTTTTTTTTATACGGGTTAATTAAATTTAATATACAAATATTGATTGATATTAAAAAATTGTTGTGAAATTAATATACAGTATACCAAGGACTTAAAAAATAATAGATGATAAAAAATAAAATGAAATTTCGACGTGTGTAAGTGTCGCACTTGATACTTAAGATTGGAGAATAATGAGTGATGCATCAAAGGATATCAATTTTATGGTTTCGGACGAACCAAATTTGTAATGGATTTATGGGATTACTAATTTTTATTGATAGTTAAGGGTGGCATCCTTGTACTGAATCTTCTTGTATTATCTAAATAGAAACTACGATTATCGTTTTTAGTTATTTACTCGCGATTTATTCGGATTATTGTTTGAAAAAAACATTGGGGCACCAAAAGAACTAAATATATGCAATCATATTCAATCGACATTTAAGCGCGCCCTTTTTGTGATACGTCGTTTTCCATTTCGTTATATTTGAACCCCGTGGCTGATATTCGCTTATGGTTTCTCGAATCTGAGATCTATTGAACTTGCTATTCGAGATGAAGTTAAATTGGAAAATAAATATGGAAAATATGGAAAATAAAAGAATGGGAAATAAAAGTTATGCGATGGTCTTAAGGAACATTTATGTAGAGATGCAGGACGCAATAGTCGTTCGCTGCACGTCATGTCGTAAATAAACAAACTATCGGTAGTAGCTCGGCTATCGCACTACTACCTACGATTATTCTTTTATCACGTCTTCTCGAATCTCGCGTGTGTCCGTTTAAGATGAGAAAGTTAAAATTCGTGCGTCAACGGATATAAATTATATGGACAGGCGAGCTAAATTTGTTATGGATTTATGTTACATTACCAATTTTAATTGATATTTAGAGGTGGCATTCTTGTGTTGCAAATTGACATTATTATTTTTATTTATTTAGGGTATTCCACCAAATATTGGTCGAAAAACGGAACTTCAAATTTTTGGTTCTCTTCTTTTTTCACGTTTCGATTCACTATACTGAAATTTAAAAAAAGCCCAAATTTGACAATTTATGCTCATTATTCCAAAAATCACCTACTTTACTTCACAACCGAAAATGTTTACGATAAATTTCAACGTCGTACTGAATCTGAGCAGGAAAAAACAAAAGTACTATTTTGTGTCGAATATTTACCGAATTTTCCGAAAAAAATATGTATGTTCACATTCGACGAAATTTGCTGGTCGAAAAGTTCTAAAAAAATTCTTCAATTATTTTTTTTTTAAATTCGTAAATATGTCATAAGAGCCCATGTTAAAATGCATGCATAAAAAAATTGATTTCGTGTAAACGATGTAGACGAAAATTCCCAAAAAATTCATGTGAATTCTTTATGAATTATTTAAAACGCGGTAATTATTTCAGATTTTTCTGTGCATTTTTAATTTTACTGACGAACCTCCTTAACATGTCGTATTCTCTATCATTCCTCCTCCTCTTCCTCCACTTCTTCGGTCTAGTTCGAAACGTTTGCACCTGTTATATCGAGTACATTTGACACGATTGACATCAATCGGTATAAATCAGAATTTCAATCGCCGCTCACGAGACAATTTGAGGAGAACACCAACAAAAGGTCACAACCTCTAGCGGTAGAAAATCTCCCAGGCAACGAGCATAATACACAATCACCAAAGTGATAATCTATAAACGTTATGTCGGAGAATCAGGTATGTACCTGACTTGGCGGGTTTCGTTGGTTGAATTCCTCGACGCGTGGCAACCGGAAGACAAGGAGACGGAGGTTAAATTCTAACGCTCTTTTGTATACTTATATATTTTCAGTTTGGTGGCGAGAGCGCAGCTGGCAGCTGCCGTTGATGTTGACGTTCGTTCGGGGCATATGCAAGGTCGGTGCCATTGGTCGTTCTCCTGCTGCATGTGTTGACAACGTACGAGTATTAGTAGATATATGTGGACTTAAAAAAAGCAGATGTCTCAACTGTCAAACGTTTTTTGATCCCGCGGCTCGAGGGCTTCGCGGTTCGTTGGAAAACGGCAATGTTGATCCGGAAAAGAAGAGAGACACACCAACTTTGTGTGGACCTTGAAAAATATCGTCATCCAGTGAATTAAGTCTCGATCTTTGCGCACGCATGTTTCATCATTTTTGTCACAGTTATTTATAGGAGTTATGTATAATGATTTTAGTCATTTCTTGGGTCTAGGTTATTTTTTTTTTTTCCAAATTGTATGTATTAATGAGATAAATTGTGAAAAAGGTGACCACTTTTGTGACCTAATTAACGTTAGCATAAAAGGTGCTTTTTCTTCTCAAGTAGAAACTATTTTTTGGGCAAAAAGCATTCTTTATGATTATTGCGTTATTAATTCCAGTGATGGAATTCAAATTTTCTGGAAACCTTCGAGGTTCTCGGAAATAAATTGAATTGCAGGTTTTTGTTATCGGCTGAGACGTGTTTTATACTGTCTTTAGGTGATATGGAATACATTTTTACAGTGATTCATAGGAGTTATGCTTATTGACTTGAGTCATTTCTTGAACCGAGCTTTTTTATTGCTATTAAACAACATAAGGAGTCATTAGTTTTTTTTATCGCGAGTCGCAAATGATCTTTGCATACAATCGATGGTTCATAATGTTTTGTGCAAATAAAATAATCCTATGGTACCAATATTTTTTTTATACTAAGAGAAACATTTTTTTTTATAATCTCAAAATAAAAACGCAAAACTCACAATGGTGGGAATAAAATATAAGTTCAAAAACTCAAAACATTTTAAAACTAAAAATCCACATTGCACTTTTTTTCGTTTAAAATTAATTTTCATTTCTCCTTTTATTCTTTCACATTAAAAGCTATATTGTAGCCTCACCATGTAATAAACGAATATTCTTCCAGAAGAAGAGAAACTGATAATCCCAGCAAATTGTTGAGCACGATGAAATTTTCAGAAAAAGAAGAAATATATATGTAAATTTAAAAAAACAAAAACCCAAAAAACATAACGACATTTGGAAAAAAAACTCTTATACCTTAACACAATCTGATCGTCGGATTATTTACCCAAATTAGGAAACCGTTACAACAATTTGATCGCCCCAGTTTACAAATAAAAAATTCTAACCGAAAGAACACGAAAACATGCTGCATTTTTCTTCTTTTGAAATTGATCTCCGTTTCTCTTTCCATTCTTCCACATTAAAAGCTATATTATGGCCGCATCATGCAATAAACAAATAATCTTTCAGATGACGCGAAAATGATACCGGAAGCCGAATTTCAGGCCCACAATTCCGACGGATTTTCGAGCAGGAAGCTGTAGAAGAATTACCGTTGGAGGTTTAAAAAAACGCATAAAGGATGGCATACAGACAGCCGCAGCCGGTCCAAGATGAGGCGGAGCTGGAGACGATGGCGGAAACGGAATTGTCGAGACTCAAGAGGCAGTATAGAATAATGGAGAACGACAGATTGGCATATGCTGAGGATTCGAGGCTGGAGCTCCGCAATCAGCAAAGTATGATCGACCGGCTTGAGGTGGAAAAGGCCGATCTCGTTTTGGCTATAAAAACCGCAAAATCGGAATCTAACACCAAAAAGGATGAGGCAATGGATGAAAAGCTTAAGTGTCTCCTTGCAAAACGCACGAAATATAAAGAAATGATCGACGGTGAAAGACAGCAGATCAACGAATTAAACGAGCAGATCGTTAAGGTATCAAAGCCAATGAAATTTCCACGACCTTAACGATATTAATCGGCGTATTTTGCGAGCGAGCGTTTCGTAAAAATCGTTGAATTTTAATAGTGTCCTGCAACAGGTGTCGAAAGAAGTCACGGCTCTGAAGATGAAGATTCGTACGGACGCGCAATCCAAAGAGATTATGATCAAGCAACAACGGCTTGTTTCCATTCTGGAGAATCGACTTGAAGTTGCGACTAAGAGATTCAACCTCGTGGTAGCGGAAAACGCTCAGCTGAGAGCCAAGATCGACAGTCTCCTTAAGGAACGCGCGCAGTTTAATATTTTGTGGGCCAAGATGATCGGTCAGCTCAACACTGGCAAGATAATCATTAACGATCTCATCGAACAAGCCACTATCACTTTCAATCAGAGGGACGAGGAACTCAATAAAATTCACGCTCTTCGCGAGAGGTATACGTAATTATGACACTTACCGATTTTTTTTTTTTCTTTCGGGCTCGGCCTACAGAAATGTTTGCTTGAAATTAACGTAATTATAGGTGAAGAGACTGTGAATTCACTTTCTCCCGGCAAAGTATACGCTTATTGAGTATTTAAATTAAAAAATACAAGACTTTTTTTAATCACTTTTTTCACTTTTGTTTGGGACGTTTTTTATTCAAATGGGACCTCAAATCTTACACAAAACCAGTCGCGCTACCCATGAAATATCCCGCTATGTAAATTATGTACTTCTTTGTGCTCTGAGATTTTTATCGCCCCCTTTGCCGTTGACTGATGAGGAAGGGCTTTTTATCCTTTATACGGTGCACTTTGAAGAATAAGATTAAATCGGTATTCATTGTTAAGAAATTAGTTCAAACTACTTCAAATTAAGAGGAAGGAATTGAGGAGTGAGGCAACCATTGTCTTACCCCGCCGAAAAAGGGTGAATGGACATTATAGTAGAAAAGGGGTTGCGAAATGAATCTTAGCTTTGAGAAAAATAAATATCGACTTTGACGGTAGTCTTCTTTCATGAACAACGAAATTTTATCATGTTAAAAATTATAAGATGAAATTATACGAAGTCTTTTGATGAGTCAATTGATGAGGGACTATGTTTTTTTTTCTTCAATTTTTCTAAAATTAAAAAATGAAATAATTGAAATAATTGAGGAAACTCGTTGAGCAGAGTTTTCTCTATGAGGAAGCAAAATGTGCAGTTTGCCAAATCACTTTGAATAAAACTTTGTACAGGCCTGAAAGTTTTACTTTTCTGCAGATAAAACAATTCAGCATGAAAATTTGAAAAACAATAGTTAATATTGCAACAAACGTTTGGAAATCTTCCGAAATATTAAGTTTTTGTATAGCTCTTTCATTGCCGCAATATGTTTTTAATAACATTTTTTTTTGTGAAGAAAACAAAGTGGATGTTGAAAACTGAAAAAGTTTCCACAAATAATTGAATAATAATCTGCTGAGAATAATCACTAAAATATTAGAAAATGATATTTCGCTTAAAATTAATCTTTCCACTTGAAATGTTTGAGAATAAATAAATTGTGCCACTAGAATCGCTTCAAAACAGGAAAGCGAAGAGTAATTTAAAAATGTATTTTTATTCAATGAATCCTAATGAAGATTTTACGCTTTTTTTTTGCGAAGTCACTAATGAAAATTATTTTATAGGGGAGCGAGAGATCTGAAGGGTCACACCTCGGAAATGTGCGAGCTGCAACGCACTTTAGACAACGAGCTGAAGCTGCAAGAGTTCCTCGGTGTCAAGGGACAGTATCGAGAAATGGGTGATCTAAACGCGAAAAAGGAAGCTGAGCGCCAGGCGAAAAGAGAAGAGACACAAAACAAGATTGCTCAATACACACATATTCTTACTCTTGTCAAGCAATTTACCGGTACGGAAAAATCGTCGATTTTTACACTATTAAAAATATTTCGTATGAACTTCCATTACGGGTGATCATTTTTCACATGATATTTTACATTTCATATCTGTGTAAAATGTCAAACTATCATATTTTCTACTAAATCTAATAACAATTAGAAATCTAATAATAAAATGACAATTTTACTTCGGTTCAAACATTAATTAAATATGTACTATTGAATATTCATGTTTTATTGAAATTTATATTTGATTCATCAGATTTAAACTTTCGATAGCATAAATTCGTAAACATTCTACAAGTGTACAAACTTCCTTCTATTAGTTATAATAATTTGATTTTAAATTCCCATTTATTCATATTGATACAATATTAAATTTCGTATGAATTTCTTGCAGGTGAAGAGGAGATCGATAAACTCACCTCTCACTTTGTTAAGCAAGAGGAAGAAAATTTTGCTCTCTTCAGTTACGTAAACGAGCTGAATGACGAACTCGAAGGTCTTCAATCGCGAGTCGCTCAGCTACGATCGGCAATTGACGAAGCACGCGCCCTTAATGTACACAGAGGTCAACAGCAGGCTGAAACTATCGAGAAGATTACGGCACAGCTGGAAGAGCAGACTCAGCTCGCAACCACAGCTGAAAATAGCCTTGCCGAGGTAAATATCGTGTCTGGAACATTTCCGAGCTTCTATTTTTACTATTTCCTTCCTGTTCAACAGTTCACCTGACTTGACCATGTGAATTTGCCACAGAATGAATATTATTCGTGTCACAACTATAGTTTTTACTATCTCATATTCATTAATAGCTTTTAGTGTCAATATTGTTGGCTGCACCAAAGTGACAATAACATTTTGATCTCTTTTGTATAATGTTTCGTTTCATATATAATGTTTCCTTAAATTAATTTTGATATAAGAAATCTAGAGAGTCGAGTTTTCGGGTTTTTATATTTTACAAGTTGATGTATTTTTTGTATACTACGAATATATAAAAAATATACTTTACGTATATTAGCGGAATAAATAACAAAATGAAAAGTTACAAAAATAGTCCATATAATTTGTACCTTTTTTACTGTTTCAGTGCAACGATCTCGTTGACAAACTGCTTCAAGGCATTGACACGCTCTTCAACGCTGTTCGTTGCGACAATTCGCCGATTCTAGATTTGCTCGGCGACAATACTCACGTTACCTCTAACAATGTGATGCTCTATCTGGGAATAATCGAAAAACGTATCACCGATATGTTCAATAAGGTTCATTGGGTCGACGACACAACGAAGGCCGAAGTAATACGTCTAGACGAGGAAAAGAAACCGCGATTGAAAGTACCGGATGCTCCTAATATCGTACCCACTCAACCCTGTGCCCTGTGAGTCCTTCCAAACAATATCCTGTGATAAATTTCCTTTAGGCAGTAAGATTGAAATTGCTGATAGTCATTGACGGATATCTCACTTCATTATCTTCTAATGTCTCCAAAAACGGTGCGAAGTACAGCTTTGCACATTTCTTTTTCATTACATTCAAATATTTATGGAGCTTTGCACATTTCTTTTTCATTACATTCAAATATTTATGAAGCTTATGGACATAGATTTAGCTTTTTTTTCTCAAAAATAGTGAAGTTATTATTTTTCTTACGAAAATGGTTTTGTAAAAAAAATATACACGGAATTTTGCCATTTCACCTCAATCTGAAATCGTTACATTTATGTCAGAAACGTTTTTCGCTTGCCGATTATCTTCGGTAAATGTGAAAAAGTTCTAAAGTAGATACATTTTTTATAGCTTATTTGTATTAATAAGATGCTTCTGCCATATAGAAGAAAAAAATTTTGTTTCAGGGTTTAACAAAATATTTTTTATTTTATTTACATCAGCAGATAAATAAGTGAGATATCTGTAAATCAATATCAGCAATTCGAGTGTGACTTGCTTTCCTTTCCTTCTTTCATAACGATTTCACCTTATCGAAAATCAAGATGCGTCGAGAAAGAAGAAATGGAATATGTGTCTGAGAGTCTTGAGGCGCCATTAACGAGAGAGCAAGCGGCGGAAAAACTCGACAGACGACTGTCGGACGACTATCTGGAGCTTCTTCACAATGTTTCCGGTTGCCACTTGCCAGCAGCTCGGAAAATAATGCAAAGACGCTACCAGTAGCATTTTGAAGCATGTATAGATTGAGTTGATGATATCTTTCCCCTATTACGCCGTTTTATTGTTACACAATACAGAGGCTCAGGTATTTGTTATGTTTTTTAGTCGAAGAAATAAAATCAGTCTGTTCAATAACCGATGCTGTTTGTTAGTGCATTTAGATTTAATTTTTCAGGTGCCTAAATTATAGGATGTGAACAAATTTAACAACGATGCGGCTTGTAAAAAGATAAATTTACCTGCTGGATATTTAAATTGCTGTTTTTTAGTTTGAGTATTTATCTCACATACATTTCTAACTAGAGATAATAAAAGACATTTTTTGAGTGAATAACGTCATTAAAAATATTGATCACATCGATTCTGATCAAACTATTCGCTTTTAATCATTCGCCAAAACTAAAATAGACAGTGGCATTGTTTATTTTAATCGATATGTTTTTTGGAAATATGGTGGAATGCATTTTATAAATTAAATGAATTGTTAAATGACTTCTAAAAATTCATTACTCATAATATTCTTCTATTATTATTTTCAATCGATCTTTGTATCTTCAATGACATCGATTTATCTTTTGGGTTTTTTCAACTCCGCAGAGTAAGAAAATTAACATTTTTGTTGTGAATATATATATACCAGATTCTTAACAAATGCAACCTTTTGAATTACGAGAAAATGATACCGGAAGACGACTTGAAGACCTGTAATTGCGGCGGATCTTCAGACCGGAGGTTGCGAACAAATGCAAACGGAACAGAAAGAAACACGTACAGGATGGCGTTAATTTGCATATTGAAGAGTGAATAATCTTCATAATTTTTATCTGGTAAAATATATTCTTTAACGGTTTTTTTTAGGCTGCTTTCTTCTTCGCAAGCTTAGCGATTCTTTTGAGCTCGAGAATCGTTCGTTTTATGTGAGACAGCTGATTCTCCACATCGTCGCGGTCCACCTCAATGGGAAATCCTTTTCTCTTGCACAGCTGTCTGTACATATTCCAGCACGAGGATTTCACCTGCGTCAGCTCCAGATTTTTCGCCGCTGCGCCCGCTTTTATTTTTCCTACAATCGTCTCCCACTCAAGTGCCTGAGCCTTCGCTCGTTCGTATCTACTCTGAAGAGTCGTTAATTTATTGTTCAGATCCACGAGCATCTGTGATTTCACTTCAGTCATACGTCGCTGAAAGACAAAACATATTTTTTAATTTATTCTGTTGCCTGTAATGCGAAAAGCGAAAATTATTTGTTAAATAAAACGGGTCTTTTTCAAATATTTTCTTCTGTTGAATGCAATAAAATCTTTAAGGCGGAATTTTACGCATCACGAATTCATAGTTTTGCCAAATTTGAGCTTTTTTTAAATTGCTAAATATCAATAGCCAATGAATTTATTGTGATTTTAATAAAGTGGTGTTCAAAATTTACAGCATTGTCATCGTATCACTGAACCTTATTTAATTTTAAAAAAATACGAGCCAGGCACGTCCAAAAAAATTTGATACTCCACAAAAAAAAATTTGTTACTAACGAATGCATAAACATATTTAGAAAATCATTTGATCATATCTCAGAAAATGTAATAAATTATGCTTTTTCCGAACTAGAAGTGCAATGGAACAAATAGATTACTCAGTGGCACTTTCTTTAAATAATAACAGCTTCTTTGCTTATCAATATTTTCCATTTGTTAAAAAAAAAAACTTGTTAAAACGGTGTTAATTGGATGAAAAATTTCTATTTCGCCATCCTGATATTCCCTTTCGAAAAAAAATATTGAAAAAAAAGCCCGCATATTTGGAACCCTTTAAATTGATTTTCCCTTACCATTTCTAAACCGGTGTCCTCCAAAGCTTCAAGATTCTTGTCCTGGTGGCGAGCTAGAGCAATTCTCGACTCCACGAGACTCTCGAATCTATCAAAAATCTCACCGAGATTCTGAAATTCTCCAGTTTCGCTCGATACTTTGTCCAAATAATCCTGGTACATTTTATATTGATCAATGTGCTGTTGCATTTTATCTCGGACTTTTATTGTGTATTCAAGCTGTTTCGATAGTTCTTCAATCTATGGGATGAAAAAAAAGAAAATGTACAAAACTGATTTTTGGAGAGCTTCGCCGATTTCAGACAGGTAACAATATTCTTATTTTTTGTCGGTAAAAAACAATATAAGAATACTATGTATCGAATTGCTCGTAACCCTATTTTGATTACGGAAAAGTTTTAAAATTTGAATATTAATAAATTCTAACAATTCCAATTTCTAGGTAAAATGTTAAGCACGATCTATTAGAAACGATTATCCGTATCATTTTTTTTCTGCGACACATTATTGCCTTGCTTGACTTTTTCGAAATACCATTAAAAATGTTTATTTCAATTGATAGAAATTTTACTTGTTCCTGGCACTTTGCTCGACGTTCCCTTTCTTCCGCAATTTTAATGTGGGCTCTTTCACGTTTATCATTGTTCTCCTTGACAAATTTATTGAATTTTATAAACGATTGTCTCAAAAGTTCTTCATTGCGTCTAAGTTCAATCCACTGATGATCTAAAATACTCCGCTTCGTCTCCTTATCCAACTTCTTTGCTTCAAGCTCGAGCTCCGCGACGCTTAATTCTCGTAGAGACTTTACGAGCTCCGCAGCTGGACCTATTCTTGCAACGTCCCATTCTGGATACTTTCTTAATTAAAAAACACATAATTAATTAATTTTAGTTAATCATTTTTAAAAAAAATGATAGACTCAAATATACATTTGTATTTATAAAACTTATGTACAAAAATATTCACACCCCTATTTTCACTAAATCGTTATGAGTATTCAAATAAAATCAAAGCTACTAGTCTGATAAAATAATAAGACATTAAACGTGACAATTATCGTTTTGTACAAATAACAATAAATATTTTATCCTTTCATACGTACACATGGCAAAATATGTGATAAATTTTATATTTATAAATCATTTTCATTAATATGAAAGCAAAAAATTGTATTATTAAACCATATACTTATTTGTATGCAAAGTAGCATTTACGTAATTATTTTACTCAAACAATAATGAATAAAGAACAGAGAATTTCCTCCACAATTACAGGATACGTAATGATTCAATTATTAATAAGGTTAAAATAAAATGAAATCATAGATTCAAATATAAATTATTATTACTTCGGTTGCCGATTTTCTGCTTTCGATCTAAAGTATTCCAGCACCGCTTTCTGAGGATCATTCGTAATGACTGCTCGATGAACAAGTTTATCAGATTTCTTAATGGGAGGCATAATTCTTCCCTGATTTGTTTCTTGCGGTACTTTCGTCCAAAAGTTACGTCAATTAATTGCGAAGCGTTTATCGATCAAACTTATCACTACGGAAAGCCCCGCCTTTTTCATATTCAAATTTCCCGCGCTTCACGATGACCAACATCGGTGTATGAAAACTTACCAAGCCAAACAAACTAGCAAATCTAGTTATATTTCGGGCTTTAGGGTTTTCCGCCCTGTTTGCGAAAAAATGGCGACGCAGTTTGGCTACTTCGCGAGTGTAATCAAATAAAAATCGCCGATATTATCAATCAAAGACGGTTACTTCGATGAGTGACATGCGTATCGCGAGATAGAAAATAATCCCAAAGAGTCGTCGAACGAGGTAGATGTAAAAAAGAATCGCGCTTTAGCCTCCGATGAAATTACGGTGTTACATACGTTTCTGACAGCGTGTCCGCAATGGCTGATGAATCCACGACGTCGGTGCCGAGAAGGCGTCGATTGGTAAACAATGTTCTTTGTAAATAGATCGAAAAATCGTTGCTACTTTGTTTCCATTCTTTTTTCGAAGGAATAAAGTACTCGATTTCCCGAGTATTTCGAACATCTAAGGAAAAATCGAAAAAAATTCAATTTCTAGCGCGAGCGAACACGAAAATTGTACACCGACGACTGGACAATCGGCGACGAGGAAATCGAAGGCCGAAGAACCTTTCAACTGGACGAAAAAATCGAGTGCGAAAGATACAACCTTGACAACTTTTCTGGACTTTTTAGAGAGATGACAGGATCGGAATTGAGTCTAGTTTATCTGCAGAAACATGGATTGGCTATTCCACTTTTGTTTAGAGAGAAAACAGGCTTAGGACTTCGAGTCCCTAGCTCAAATTTTACTGTCAATGATGTCAGGACTTGCGTTGGTAATTATTCTGCTTTTATCAATGGCTCGCGATAAAATTGAGGGAACCCTGTCACATAAAACAGACGTAACACAAAAATTCTTCAAATGATATCAGTTTTAAAAAAAATGTTACATTCAACATTTAAGTACATAACAACCATTATAATTCTTGAAGTTTGTAACGATCGACAGTGCACGAAAATCGTGTGTGGAAAAAAAAGAATTTTTCACTTGTCGTTGCTTTCATACCAAACGATTTAACCAATTTTGGTAATCAAGAACCATGAATTTTTCCAAATTTTCATAACATGCATAAAATAAATTAAAAAGTTCAATGCAAACTTTGTTTTTAGATTAGCGATGCATTGCTAAGAATCACTGCCATGCTTTTAAAATCTCATGAAACACCAAAATGGGTGATATAATTGATTCACAAAATCAAAAACTGCAATTGAAAAGTGCTAGTGTCAGAAATTGAATATAATACAGGCCACAGACCAATCAACGTTCCAATATATTAAATCACAATATAAATTCATTTTACAGGATCTAAGAGGATCTTGGATGTAATGGACGTGAATACTCAAAAAAACGAAGACATGAGCATGAAAGAATGGCAAAGATATTACGAAGACGCGAACAAAGAGCGTCTTCTTAACGTAATATCGTTGGAATTTAGTCACACAAAGCTAGAAAATTATGTTCAATCGCCGACAGTGGTGAGGCAGGTCGATTGGGTAGACGTCGTGTGGCCGAGGCACCTCAAAGAAGCCCAAGTAGAGTCCACAAATTTGCTGGAAGATATGATGTACCCAAAGGTACAAAAATACTGTCTTATGTCCGTCAAGGGCTGCTACACCGATTTTCACGTTGATTTCGGTGGCACGAGTGTTTGGTACCACATTCTACGAGGCGGTAAGATATTCTGGCTCATACCGCCGACGGAGAAAAATCTTGCGCTCTACCAAGAATGGGTTCTCAGCGGCAAACAATCTGACGTTTTTTTCGGCGATATGGTCGATCGCTGCGGTCGTATAAGTTTGAACGCTGGTATGACGCTTTTTATCCCTACTGGTTGGATTCATGCCGTTTACACGCCACAGGATTCTCTCGTTTTTGGCGGAAACTTTCTACACAGTTTCGGTATCGAGAAGCAGCTCAAAGTGGCTCAGGTCGAGGAACACACCAAAGTGCCGCAGAAATTTCGATACCCCTTCTTCACGGAGATGCTGTGGTGCGATTATGATTTTTTTAAACTCTTTTACGTCCAATATATGCGAGGGCTACAAGATTTTTCGACTAGATATTTTAGTCTCTTTAGAAAAACTTATTTCTCTCTGTTTATTCTTGGTAAAAAATAAGCGGCTCACTTAAAAAGACTCATTTCGTATGCTGCGTAAATTTAACAGTATTTAGCACTCCAAACGATTGAGAAAGTAATACAAGTTCATTTCTTTTCGTGGGACATTAATTAATTGGTTTTACCTCAAACATATGATTTTTTTTAAACAATTTACTTAAACAGACATTTTTTCAGATATTCGAGAAATATTAAAAAAATTGTGGAGCTAGGATCTATTTTTAGTAATCTGATTTCCTAATGAAAAAAATAAACGTTCAAACTTCGAAAATGTCATCTAAAAAAAACCCACCTAGAAACTTTCTAAAATCCGCATTTGAGGCAAATTTGTCTACTCAAATTTCTAGAATCCTAAGTGTATGAAATTTTTTGTTTCAATTCACTTGATCAGTTGGAATCATCAATTCAGTCTTGCCTTTATTGTGTTTATTGACTTATTTCGATGAAAATACTCATATTTTATTATTCCCAATGCAGGTACGTTTTAGAAAGGTACGTGCACGTCCTGTTGGGCCGTAGTCACCTGGACATACCAGAAACACAGCGTCAACACTCTACGCCAACGAATACGAATTTGAATTCGCATTCGCACTCGCATCTCACGCCTTTTGAGCTGCACGGCTTAAAGTCCATTGTAATGTACCTGCACTCGTTGCCCTCGACGAAAAAAAATGTGCCAGAGTTGATAAGAGATCCAGTAGCGTTGATACATGACGTTCGTTGTCTCGTCGAGCAGCACAGACATGATAGTCCAGAAGCAGCAGTTACGGGAACGCCGATTTTACCTCCACCACCAGCTTTAACTATAGCAGAGAGGGTAAGTCGTCCTTGCTACTTATTTTGTGATCTTATTGACATCCCGGGTAAAAAAATTATATATGATTCTATAGAATAGGGCAATTTTTCATACATAATTATATATAATATTATATATGATTATATTTTTTACCCGGGATCTCAAAAAATTCCAGTAAAAATACTGAAATTACCAATCAGAAAAATGATCACTAAATCAAATACACCGTAAATCAAGTTTAATCAGAAAAACACGTTAATTCTGCATCACGATCGTCCATTTCATCAAATTTATCGGGTTATGCATAAACATTTAAAATCATTTTTTAAATTGTTCTTCATAAGCTTCCATCGGTATTTTGATTCAAAGTTTTTTATCATTTGAAATACGGTAGTTGTACCGTTTGTGGCCATCAACTTGATCCATTTGTGGCCATACCTATTGCATGTAAATGACGGTGCTGGCCACAATTGGTGTAAGCGGCTTCGAACATAATTTATTAAACAATAAGGCATTTTAAGCATTGAATATTCAATGTAAAATTTGTTCTGATTATTGTAGAATAAATTCATTTAGTAATTTCAATAGATTAAAGTAATGATGAATTGATCGATACTTTTTTGTATAGTGAGTGGTCACAAATAGTACGGCGAAATGTTTGGCGAATTATTTAATAAAGTAGTGAACATTAATAAATATATAAGAGTGGGAATACTCGATATCATCCGCAGGAACGTCTCAGAATATCCAAGAAGGGTTTCACAACCAAGTTGCAGCCAGGTGCACTAACTGAGAAGACCGAGGCGAAATCGAGCTTTCCCAGGAGGAGGAGAACGCGTTGCAAGAAATGCGAAGCCTGCACGAGAAGCGATTGCAGCGAGTGCGCTTACTGCCAAGATATGGTTAAATTTGGTGGAAGCGGAAGGGCTAAACAGACTTGTCTGATGCGCCAGTGTCTCAGGCCGATGTTACCGGTAACAGCGGCTTGCAAGGTCTGCCGATTGGATGGCTGGGGTCAACAGCCCTCTTCCCTTATGGGTAAAACATTTATTTGTTGTAAAAGTTCGATAACAACAACTTGTTTTAAAAATGAATTGCTTACTTCAAATTTTTCTATTTCATCAGAATTTAGTCACTTTCCGACTATACAAGTTTCCAAACAATGTCTACATGAATAAAAACCCTATAAACATTGATTTTCAATAACAATAATCGAGAAAAATTACTTATCAATGAGCCCCTATATAAAAACGTCAAATTTTTATAACATTTTTCCTAGTATAATAAATTTACGGTTTCGTGTTTGTCACTTGTCAAAAGAAATATTTATCTTTGAAAATAATTTAAAGCAGGAGATCTCTTAAGTTTCACTGTTAGAGAACGGTTGTATAAGAATAGCTGAAAGAAAATCTCGAAAATTGGAAACCGTATATGGAATAATATTTTGAAATCTATTTAAAACTAAGTGTATTTGAAGAATTAATGAATTCATTTTATAATGTAAAGTATTAAGTTGTCCGTCAGTAAGTTTCAAATCTATAATTAATACTTTTCTCATAATTAAAAATCAATGATTTTTTAATACCGTTGTTTTTTCACTTTTTCCTCTCATCTCGACTAGTTTAAATGCTCGTCAATTGATTTTTCCTGTTACAAAATCAATCGAAATACTTTTTTGAATCATGGAATGTTCATTTAAACGTTTAAATTGTCTCGTAGGAAAACCAACGCCGGGTACAGCCTCGAGTTTGATGGAATGTTCCGTTTGTTTCGACATTGCCCATCCCGAGTGCGTTGGAGTTGATTCCCAGAGTATCGCTGTAAGCGAGGACGTCCCGAACAGTTGGGAATGTCCGGTTTGCTGCGAAAGCGGTAGAAATCTCGATTCCCGTCACCGACAGGGAAAAGCAAGAGCGCGCAAGGTTTCGGTCTCGAGTGCAGCCTCCTCAGCTCCGACAACAGATTCGGAGAGGGCGACAACGCCGAGCAAGAGGCCGAGACCGGATCCTAACGAGGTCAGTTCATCATTTCTCATTCCCTCCTCAGTTCCATCTCCCGAGCCATTTCCTAGCGGATCATTGCAAGAAAGTCCAACCTAATAAAGCCCTTTACACTAAAAAAAAGGAGAAAACATCAAGTAAATTTAACTAGGAGAACAAAAATGTACATTAAACAAGAGACGCGTAAACGTCTCGACGCGCAGTATTAACAATAAACAAAATCCACGATATTTGTAGTGCAAAGAAGACAAAATAGTATTTTAATTTCACTTAGTAATTTAATACACCACAAGCGAAAATAACGTAGGAATGTTAGTTCATATCAACATTAATATTAGTCTGCTTGTACAAATCTCGCGTTTCTATTACTTTTCAATAAAATTTATAAGACAATCCCAAAAATGATATTAGCAATTGTAACGAACGAACGAAAAAAAAAATAAACAAATTGTAAATAAAGAGTGTACAAAATAAAAATATCGTTGGTCAATAAATAACGAGAAGAAACTCCATTTACAGACGTGGAACGAGCGAGAACCGGCCGAAGGTGAACACAGAAGCGCGATGCGAAGTCAGCTGGCAGTGCAGCTAACAGGCTCGAGTAACAAAGTCCTTAAGCGTCCTCACGTCGTGGTGCGACCGGCGCAGCTTCCGCCGGTCCACCGAAGCGATCACAGCGGTCAATCTTTGGCATACGACAAGACGGCACTTATCGCTATTTTCAGATATTTAAATCGTCGCGATTTAGCGAGATGCGCATTGGTTTGTCGAATCTGGGCGCAGTACAGCATAGAACCGAGTCTTTGGCGTCGTTTGGACATGTCTCATGCGCATTTAACTGCCTCGCATCTCACAGGAATCGCGAGGAGACAACCGGAAAATCTTTGCCTCGATTGGTCAGACGTTACGAAGCGTCAGCTGGCCTGGCTCCTCGGGAGGCTCTCCCAGCTTCGCACTCTCTCTCTTCAGGGTTGCGCGTGGTCCAATGTTTGCGTTTTGCGTTCTTGCATCTGTCCGCCTTTGACTAATCTCGATTTGAGTCACGTTTCCGGTCTCAACGACTTCAGTCTTCGGGAAATGCTCAGTCCGCCAAACGATTCGAGACCCGGACTTATCGATAAAACTTCCCGGCTCAAGTACCTGAAGAGTCTTTCCCTCGCTGGCTGCGACGTCACCGATATCGCTTTACGATACGTTGCTCAACATTTGCCTCATGTTGAAACTCTCGATCTCTCGTCCTGCGGACGACTTACCGACGCCGGCGTCGCTCAACTTACCACAGCTCCTGCTCACGCTATCACTAATCTCGTTTCTCTCAATCTCGCGAGTTGTCGTTTACTCACTGAGGCGAGTCTCGATCATCTCGCTAGATGCAAAGCACTTAAACGACTCGATCTCAGACACACTACGCAAGTTTCTACACAGAGCGTCATCAAATTTGCCGCGAGAAGTATACACAATCTTCATGTTACTGATGTTAAGCTTGTACAGGAAAAGAGACCGAAAGTGGAAAAGAAAGTCACGTGAAATGGAGATAAAGAAGCGGAGACGTTTTGGAGGATTGGTTAAGAGGGGAAATTAAGGACTTTATTATGAAACCATTCACATCACTTATTTGACGATATAACGATAAGAAAAAGAAAATCGATATTCTCGCTTAATATTTATTAACGAATCTTCGATAAACATTGGAATTAATATTCTGTCAAATTAATTAGATTTAAGGCTTATGGCAAAAGTTATAATGCCCATTTTGATGAAGAAATAACGAACCCAAAGTTTTAACCATCTTATTATGTTCGAATGCACTTTGATTAGTTATTCCATGACCTGATACTGTTCAATAATTTTTTTAGAATGTAATTCGAAAATATATTTTTCCGAACAGATGCAATGGCAAATATCATTTAAAAATGATTAATATATGGAAAAGGAAGCCAATTTTATTTTCAGAGTATTTTTAAATGTATTTTAGAGTGATTGTTTTTATTTCAAATGTTCAAGTATTTGTTTCCAATATGTATAGTACAAGAAATAATTCATACAAAGTTATTTATAAAATAAGTGAAGTAATAGACTGAATTTAAAAGTAATAAGATGGTTGGAATTAGGATAAATCATCGAAAAAATATTAAAATTATATTTTGATAATTGAAAGAATTTGTCTTGAGCTACGTGAACTTATGATAGTTGTACTAAACAACAATTTTTTGCCATAAAAGTGGACTCGTTTTTTTTACCATGTGTTTTTAAAAAATATCGCGGTTTAAAACAAATATTTGCATGAATTCTCTCTGAATAGTAATATGAATGGTTTTTTTTTGTTATTTTAAAGTTGCCCAAAGGCAACGATCATTGGATTTTCAAATGGTCAGGAAATCTGTTGTGTCGCCCACGTGGCTCGTGTAATAAAGCATCGAAGAGATGCGAGGACTCTTCAGACTGGCAGATTATTCCGAAAGTACCAAAAGTATTTTGCGTCTACAATTAAATCTCGCGAGGTCGAATTTGTGGGCGTCTACGACGTGAAAAAGTAAGAGATTTCAGTAAGCACAGAGATTCTGGTAGATAGAATATTTATTCGAGTCAAGAGAAGCGTGTGGAGCGACATTTGTGCAAAAACAAACTGTAATTTTTAAAAATGCCATTTTTGAGAGAAGCTTGATGCTTTCACGTTCTCGCAAATACTCATTAATCGAGTTCATAACGTTTACCCAAGTTACAGGGACGAACTGTACACACTGATATGCAAGTTGATGCAAATCGTGCATGTATTTTATTTTTTAAACAACTTAGCAGAATGCTGTTTAAACAACAAGAAAAGTGTCTCGAGATTCCTGAGTCGAGATAATGATCAGAGAAAAAAAAAGAATCAGGAGCAATTGTCACGAAAGATCTCCAGAATTCCTAATTGACAATGCTCTCCGTCGATTAGGACTAATCAAGGAATGTATGCTGTATGTAAAGTATGTAGCAAGTGATTTTACATAAAAACTTTTCACGACGTGAAAATAATAAATAAGTGAAATAGCAATAAAGTGTCTTTTTCTGCTTGATGACGTAACTGGATTTTGTCCTCAACGATTATTGATTTTACAATTGTGGCAAAAAAAAATATTTCCTCTCAGTGCCCATTTTAACAGATTTTACCAACCGAACATCGTTTCAGAGAATTTAATCCTCTGTACATCAAGTTCGGTTTTTAATGGCTCAGACATAATTCGGCTTTTACTATTCTCTAAATTGAATAGAGCGTAAAACTCGGTTTTGCAAATACTTGTATGTATTCTTATTGATCAAACGAGTTTTTTAAATGTTTCATTGCAGTATTTTTATGTCTGGCAAGCGCTGAAAATACGTAAAAACTTCCCTGTTTTGTTGAAAAAAAAAAACGTTTTGCATTCATAGTAAATCCTGTCTGGTTTCAGGACTCGTAATTGAAATTCCATAGTATGAGGTCTGGAGTTTCACAAAGATGTTTAAAAATATGTATTACTTCAATTAATATTTTTTGAAAACAAATTAACATTTTTCCGTCATGTTTACCGAAATTAAAAGACCTATTTTCGAACGTTCGAATCATTTGGGTTTAAAAATTATTGGATGTGGAAGTAAACGCCGCGGGAAGAACCTCTAAGTTTTTCAAAAGACGCGCGTCTTGAAAATAGGGCGTTGACATAATCGATGAACCAGACGGTAGCTCAGAAAATCAATTGCGCACATAAGAGTTCATTGCTATGATGGCTAAAAGCAAATAAACTTCAATAATCAATCTAAAATGGGCCGATGAATTATAAAACAATTATTTACTACTCCCGAATAATAGGCATTAGAAATATATAAGGTCAAGAGTGTACACATATATTAAACCTGTAAAGTATAGAGATATATGTGTATATAAACGTTGGAAGTACAGAAATACAAGTTTAATCGCAAAAAATGTACCAATTTAACCGCCAGTATAAAGTTTTAAAAAATTCGACGATTGTAATCTCAGAATGACACGAAGATACTTTGTGTTGTTCAAAGAACGAGATTTATTATAATTATGAAAAACTTTCCGCCGCCTACGAACGATTACTGCAAGAGTTCGTGGGCGCGAGAATTATAACGGGAACAATATTTGCATAATATTACAAAAAAGGGCATGGAGCTATCGAGCGAAATCACGGACGTACAATTATGAAACAAAAACATGAACGATTCAACCTACAGAAGAAGATTTAGAACATTCGAAGACTACCATCACATGCGAATGGAAATGAACATTTAAAATATAAGAGCAATGAAATTATGATTAAGGAATATTCATTCGCGTGCCCTACATAAAGGCAATATACATGGGCGCATAATTATAACGATAGGTAATAGTATTCGAACAAAATAAATAAATAAACGAAAATAAAATATGTTAAAAATGCAATATAATTGCATTTTTTCAAAATGATCCTACAGACGACCAATGTGCTAATCATGGGCATGGAAAATATAAAAAGAATCTTAGTCGCGTAATTTAAAATCATAGAAATGGTAGCTACATCTTCTATCGAGAGAGAAAGAGAGAGTATGGAAATATAATGACAGGAAAAACAAATTATTTATGCGGGTATGTGGGAAAATATTCCCCTAGATGTTATTGTAGTAACGCGGGTAACGACGTTAGCAACAATAAAATACAACAATTAATATTACCGAACTGAAATGAGCCTACATATAATGAAAATAAAACCTTTAATACTTTCTCAATATTAAATATATCGAACAAAGAATATTTCCGGATATGTTCTGAATGTGAATGTGACAATATTAAAAACAGTTTTTGTGTTACGGAAAAGTTATCCGAATGGGTTACGTGTGTCCGCCAGAATGTTATTTGGAACTTTGGTTGGTTTGGCGCACCAATTGACCGGTTGGCGTGAAGTCGGTTGTAAAAAAAAACCATCAAATTCCAACCATAAGATGCGTTTGGGAAACTTGCGAGGGTGTAGATACGTTTCAAGTTCGAATTTTGTCTTTTTGATAATTAAAATCGATAACAAACTCAAATAAACAGAGAATTGTCTGAAGACTTGGACGTGTCCGGCCACTGGTACCGTTACCATAGGGCGCGCGCGTCGCGGCCCAGAAATAGTTCAATGGCGTAGTTCAATCTCCCTAAAGATCTGGTGAGTTTTGGTGCGCTCCGTTGGTCTAGTGATTTTTTTGAAAAAAACAGCCAATAAGGGCGCGCATACGCAACGGCGGCAAAGGGCAACGAAGGTCGAATATCGAAAATAGGACGTCGCAATACCGTTGAACGACGCCGGGTAGCAGCTGCCGGTCGAAAAGCGGTTACTAGACGAACGCGAAGCATCAGTTGTTTACAGTATTTCGCGCAGAACTACGAGTGGGATGCAACAACCAAGTTGAGCTCCATCGACTTCCAAACCTGGAACCTGCGCAGTGACGATTGCACAAGAGATATGTAAGTAGTAATATACGCATAGCTTATTCAGGTATCGCGAATATTCTCCGCAGTGTTAATCGCGAGTGAACACCGGTCAACGCCATCTTAACCTAACAAAACCTAGCGGCAACCTAAGACGGAAGATCAACGTTATTTATGTATTTATTTAAAAAATATCTTACACATTATTGAAACATCGTTTTTGCCATTCTTCGCTGTTGCTATCCCGATAGGTTATTATACATCGATCGCGACATTGCGACGCCTCTATTCTCCGTCTGTACGTGCGCGGCGTTTTCGGCTGGCTAAATAAGTGCCTCTATCGTATAGCGGCTTCGCCCTTCTATTTTTTCAAGCTTATTGCGCGTATAGGACTTTAGTATTAAGGGGCCGAACAATCGGAAAATCATGAAAATATAAGTGCCTGTGTGTGAGAAATCTTGCAATCTTATGAAAAATAGTACTTACACATTTAGGAATAGAATATTTTCATAAGGAAACTTCTTTGTCATTAGTTCAGAAATTCTGTTCTTGATTTTTGGCTCATTTACTGCAGCCATTTATTCACTGATTAATTGAATCAGCTTTTTAAAGCGCTATTCTGTTGGTAAAAAGAATATTGTTCAATTATAGGACTCTTCATTTTAAGTTCTCACACAGAAGTTACAAGGAAAATTTAGAATAGTTACTGGATATCAAAACTTTCTATGAAAGTAGTTCGTTCATCTTTGGGGCAAATTCTTGATATTAATTTCACATTTTATAATTGGACAGTGCTCGTAGAACAAAAGTAAGATTGCTAAGCCAATGCTGGCTTTTTCGGATCTAGTTGAAAATAGTAACCAATAAAAAATATTTGCACTGATAGCAGCAGTAAGTGTTAAACTTACAGTCACAAGTTTAAACTTAAACATGACATAAAATGTACATTTTTATCCAAAGTATGAAATAAAAGTTAAACTCAAGAATATGGCTTTGACATTCAGACTCAATCGAATAACTGATTTACTTTGGGAGTAGAATTTTTGTCCAAAGTTCTTACTTTGAAATTACATGCAAATTGGGCATAATTATCATGTGAAGGACAACTTTGTATAGAAATGAGTATATTTTCTGTGTAAAAACTTAGAATAAAAATTTCTAGTGTTGTATCCAATTTTCATTGTCAAAAGACTTTGTCAAATTTGACTATAACAATTCTTATTTGGAATTTTCGCATAGCAATTACAAATAAAATTGAAATAGTTAATTCTTATGGAAAGAATCGCTATCAAATTGAGTACATCTTCTGTTTGGATATTAACAATATAAATTTTTGTATTTGGACTAGATTGTGTGTAAGAAGAGAGTAAAAGAATAAAAATGAAAATATTAGCACAGATAATCATTGAAGTTTAGTTTATGATACACCAGGACTTTATCATGAATTTAGTATTTCTAAACTATGAAAAATAAAAGCGATAAGAGTCAATATCATCGTTATTTTTCCAGATATGAAGCTATTTCTATAAAACAATATATAGAACATTATATTCTGAGATGCTTGAAAATATTCATACAAACAAAATCTTTGTCAACTTTGTAATTCAGAGATCCCAAATTCATATTCCAAAATTTATATCTTAAAAACTAATTTTGTTGCACCTATGAAATAAGTTACAAAACGAAAATCTAATGGTTTGTCATGCTTCTCAAAAGATATTTTTCATCCAGCTGCAAAATTTCTGCATTTGCAACAAAAAATTATTTTTATGATTTTCAAGTGATTCATCCCCTTTAAGGTGTTCTAACATACCAACAGAGCTATAATTTTGATGACTCTGTTGATAAATTTTCACCTTCCCTATTTTCACAGAGATCAATCATATTTCAAGCAAAAACAAATAGGTTTTATGGTTAGAATGACTAGAAGTATCTGAAGCAAATATACTTTTGTTTGAGATATTTTAAATCTCTTAGAAAACAAGGGAATCGTCATTCTTCGATTCAGTCATTTTTTATCATTCACATTACTTTAATAAAGCGCAGTAACACTAAAGTGGCCAGTCGAAAATTATCATTATTCGTGTATCATTGGTACATCAGAGTATTTGCATGTACTATTTATAGTGTCAATGTATACGTGTACGTGAAGAATATTGTATTTGTATTGAACTATCGATAATCAGGTGTGATTGTGTTGACTCGCTAGCCGAGCTCCGCTAGGACAGAATCCAGGTCTTCTTGGAGTGATAAACTCTCCTCTCTCTGTTTCACTAGGTCGTCCTTGAGCCGATCGACCTGTGCTTTAAGTAGATAGTTTCCTTTTTTCAGCGCTGCAAGGCGTCCTTCATTTTTCTTCACCGTTCCCTGCAGAAATATAAAATATCATTTAATATATATATATTACAGAGAACATTTAAGCATCTTAAGATGCAGATCTGCAGAGATAATAATGGGAAAACGGACCATTAACTTGGTACGCCGTTTCTCTGGAGGATCGTCCTCGTCATCGTCGTCCCAAATGTCATCCAAATCGGAGTCGTCTGTTTCCGATTCATCCTCGGATTCCTCAGATTCCGTCTCTTCCTCCTCTTCTTCTTCTTCTTCATCTTCGTCCTTTTCTTCTTGGTCTTCGTCGTCCGTGTCGCCCATCAGTTTGGCCATTTTGTCAACCTCTTTTTGGAGATGCTTGAATTTCTTCTTTTCCTCTTTGAGGAGTTTGTTCTGCTGTTTTATTTGTTCCTTCAGGGCATGTCGCTCTTTCTTTGCGTTCGCTGCCTTATCCCTGTGGATAATTGGACCAATAATAAAGAGAGGGGCAAAAAACGGAGAAGCCTGAAGAAGGCATACGAAGAGAAACCAATTGAAGAAATATAAGGACTGCAGGAAAAAATTAGAAATTTTTTGGTACAAGATAATTACTATTAAATAACAAATTGTTTGTTACAATTGCAGAATCTGCTTCGTGTTGGAAGCTTGAAGTAACATCTGGGCGCCTTATAAAAGCAAGTAAAATAACGTAAAACAATTTTTGCAGTTATTAAAATTATACTCACTTGAAGTTCTTGATTTTTGTTTTGAGCAATTTGAATTCCCTCTGCAATCGTTTTTCCGCCGCTGCGTCGGAATCTTCTTCTTCCTCTTCCTCGCTGCTCTCCTCTTCTTCTTCTTCCTCTTCGCTGTGATTTCGGTCACCTTTGTCTATGCTTTTTTGTGAAGCAACTCGGGCCACGTCTTTTGCACTTGGACAACCAGCAAGAGCCATTCCTGAAACATCGTACCACGATGCGTCCACGTTCTCGTCCGGAAATAATATTATCGGCTCTGATTCTATGCTTTCCCAATATTCTGTAAGCGTTATTGAAAAGAGAAAGAAAGCGAAGCGTAAGTTGTAGCAGCGAAGCATAAGTTGTAGCAGCGAAGCATTTAACAAAGAATTAAGGAAACATTGACGCCCTTAAAAAAAAAAAAACATTGCGTTATGTTAGGAAAGTATTAGCGCAGAAATCGGAAAATTAGTTTGTTAAACGCTGAAAGGCTATATTCGATGGTTAATTGACAATATATGATAGAAACTGAAATTTATAATGTATACACAAAATTTAATATGTATATATTGTGAAAAATGTCACAATTACTCTTACACTTTTTTTTTTCTTGTTTCTTAGATATTTATTGTAGTTAACCCAATTCTTGAGAGTTCTTTCTGTGAATATGTGAGATTTTTTACCCAAATGTATAGACATTAGTTTTTTTTAACCATTTTTATCACAAATAAAAAATAGATCACAAGAAAAGTATATTTATGAGTAAATGTTGGATTCTGATTTTTTTACTGTAAAAAATATATAATTTTGAAATTTTTTTTTTTTTTTAATTGAATAACAAGAAATTAAATTTAGAAATATAATCGCAAATTAAAAAATATAGACAGATAAATTTCTTTCAGTGAACAGTAAAATCTGGTCAATTATACAAAATATTAGAAAGTATTGGAAAAAAGCCTGAATTAATAGTGAGTATCTTATAAATCTAGCATAGAATATACAGCATAAAGACAGTACAGAAAGTTGCTTAAGCATGAAAGTTAGAAATATGTGAAGAAAAGAATCCTTTTTAGGATGCCATTAGAGGGAAAACATTACAGAGTCGTTATAACCAAATAATTCGATACTAACCGGCCTTCATCCTTCTCTCGAGAGCCGCGTACATCCTTTTAATGTCCTCAAGTTCGTTTTTCGTCCTGTCTCTCTCTTCAGCAGTCTTGGCGAATTCTTTTTCCAATCTTTCCGCATCTTTTCTCGCTTCTTCGGCCTCTTTTCTTAAAGACTCTGTTAATTTTTCATCTTGTGCTTTGTGCTCTTGAACACTTTTCTGTGATTTTGCTCTTTCAACCTCGACCTCGAGGTTCAAAATTCTAGCCTGTGACGCATAAACGAAATTTCGGAGATCATCGATTATCCAAATTAAAAATTATCATATCCTAATCTAACATGAAGTATACAAATCCTTGTCATTTTTACATAAATTATACTATACAAAATCTAAATGGTCAATCGATTTAGGGTCTTCCAATAATCAAAATGAGATACGGCTTATGAGAATTGGACTATAATTATACTTTTTTCCTTGAAGATATACTACAAAAACATAACATTGCTCATTTGCATATATCATTCAATTTTACATTCGAATCACGACTATCAATACTCTTATATTTAAACAAAATCCTGCCACGTGATTAATTTCCCAAAAATGTTTATAAAAGTCCCAGAAATTGTGAAAAGGTTTTAAATAATTCAGCACTGATTTTTTTTAGTGTGAAATGCAGAAACTGACTCAATCATAGAAGAAATCAATTTCTCTCACCTGTAATCTTTTGTTATCTCTTTCGAGGGCCTCTTTGTTCCTCAATTCAAGGGCGAGCATTTGTTTGGTGCTTTGGAGGTCGTCACGAACTGCGTCGATGTCGTCCATCTCATCAGGCACGACTTCATCGACCGGCGCCTTTTCCGCTTTCTGTATTTGTTCCTCTATCGTCAGTTGTCTTCGGAATTTCCTCAAACCTTCGAGTACCGGCCTGGAGCGATCGTTCGTCTTCACAGTCTTCAATTTAACTCCTGACTGAATCTGTTTCAGCAGCTGGTTGTGTATATTGGACTTTTCTGACTCGAAGACAAAGTGTGCTTTTCCTAAGAAGCGTGACGAGCGTAAGAAAGGAAAATCTCGGAACTGGCAACTGATTAAGTGACAACGAGTCAATGTTAACCATCCAATAATTTTGTAAATAAATATATAACATTTTTCTATGGTTAACATAACTTTGAAAATTCAGCGTGATTACTTGAAGTTTTTTTTCAAAGTAATAATGCTAAAATTAATGCAGACATGTAATTAAATAAAGCGTGTAAATAGGTGGAAAAGAAGGAAAAATATTGTCTCTCCTCGTTGAGCGTAATGGCAGTTCTTTTTACTACTGCGAGACAATAGGGCTTGGTTAATCACCTTTAAGGTGAGGCCTGAGTCACGTGACCTGCACTGCGATTCGTAACCTCTTTATCTGAGCCTCAGTTCTTCTCTAGAATATTATCAGTTTGATTTATTACGTACAACGTTGACGTATTCAATCTCGTTAAAAAAAATTCCCATAGAAAAATCTGGATTCAAAACAAGTTCTGTTATTGTGAGAATTAAGGGTAAATCATTTTCACAAGAATATCGCAAGGATTAGCAATTAAAAGTTGTCACTCAACAATCAACAGGCCGACTACGATTTCTCCGCTGTCCGTATTCATATATGCCACCCTCATAATCCCTTCATCCCTTTTGCCGAGGCTGCTAAAAATATGAATAAATTAAATGCTCTAGCTTTGAAATTCGTAATGCATCAATTGGCATTTCAAACTCAAAATCTGAGCATTATTCAAAATCTGAGTACTTTCAAATTGACCAGATATTATTTAGAATTTTGTTCAATACAGTACATTCATTTTGCATCATACTTGAATCTTGAATTAAATGCATTTATGGATAAAAACTTCCTGTTCTGGTACATGGAATTCCAAACATATTTCAATCAACGACAAATTTCAACAAACCAATTTTTTTTCCTCATAGAGTTTTAAATAAAAACAGCAGAATTGAACTATATCCCAAAATTGATGTAGCAATTCTACAACCAGTTTCTACTTTAGATACCGAATAACCTAAATTCCTAATTCCGGTAGAAATTGATAGAAAATTGCGAGCTTTTATCGAACTTTCGAGTAGATTTTGACGAATTTTGATTCCATAGTTAATCGTTTAGAAGGCTATGAATACGGACATGAGTCTTTTAATACGATGACGAATTCCTACCTGCTGGATCAGCGGTAACTTTATCAACCCTCTCAATGAGCGGAGCACTTCTGTCGTTGCACTGTACATGTTTTAGCTTCCTGCCGCTCTCGACTTCCTTCATCATGCACGCCCAATCAGGACGTTTCCTCGGTCGTGACTTGAGCATCTCCAGTGTCTTCTGCTGCGTGGAGGACAACGGTGGTAGATCCTTAATAATGGTTCTTCCTGGAGGTGGAGGAGGTGGCCTCGGCGGCGGTGGCGGAGGTATTGCCGCCCTCGAAGAGCTCTTGGACAGCGTCGGAGCACCTGAAGGGGTGTAATGGACTCGTTGACAGTGGAAAAGAGTCTCGCGGATCAAGAGGAACGATTGAGAAACAAACGGATCGTCTAGTGGCAAGCACTTCAATGGGAACGCGCGACGATTAAAATAACTATAGGTCTATCGACCGATCAATCAACGAGAGGATGCAGCAAGAATTTAACTCTCGTTCCAACTGAGCCTTCGTTTCCAATCTCAATACAACCGAGTGACGAGGATTAGTGTGTTACTTATCACTTACCGGTTGTGCTCTCGCTTTTAGAGAGCGGTGGAAGTTTTTCGCTGCGTGATTTCGACTTTTCTATTCGAACTTGACGTTCCAGTTGCGGTCTCTGCGACTGGGGCTCCGCTCGTCCGTTTGCTCCTGGTTTTGACACCGCAGCTGAAGCATTTTTGCTTTTAGTATTGTTGCTGTTGGTGCTAGCACTGCTGACGCTGCTGCTGGTGCTACTTGTGCTCTTGTCACTGTTTGGTTGCGATGGAATTATCGTTATTTTGCTCTGTTTTCGCGGCTGGGGCTTCGATTCCGGTGCTGCTTGCGGTGTCATCGCTTCCACTGGTTTCGGCACGCTCTACAAATGAAAAACAAGCGTTTTTTTGAGGCCGATTAGGTGATGACTGGACTTTCAATGGTTTATTTACCATATCCTCTACAAAGCATTGAAATTCGTGAGATATTTGAAGCCACATGGTTGCGCACGGTTCTCGACTTCCCGACTAGTGATTCGCACTAATATTTGGTCATCGAAATTACGTTTATTAAGCTTATTTCGTTTCTAATGATTTTCGTTTGGTTTCTGCGATTTTTATGGAATAAACGATTTTTCTGCTTTTCTATGAGCTATTTATCACTTGGTTTTTGAAATATCGTCGTTGAGGCGCGTAATTATTAGCGAGATCTTTCGTCCCGCCGCTTGGCTCAGTGCGGAAGCTAAGACTAATTAAAAAAAAGTCGAAAGTGCCACCGTGACGAGTGACGACGAGGGCAGGGGCAGAATACGCTTGGCAAGTGTCGGATCTCGTTGTGCCTTCAGTCGTCTTTAAATAATCTTGCAGAGAGAGATGGAGAATGGAGAAAAAGAGTTTCTCTTTGATCTGTATTGTTATGATTGATCAATACTAATTATCGAACATCAACTCCATTCATTTCGCCCTGACGGAAAAAAAACAATTTTAAGTACATAGACTATCAACCAATATTGCGCTTGTTTGACCTAAAAAATTACAATTCATTTCACTTATTCTTTAAAAAAAAATTATGGTCGGAAAATGCAATTTATTGTAGTGTTGAATACGAAATCGATTTCTGTCATATCGCTGATTCAAAATCGTGTCCATTCGCACATTGCACATTCGGTATAATCTATTCTTGGCACGTAGACAATTTGACCGTCGTGAGTTGGCCGTGTGACGGTCAACGCGTTAAAAATGCATAAACTTCAGTTTATTATTTACATGCGCCAATCGTAAATGAAATCTGGACATGTATGTGTTTTGGAAGGCGTATATCAAAATAGTTTCCTGGACAATATATGTAAAAAACAGATGTTAGAAGCTCCTCCGCATTTTCACACCGTTTTCTGGGTTTTTGATTGATTCTATTTGGATTGACTGCGGTAAAAGCGCATATTATTAACGCGGAGCATTTTCTAGGATTATTCACGGATATTATTATTATCTTCTAATGCATATTGCATTTTGCGTTCCACTGTGACGCTTTCGACGGCCGCAGGTTTGCGATCTGATGGAGAGGGAGAGAGAGAGAGAGACAGACAGGAGGAGCGAGAGAGATTCAGTGACGGAAGACGCAGCTGCCTACGGGACACATTTGAAATAGACGGTGTCTTGAAATAATCGTGACCCAAAGGCTTATATGCCAGCCACTTTCCCGACGAATCTTCACCGTAATTCTCCGGTTTGGCTTTTGCGGCGCTTTTCTCCTCCAGTGAGAATTTGATTAGCCTTTTTCGTAGATTCTAAACAAACACTTATGAGAAATTAAAATATCCATAATAGTAATAGAGTTTTTATTTGGAGTTCGGTTGACAAATATATATTTGTCAATGAAACGAATAATTACAAACACTGCCGTTTAATTCTCCAAATTGTTAATAACAATAATAGGGTAGATTCTTCAATAACGCTTGGGAAAAATTAAAGTATTTGTCCAAAATACTATTGGGATTTCCCAACTTTAATTACATGTTTAGTAGTTTATCTTTCATTAGATAGGAACAGCGTTGTAAATCTTTGTCGTTTTAAGAGGCAGTGATACACTGCTGAGAATTTCATCGACCAATGTTAAACGCCTATAGGGCTGTCTCTGTCTCGCACGTCAAGCCTCTTCCCGGTTTTCCGGTTCTCCTGTCGGCTTTGTTTATCGGAAAGCCAAAAATTTAGCCCAATTCTGGAGTATTTCTGCATATACTTTTAAAATTTGAGCTCTATCTGTCGAGAAGTTTCGGAGAAAACCGCTTTCAAAATTTCTGCCGGGAGAAGAGGAGTATCACACTACCTCTTAAGAAAAAAAAAGTCGAGTACAGTTAATTTTCTAGTTAATTTTATCACTACAAAATTATTCATAATAATAAGGTGCAGTAATTATCAGATAAAGTGTGAAAGTTTCAAAAACTATAAGAAAACATCATTTGGAAACAAAGATTAAGAGAACATGTGAGAAAAATGGATGAGGAAGATACTCCATGACTTTCGCAAAGTATACATAATCGAAAAGCTAATTACACTATCAACTACATTTTCTAAAGAATTTGGGATCAACAACACTAAACAGAAACCATTTATTCTCGCTTTTTTTGAATAAACATCGAAATATTATAACTTTTTTCAATGAAGAAATCTGCTTCAAACCGTTCTACTACTTTCAGATTCACTCTGTTTATTTGATAACTAATTTGATATTGATTTTTTTTTAAATCCCCCCATGAATAACCAAATGAATAATGAAACGATTGAAATCGATAATAATTCTTTATATAAAATCAAATGTTCAAATGCAGAGCCAAACGAAATTATGGAGCCAATAAATGACCACAATTTTGGCATTGCACCTCCTCTATTTTCTAATGGTATTTTTTTATTAATTATTATGTAGAAAAATAAATCACGATTTCGATACGATATTCTGACGAAAAACTATTGAATTCAAGTTATCGCAAAAAAAAAAAACAATTACAGTCATTTCAAAAGTAATAGAAAGGTGCAACCTCTTCCTACAATGATGAGCAATAATATTTCAAGCGTGTCATTAGCCCAGCGCAATGAAATTGAGAATGCATGAGTAACGACCGTTCAGAGGTGATGATTAAAAAAATCTATTCTTAATACATGGCAGAATGCCATTGCAGAATGACCGCGACTGGTGGTCTATACCACGGTGTTTGCGTAGTAACCAGTGCTTTTGTTTTTCCTCATCAATTTCGCACACACGCTTGTGTAAAACAGAAGGGCGGCGGGGCGAGCCGTAGACATTGTAAACAATGAGGCGATGCATTCGTGAATTCGTGAAAATCAGGGTAATCGAGATTGCTCTTTAAAAACAAACGAAAGTAATTTGCACGTGTCAGATTACACTGGAAGGTTAAAAATAGGTTCCGAAAAAAGCAAAACGTTCAAAGGTTATTTATAAATACGTTGATGCATGGATTTATTAATCATGTTACGAATTTTATTGAATTTGTGTCTTACTTTCAGTGTGACCTTAGTGAACGCTGGTGCTTCATCGGTTGTCGGTTTGGATTCACGCCTGGAGTTTAAGGTCCACGGTGCAGCGGGCATAGGCAGCGGATTCGGTCCATCCTTGACCCACGGTGGTCTAAAAGTCGTCCTCTGAGGTTGCTGACCTCCTGCGCCCGGCATTTTGCTCTTTCTCTGTTTCCTTTTCCGTTTCTCTCGCTGTTTTCGGCTTCCTTCTTCTTCTCGATCTTCCGGTACTGCTCCCTACTTTTTTTTATTTTCAATTAAATTGCAGTCGACTGTCAAATGCCACGTTGGCGAAGGATACAAATATTTATCACAAAAGATCAGTTAAATATCGAACTAAACTCCAGGGAGTCAACAATTTATCTTCGAACCGTAACTTTCGGCAAAATGATTATTGTTCACACCTTCTCTTCTTGAGTTTTTTTACTTCTTCTCGAGAAGCGTCGACTCAGGGTGACGCGGTAAAAAAATTCGACTAAACTCTCGTGGTTGTCGTCGATGGAAGACTATCCGACTCCTGGACTGCGGACGGCGTGAGTGCGAGCGCTTGGGGGGAAACTGTGATGCGTGGGCGCGATCCAAACGTGCCACTCGAGATTCAGGAACGTTTTAACACGCCCCTCCACTTCTTTAGAACTTTTGTAAAATAATATTCCAGCAGTGGGACGTTTTTTTAAATTTGTTTTCTTTTTCTTGTGGTAGCAGGTTCAAGATCTTTGGAGAGGGAAATAAGCGCTCTTAGAGTCAGTTCGTCGACGGTTAACTGGCGGCTACGGTGATTTCGCAGGCAGGGTTTCCGGAAATCGTCGATTCCCCCGGACTCTGTGAAAAGATGGTGCGAGAGAGAAAAGCCGAGCTTAGCTGGTTGGCTGGGGCCGTTACCGCTTATCCACCTGTCCCCTCTGTTCACCCTCTCTGTACATATGTATCTCGCTCACTCTCGCCACCCAAAAACTTGATATTTTTGGCTAGCGACGTCACGAGTGCCGAGGAGAACAAAAATAGAATCGGGTCTTCTAGGACGCTACCGTGACTGCCTCACGACGATGCGTCGCTTATCCCACGACGTATTACTTACTCTCTTGCATCGCCCTTCGCTTCTCCCTTTCTTTCACCTCGCGAATTTTATCTTTCTCGTCTCTTCTCAATTTTCTTGGCGAACGCATCGCTATTTTTTACGATTCGCGCGAACTTGTCCAACGAAACTTTTATGTGCTGCTGCAAATCTCGTACAACGGCCATTTCCTGTCCGCCTCGACATACTTGCGCTTTTTTATTGGAATATATTGTACTTCGCGGGGAACGGAAATCCATACTATGAATGTTATGCTGAAATCTCTTGGGATTGATTTTTCGTAATACTATAAGAAATTGTGGATTTAAAATTCTGGGGGTTTCACTTTTCTCAATATTATTTTTCAAAATGTTTTCTATTTTTAAAGAAGCCTGCAGAGTCGGATCTTGCAGACTGCTTCGTCATTATTTTATACATTTTACGAAGACGTTTTCTATGAGGATAGATAATCGTTTCTGGCTTCAGCACTGAACAAAATTTTGAAGAGGTGGACAATAATGAGGAAACAATTTACAAGATCCCACTTTGCGGACTATTTTAATACTTTATGCACCAGATTATAGTCCGAAAATCATAAAAGGTTACAGAACAACATAATTTTTTTATGATAACTTTTTACTTTGAATCTAAATGAGAAACAAATTCAATGCCAACGAACTTTGGCTCTAACTACACTTCAAAGGAAATAACATACCATATAATGAAAGCATTCTTAAAATCCTAGAACCAGAATTAAATCCAATCAAATTCATCCAAACCGATACTTTTTTTTTCTAGATCACTACGAAGATTCAACCAATTTTGAGTAACATGAAAATTCTGACATTCATTTTTTTTTCAGAAAAGGACTTCAAACTAAAATAGAACTAGGTTAACATTTTTTTTTTCATCTAGACCTAACAATTTTTTCAGATGGTCGAAGTATTCTTAGGAACAATAGATAACCTGTGGTTTTTTATTCATGTGAGAAATGCAGGCTTCTGTTTCGTCCGAAATTATTCAAATCTCCATTTCCTCACATCATGAGTTGTGTTATTATTTGCCACAATTTTTCTAAATATATCCACAAAAGTGAAGTGTAAGATAGAACATTTTGTTTTTTATGCTCATTAGGTTCAAATTTTGTTTTCCAAATGACTGAATCAATGGCCAAGTTTTATTACCAAAATCTGTCGCCTTAATTGTATTAATCGCGCCGTATGATGTTCCAGGATAGGAAGATTTAGCGAGAGACAATATCAGAAAACAGCGCAAAGACGTAACGAAGCGAGTGTGAAAACGGACTACTACCGTCAGACAGCGCGTTACTTCGAGGTCGAGTGTGACAAAGCGCGTCAGTTCAACGCCTGGAACGTAGAAGAGTCGAGTAAGCCAAAGCATTTGGAGATTTGTAGGAAAGCCGATTTGCTAGTATTGCGGCAAAATAAGTTGCGAGAGTTGTTAAAGACTGAGGAAATTCAGTACAGAGCCGAGTGCGATAGACTTAAATCTCGTAGCATTTCCCCTCGAGTTAATTTCTCATCGGAAGCTTTTGAAAACAGATTGAAGGAGAAACGTGCAGAGACGAATCTCTATCTGCCGAGAACTGGTCGAAGGATTCAGTCCTACTTGTACGGAACTTACGGACCGACAGCTTCACGTCCCGTTTTAAAAGACTTCAACAATCCAGCGAGCAGCCGCACGAGAATGAGCATGGAAAGGACACAACAGGAGGAGGAGCAGATGGCGCATGACCAGGACGATTACAACAAGCGTCAGGACGAATACAAGGAGAACTTGCGAAGCGCACGAGCTTCGAGTATCTACGGTCCAGAGTCAAAAGCGGCCATACGTGATGTGGCAAGTGCTAATTACCAGTATAAACCAGCTGCGGGTCTAAGTACCGACGCTGCCGATCATCGACCGCATACAAGGCGTCTTCACGATTCTCATTTTCTTCTCGGCAATCAGACTTATCTACAGGAGGAAGGAGGCCAACACAAAGGACCCAATCAGAAGTTTAACGACAGATACGCCAACAGGAGTCTTGAGGCGACTAACGTCGGCGAAACAGCGGCGCATTCGTTGGAGGAAGCTGATGATCTACAGGACGCTGCGAGCGAGGCCGACAACGCGCCGGATCATGACGATGAGGGTTCCCACACGGAGAATCGGAACGTTTGGAACAGATCCGACGAGCAGGGACAGGATCATGGGGATTATCAGCGGGAGGAGCGAGAAATCGATGAGGAAGAACAGGAAAATGGAGGACATCATGCCGACGGTTCAAACGCTTCGATGAACGACAATGCTTCGTCAGATTCTGGCAATCAGAACATGCAAAATATTCAGGACGAGGCGGACAGAAGCGACCAGCGAGATATTGACAAGGAATTCGATGCTAAGGCTTCGGCTGGACGCTCCGATCATCGTCACTTTGAATCGGAGAAGAGCATGCCATGGCTTCGCATGATTCCCGGCGATAAAAATCTATCCGAACAAATGTTCTTATATCTTACGCACAATGAGCTCAAGGAAAAGATTCAGGATTTAGAGAAACGCGAAAATCAAGCGGCCTCTAAGCATCAGTGGGACGAAGCTCTACGTCTTAGAGACATGAGAAATCGACTGGATCTTGCACGTGAAAAGAATTTGTACAGGAGAGACGATCTTCTACTGGATCCTGAGCTGAAGAAGGTTGGCATGGCCGGCATCGAGGCGAGGAGCAAATTGCTTAAAGAGCGAGAAATTCTGTGCACCAATTCTTCTATGTACAGGTAAATATAGCTGAATATTCAATTTTTTTGTGAGGATTCGCAATTTTTATGAAAATATATATTTGGTACCGTAATTTCTTTCTCGGGAGTAATGAAAACTTTACTGCATATGCGTACTCGTCTTTGGTTAAGACATTTTTGCGTCCTTGTTATGAGCACGAAATGTGATTATTTTTCAGCATAATTACTCTCTAACTCCGGTTAAAATCATGCACTCCTCTTGTCGCAAAATATACCAATCCAAATATGTAGCCAAGTAAATGAGGAGCTGACATATACTGTTCATTTCAGTTTCAATATCATTTCTTTATCGTTTAATATTAATATTAACAGACAAAAGAGGAAATAAAAAACACAAAATTTGTAGGAACGCATCCAAAAAAACTTATCTAATTATCGTAAAGTTCATTTTTATCTATCGAACTTTAGTTTCCCCAGTTTAAAAGAGTCAAGTATTCGTCACATGAAAACATCGAGGCTTCTTTTATCGAGGCTTCGGGGCTAATGCACAGACGCTATAGTAGATTGCACTAAGGCCGCGAGCAATGCCAAGGGTTCGTGCGTGCTATTTTGTAACCGCCCGACGTTCGGTGACTCACTTCGCGATTCACTAACACTCTAGTCGCTGTCATTCCATGGCAAATGATCTGCCAAAAGTTCCGTCACGCTGCAACGCCTTTGATGTGGATGATAAAGCTTCGCGCAGTAGGCAATTTGTCTAGAGAATTCAGATAACAACTTTCTTTTTAACCCTTTACTGGCGAAGCCTTTTTCTCAATGAGAACAATTATTTTTCTTCACTGCTCGAAACATACTCGTATTAGTATACTGTCCGACAAGGGTCAAAAGTTTGCGATTGCGAAAAGTGTGAGGTTTCATGAGCCGCAATTGCTAATTTCGGCCCATGTTACACACGATATTTTTTGTAACAAGTGCACGAATAGTGGTTCGTTGGATGGTAATTTTGAGGGAAGAACAGTGAAAGTGAGGTTCTCAAACTTTGGTCTCTAGGGACGAAAGTGACACACCGAAACGATGAAAATGAAAGAAACGCGAGCTATACTCGCGTCGATCGATTGTTTTAACACTGCCATGAAACTAGTAACTTTCGGCCCGAATAATTGCCATCGAAAGCACCGCTGTTCACGCACGTGTTACAAAAAAAAATATGTCAGAAATGTGAATATTGAAAAATACTGTTTTTCAACTCTGTCACTAGAATAAAAATATTTACAATTGGAACTCTGTTCGAAAAATGTTCATTTAGATGCATTATCATATGTCAAATTTTTCCAGCATTTTTTAATGTCAATTTACGAGAGCGTTTTCAAAAATAGGTGATTTGCTAATGTAACGGATATTCTGAAATGGCAGTTAAAGGGTTGAACCAAACATTAAGCAAGATTCTTATCGGCCGAAGCTGAGAATCACTCGCCATATTCTTTTTATTCTTTGCTCACATCGTTCTGATTTTTCTGGAAATTTTTTAGCGAGGAGGCCAAAGTCATGTGGAGCCAATGGCTCGTCGAGGACCAGAACAGCGTTTTGGAAGGCGCTCGGGTTCAGCGAGAGGATTTGATGAAGCAGCTCGAAGAAAATTGGCGCTCTCTGGCTATCGAAGACAAGCAGAAGATCTCAGACTCTTTCAACAAGGAATACATCGACGCTGCTATCCAAAACGACCTGGATAACTTGACCGCAGCCAGATCGGCCAGTCGTTGATTTTCCAGTTTCGCGGTGGTGCAAGGATTCGTTTCTAGTCGCCTTTTTGCACTTATTCTAACCCTAAAGGCAGTGCTTTGAACGAAACTTTGAAAAACCGCTTATTTTTCCGTCACGATCAAAGTTAGATTAAGAATAAAAAAACAAAGCAAGTATTGACTTATCGATAAATTTTAGTCGAAGTGACTGACGCACATGCTTGTGTAACGATATGGATGGACCCATTTTTTAATAGAAAAAAATAATAACAAAATAAGAAGAAAAAGTCTAAAAAAATCTTTCTTATCGAATGCCAATATCGTTTGATGTGGAAGCGCATTTAATATTACACACTTTGCCAAACGAATGAAAAGGGGGTCAAAAGCATTTAATACCGAACGTGGATTTCATATGTTACGCGAATATATTTCTTATCTTTATTCGTCCATTTCGTTGTATCGCTACTGCTTAGAATGTTATGGAGAGCTTTATTGAAATTATAAGTATTGTTTCAACTCCAATACGGAGCCATCGATAGTCATCTTAGTCAGGGATTAATTATGTGGCGAAATGTCCACGTAATTTATCGTTTCTCACATCGGTTTTTTTCCTTTATATTAGCCGTCCTTGTCGATCGTACGCTTAAGTCGATTGCTGTGCCTTGTCAGAGTTTTCAATATACATTACGCTTCTTATTAATTGTTAAGGACCATATCGCTTGCTCCTACGCATATCGATGAGAGCTCGAGCTTGCGAATTGTTCACTGTATTTGAGCTCGAATTATAATCGGAAATGTCACTTCACTCACCGCCGTATAAAAGAGGCTGGTTTAATGTTACGTTGCGCTGACGATTAAAAATATCGTCGTTAAAATTATGTAATACACAATAAAATACTCAAATGAACAACAAAAATATGTTAGGTCTTTCTATAAACCCGACGATTTAAGGAGGCTCCGTGACAATCATCCAAGTCAAATCAGTGCTAAATTTTCGAAAATGATTCTTAAGTTTGATCTTAAGTTCGTCCTTAGTCAATATTATCATGCTCAAACTTTCTTAAGTTCTCGGAGTATTTTAAAAAATCTTTCTACCTTCGTAATGTGCATTCTAAAACCTTTTTCACTTAGTATGTACTTTGAAATCGTCTAAATTAAGTAATTTTTTAGTTTATCGCGTTCATGCAGGCAGACTGCATTTTATCCGAGGCAGAGAAACAGTTACAAACTATTACAAAATTGGAAGTACCAAAGTATTCTTTCGAATTTCAATTTAGTTTTTTTTTCTGGAAACTCCGTGAGTATTTGATGGTAAATTCTGACCTCAAAAACGTTTTGTATTATAAGGTGACTATTAACAGTCGGCAATGATGCTGTTGTTTTTAGCAAGCAAAAGGTGGCGCCACTTACTTGGCTTCTTGATCAATTTGATTCTCTGGAATCCTGTGTACTGTCTCAGTCGGTAAAATAGCGTTAATCTTTATCGGCATCATAATAGGAATGTGTGCGAGATATGATATTACTCCGCTGGTAACAAAAATAGTAATATGCAATTGATTTCGATAGAGGATCGCTCGGTCGGTATTTTCGTTTGCCGTCAGTAGTAGGCGCAGTATATAATCAGACGGGTCGATCGATTTCTTATTTATCCATTTTCCTGAGCTGACTAATGATCTGAGCTGCGAATATAATCGTATTATAACTATAAATTCGATGAAAACGTGGAAAGGAAGTGGATATTACCGTATCGAATATGAAACGCAATTCTGTCCATTTTTCAATCACATATATCAACAATTGTGACGCAGTATCGAAAATGTTGGTTTAATTTTTTTTTTTCTTTCAAAGCACTTTGGAATAATGATTATTGATAATACTGTACTATATAATGCGTAAAATTAAAACTTTATCGTTTATAGTCCTATACATGCAGAGTGGGATTGTCTCTGTAGTTGCATTATGAATTGCACCTATTAATAATTTGTTTCACTGAAATATCTAGTGACCGCAAAATGTTCTATCCGATTATCATTTGCATAATCGGGAATATAATTATTAACACCCATCAATGATTTACACAAAAAACAATAATTTCATATCCACTTCTGTATATTTATCTCAGATGTACTTCAAAACGTATTTCATACACAAAGTTTTCCGCAAAAAAAGTGTACCTCATTAGATACATATACTAATCCCTTTTTGCGTATGCTGCGTTTTTAATGCAGGAGCCGAAAGCAACAGTGGTTCAAGATCTTTACAAAAATGACCTTAATATATTCCTCCACAGTCGAGAGCGCAAGACCTGTGGCTTTGCTCAAAGCAGAGCGTCATATAGACTGAAAAAAAGTAAAAAAATGATATATATTCTATAAAACCATGGATTGCGGGCCGCTGAATATAAACGTTATCAACTTTTAATTTGACTTGTAATTCCTACAAATCCGTATGAGATCGGAAAAATGACTCTAAAATATGCAAAATAATATTTTGTCGTATCAATGTTATAATGGGATTGTACGAATAAGAACTAGAGTTAATTGAAAAAATATCCTTTTTTAGCAGTCTGCAATGACTTTTTTTTTCAGTGTACACAATCGATGTCATAGACGAAAACTGCGCACATAGAAATTTTTTTTGCAAATAATCCCACGCGATTGAATTAAATTCAGTATCAAGGCTCTGTATTATCTAATTTATCAGACAAAAAAAATTTCCAATATAATTCGACATATGAGCGGTTTCACCGAAATTCAACCGCAAAAAAAAATCGGGTTGTGTTATGTAACAACATAGTATTCAGAGCTGTTTGAATAGAAAATAGAAAAATTCTAACATCTCATTAGATTTCCATATTATCGTATTGGATTTTGTAGAGTTTTAACAATAACAAAACCCGATTTTCAAAAATTATTTACAGAAACGAACAATTTTGGTGGCAATCTTTAGTGATGAAAAAACAATAATAGTAGATCCATTTCAAAGCATATTTCATACCCGAAAGTTCGCTGCAAAAAAGTGTATCTAATATTCATAGAAATCCCTTTTCGGATACGCTGTTCTTAATGCAGGAGAAGAAAGCAGCGGTGGTTAAAGATCTTCAAAAAAATGACCTTAAGATATTCCTCGACTTTCAAGAGCGAAAGACCTGTGGCTTTGCTCAAAGCCGGACGTGCTGCACGTGTGGCGTAGTGTCGTGCGTACACTCGGTTCTTGCCCGCAAAGAACTCGCACGAGAAGCCACTAGCTGCGCTCTCTTCAGGGTGGAGGGGAGATGAAGTGTTTGGTTCCCCAGTGGCAAGATCGATAGCCGGCCAGTCACGAGGCGGCACCGTCGACGGTCGTCGTCGTTCTAACACGTTCGGAACGCGATCCACTCGCGTCGATCCACCCTCTTCAGGGTTATCGCAGCCATTCCTCAGCCATTTCCCCTCAGGGTGGGAGTAGGATAACACCCACCTTTCATCCGAGCGACCAATAACACCAGCGACGTACAAACATCGCATCGAAGGCGTAGCCTTCAATGGGCGTGACTCTGTTAAACTTTCCGCGACAGGATTTCCAGGATTTTTTGGTGGGGGCCACGCGGTTCTTCAGGTACGGTCAGTCGACTGGCGAGCCTCGAGCCGTGCGTGTGTTTGTCAAAAACATCGATACAGGTCGTCACCTCGATTCGCCAATTAGCGTCGCTTGTCAACCCGCTAAAAATTAAATCCCGCACTTTTCTTCGCCTATCAAATTGCGTTGAAAAACACGCGCGCCATCTATCGACGTGCCTCTGGACTTCTCGAGATGTTGCCAATTGTCCGCGAGTGCAATTAAAATTTCGAGTGTTTCATCTCGAGCGAGAATAGTGATAAAAGTCAAGCGGTGATTGGTGGAAAGTACTTGGCCTCGATTGGCGCAGGGATTATATAGTGTCTATTGTTACCGCGCTAAAGATAATTGATAAGAGCCACAGGGACTTTGATCAGCGCGTGGCGAACCACCGACACAATGACAAGATCCTGGATTCGATTGAACGGTGGATTCTTGCCGGCGGCGGTCGCGTTTACCGAGAAGCAAGTGCTAAGAATCCTTCTCCGGTAGATCAAAGGATTAAGGAGCTTTACATGAAAAAAAGAAACGCCAATAAAAGTGCTAAAGTGTGGAGAGACAGAGCATTTTAGCTTTATCGAAACAACAAAAAAAACCAGTGTTTATATATCCAAGCGCCACCTTATTGTTGATGTTTTACCGTCGATAATTACTACGGAAAGCTACAAAAAATGTTGTAATTTTTTTACTCACTAAAATCTAAATTCTAACGGAAAACCCGAAACCTAACCATATGTTATATCGGCAGGATTATAATACAACGATACCGAAAAAATATTGTCGGATATCAGATTGTTTCATCGATAACTTTTAATATCGATTGATAATATTTTTGGGAAACGGATATCAAAGCGTAAAATACATTATCGGTGACTAGAGGTCACGTGGATCGGACTGTAAACATAAATAAGGGGGTTAAGTGAACGTTTGGTGGAAGGGGACGTGATCAGGTTGTTTTTAGTGAGAAACGTGAAGGGTTTTGTGTGGTGGTGCCGGTGGCGGTTGCAGGTCGTTGTGGTGTCGCGTTACAGGTGCTTCAGGACGTAACTGCTGTAAAAGTGGGTGCACTGGGGCCCGCGGGACCGTTCGGCCGATACGGGCCCGTGCAGGAAGGTGGGCCCGGCGGTGCTCCTGTCGCTGGGGGCGAAAGAGTGGGCACGGGGGCTGCCGCAGCCGCGGCTGGGGAGGTGGAGGGGTACGGGGCCACCGGGACCGGGGGAGGGGCCCCTGGGATCGGTACGGCGGGTATCAACCCTCGGATAAGGGAAGCTACCCTCGGGGCTCCTTGTTGCGCTCCACTGCCTGTCACCCAGGCTCATCATATAGGTAAGCGAGGTAATTACCGTAAAAACACAATCAATACCTTCTCTAAATACGACGAAAACTCTCTTATTGTAATTATCTTGATGACCCTAAAACTCGAAAATTGTATGTAGATGGAAGGGGCTATTTAATCTAGTTGGAGAATTCTAAATCTATCAGGAGTTCAGAGATAAACAAAAATTTAAATATCGTACTCAAGGTATTACTGCCACTTGGTTTTTATTTCGTATTAGTTCGAGAAACGTGAGAGGAAATTGCTAATGTAATCTCGATGGTATAGAAATCTTAAAAAACTCTAGCATGTTGAAGGTAGGGAAATACATCAGTTTGCATAGTGATCATTCTTAAATATTGTTAAACAATTAATTTGAAAATTGAGGAGGCTGCAATGCTCTACTATAAACAAATGAGTGCTGATTTTTGTAAATCGTGGATATAAGGTTTTATGCATCAATTGGCTATAGTTAATGGTGGTTCAGAGATAAACAAAAATTTAAATATCGTACACAAGGTATTACTGCCACTTGGTTTTTATTTCGTATTAGTTCGAGAAACGTGAGAGGAAATTGCAAATGTAATCTCGATGGTATGGGAATCTTAAAAAACTCTAGAATGTTGAAGGTAGGGAAATACATCAGTTTGCATAGTGATCATTCTAAAATATTGTTAAACAATTAATTTGAAAATTGAGGAGGCTGCAATGCTCTACTATAAACAAATGAGTGCTGATTTTTGTAAATCGTGTATATAAAGTTTTATGCATCAATTGGTTATAGTTAATGGTGCTTTGTTTTGAAATTGATATCGTTGATTTACGAAAACAATAACTGGTTTATGCTGATTTTTAAATGGTACATATCCGGTCAGTTTTTCATAAAATAATCCGAATTTTTTGTTCGCTTATTGTGGCCCGCGGCTTATTTTGTTTCTTGAAAGATGCTTTGCGAATTCACCATCTAGATATTTGATAGTACATATTCTCCATTAACCGGTGCGGTGATCTAGTGGTTAGAGTGCTGACCTCTGGACCAGAGCATCGGTAAGTCGCGGGTTCGATTCACGGTGCCATGATCGAAAAATAAAAACACGGACGCGACGAAACTACAGATGTATACGTGATACACACACATGTAACACAGGTATAATTCTATACAGCCGTAGTCTGTGTTTACATTCTCGACGAAAATCGTGACGTTACCCACGTGGAAAAAAAAATATGCTAACAAAGTATATTTTTCGATATATCGAAAAATATATAAATAATCTACTTGGTATTTTTCTTATATACTTTTTATATACTTGGCAATATCCGATATTTCGTCGAAACGTACATTTGGCGAATATACGTAGAGTACATTTTTTATACAATCGTAAGTACACCTTGCGAATATACGTAAAATATATTTATTTGGATATCCATACACTGAGAGAAAAGCATATCGTTTATTTAACGATTTCATATGGTAAAACGAATATAGGAAGGCTTGCAATGTTTTATGGTTGAAGCGATGATAATATGATTCAATAAACGATACTTGCAAGGTTATTGGAAAGAAACGTTGAAATCGTATATGCAAAAAAACGGCATATTTGAAACTATTATAATAGTTATTGAAACTATTATCATTTTAATAGTTGCTACTATAATTATCTTTGCTATAACCATAAAATATAGACGTTCGCTTCGTGGCATCGGAAGTACGTTACGTTTCGTCGAGAATGTAAACAACGACTACCGCTGTAGACATGTGACTTTTAAAGGTCACAATGTGTCTGCTTCACATATATCTGGAGTTTCATTTCGGCGTGTTTTTATTTTCGACAAAAATCGACCGTACCGGGAATCGAACCCACGACATACCGATGCTTTGGCCAGTACATTAAACACTGGGTTATCGCACTGGTCATAAGTTTGTTATTATAATTATGGTGATGACCCTGGAAGTGGGAAATTATATGCAAATCGAAAGGGCGGCGATTTATTCTAGTTTGAGAATTCGAAATCTATAAGAATTTGACGGTAAAACAAAAAGAAAAATATTGTACTTGATGATTTTTTTAAAAGTAGTTCTTCTGTACGGTCTGACGCCGTATAAGTTCGAGGGAGAATTAAACAAAATTTACGAACAGTTCTCGATGAGATATAAATCTGAAAAAAATCGAGCGTATAGAAAATGCTGAAAAGGTTATTTTGGCATAATAATAATTAAAAAATGTTATTGACAAATTACTTAAATAAACAATAGTGCAACAAATTACCCGGCAACCTAACTTTTTTTTGTTATGTAAAACATTTGTTTGTTTTTCTAAATACGTATGTATTTTTTCAGATTTTTTCTGATTGTCAAATTTACACCTGGAAAAACGGCCTTTTCAAATGTCAGATAAAATTCTAAAAAAATCCACACGTATTCAGAAAAATAAACAAATCATGTTCATAACAAAAAAAGTTAGGTTGCCGGGCAATTTGTTGCACAATTATTTATTTCAGTAATTTGTTAATAACATTTTTCAATTATTATTATGCCAATTTAATCTCTTCAGCATTTTTCATATAGTTGATTTTTTTCAGATTTTTATTTCTTCGAGAACAGTTCGTAATTCTGTCTCGATTTCGCTCGAACTTATGCGATGTTAGAAAATACAGGAGGACAATATTTTGTTAATGCATGCAGATAAACACACATTCGATAAAATCTCATAAAAACACAATCAATACGTTCTCTAAATATGACGCAAGGTTTGTTATTGTAATTATGGTGATGACCCTGAAAATGGGAAATTATATGCAAATAGAAAGGCTGTCAATTTATTGTAGTTAGAGAATTCGAAATATGTAGAGAGTTTACAGTACGGCAAAAATAATTTTTTTTTCTTAATGCTTTTTTTATGCAGATAAACATAGAAAATTTTTGCTAATTTATTCATAGATTTTGGTTAATTTGATTGTGGAAAAAAGTGCAGAAATAATTTCATAATCCAGGTATTGAATAATTTTTTTTTTTGTAGAAGAACGAAAATAATGGGCACAGAAAGTTTTTGTTAAAAGGAAAAACATAATCAATAAGTACAATATATCTGATGAGAATTTTTTTTCATTATTTTTATAGGATGATAATATACAGATATAGTCAATATAGTAGTAGATATAGATCTGATATAGTCAATATATCAGAAAACCTATAAAAATTGTTCTACGATTGAAAATTTATAGTTATCACTTATTAGTTGTCAGTTAAATAATAATTACCATAGGTGCAAACCGTGGAGTAGAGTCGTAATTAGATCAGCTTTTAAGTAGAATCAGTATTGAAAATTATTCAATATACTAATTTTAGTAAGAAAGCAGAAAAGTTCATAAAATCTCATTAGTGTTTTCTGTAGAAAAATGTAAAGTTGAGGATGAACATTTAATATAAAACTATATAAAAAAAAAAAGAAATAGAGAATCTAAAGTTAGGATTTTGATTGATGGAACTCATCACGTTACTCATAGCATCCATCATTACACGTGACTTTAATCTCGTCAAGTTACAATGGTTAATTTCTTAGAAATGCAAGATCCGTGATGAGTAGGATTCGTTAAAAATAGAATGTGAAAAATGCTATAAATTCCCAGTGTGATCTCTGAAAGTAAGTTATCTCTAATTTTTACTATCGCGAAAATAGCGATTTGATTGCTATATATAAGATAAAATAAATCACATGACTATAAATGTCGATTCGTGTGATTCTTTTCTCTGAAATTTAATTTTTCTTCAATTCAGTAGTGAATTAGCGGTTACGGGTAAAGTTGCTATTATCCCGTCAATTTGAAAGTTCCTCTACTTGTTCAAATATTCCATAAATCATTTGATATGCATTATTTTTTCAAGATTATTCGGCTCCGTCGGCAACCAAATGTATAATCATACTATTAGGAAAAAACTTGTGCTACAGAAATATTTCTGAATTTGAATTAATGGGTCATTATTATCTCCATTACCAATGATTAATAATTTATTCTGTTGAATATTTTTTTTATTAACGAACCTATGTTTGAAATACATATTTTTTGCTATGAATAGAATTCGTCTGATTATTGTTACCAATATTCCTATATTACAAAAGACATGGCACATCGAAATTTGACGTATATAGAAAACTAAAGTCAATTTTTTAACATTCTGATTGGTCGTTGATGGCTTTGACGTTAAGCCAAGAGTAGAGTTCGTGACGTAGAATCGGTGGAGTAGATTTAGTAATGTAGGGTCGGTAGACTAGATTCGTTGATGTAGATTCACTGATATACTGTCGAGTTGATTCTGTGATGCACAGTCCGTGGTGTAGATTCAGTGACGTAGAATCGGTAACGTGTAGAATCAGGATATGTAGAATCGACGTATCGTCATTTCCAACAATACTCCTTGAAAAATGTGTAGAAACAATTTTTGTCGATGCCTCCTTATCTCAACGATCATGCAGCAAATAGGTATCGGTAAATTCTGTGCGGTTGCTGTTTGGTATTCGATTTTTCGTGGTGTAGTCTACTGAAGCCCTCCCACTTGATCTCGGCACGTTCTTCGCTCGCTCGGCGTCGTCGTCGTCGTCGTCGTTACGGCGCAAGCTCGGTCCTTTTGTACGGGGATGAAGATGACAGTAGGAGGATCTTGCGCGTGCTTGCGCTTGTCCCACCGGTAGAACGTACTATCGATAATACCACCACATTGAAGAAAATGCTGAGATCGTATGCATGGGTAGAGGGGTTGCCACGAGTCGACAAAGATTCCGTGCGGTAGCACAATCGAGAGGGGCTACGTAGGAACTCAGGACTCCGCCCATTCTTGGATAAGAAACTGCTACTACGCTCTCCGGCAGCACCGGCTAAAACCCTGAGGTCCATGCTGCTGGAGTTAATAATATAGCGCGAGAAGGAATGTATGATATATGTCCGTTCATTCTTGAGAAAGCTGGAGAGACAATCAGGAATCCGTGATCGAATGAACTAAGGAGTGCTAGAGGAAAAAAAATAAAAATGTTAACAGGGAAATAGCGGACTGATCGTGGTGTAGGGAATGAGTATATAGCGTTGAGTCTGTGAGAAGCTGGAGAGAATGTTAAGCAACATGATATCTGGTAATGTGTCTTGTAGAATATTTTGTATGGAGAATTGTCGTGTACAATGATGATAATTTTTGTGTACAGTGAACGACCTCTCAATGTTTTTCAGTCAGTCCCTACGCCAGAATTTTTGTCTCAACAAAAATGATCATTCGTGAGTCAGAAGTGGTTAAAAAATTAGAAAAAAAAGGATTTTAGAGAAATATGGACATATTGTATTGCTCTGAGCGACCTTCGAATATTTGGTGACAGGCGGTAATTCGGTGGAATTATTTTTTGGGTACAAAGAATAGTACTTTACGATACTAGTGCGATAAAACTTTTTCTGACGGATGTGAGTTTGAACGAGTTTAGAAAAAATCTCTCGCACGAGTTTCGTATACAATTTTATGCAACTCCGTGCGAGAAGTCCCTACTTTCCACACACTTCGCGTGCGAGGAATCGCACTTCTCGCACTCGTTAAATAATATTGTATACGAAAGTGGTACGAGAAACTTTTCTGATCTCGTGTGATTACAACACTCGCCTTTAGCTCGTGCTGCAAACTCGCCATCGTCAGAAAAAGTTTTATCGCACTCGTATCGTAATGTACTATTATTCCACGAGTGCGAGAAGCGCGATTTCTCGCATGCAAAGCGTGTAAATATCGAAATGGAATTTCAATATTTTTTTTTTTTTGTAGATTAATGTCCGTATTTTTTTGGAGAAAGCAGGAGAGAGAATCAAAAATCCATGATCGAATGAATTAAAGAGTGCTAGAGAAAAAATGTGAACATGGAAATAGTAGAATATTCCTGAAATGACTTTTTTTGATTATAACAAAAATTATAATTCCGAAGACCTGAATTACTGTAGATTTGAAAAATAATTCGCATACATCTTGATCTGAATTTTAGCGACAATGAAACGTATTTAATTTTCAGTTTGTTACAGAACAACAGATCATGTGTGGAAGATCATTGATTTTGTTGTGTCTTTGGATATAAATTTATAAGAATCCCAGAATAGAGTGCTGAATAGTTACACAGATAAAATAGCCGTTTCACTACATTTTTCGGTGCAAAAAGTTGTAGTAAATAGTAGAATGATGAGTCGGTTAGCTTCACAGACACGATTTTGTGGTTACCTACCGCTGAGCGTGAACGCAAGCTTGAGCGTTGTGCCGGAACAGGTAATTCGTCATTTCTACGGTTTTTTCCCGCTACAATGATTTTTTGTTTGCGCTACGCGGCAGAATTGAGCAGGAAAAAGAAGAGAATACCTTCACGCTATAATATTCTCGGTTTATATAAAAATAACAACGACAAAAAGAAGGTAAATTCAGTCTAGACATGCAAATACAGAAGACTAGATAAAAACTGTGTCGTCGTGTAGTCAAAGTAGTTGAAGTATTTAAGGTACATTAGAAAATTAATGGAGACTTCTACTGACTTGGTAGATATATTTCATTCTCAAATTTATAGTTAAAGAAAAATAAAAGTTAACTTTGCAACATGTTTTCAAAACGAGTTAAAATAATGCAATGTTTTATAAAATTCTAGAAAATTGAGAAAATAGCTCCACACTAAAATATTCTAGGTTTATATAAAAATAATTTTTAAAAAAGAAGATACATTTAGTCTAGACATGTAAATATAGAAGACAAGTAAAAACAGTATCATCATATAGATAAAATATTCAAAGTAGCCGAAGTACGGTTTAAAATTCATGAAAACTCCCACCGATTCAGTGAGTAAGTTGTAAAACTTGTTGACTGGTGTTGAGACGAAGGCAAATTGGAACCTGCCGAACCTGCTTATGCTTATGCCTGTCACGATTTGGACCACCAAGGTGCAAATTAATTTTGAAAGTCCAATAAGATCGTAATTCACGACGAGATACGTCCCAATTTACAAAAAACCTGCCTATTACATGGGGAAATATTTTTTATAAACATGTTAAGACGCTCTAATGATTTAATAGTCAGATTTTGTGTTTATGAGAAGCCATAGCCACCCAGAAGTCCATTTTTGATACAACTTTTTAATTCACATCTAAATGCGTCAGACGTCGCCGGAAATCATTTTTATTTTCTGAGAATCTACTTTGAGAGGAACACCGGATGCGTCTTAGCTAATCCGAGCCTAATCTCAATATTATCTCGTCTCCGATAGCGACAAAAAATTTGAATTATTCCGAATTAAAATTACCCGGATTATGTTATTCTTTTTTTAAAAAGTGACGTATTTAATTCATTTTTCTTCAGATCGACAGAATTTTTTTTTAAAGGATTGAATCTTGGCATTTTTTCAGTCCTTTACTAGTTTGCAGAAATAAAAAATATAAGTCAGCAATTTAATGTAGATATAATACAGACTTAATTTGACAATAAAACTGTAATTACATCTTTTTGAATAATCAAGTGGTAGTTTTAAAAAGTTGCAAGTAGGACTTGTTTAATAGAATAGATTAATTTTATTGTGCACATAATATTTTAATTTTTTCTGGACAATATATTTATGTGAATGTTTATTTTTATTGTTTCATTGTTCCTGGGCGATTTACACGGACAATCAGGAAGGTGCGGTCTGGCGATGCTAATGTCATGCGCGGGATGCAAGAAGCCGATATTAGACAAATTTTTTCTCAAAGTACTGGAACGAGTGTGGCACGCTGACTGTGTGAAATGCTGCGACTGCGGCATGGAATTGCAGGACAAATGCTTCTCCAGGGAATCCAAAATATTCTGCAGGAACGACTTCTTCAGGTAGGTAATTATAAATTATATAAACCGTTATCTTCGAGACACAAGGTAACACTTCTTTTTAAACTGCGGATTGTAGACCTTGATTGATGATTTTCGTCGTACTATACATTTAATTCGTCGTGGTTATTTAAAAAAAAAAAAATTACTGCAAGTTTTCTTGAGACGTCTATTTTTCTTCAAGGGACTTAAGTCAGTTTTCACTATATGAAAAAAAAGATTGAATCTATGACGAAAAGTGAATCCGTTTTCTAATAAAAATGTATATGAATTAGTTCTCCAAACGAGTTTCACATTTTTTTAGCAATAAAGCTCAGATTTTTGCAAAACAATTTTTTTTCTTTCAATATTCCTATTTTTAAATTTACATAAATAACAAAATCGATGTGAATAAAATATGTGCAAATCTTCTAATGTTTTGACATATATAGAAATGTTGAAGCAACAGCCTGCAGTAAAATGATTTTTATGCGTTTAAATTTTATCAATTTTCTTTTTGGAGAAAATTCGTAAATAATTTGAAGCGAGGTCTTGAATATTTTGAGGCTAAGCTTAAAAATATTGATATCTAATACAGGATTCAAGCCAATTTTGTCAGATTTTAAATTCCCGGTCCTCAATTTTTTCATTATAAAAATCACAAGGATAAATAAAATGTTTTTAAAAAATCAAATGAAAATTGTGCCTTGTGGTAATCCGAGTTAGTATTAACCATACACGCAGCATTTACAATTCATAATACTAATATTGCATATAACTCTCGATTGATATTTTTCGCAATCACATTTTTGCATCGCAATTTATAAGCGAACCTCTTTAATCCTTTCACTCTTTTTCCTCTACCCTTAATAAATTCTCTATGCAGTCAATTTAAAATTTAACATGTCCTAAATGGAAATATGTGAAAAAATGGCTGGTAAAGTCTTTCAATTGCCTCTCCAAGTTCATTCCGGATAATTCAATAGCAGAAAAATGGAGATCCTAGCAAAAAAAAACTTTCGCTAAGCAGTCCGTGCGCTAGACAATGCAAAACCAATGATGGTCGCCTATTCAAGAGCTGCCAACGTGTAGCGCTGCATTATTCGAACCGTACGCTCACCGCACATCTACGGCTGTGGGTTTCGCATGAAAAACACTTGCCGAGTAATAAAAATTTGCACGGACGTCTGTTACTTGGATGTAAAAGAATCTGCAAAGCAGCAAATCTGATGCAAAAAGGAGAAAAAAAGGCACGGAAAAAAAAGCCAGCTACACAGTTTATTATAAACGCAGCGTGTTAACGCGCCAAGGTCATACACGCTCGATAATTGGGCGCTTTGCTGGTCGATCATAAATTATTCATCGATGGGAAGTTGTAAGCATGAACATCCAGTTCCTTCACATACATGAAGATTATCGCTTAATTTATTGGAGATGCGCCAAAATAAGAAAACACCTTGAAATCGTCGGGTGATTGTCAAGTGCTTTAATCGTTTTCAAATTACACAAAGACGTTTACACGTAAGTGGTCATAATACTTCGACGGTGATTTTACCCTTGAAAAAAATCTCTTGGTCTATTTTTGTTAATGAAAGACGCTTTACAAATTCACCGAGTTTTTCTCATCGTCTTTTCATCAGGAACAATATTCAGTTTTGTAACGGTGTAAATTTATATAATATCTGTCAAGAAATAAAATAAGCAGCCGTTTGTCAAGGTCGAACTAAAAATTGTCTTCCGAAAAACTATTCTCATATATAAAATAATAGGTTCCATTAGTTATTAACATAAACTAACTTAGTTTACCATAAATTGATTGCTATATATTTTTGTCTGCTTTAAGTAAAGAAAAAAATGCAGAATGCACTTTGCGACTGATAAAATAAGACATCGAACACTAGAATTTGTTCACCGGTTTCATCTGAAAGTTATGACAAGTAAGAAATGTCACTTTTTATCTCTGACCATTCTGATGAACTTTGTCTTTACAAACTTGCAAAATTATAATGTTTATTATCGATTTATAATCGGGTTTTAATTAAAGATAGAAAAAAAAAAGTATTCCGTTTACAGCATTTTTTTCTTATGACTTTTTTTTCAGGTGACAGGTTCCTCTTGATTCGCACCCAGATTTGCGTGTAAATTGTTGAGCGGGAGACAGTTTTTCTGAGTTTCTAATGTATTCTAATACGGTAGAAACTCAGTAAAAATAAAGCCGCCTGTGTCGGTCAGGTTTTCCGCAGTTTCCTTAAGACCTCGTGCAAATGCGATACAGTAGTGCATTAGAAAGAGTGGCTGCGGACAACACTCTAGAAGGTTCTTGAGGAATGAAATGGGAAATAAAGGAAGGAGATGGTAAAAGCCAATCAGTGTACTCGAGGGATAACCAATGAAAAGATACAAGAATAACATAACAAGGTTACTCATTGATGTATCAGTCCGATCGAGCTGCCAATTCGGTCGAGTTGCGGACACAAATCGCAACAGTGTTTCGGTCAACGTTTTTCTGAGCTATATATTTCCCGTCGTAAAAGTAACTTTTTTTTCGTACATCCTACCGTTTTCTTTGATTCTTAATAATACCTTATAAATTAAGTTTATCCCTTAAATACACTTTAAAAACATAAAAAACTATATTCTTTAAATGCCAAGTTCTTACTGACAGTGACAAGAGTGATTGCAACACTCGCCTACGCCTCGTGCTGCAAAAACTCACCCACGCCAGAAAAAGTTTCGTCGCACTCGTATCGTAATATACTATTATACCACAGTGTGCGTGAAATGGCTACTTCACGCACTAGTGGCATAAAATTGTATACGATACTCGTGCGAGAAACTTTTTCTGATCTCGTGTGATTACAACACTCGCCTTCATCTCGTGCTGCAAAAACTAACCCACGCCAGAAAAAGTTTCGTCGCACTCGTATCGTAATATACTAATTATTTTACAATGTGCAAAAATGGGAATTTTCGCGCGCGAAGCGTGCGGGAAACTGCGTTTCTCGCACTGAGTGGATTAAATACGTTTCCATTATTTAGTACGCGACTCCTCTGAGCTTAATAACGTCGATGCCTCGTTGAGGTGTATTGTTTCGACTTTCGAAGAGCCAAGAGGGAAAGCCGACGAGTCGTGTTCTCGCGTGACGCTCTGACGTCGACGTGAACTCCACCGCGCCTCCTCAGCCACATATATAACGCGACTGGGAGTCAGAGAGCAAGCTTGAGAAGTGAACTTTTCTCCCGCCCCGTGTACGCGCTTTGGATTATATATTGTAAATGTGCCGTGACGACCGGGCGCTCGAAGCTGTGTTACACGTACTAAAAAAAATGACAGCCGAGGTGAACGACGAGAGCGCGAGAAAGGACGGAGAAACTTGGGTTGTTGGGCGTGACGGAGTCTCGACTACTGCCGGACTGGATGCTTCTCGCGAGAACACAACTGAGAATCAGTTTGTGATGCTCGGATAAGTGAACAGATCTGCTGCTAGGAAATCTTCGAGTTTGGCTCAGTCAAACGTCGTCTGTCCTTCCGAGAAGCTCAATCTCGACACGTGAGCGCAATTCTACGCAAGACTACGACGCAGTAACACTGGCAAAAAATAGTTATCAATAACGTATTAGCTCGAAATGCTAAAATAAAATATTTTGTATGACGACGTAATTTATCGAAATGAATATTCATTTTTTCATTCGTTATAGAAGAAGGTTTGGTTCTATTTTTTTTTTTTTTCGCGACTTCAATTTCGACCGGAATGGTTCAAAAGATTGAAGAAAAAGTTTTTAATTTGCTAATGTATGAGAGCTTGTGAAATTTGAAATTTCAATCATCTGTAACTCGAGGATCGTTCGACCGATTGAGCTGAAATTTGGCATACAAGTGAAGCAACGTTCTGGCTTTGATTGTTGCAATTGTGGACGAAATTTAGTACCTATATTTAGATTTTATAGGTTTTACAATTTTTTTATAAAAATCCGCGATTCTTGTAACTTGCGAAAAAATGTACGACATTGGACAAAATAGTTCTTTATAAGTGCAGGTACATTTAATGGAGTCTAGCGTTGAATTTGGTCGAAAATGGTAATTTTTTTCGGATTTTACGAAGTTTTGAAATTTTTGAAAGATGTATGTTATTGCTTTTACTTTTGTAAAACATAAATTATCGAGCCCGGAAAGGAAAAAATCACAACCTAATATCAAATAGTGCTTGTACATTCTGTTATCTATTTTATCAAAATATTCCATGCTAGAAAAATTATATTCCATGCTAGACTTCGTCGGTCTCTAACATCCGGATTAATCGCGGTTCTACTACATTTATTTTATTTATTTTATTTATTTTATTTATTTTATTTATTTTATTTATTTTATTTATTCTATTTATTTTATCTATTTTATTTATTTTATTTATTCTATTTATTTTATTTATTTTATTTATTTCATTCATTTTACTCATTTTACTTATTTTATTTATTTTATTTATTTTATTTATTTTATTTATATTGTTAGTTTAAAGTAGTCGCAGCACTAGTGTAACCGTCACAGCCCTCGAGTATCGTTTCTACGGATGGTTCTCACTCAGTATATTATATACGTACGCGTGTATACATAAGCCCTCGCTATTAATGATTTTTTAACGACCGGCCCCTCGTCCACGGTAGGACGGACCAGAGCCTTTCGCACGTTGCAAGAGACGAACTACTCATGGGAGCGCAGAACAGGGGAACAAAAAACGAAGTGAAAGAGAAAGAGTTATGTTGCCTTTACGAAAGATCTCGATGCTTTCTGGCGTGTATTCCCGCAGCTTCTTCTGAGCACACGCCTTATTTCCAACTCTTTATCTCCTCTCCGTTCCCCTGTCTTTCTTTTCCCCTGAAGCGACGTTCAAGAGTTGCACCTAGCGATTGCTATAATTAATTAAATAATTCCTGTAATTAGAGGATAACCGGTTGGTGATCATGCCAAGCAACGCAGATACGCAAAAATATAGGGGTGTGAAGACAAATTACGAGATCACCGTTTGGCTACCGTTTTGTACCTTCTCCTTCATTATAGTCACGTGACGATTGCTCCTATGCACCGATAGCTACTATTTTCATGTCTCACTGAAAATAACTCTTTATTAGTTACGCAATCGTATGATAAAGTCCTCAGAAGTGCCGACAGACATTTTAATGATATTTATTTTATTACCCATTTGTAAGATGCATGATAATCTGTCATGAATATTGGTTTCGTTAATTTACATGCATTCCAAAGAATTTACTTAATACTCTGTCTCTTTTTATTTTATATCTTTATTTGCAACGTGTTTATGCATGAAGAGATTTTTCAAGACACGAGGACTACAATTCATTTTATTCTCTTACTTTATTTCGCAAGATTACGAAATTTTTCTGTATGCTTAGAATCGAGAAGCTTCAGATACTTTGCATCATGCATTTTTATCTTTAAAAATAGACATTGTGTATAAATCGTGGAATTGCGTATTTCAATGTTTCTGTGGGGGTTTGAAAAATAGTTTTTCCAGTTATTTTAGCGGTAACGTAATCTGTCAAAGGAGTGACAAAAATCACGTCTAATTTTTTTTTAATTACCTTTTATAGATTACGTCACAATTATCATAAAATGTAATATAAATTAATAACAGATACTGCGGTGAATTCTCCTTCATATTTTTAAACGAATAATAAACAAAAAAATACGAGACAGAGTTTTTTAATTTTTAAGCAAATGAAAAAAAAAACGATTGTTATACATTTTATATTTTATAAGAACCAAATAATTTACTGTTATCTGTTTGAGATAACGGTACATAAGCTGATTTTCAGAAATGGAGAAGTACAGTAGCTAATATCCAATGTTTTTTTAAATGTTACAGGCGATACGGCACGAAATGCAGCGGTTGTTTTCAAGGTATAAACCCTCAGGATCTCGTGAGAAAAGCGCGAGACAAGGTTTTTCACTTGAATTGCTTCACCTGTCTCGTGTGTCGAAAGCAGCTGAGTACGGGCGAAGAATTGTACGTTCTCGACGACAACAAGTTCATCTGCAAGCAGGACTATGTCTCGGGGAAGCCTCTGCAACCAGATCCCCATCATCCACACAGTCATCATGGTAAAAACCGCTATAACAATTTTTATATAATATTTAAAAAATTCTTTGCAAAAATTTGCAAACGAAATAACGAATTTTTACAAGTTACATATTTTGATCTGTTGAATTAGAAGTGACAAGAAGTTTGTAAAATTAACGTAATTTTTTTGTGTTAAATTAAAAGTGGTATAAAAATATTTCAAAATTTGCACAACTTTTCTTGTAACAATGACAAGAACATATTACTTAAAATGAAGGAATACAATGTTAACAGAATTTTTTTTAGTACCCGTCAAGTACTAATTAGAAAAACGAGGCTCGGAGTAAAATTCATATTAAAAACACATAAACAGTGATTTACTTTTCACTTGTATTATCGGAACTCTCCCATTCCATGAAATATATGAATCATGAGTTAAAATACAAGATACGGTATAGCATAGATAAAAACAGGTAAACAATATTTTTCACAGAGTCAAATTATGTAAATCTAAAAAAAAAAATTATATCATACCACAGAAACTCTCCTACGATTTGGAATAAACGAATGGGGAGGTGAAATACAAGATATATCGGAGAGAAAAACAAGAACTCAATATTTTTCGGTGGGCGTCAAAGAAACGGTTCTCTCCTTTTCTCTCAATTCCATCTCGATTTCTTTTTCTTCCTTTCTTCTTACCGTCGGTTTGGAGGGATGGCTGGGAGAAGAGAACCGCGACTGGGAAAGCAAAGCAAGAGGGTCACGCTTCGACGCGTCGAACAAGCGGTCAGAGAAAGAGAGATTTAACGGGTGGGCCGAGACGGAGTCAGTTCATGGGGGTTTAACGAACGCGCGCACCCTCATGGTACCGATGAGAACTCGAGCAGAGTTCTGTGCTCTTATGTGCCGCATATACATATACATATAAAGGATAATATGGGGCAAATTGGACGTGAGGTAAAATAGGTACACCGAATAAACCGGCACAACCCAAATAATGCGGCAAAAAGGGCACTTAGAAAAATTAAATAATTTTAAGGTCATATGGCGGCATGCATTTCAAAATACGAATAAGCTGTTAAAAATGCAAGTGAATTTAACATACAAAACGCTATCAGATTTACGAATCGGGTATATGAATTTCATATTGGTATACTTTTGTTGTAAATTCAAGAATACTATAAGAATCCTATGATGTTGGTATTTGGAAATAACAGTACGCGAGTGTCGTAATCTTCATTGTAATATACCAATATTATATTTGACAATGACAAAGGCATCTGAAAATTGATATACGGCATATGCATCTAAGCCTTATCAGTAGATTCTTGTAATATCGAATCTATAAAACAAGATTTTTTGCACTCATCTTTTTAATCTATATGGTAAAAGCATCAGGAGCATCATTAGAGCAGCATTGTTGATATTTTAAGGAAAACGTCTCGGTACCCTGCGCGAGAAGGTGTCCATCTTGCCCCCCTTTTATGTTTTTGCTTCCTTATAGCGGAAACTGTGTAAAAACTTTGTAATAGCGGGAACTTTGTAAAATAAAAGAAATAATGAGGGAGCAATTTGCAAGGTTCTATTTTGCAGCTTTTGTTTATTCGCCGGACGCGACCCGAAGCCTCTAAAAATTCCAGTTCTGTTTAAGAAGCAATAAATCTATATTATTAGATTATCTTCATAGGCTTATTTCGCCTGTCCATTTTGCCCCAACTTGGCCTACATATATAAATACATACATATATATCAGGGTAGAAGACACGAGAAGCTTTTTGGCTGCTCTTTTACTCTCATTTTGCGGGTAAGCTGTAAAAACAGACAACAAACCGCCAGTAACATAAAGTCCCGAAGAGAATTCCGAAAAAGTATGGCCCAAAAGTCGCAGAATTGAATTAAAAAATACAATTTTTTGGACTGAACTTTCCAATCTAGACAGAAATATCATTAAAGGCTGTTAATTTTAGAAGGAAAAAACGTCTCAATACCCGGTGAGAAAAGGAGCCTGTTTTACCCTCCTGTTGTTTATGTCTTTTTCTAATTCGCCAGAAACGACGCAAAATCTGTAAAAAATGTCGTTCTCTTTGAAAAACAATAAATCTACATTATTTCATTCTTTCTATAGACTTTTTTCGCCGGTCAATTTCACCCTAACTTGCCCTACACATATTAATACATACATATATGTGTAAGTAGAAGACGCGAAAGGCCCTTTCACAGCTCTTTCACTCTCTCTCTGCGGGTAAGCTGTGAAAACAGACGACAGGCGCGAGTATCATGAGACCCTGAAGAGGATTCCGAAGAGGTGCGTGGCACAAGGCGCACGAGACTCATCTCGTCACCGTTAGTATCCGTAGTTTGAACCTCGGATGCCTTCTATCCAAGCGCTTGCCCCAAGAAGAGCGTCGAAAGGTGAAGCAGGGAAGAAGAAGAAGATGAAGAAGGAGACGGAAGACTGGGAGGAGGAGGATAAGGCCCCCGTCGACAGAGAGGCCCACCTCGGCGCGTTTTGTAACCGTGAAACGAATACCGAGGGTCGTTACCTTACACAGCGGGTTCTCTTTTGCCGCACGCCGACACCTCATACTTAAACGTGTATTCTACTACTACTACGGATAGACTCTATGCGTTTAGACGTCCACGGGATAATATTCCATAGGTAGCGTGAATACTCGGCGTTCTATGCAGCCGTCGTCGATTTTTATTCTCGCAAGTTAAAAGAGAAAGAAAATTTTATGTACGTACGAAAAAAATTGCAAATTGGTGCCAAAAGGACAGATAGATTGATAGGAAATTAGCTCATTTGTTAGTTTATTTAAAACTAAGACTGCATATGCGGCTCTTTAAGGAATGATTTTAGTTATACGAAAGATTTAAAAAATGAAAGATTATTCAATGTCAAAATGTAATTCATCATCTTTTTTTTTATGATACATCCATTCGATTTGGCTTGTTGATGGAAAACTGACATTTCATGAATTTTTATTTGGAATCTCGGAATCTTTCAACAAGTCGGAAATTATGGTTGTTTTTTTTTCAAAGTTTTTTCCCATCCTTTATACTTATTTAGTGAGATTCCCTTAATATAGTGTTCTTTTTGTAACATGATTTTTTTTTCTGAGAAATCGTGTGCAGGTTTTTCGAATTATATTTTTATATAAGAAGCATCGTTTTAAATATATTTACGAATGTAAAAATAAAATCGTGAAGCAATTTGTTCGATAAAGCCTTCGCTTGCAGGCCAAGTTTTCCGGACGTTAGCAGGAAATTTTACTTCTTAATATACCAAATGCTAAAGATGTACGCAAGCGCGATTTTTTTTCGCTTTTCAGCTGTAACCCTGTAATGGAATTATGCAATCTTTCTGTGGTTATATCGACTTATATGCCATAAGAGCCCATGTTAAAATGCATGCACAAAAAAATTAATTTTGTGTAAACGATGTAGACGAAAATTCCCAAAAAATTCGTGTGAGTTTGTTATGAATTATTTGAAACGCAGTAATTATTTCAGATTTTTCTGTGCATTTTCAATTTTATTGACGAACCTCCTTAAGAAAATTATGCAATTTTTTTGCGGTTATTTTATATTTATCGACGTTTGTTTTTTATTATTGTTTTACAGGAGCAGATTCACTCATGGGTTCGGGGTCGGAAGATGAGGACGACGAGGGCAGTGCCCATCATCATCATCATCACGGCGTACTCGGGGGCTCTCATCTAGGGCCTCATAGCCTGGGGCCCGGAGGCCCCGGCGAGCAGGTTGTCGGTCACGGTGGCGATCTACCTCTTGGAAGTGATTCCTGCAAACAAGAGGACTCCGAAGATCAAGGTGAGTTACCGAAACGAGACGAATTACGATTAACCATAAAAAATATTATATAAAAAAAAATCGGTAGGGTTAAAATTTGGTGCCAGTGAACATCTCCCGTTATTTAAAAATAGCTGAAAAACATCTTTGTACTCAATAATTGCGAAGAGAATGCAACGTTTTCAGACAGACACTTCTGAATATTTGGATTTAAAAACTGTATTTGAGGAACCAAAACTAACTCTAAAAAAAAGTAATTAACAAGATAATAAAATTCTGATCCTTAATATACATATATTTATATATATATATATATGGGGCATTCCACGTCAAATCAGCAGAACATGACCATGACACTCATCGTTTTTGTTCATTTTTTAATATGATGTCATTACCGACCCATAAAGGCCGCGGGATTTTTTCCAGATTTTTTTACCACCAGCAATATTTTTAAATCCTCGAAAAAACTAATCCAAAAAACGCCGTTTTTAAAAATCTGAAAAATTTCGAAATTGGTTTTTTCGAGGATTTAAAAATGTTACTGGTGATAAAAAAAGTCTGAAAAAAAAACCCGAGGCCTTTACGGGTCGGAAATACCATCATATTAAAAAATGAACAAAATCGATGAAGGTGAATGTCATAGTCTGCTGATTTGACGTGGAATTCCCCATATATATTCCCCTATTGAGTAAGAAGACATAAACGTGGTCGCAGAAATATTAGTTGACTCAAAATAATTAAAAAAAGTTAAATTGATGCAAAAACATACGCATACTTAGAATTTAAATAAAATATCTATTTCACGAAGAAATTTGTAAAATATCAATTCACACAGTTACATAAACTGTCGGCCAATCATAAACTAATTACCCATAAATACATTATTTGAAGAAAGGTTACGAAAAATGATCAAATAGACAGTTACAAAAATGAGACCCAATAAATTATTATAAAACGAGACCCAACATTACCTTAGAGAATAACGCTTCTTTCGTCTCACTCTTCAAAATCAACATATACATATAGTCCCCAGTGCTTGGAGACCCTGAAAATAACCACAAACAACTAAATTACTATACAAACAGACCCATAAAAATAATTCAATAGTGAGAGGTGTCGATCTATATTGAGAAGTAGAAAAGCTTGTAGCTACCATATTGTACTGTCATTGTATGTGACTCCGACCTCTCACGAGTTTCCTGCTGGCCTCCTCGTCTCCATTATTATATCTATCCTTTACCATTGAAGCGTTGCTTCACTTTTTCCTGGCCACTGGTATAACTTTTCAAACAACCAGAAGGGATGAGTGAAGAGCTTGCCATTATCTCTCTTTCTCTCTCGTTCGTTCACTCTGGCTGCATAAGCGGTTGGTTACAAGGGTGCGTCTTCAAGGGGTGCCCCGTTGAGCAGTGTGACACTGTCCAAACATTTTCTTTGTCCGGTGGTTAAGACCTCCCCGTGTGGTTCTTCGCCTGACGCTCGTATATATACTTAGATTATCGAAGGCCCTATACATTTCAACAGAGGAAAATTGGGAAGGGAGGGCCGAGGGGGAGGGGGGAAGTGGCATCGCTGTAATAATCCTATGGGGGTTTTCGACGCTTTGGGATACACTCCCCTGCCTTCCGATCGAGTGTGGATCAACTATACGCGTCGATGGATTACGGATACATTATACGTATACGCGGCGTCAGCGAACGACACGTAGAATAAGAGGTAGAAGGGTAGAAATGTAGATGTGCACAAAACAGTGAGATGAGAAATTATAGGATCTATAGATATGAGTCTAACCCTTTTCCTTTTGGATTTGATCCCTGAATTTTTTTGTTATTGTTCTATCTCTTAGCAGCAACCACAATTTTTATTAGATTTTTTTGAAATAGTTAATATAATCATGATGATTTATGTCGGAATTATTGAAGGCCATTCTTGAAAAATCCGAAACATAAATCCTGTTTCAGATATCTCCTCCCTTCTATTTTTAACGAATTCTTTTTCTTTTTTTAAAAGTTAGATGCGTAAGAGTTCCTTTAGATTTTTTTAGAGCGATTCTTTTTATTAGTAAAGTGTAAAAAAAATTAATGATCCCCCGTATGCTTTGAAACGTTAATCAGTTTTTCTTACATAGAAGACATATTACGCCCGCTATGAAATATAGCTTGAGATTCTTTCAATTCTTCTTCTCAAAATCACACCTAAATGATAATTTCAGATTTCGCGATCTCATGAATTTGAAAATAAATTATAAAAAATCGGAAACCACAAAGTACACTGCTGTGTAGATTTTTTTTTAAATCACCCTTATATGTATGTGTATATCATATACACATACACAAGAAGGAAAATTTATTGGTCGACTGCAAAGGATTTGTGGTGGCCCAAAGCTACTTCCTGTCTCTTCTTATATTAGAAAAGGGAAATAGAACGTTATAGTTGGTTTGCACAGCCTGAGGGATCTAGTCATTCGGTGTCTGTGACGATTTCATATGTATATTCAATTTCTCTGGACTCTCATCTCTGAATATATATTTTCGAGAAGCGTTAGGATGTTATAACGTTATTATAGAAGTTTTTTTTCTAAGCTAATTTGAGATAATAAAATTTGTAACGTTGATCTGGATAACGAAGGCTCACTCGACGGGGATCCCGAAACGAGGGACAGCCAGACGGAAAATAAGAGCCCCGATGGCGGAGCAGGCGGAGGAAGTGGCGATGGTGGAGCTGGATCTAAAAGAAGAGGACCCAGAACGACTATCAAGGCTAAACAATTAGAGATACTGAAGACTGCGTTCTCGGCAACACCGAAACCTACGAGACACATAAGAGAACAGCTGGCTAAGGAAACTGGCTTGCCTATGAGAGTGATACAGGTAAATATTGATAAAAACAGACAATAAAATAAATGGAAATACATGTAAAACTGTCACTTTTTGAAAAAAAAATCGCCCAATGTCCAGTGTCGCCCAATATAATACGAAACGTCGTGTTATTCAAATGTTTTAACGATACTTGAAAACCATTGACCACATATTTAATGATCGTTCAACTATTAAAAAATGAATAGTTCCTTGGCTTTGAATACTTTAGAATCTTTTAGAAAAAAGGAAAAAAAAATGTTAATGCTTTTGTCATACATTCTGAAGTATTACACTTTTTATTTATTTATCTAGTATTTGAAATCAAGACTAGAATATAAGTTTTAAAAAATTAAGAAAATTCTATTACAAAATAAAAATTTCATTAGTCTTGTTGTTGGTATTCATAAAAATATAAAAATCATGGATTGTAAGGGAAGGTGTCCGTGATAAATATTTACTAAGCTGTCCAGACTTGAAATAGTTTTTTTTTCATTAAAATTAAATAAATAGAATAGGAATTTCATGGATAGAATTAGATTGAATTTGAAAAAGCAAGTTAAGGGTTAAAAATATGGTTCTTTTTCTGTTTTTAGGTCTGGTTTCAAAACAAAAGGAGTAAAGAGCGTCGGTTGAAGCAACTCACGTCTATGGGCAGAAGTCCGTTCTTCAATGGGTCGAGAAAGATGCGAGGTTTTCCGCTAAACTTGAATCACGGTCCACTGGGCGGCGAGGATCTTCCACCTGCGGGATTTCCGTATTTTCCTGCGGATAAGTTTGAGTTTGGTTACGGTAACCCCGTAGCGTTTCATCACGAGTTCTTCGGAGCTCATCCACCGCCTCATCCACACGGTCCGCCATTTCCTGGACCTGGAAATCCTGGTAAGATTCCCGCTGACAATTATTTTCTCTGTATTTTTCTAAATAGTCGTATTTAATAATTTCTCCTATAATTTAATTTTCGTTGTGAATTCATCTGTGATTAATCTTGACCACATGAATTTATCTGTCATCAATAATTGTGTATCATTCCCATGCTCAATCAATCATTCAATATTTGTCAACGTCATTAGTTTAGAAGATTCTGCTAAAACAAAAATAAAAATATATGTACGATTCAATTATTTCATTGTAATTTATCTTCACCTCATGGAATGATTTGTCATCAATAATTCTTCATTATTTTTATGCTCAATTAATTATTAAATTTCTAACAACGTTATAAGTTTGGAAGATTCTTTTAAAGGAGATAAATGAATATAGCCGAACGATGTAATTTAATTAATTTATTCAAAATTTATATGTGATTTGTCTGAACCTCATAAATTCATTTGTAATCAATAATTCTTGTTTTATGCCCAATTAATCATTCAATTTTTAGCAATGTCATTAGTTCAAAAGATTTTGCCAGAACGAAAATCTAAAAATGGATGAACGACTGAATTAGTTTTTCGATAATTTAATCTTTGTTGTAAATTCATCCAGGATTTATCAATCACATAAATCTATTCGTAATCAAGAATTCTTCATTATTCTCATGTTTATTCAATCAATAAATTCTTACTAACGTCATTACTTCAAAACATGTTTTTAAAAGAGAGCAATAAATATAGATGATTCAATAATGCAATTTTCAGTGTAAACTCATCTTTCATTTCTGTCAATAATTCTTTATTAATTTCGTTATCGCCCAAAATTCTGCCCATGTTATTAGAGAGAAATGAGAATAACCGAAATTTAGAGTAAAAACTGGCGTAATTTAAGTCCCAACTGATTCGGAGATGGCAAAATGGTACGACGTTTCCTGAAATCAGTTCCAAATTTGTTCGTGGCAGGTCTCGATCCGGCGAGTATAGCTGGCATGGCCGCGGCTGCAGCGGTCGCGGCTGGCGAATATCCACCTCCAGGCGCGACTGGCGGACCGCCTGAGTTCCTTACGGGTCCACCAGGCCAGGGACCTCAGTCGTCATCGGGCGGCAGTCCCGGTGAATTCCTTGCACCTTCAGGTAAATACAAAAAATACATAGAATATTATTTAAAATTATGTATTATATTTTTACGCCCCAAAAAATAAATCGAATTGCGTGCGCGTAATTGCGCATTTTAACCGTCGCGTTCGGACGGATGTGTTTAACCAGCTTTATTGCACCCTAAAAGGAAAAACGGTTCATTTCTGCCCGGCGAACGTGATAAAAACCGTACTGCATATGCGCACTCGTCATTGGTTAAAAATAAGATATTTATGCGTCCTATTTGCAATTATGGAATGTGGTTTTTTCAAAAATTCAATCCGAAACGAAAAATAACCACATTTCTTGTGAAGTATTTTTAGCGCTATCGGGAAAATAAGTATCACGTGACGAGAAAATTTCAACCTAGGAAAAAATCAAGCGGTCCACTTGTTTATCGCAGAATGTACTATTGATTTTGTTTAGTACAACACCTTAATTATTTCATTAATTAGTTACTGATTTTAAAAAGTTGGCGTTCGATCTGCATCGTTGCTATCTTGTTTTCGCGTTAAAAAAAAATCAGAGAGTATACGGGTTCAGAACCGCATCAAGCTTTTCACGTTTTAATCTTGAACAAAAAAAAGGAAACCTTAGACTCAATTTCCTAAAATTGCCTCTAGAAATTTGTTATAGTACCGAAAAAAAATTCAATTTGTTCACGCCCGTGATTCCAAAATATATCAAACCGTCCCACATTAAAGATAAATTTGATTCATCTGGAAAATGCGTGAAATGAATTTTCTTCTTATTGCCGAAAAAAATTCTGTCGCCTTATAAAAGAGAAATGTGAAGCAAATGCTGAAGACTTGATTTCGCTTTCCCTTAAGAATTTGTCATAGTACAGTCCAAGTATTCGAGACGTTAACGCCCGTGGCGAAAATGTAAAGGAACGCCCCACATTTGGAAAAAATTAATTTACCAGAAAAAATGTCAATTACATTTTTCTTTTTTATCGCATAGAAAATTTCTGTCGCTTTACAAAAGAGAATCGTGAAGCGAATGCTGAAGACACGAGACACTTATTTTCTGGTAGCGTAATCCGATTGATACAACTCGTCGCGATCATCTGCTTTGTCTTATTCCCTGTATTATTCCATCGAATTCGTTAAAGTATGCTTATCCGCGTGGTCTGCGTTCTCAGGTGGCGGCCAGGGTAATCCCAGTGGGGGCGGCAACGGCGCAGGTGGTCCAGGAGGCGGTAACGGAGGCGGCGGCTTCCCCGAACCGCACCAGATGCAGAGCGAGGGCCTCGTCTGGTAGAATGCGTTTACGTTTAATTAATCTTTGCGGCTGTCTCTCTTTCTCTCTCTCTCGAGCAATCCATCCGGAGTCGATTAGGTGAATCAACCGATGGGGCCTTGGGCATCCTGAGAGATGAGGAGAGCGCGAATGAAAAAAAAAACGAGGGAGAGAGGCCGATACGAGGCGTCAACGAGGCTCGCCATAACACGAAATTATCGTAAAATTCGGTCGCGACGTCTGCTTCTTTGTTTTTTATCGACAGCATTTGGCCTCCTTCTTCTTTTATTGTGTAAAATAGCACCGATTTTGATATTATTTTATCAATATTAACGCGTCTATATCATTATTACGTTTATTATTATTATTAATCAGCATTTATTGCGGCTGGTACTATTAATTTTATTCTCAATATGGATATTATATTATTGTTATTATTATTATTATTATTATTATATTATTGCGACAAAAGTCGTGCGTTTATTGATTATTGCATGACAATAGTGTATAAAATTCGAAGAATTCTTTATTCCCGTCGTGTAATATTGTAACCTCTTTATGAATTCGGTCTCGCTTCCTCTCGGTTAAAAATTAAAAAAAACGAAATGTCGACTCTCGAAATGATCCTGCTGTACATAATATTAACGCTTGTCTCGCCGCCGGTGCAAATTTTTCGCCTGCGATCTCAATGTTAAATGAAAGAATAAAAAATACACGTAACCTCGTATAAAAAAAAATAGGAACGAGAACGTCGGCGAATGTTACGAGTAATTGAGAGGGATAAGCTACGTGTGAATTTATAGTTATATCGTCGAGTATAATTGTCATTGAGAAACAAAATTAATATAAATATAATTATAGAGAAAAAGCGATAAAAAGAGTCATGTTGTTTTTTTTTTTGGGGAGGCTATCGATGTAAATATAAACGCCAAGATGGCGAGTGCGAGGATTAGGGAATAAAACAGGACGAGTCGAGAATCGACGGAGATATAATATGAAGTGTAATATGGAGCTAATCAGGAAATATTGAGGACGATAAACTATGAGCTCTATGTATAAATATTAGACGTCCGAAAAAAATGCAAACAGAGACACTTGTACATCACATGCAGATATTTAAAAAAACAATGTACACGGAATTCCTCCTTTCCGCCACCGATACATTTATTATTATTATTATTATAGTGATTACTATTATAATAAACCACCTCGTATTTCCGTAAATGCCAATGTCTTCTATTTTTTCTGCACCTTGCGCAATTTTTTCTTGCAGGTTCTGTTGTTTTTCGTGCTACCAATGATGACGCCGTAAGCACAATTGTCGTGGCCGTAATTTTTTTTTTTATAAGACGTATTTCAATAAAAAAAAAAACAATTGTCTTGATCAGTAATGAAACTGTTACTCTAACTTGGCGATTTGTTGGTTTTTTCTGTGACTACCTTTAATCCGAACGTGGGATACGCCATATCTTGTATTTATTGCCATGAAGCAAAAGCAGTTAACACATCAAACAAAGGTAAGTAAGAAAGTTTCCGGTAATTATTTAAAATGCGGCTTATTGAGTAGAAAAGCTAAACGAAAAAAAAACATGTTTTTTAGGAGAACGTTTCTAGTTTAAACATATGTGCATTATGTGTATTGTAAGGGTTATTATACTGAATGTACTTGGTACAATCACATATTAACCATTACTATAATTATACTAACTGTTGCACTCCAGAGAGTGATCCCTATACGAAGCATCCAATATACTATCCGATACTATATTTTTACTATCGGCCAGTATCTATTACTTTCGGTGTATCGTCACCGTGTCGTTACAATCGGTTGCACATAACTGCACGGTACCGACACGACAAGCCGTGCCGTGTCGCCACCGTGCCGCCATATTTCTATCTGGGTTAATTCATTACCGCAATTTTATTCTCCCCCAGTATTAATAAATGAAAATAGACCACGCAAACACTCGAGACGTGGTAAACATTTAATTCACCATTAATTTATTAATGCTTATACCTAAAGATCATGAGCTGATGAATACTAAATAGATTTGTCCCACACGTTTTACACTTGCGGCATCTGGTGACTGAAAGTCGCATCGCAGGCCGTTACACGGTATATTACCAGTCGCAATCGTCGTTTCATTCGATTCTCCGAGGAGTATGTCATCCCGAGTGGCCTAACATCGTTACAGTGTTGAAACTGCCCTTCCCCTCTCGAATGTATACCGTAATACGGCAATACCCGGAGACTCTGTTTCGGACATCTGGTGAATTCGATTTTGATGTGTTTCTGCCTGCGGGGGGCGCTCGCGTGGCTGTAGGACCGCGTGTTCTTGGCGCTGCTGCTACTGCAGCTTCTCCCCATTTTTGCTCGCTGCCGCCTTCTTCTCTCGAGTACATACAGAGCATAAACTATACCCGGGGCGCTGCGAGAGAAGCCCCTGTTGTATCCACCATGCGAATTCCCTGCGGGGGATAAACCCGCGCGTACTACCGATTTGTCCTGTTCCCCGCTCGGCATGTGTCGTCCTGGGTGTTGCACCAGCTCCGCAAACTCTCTTGAAGCAAACTCGAGAGCGCCACCCTACACCCAAAGTACAAGCTTTCTATTCTGCCCTCCCTTTTTCTCTATTACAACTTTACGAGCATATAGCACACTGGGGTACGTACATATATGTATGTAACAAATTTTTCTGCAGCATCAACTCCGGAGACCCTTCAAAGTCTTTAATTTTAAACGCGTTATCAAAGAGACTTCAAGTAGAGTTGCACATTGACTTGGAATAGACTTCAGTGTGATAAATACATTTTTATATTCATTTTGTCGAATTTTTCTTGGACTGTTTTTAATTAGTTAGTTGACTTTTTTTATGCTCTGATATATCTCTTTGTTTTATGATCGCCGCGCAAACAAATAGCATGAAAAGCGTATAAATACAGTATTAAAATGGAAACTAGGATTAAGCATGAAATGAGTATACCAAAAAATATTCGGGTATTCAATGTATTTATATTTAAAAATGTTAATTTCGAATTGAAGTTATTATGGGTATTAAGTATGAAATGAGTATACCAAAAAATATTCGGATATTCAATATATTCATAATCAAAAATTTTTATTTTGAATTTTTTTCGTATACTCATTTCATACTTCAATACTTAAATATGAGTACAATTGTACTGTGATTTCCTTCAATACGACATACTCATCATACTGTTTATTTTTATATTTTTCCAACAATTTATTTATGAAATCAATATAAATATTCATTCACCAATTTGCATGTCCATTTTTCGCTAACTGTTTTTTTTTAATAATCAGTGAACAATTGTTCAGCTCTACAATACTTTTTATATGGAAGGTCCTAAACCTCCATGCCCATATGGGGTCAGTAAGACCCCAGGACATGTGTTACAGACAGGAAGTGTAACCACGGAACGTTAATGTCGCATAAATTTAAAATACAATTGAAAACATTCAAGACTTCCGAGTTATTGGCAACTAAATGACATCCTGATCGAATTTCTGTCTCGCCACGTCGTTCAAAATCGAATTTCCGATGTATGCCTAAAGGGATTGACACAGGAGAGTCATCAATGGGGTAAATCCTATCTATTCGGTGACCCAGCTGGACACTGTGCGAAATCCTAAAGACTCGGAGGAGAAGGGAGAGCGTTTCATCCATTTTCCAAGGCACGGCTTGTCCTCTCTGTCGAGCGCCATGCTTCATCAACAGATATACTCGATCTCGAGCGAGAGAGAGAGAAAGAGAGCCAGAAGGTCATCCTGACAGATGCGATGCCCGCCTTCTTCGCATCCGACGGGATTCTCAATGAGAATGAGAATGAGGACGAGGATGAGAAGCGCCGATGTCGGCATCGACGAGAAACAACTATGACGGGGTCGAGTGTGCGCCACGAGTCTCTCGAGAGTCGTGTAGTAACAAACTGTCCCGAGAGGGTAGACTCACGCTACCTCGCGGCCACACCGAACTTTCCCCACCATTATTTCCTTCTCTCGATCGCGTTTTTCACCCTCCTTTCATATCATACCAACGATTGCCTATAGGTATGTAGTTCACTGTTTATTACTTCACCATACAGGGCCGTAAATTTGCGTACAGCTGTACAAGAGCCTGGCCGTAAGTGTGCTCGGCTATGTTATACCGATAGTTAATCATCGACGATTTTTTTTTCTTCGTTTTTATGTACCAGGCATTTTCGGTATATTTCTAAACTTTATTTTTTTGGAGTTAACTGAAAAAAAAAAAGGAAAACTTGGCATATGAAATAGAAAAGGAAATTTCAAAGGAATGAATCGTGTCACAAAAAAATTCTCAATATCGGTGACAGAGAAGATAAAACGCGAGTTGAACCTGAATTCCGTTAGTGGCGCAACTTTGTAGTTTCAAGGGTTTTTAGATCGGACAAAATCAGCGGAAACAACAGCGGAAGAGCAAGAGTCTTGCAATTAATTCAGTCCTAGTCATGCGAGAAAGCTTTTTCAATAATACGTGAAAAGTGTGAACAATATTTTGATTATCGATCAATTTAAACATTGTTCAGGATTTCGTGAATAACGGAAATTTAGTTTTTCACTTGAGCGATACACTGTAAAAAAATCTACTTGAAATTTAGTGTACTTTGACTGGAAGTTTTTATTCATCAACTGGTATATGAAAATAAGTAAACATGTGTAACGTAAAATTAATGTATGGTGAAGCATATTTAATGATTTACTTTAATTTTACAGTAAAAGTACTTGAACTTTGATAATTTGTTTTCATTTGACTGGGAAAGTACATAAGTTCTATACCACAATTGTTTATTAAATTTCGATAACGAGTTTATGAATAAAAACTTGCAATCTTTTCTAACATTGTGTCTCAGCGATGCGCGCAGCTTTCGTGAGGATCGGATTAACTGTATGGGAATATATGGAGTAGCGAAAGAAAACAAAAAAACATGAGCCCCTGTGAGAGCGAAGGCGATAGGACGGTGGTTAGGGGCGAGGCTAACAGTGAAGGACGATATCGCAGACCGAAAACGACACGGTTCAACGCGTTCGAAACTCACGTGTCGGTACACGTGCCGCCGGGCGGCGTATGAAGCGTGTAAGCCAGCGCCCTCTGTGCTCTTTCTCTCTTTTTAGCTTCACTCACGTCAGTTCTCCGCTAGTTTGCTACAACAATAACGCTCCTAGGTATAAACGCGTGGTATAAGGAAGTATTGTGATTATGCTGGAGGGCGGCAACAGCCCTTTGCACCGGTTTCTATGCAAGTGTGTGGAAGCCTCATCGCGGCACGATTGGAATCCCTAACAAAACGATATCGCACGGTGGCACGCAGTGCGACCAACGCTCGAAATTATGTAAGAATAGCTTCCAATTATCTCGGGGATCATCGGGAAATGGCAGTGATTTTGGCGGGACGAGTTGTGGCATCGAATGAAAAGTGTATCGAGATTAAATTTTACTTTCTTCTCTCAAGATTTCTTCAGTGAAAATCATGAATTTTGTAGGTTTTACGGTTAATAGATTTTTCCGGTGCCGTTGAACCGGAAGTCAATGTACGAAATATTTTGGTTAAATTATTTTGACAACGAATTAGGATCTATTCGTTGATTTATTTTTATTTGGACGATTTGGTTAATGTTGAAGTTCTTACTATTCGCGAAATTTTTGTTACTGTTTATTCAATTCTGTAACAGAAAAGTGCAAGGAATTTTTCGATTGTATTGTTAGTATGCTGGAGAAAATCGACAGTCTTTTTTCGCGGGATTTTATCCGAACGTGTCGAAGCGGCACGATTGGAATCCCTAACGAAACGATATCGCACGGTGACACGCAGTGCGACCAACGCTCGAAATTATGTAAGAATAGCTTCCAATTATCTCGGGGATCATCGGGAAATGGCAGTGATTTTGGCGGGACGAGTTGTGGCATCGAATGAAAAGTGTATCGAGATTAAATTTTACTTTCTTCTCTCAAGATTTCTTCAGTGAAAATCATGGATGTTCTAGGTTTTACGGTAAATAGATTTTTCCGGTGCCGTTGAACCGGAAGTCGATGTACGAAATATTTTGGTTAAATTATTTTGACAACGAATTAGGATCTATTGGTTGATTTATTTTTATTTAGAAGATTTGGTTAATGTTGAAGTTCTTACTATTCGCGAAATTTTTGTTACTGTTTATTCAATTATGTAACAGAAAAGTGCAAGAAATTTATCGATTGTATTGTTAGTATGCTGGAGAAAATCGACAGTCTTTTTTCGCGGGTTTTATACGAATGTGTAGAAGCGGCACGATTGAAATCCCTAACGAAACGATATCGCACGGTGACACGCAGTGCGACCAACGCTCGAAATTATCTCAGAATAGCTTCCAATTATCTCAGGGATCATTGGAAAATGGCGGTGGTTTCGGCGGGACGAATTGTGGCATGGAATTTTAAGTACCTTGAGGAGATGAAAATGAAAAATTCGTGTGGTAATAAACTTGGTTTCAAATTTTGTACAATTGTTCGCAAACTTTTTTCCAATTATCTCGGTCGATTATTTAAAAATGGCGATGATATTGATCGGACGAAGTGGTTCATCAAATGATAAGTATGTGGAGGGGAGAGAGATGAAATTTGTGAGAAAAAAGTACTTTTTTTTTTCTTAAAAACGGAGAAAAAGTTTTTCCTAGAAATTTTCAAATCCGGAAATGATTTATATGACATTTCTTTTTCAACATAGGATATGCACAAAAACATTAGGCCCGTCCTAATAATTTGGATACGACTTATTGTTGATACAAATTGCAATAAAAAAAAGTAAACCAATTTTCTTTTTGGTTACTTGATAAAAACATTGGTTCTGCGAAACGTAAAAGACAATACCCATTGAACTTTTCTTATTGTTCTCGAGTAGTGTGCAGACTTATACTGATCTAGACGGTAGATATAAAAGCCAGTGGATCAGAAAAATAAGCAGTCACATAAGAAACAAGGTGTCAGTATATATTCTACTCCATGCAGTCGACTCAACACAAACGTATGGGGACTTCCAAAAGTTTCGCGCACGTTCCTGCCACGCAGGATTATTTTAATCCGAAATCCGGCTTATTCGGTCAGCCTAAGTCTGCTCTGCTGGTTCCCGCAACACTTTTATTCTGTTGTAAGCAGCCACAGATCAGGTGAGGCCTCGTTTTGTGTGAATAATGAATGAGATACACACATTCAGACAATAAACGTTCTGCATTTTATAAATATATGTTAATAAAGCTGTTAGTGATCGCTGTCGGAAAATCGTTCAGAAATTTTCAACTCACTTTACTATCGAAACGAACCACGAGTGGCAATAATAATCTTTTAGAAGCATAGAAAAAAATACAGTGCCAAGATAAATATTTTAAAAAACTGGATTAAAATTTTTGCAAGATCCAGTTGTGTTGGTTTGACAGATTTTTTCCTGTATTTCTCCGATCTCATGTCAAATTAAAAAATGTCAAAACGATTTTTCAAACTTGTCGGTTTTACACATTTTCATGCTTGTTGAATATACACACTTTCGTGTAAAAATAACAAAAAATATAGTGTCAAAGAAAACAAAACATTTTATTGTTGTAAATTGTAAAGTAACATATATATATATTCATTTCAATAACCCTATATATTTTGTAAATGAAAGTATGGAATCTAAAGCCACTATGTTATTAAATTTCGTTTAAAATAAACCGAACCGTACACCACAAAAACTGAATTAAAATTTCTATACTTCCATCAGAAATTATCGTACCACATAAATCCACAGAAAATTTGTGTCAAAAGTTCGGAAATTTCAATTTAGTTTTAACTGTGCGCATTTCTGCGAACGGTTTATCGTTGCATATCGTGATGTTCTGAGTGCGTATAATAAATAAATATATACATGTGGGATTAATCAGCGCGTCAGCTCCCGTGCAATAGTGAGCTGTCGTTATCTTCTTCTCTCGTATCGTATCGCACCGGGATTCTGATAAGTATTTGCTATTTAAAGCACAAGTATCCCGAGTACCCCTCACCCTTCTGCTCTTTCACCCTCGCTCGTTTGATCTGCTTCACTCTGACGCCACGCAACCCAAGATAAACTCTGCTGCAGGGGGTTTATTATAATGCACGCAGAAAAGAGCCCAGCGGCGAAGCACTATACGTACAGTTTCCCGCGTTTACGTTGCTGTGTATCTTTGATAACAACGCTTCTATATTCCTCTATTGTTGGCTTGCTTGAAGCTATACAATTTCTCTTGGATGTTTGTATTATGCATAGCGACATCTTACTCGCTCTTTTACCCCGAATTTCCCTAATCGCGATTTCCTGTACAGTAAACCGTACTTTATATCCAATCGCGTTATCAGAATGAACGGGTATTTTATTTTTCTTCAGGTTAGCTTATCTTCAGCTAACAGTCTTGCTCAATTCTGCGCGAACGATAGCGCACACAGAATCGTTAATGCCTGGTAGATTGGTAGAGTCTGAACAGAATCTAGTATTCGAATTGAGTTGTGATTTAGTGAAGTACTTGTCTGGTCGTCACCAAAAATCATTCGGTTACTTTTTGTCGGAAGACTCTATTTCTGTAGAGTTTTTCTCGAAGGATTCTATTCTGGTAATTTTTTTTTCCGAGGACTCTATTTCCTTAAATTTTTTTTTGGGACTATTCCAATAGAGTTTTTCTTCGGTGAAGTCTGTTCCGGTAGTTTTTCCCGGAGGACTCTATTCCGGTAGAGTCGTAATGAGTTGGAAGTGACAGCGTTATTACTTAGTAGAGTTTTATCCTAGAAGAGTTTGTGAGAACCTTTAATTTCAATAGACCTGTAATGTGGTAGAGTTATAAATCTTCCTAGACTTCAAAAATCATTCGGTAGAATTATAACCTGCTGTTAAATCCCACTGCATTATCACCTAGTGGATTTGTATTGCGGTAGAGTTTGCAACAACCTTTTATTCTGATACACCAGTTATACGGTAAAATCATAGCTGCGAGACCTAAAAAATTATCCTGTAGAATTATAACCCCATGTTAAATCCGACAGCATTATCGCCTAGTAGATTTGTATTGCGGTAGAGTTTGCAACAACCTTGCTTTCTAATCCACCAGTTACACGGTAGAATTATAGCTGCGAGACCTAAAAAATTATCCTGTAGAATTATAACCCCATAAATCCGACGGCGTTATTGACCTCTACAGTTTTATTGCCATAGAGTTTTGAACAACCTGGTATTCCAATGAATCAGTTATGCGGTAGAATTATAACCGATGAACTTGAAAAATCATTCGGTAGAGTTATAAAGTACTGTAAAAATTAAATGGTAGAGTCAGAAGAACAGGACCCTGCATTAAAGGTAGAGGTTTCATGTAGTTGAGTCGTTGAAGTAGGTAGAGTTCTCTCTGCTTTATCACCAGATCGTGTGAACGATGGACACTCATGCTGTTGTACCGACGATTTCGCAACCAGTGGCAGGTCGTACGTTTTAACTTTCAGCTCATAGTATCTACGTCTATATAACATATACATGTATATATGTGTATGTATATACGACAGGCCAACGGAGTACATGTGTTTGGAACGCGCGCGGTCCACGGGGTGGTGGTTTATGGGGGTGTACCGAGCATTGTTGTATAAATAGGTTTCGGCGAGTTAGGGGTTGCCGAGCTACCCCAAGAGAACTGCACATGTCGGCATCGATTATACCCTTGCTGCCCACGCCCCTTCAAAGACTATCTCCCTCTTTCTCTCCCATTTATTCTCTGCCGCTCTCGCCGTCACCTCTACACAAGTGCTTGTTGTACTTGATGTTCTCTCGCCCTTGATCGTTTCGTCGTTTTTTACTCCCCGATCTTTTTTTTGTCCTTTCTCCTTGCAAGGAGAAAGAAAAATTTGTTGGGTACACTCAAAAAAATGTTGCACTTACGTTTTTGGTTAGTCCACGGGAAAAAAAAATAGTATGTCTAGTTTGACATGTGGAATTGGGAATATGTAGTTTGTATGGATTCTGGAGACAATTTATGTACAATTTATATGGGGAATTGGGCATATGTAGTTTGTATGGATTCTGGAGACAATTTATGTACAATTTATATGTGGAATTGGGCATATGTAGTTTGTATGGATTCTGGAGACAATTTATGTACAATTTATATGTGGAATTGGGCATATGTAGTTTGTATAAATTGTCAACATACACATAAATTGTCAAAAATCATACATGAAATCTGTCCTGTTCAGCGATGATCAGTACATAGTTCTGTCGTAATCTGCAATGTGATTTGAATTTCTCAAAACTTCAACTTTCAGAAAAGATTATTTCACAGCATTAAGTTTAAAAACCATAAGAGTGAATTCAAGTCTTATACATGAAATCACTGATATTCAATAATATCAGCTACACAGTTTCGTCATAATTTGTTATGCAGTTCAATTTTTTCAAAATACAAACTTTTATTTAAAAAAAACTGCAAAGATGAACTTTGCCAATTAGTTTCGTATTATTTTTGGAACTTTTTACAAAGCTTTCTCTATGAGAATACCGAAATCGATGAACATACTTTCCTATAGTTGATGAATACCAATAATGATGAGGAAGCCATTTGCGGAGTTCGACTTTTTTTGGTGTCGTTTTTAATTGCATCGCAATCTAAATGGCCTGTTTTTCGTGAAACATTTCGTGAGGGTACCAATGCCATGAATTGTTGTGCTTCTTGCTTCTAGCTTGTGTTCAGTGGCGTATTCCACTTCGGTTCTATCTCCCATTCGCCGCGGCCACGGGGCATACCACGCGCTTACTTTCGAGCCATTTACTTGGTAAACGCGCACCCGACTGGCTGCCTATGCGTTCGCCTGACCGCCCGCAGGCAATCTCTGCCATAGCAGCACGCGGGGCCACCAGTATCACGCGCGACTAGTCGTCAATCGAGAGTCAAGCACCCCTCCATGCGTAAGGCGGGCTCGTCTTTGCTTTAGTCATGCACCTTGATAAAATGCTACTTGGCAGAGTTTTCTCGATCGAGTGTTCATAATATCGGGAGATGTCAGCTTATGTATTTCATAATTATACGTCAAAAAGAATTCTCGGAATCTTGGCAAAAAAAGTAGTATTTCTGAGATCATTTACTAAAAAAATAACAATCTAACGGAAGAAGAATTTTTATTTTTGGCTCCCGTCTAGAAAAAGCTTTACGAAAAATGAAAATTATTGCCGAAGTAATGTGCGAATTTCAAATTGGCATCTTTGTCCTTGAGATTTGGAAGATCCAAATTTAGAGAAATTTCAGTCATCAAGAATTAATCGGAAAATTCAAAATCACGTTAAATCCAAACTGGTTTATCGCTCATCACGAAATTTGGTACATGGCTAGACCGGTTATGTACTTGTTTCGAAATTTTTTAATTTTAATGAGACTGAAATGCATTAAGCGATTTTTATTTAATTTATGCTGATTGAAGATTAGTCAGGATTGTACATAGTGCTTAAATTCCAATTGTGCTGAAGCTTGCATCGGATATGCGAAAAAAACCATCAAACTATGATTCAATGAGTTAGCAATACATAAAATTTCACCCGGTAAATTTTTTAGAAAATTCAATGTTCTAATAAATTCCTATTGACTTTTTTGTACTGATATCAGTAGTTCACTTGATCTAAAATATCAAATATTGAACACATATAGAAATTCGACTCAATAAGATCTTTTCTTCAAAATTTGACGATTCATAAGACGTTAGTCATTTCATGGGTAAGTAGCTTAATTTTATTCCACAATTGTACATTAAATTCAATTTACAAGTTTGTGCATTAAAATATCGGAGTTTTTTCCGCCAGTTTGGCGATTGATTAAAATTGTATATAAATACGTTTTCATTAACGTTCCCGAAATTCATAACAATATTTTAATTTTGCTTTCAATGTTACAGATGATCAAAAGGTCGTGTTCAAGCAAGCTCTCACAATATGTATGAATTCGGACGATTGACGGTCAATCGGCTGCTGGCCTCAAGTTTCGAACGAAGGGGTCAACGCTGTCATCTCAAGAGATGATAGAGGAGAAGCAGAATCGAGGGAGAAAGGACGAATGTGGTAGGAAAGGGGAAAAACCGTTCACCGAAGGGTAGTAAAGCGAGTTTTAATGTGTCGGTGGCAGGAGATCGTTTGAGCTTGGCAGAGCGAGAGGCAGATAATACAGTGCTGTATAGTAACAGTATTAGGGTGGCAATACTATTGCAACTTTCTCTACGCTGCACAAACTACATACAAGCAAGTGCGGACGGCGCGCCCCGTACGATCCGTGACGAAGCGAGTCACTTGACTCGTGTTCGTCGGCTAGAACAGCCGAACATACGGTATCATTTCAAGGAATTCACAGCATTGTTTCTCGCCATTAATTCCTTGGAATTTAACATCCGAAAAGTTTTTTTTTTTCTCTAAAATCCCTGTTATTCACTCAAAACCATAATATTATTGTCGTTAATTAAGGAAAAAAATACCCGTGACTGATTGAAATTTATATGAATACCCTGAACTAATTCAGTTTCAGATTGGTAGCAAAAAAAATGGGTATTATATGAGTCAAAAATTACATTTTTGTATATTCTGTTTTTAAATTTTTATACAAAAACTCCAGGTAAAATAATCTAAAATGATTGACAGTTGTGCGAAGGATAAAAGCTTTCGGAATGACTTTGAGCGATTTTGGGGAAATTGGGGAAGTGTCATAGATTTAAACTATATTATTTATCAGTGAATTCAAAAGTTATAAACGCTGTTATGTCTTACGAGATAAAACTGAACACCTGCTAAAAGGACACACAATTAATCATAACTATTGACAATCATTTGGACCGACGTAACCCAGACCGAAAAGTTTGTACTAAAAGTTTTAAAGTTTTAATACTACGCTCTGATTTTGTAGCAGATGTTTAACATTTTTAATTGTAAAAAAATTGAAGGTAGTCTAAGCTCGTTTGTAGATACTAATTTCGCTGTTTTACGGATGTCTTTTCTTTATGAAACTTTAGCGAGAATTTTGTTCAGTTACTGCAGATATGACAGTAAAAAGTCTGTCGTTATGTCATATTTTATTTTCGAGGCGAAAGTATTTTTATCTCTTGTGTTCCACTTGAGATGTTACTTTCCATTGACTCCGAAAAATGCAAAAGTACTCTCAAGCAATATCGACTCGATGTACGGGAAAGACGAGACAGAGTCTCGATCGGCCACGTAACGGGTACACGCTCCGACGCTTCAGTAACTCGGGGAGAGCTGTCGAACGTGAAAAAGATGTACGCCCACCATCTGTCCTCGCGCCCTTGCGGACCCGTCTGCTTCGGAAAACTACCCCCTGACCCTCCTATCACAAATTTAACGCCACGTCACAAGACTACAGCAAGAGATACGCCCCACATCCTCCCCCCATTTGTGTGTTATGATCGAGCGAATCGGAGGTAAAACATAATTTTGTTACCATATCGTTACCAACTAAATTGGCTCGACACATTGCACTTCCTTTCAACCCGAACATTACTACTGCTTCAGGAATACGAAACATTTGAAATGAACACTATTTAATGTGAATAAGAATTTTTTCCTTAAAAACAAACATTGACTAATAATCGAGCTTGCTATTTTATTGTTTCTGATTATTTTTAAGATGGCTTCTTTTTTTACCTTCAAACCTATGGTTAGCATCGACCACGGGAAAACCATTGTGCCACTTTCTTGAAAATCTAGCTTTTTGTTAAAAAAAGAATTCCTGTATTTGAACAAACTTATTTGAAGAAATCAAAGAGTTAAAAATTGCACTTTTGATAAATGCAATATTATACGTTTATCTAGCGTAATGAATTCCCTGAACATGAAACTAAAATGTACGATTCATTTTCGAAGGTATTTTACAAATCGTCAAAATTTACCAAATTAAAAACTTTATAATCCCAGACGACTTTAAAAAAAACAGTTTTAATTCTGAATAGTTTATAACTAAAGGATTCATATCTTAATCCTGTGGTTGATAACAAAATAATTTAAATCTTATTTCTTTAGTTGAGAACTGAAGGGTTAACGATAATTCTTACTTATTCGAACCGAAAGTTCCTCAATTAGTAGATACTTAAAAACTGCACTTTTGATAAATGGAATACATTAATCCAGGTTAATAAATTTTTTAAACATGATACTAAAATGTACGATCCATTCTCGCAGGAATTCTGCAATTCGTCAAATTTTTCGAATTAAATATATATCTATAAATTCAAGAACACATTCGAAAAACAGTTTAACTCAATGGTTAGGAATTATTCTTACTTATTGGAACTCAGAAAGTATTTGCGGTTTTTATTTCAACCGCGGTTTTAGGTTGCATTGTGTAACCCACTAGATTGTATATTTTGCAGGTTGATACTTTTGGATTAATCTGACAGGAAGCGAGAAGATATAGAACAGGTGTCTCCGTGAAATGTGGGCGCGGCGAGCGAGCGCGACATCAACGACCAGCAAGTTATTCCCCTGGTCTTTCTACTCCTCCTCCGGCTCTGGCTCATAAGGGGTGAATATCATATCGCCACTTTATGGTGCGTTATGGTAACGTTGCATCGAAGCGTGTACATAGTACGTTAGCTGCTGGTGCACGGATGGCGCAGCGGGAACGAGGGTTGAATTTGTAAGAAGACTAAAGCTGCTCTAAAACTGCGGGGGGTAGTTGGTACTTAGTTACAGGGGTTGCTTCGTTCTTAAGAGGGGACACGACAGCCCATTCTCGGAGCTGGTGCAAGTATCTATTAACCTCCACAGATTTATTTTGATTTTTTAAATACCAACATTAATTACTATGATCTAAGTACCAACATCAAAGTTATAGTTTAAATACCAACACTTAAATAATGACAGTCCAATTTTTGGTTCGTTAGAGTCATTTACCTACGAAATGTAGGCTTGGAAGCGATAAGCTACTTTTCTTTTATCGTCTGCGATAAATGTTATGGTTGACTGAAAATATAGTTTTATAGAATTTTTTGAGTAAATTCGATATTCTACGTTGGGAATAAAAATGAAAGGTTAACAAAATTCAGAACCAAATTGGCAAAAAATGTCTACCAGGTAATGATAGTGTTTCATTATTTTCCTTTTTGACCCCAATACTCTCATTTATGTAAAAACAATCATATGCGTACCTTTCGTTTTAAAGTTTTACCCAAAGATTTATCCACTTAAATATTATCTCAGTGTTTCCTGTATATGCAAAAATTGGCAAAAAAAAGGAACAAAAAATAACTTCACTTGCGTATTCCCCAAACATCAAGTAAAACATTCTAATGGAATTTCCGTATACGAATCAGCACAAAGAGTCCATTATTATATTTGATAATTGTAATACAATTGAGGATAGTATGACAAATGTTCTAAAATATAAATTCTCGATGCCAACAATTCAAATACACAAATCAATTGAATGCTGATTCTTGACATAAATAAAAAAAATTTGTTTCACAAATTCTGTCCATGGAGGAAGCCCAAAAGTCGCTGCACCTACAGCCTCAGCTCGGGGCGAAGGAAGATTGAAGAAAAAGAGAGATAATTCCGGGGAGAAGAGCGCGGCAAGGTAAACGAGCCGGTGGAAGCAAAAATAAAATAAATATACAAGAAAAAATGAACGCTTCTCTCTACCTCCACTCGTTTCTCTCTAGCGGACGTGCGATGAAGCCTAAGGGGGCCCCCGGAGGGCTGACTCTTTGACCCGACACGTAGAGGCCCGACAGACTGCTGGGTCGCCGCTGCCGGTGCTGCTGCCTTGCTGTATCCTATATATAGGTAAGTAGTACGTCGGGAGGACAACGGCGATGAGGAGAACCTTCTCCGCCTGCGCCTCCTTCCCTCTACCTGCTCGACCAGAAGGTAAAGCTGACTCCGAGAGCCAGGGAGCCCTCAGATCGCAGGGACGACCCACCTACCCCACCCACTATTTTCAACCCTATACTTATATGCTTCGCCTGCCCTCTGACCAATACTCCATACCATTCACCACCACCGTTCCGATACATGTATCTCTCTTCGAAAAGTGGATATGTGTATGAAGGTACTGTGTGTATGTTTGCCCTTGAACAGTAGTACGATATCGCTCACAGCTCACTCGACAAATTGCATATGCTATGTACGTATACTGTCTGATATTTTTGTATGAAAATTAATATTAAGTATTGGAAGTTTTTTGCGGATATGCGTATATTGAATTTAATATACGGATGTCAATTCATGTACAAAACATTGTTCAATCAATGAGTAATTGAGCAGACTAAATAAAAGCGGTAGTTGACCATTTTTTTTTGATGAAAGAAAAGGTTAGACGAGAATAATATCTGACGAAGTTATCAATCTTACATTGAAGTATTTGAAAAAAAAAAAATTGTCATTGACAAATATTAAAAATTGGTGACACCGGAGCGGAATTTAAAGCGCTCTGCGGCAAGCAGCGTGACTGGTGCGAATTTAAATTTGGAAAAAAGTAAATAAAATCGCTTAATCTACATGTTTATAGCCAGAGAAGTAGGTAGTGGATTTTGGAAATATAGATTCTTATGTGATTGGCGAGTGTTTGTATTGAAAGACGTCGAGTTTACGACAAAAAGGGCTATTATTTTTTAGTAAATAATGGTCAAATTAATTTATTGAAAATCCGTTTCCCATTTTTCTTCGAAATATCATCCCAAAAATATTGTCGTTCGAATGTACAGAATGAAAGTCGTTAAAGTTATGCTGCTTGTCGTTTTGAAAAGTCGTGTTTCGAGAAAAACACGTTTGAAACGTGCTGTAGGAACGAAAATATGAAAAATTCGTCTGTTGAAAATTTTCTGCTATCTCAGCGCCATAAAGTTGTCCTTCCATGTTCAAATATTCTTCCTCATTCTTTTTTCTCAACGATTATATGCCAGTGCTTCTTTTGCCGCATCTGTGAAAGACAGCTCGACGTACTTGATCGACTTATCATCGGCTTCAAGACAAAAATTGTATCATTGGACGTCAATATCAATCTCGATTATACTTCTACAAAAATGATAATATTTCGTAAAGCTGATAATATAAAGTTTATTTAATCACCAAAGCAACAAAAATCCCGTTTCAATTACAATAATATCAATCTTTATGAAAAACAATTCGTTTCTATAGAATCTTTATAATTATTCATAGTCATTCACTCTAAAAAATCTGTTACATCTATTTTTGTTTGAACACTGTTGACATCTCGTATACACTGTAGACTTTGGATGAGGATTGAGAAGCTTAAAACCGATTATATGTATGACGAACTGGTTATACTTATACTTAGTTGGGTAAATGTGCCGACTTGTGTTGTATGGACAGGTGCTTTTTTTTTCAAGTTAATGTTTATGGTAGTTGTACGTTAACACAAGTACTTTTGTATATAGTGAAGTGAGAGAGGATGTGCTGAATCGTGGGCAGCTATGCAACCATCACCGGGCATCGCGTCGCTGCTGTTACTGGTCTCTGGTATAGGTAGAAAGATGCCCTGTGTCTGGCCGCGCTCTCTTATTATTATCCAACATTATCTATAATTCCGAAGCGGCCAGGAAGCCCACTTAGGGACTGTGATAGCCCCTGTGCTATTAAACTCCCTGGTTCCCTGCTTCGTACTCGTGCGTATCTCACGAGAGAGGCAGATGCTAAAGTTTCTTAGAGAAAGCAAACTCGTAGGTCTCAATAATATCGGAAATATTTTTTTACAGATCGACAGATTTTTATTGAATCACGAATACCGACTGATCTAACTTCTGCAGCGGAGATCAATAATACACCTGGAGTACACTTATTTTAAAAAAACGACCGACTACAAATTTAACAAAACAAATATCACATTTTTTATTTGTTTTTACACTGAGGAAAAAAATCAGGAATATCGGTGGAATATTTACAAGTATTTTTCCCATCCAAATTTCGACCAATAGAATTGCATCATTCGACGTCACCCGGCAGAACCTACACGGGATTATACTGATAATTTTTTGATAATTTTGTCTGTTGCTATATATACAAAAAATCACTCAGCCGTGTTGACTATCTGTCAAACGAACAGATTTAATTCAATTGTGACAGTCGAAGGATTTTATCAAACATAGACCGTAAGTTTCTTCTCATGGTGCAATTCCATTGGTTGCAATTTGGATGGATTGGATACAAATGAAAATTCATTTACAAGAAAATATTTTATTGCGCGATGAATTAATGAATAATGAATTAAATGAATTAAAAATAAATATAGCATGAAGTATAACGAAAGTGGACAAAATTAATCAACAATTACATTAATTCTAAAATCAGGATAAATATATAAGAATATACGGATGAAATTGATTACAAAGATTGTTGAACAATTGTGTACAAACTGTCCGAAGAAGCTCGTAAGAAATTGCGCGAGGAATCGATCAAAAATGCTCAGCCATTCGCCGGCACCCCCTCGCGGATGTGCCTCAAGCGACGGAGTTATGGCGCGGTCAAGAATGAGAGTAAAAAAAAAGGAAGACAGATTCGAAGGTCCCGGCATCGACGCAGCAGGCGCGACGTGCAACATGGCCTTCCTGTACCAAAGCAGCAGCAAGACGATACTTAACTTCGGTTATGACGATGACGATTATCCCCCAAAAAGCCGGAAACCATTCGTGCCGACGGGGCATCGATGTTGCTGAAGAACAGGAAGAAGAAAGACAGAAGTCAGATCTTTTGAAATGATTTTTTTTCTCTGGCCACTGGTACCACACCCTGAAGTGGTACCAAAATCCAGGAACCAATAGAAGTAGCATAATTTCGATAAGGAAAATTTATAGGACATTATCTGCATAAAGTCCACGAAGAAAGTTAAGAATGTGTCAAGCAGCTACGGTCTGCACTCGATCGAAGAATACGTCTTGTTAACAAGAATTTTCATATCCACCAAACAATAAGACGATACTTAAGTTCGGTTATGACGATGACGATTATACCTCAAAAAGCCGGAAACCGTTTGTGCCGACGGGGCATCGATGTTGCTGAAGAACAGGAAGAAGAAAGACAGAAGTCAGATCTTTTGAAATTATTTTTTTTCTCTTTACTGGTACCACACCCTGAAGTGGTACCAAAATCCAGAATCAAATAGAAGTAGAATGAGTGCGATAAGGAAGATATATATGACATTATCTGCATAAAGTCCATGAAGAAAGATGAAGAATTTGTCAAGCAGCTACGCTCTGCACTCGATCGAAGAATACGTCTTGTTAACAAGAATTTTGATATCTACGTAACGGGAAGTCGATACTTAAGTTTGGTTATGACGATGACAATTATACCTCAAAAAGCCGGAAACCGTTGGTGCCGACGGGGCATCGATGTTGCTGAAGAACAGGAAGAAGAAAGACAGAAGTCAGATCTTTTGAAATGATTTTTTTTTCTCTGGCAACTGGTACCACACCCTGAAGTGGTACCAAAATCCAGAATCAAATAGAAGTAGAATGAGTGCGATAAGGAAGATATATATGACATTATCTGCATAAAGTCCACGAAGAAAGATGAAGAATTTGTCAAGGAGCTACGCTCTACACTCGATCGAAGAATACGTCTTGTTAAGAAGAGTTTTGATATCCATCTATATCGATATGTATCTGCATGGCCATTGACGTCCCGTGGTGAAAGGATTATGCTATACGGGTTAGCTCTCTGGTGGTATCGGTAGTAGCAGTAGCCAACAAACGAAAAGGTACACGCAGACAGGTAGAAATCTTTCATCCGAGTTCCGGGAGAGACTCGACACTTCACTTATGGAACCTTGTGGAGCAGTTCTATGCTTATTTCCATTGTCATTCTGAGTGCTGTCTTGATGGACATCTCTCACACTCGGATTTGACCATCGGATTTGTTGAGATCCTTCTTCATGCATTTCATACCTGGAGGGACATAATATTTGTGACATTTTCAGTATTTTTTTCTTCAGCCTTTGTATATTGCAGTGCTTTAAAGTGGAATTTAATTTTGAGGTTTTCGCAACTTTGGGGAATAAAGTTCAACAGATTACAACATTTGTAATAAATAACGCTCTTTAAATTTATTGAAATATCTGATAAAAATTAGGCGATTTATTTTACATTTGTAAACTTTAAAATTTATTTTTTATTTCCTCTATGCTTCAAAACATGCTTCAATCTTTCTCAAAATTGATGAAGAGGCTTCTCAAAAAGTAATATTATTACGTTTCTACAATATTCTTATCATCAATGGAGCAATACCACTGAACATAATTTCGTACATTGAGGCAAATTAATCGATGTATTTCGTTGTCACAGATGATTTAAAAAAACAAGTAAATCGTTATTCACAGAGGATTTTAAAATAACATGAAAATCTCAACAACAAATAAATGTTTCATAAAAAAAAAGCTTCCTCTGTGAGGAAGCAAAATAAAGCAAGAGGACAGAACACAATATTCATTTATCAAGCTAATTTTAATTGTTGCATTTCTTTGTTGCAGATAAATTCAGTGAAGCGTGTCTCAGCTTTGAAGGCTGGAAACGAAGCTCGAAACTCAAGACCGAGAAGCCGAGAATGGAGTCTGTTGGAGTCGAGGCGAGTGAGGACGATGCGTTCGTTGCCTTTGAGAGTGGGATAAAAATCATCGGCGTGCGTCCAACGTCGAAAACACGCGGGCCTCGTGGGTATCCACGTGGAAACGTCATCGGCAGCTGGGATCTCGTGGAGCTGCGGGCAACGGTGGGGTCCTGGCTTGCAGGGTTTCTGGGGTGCTGCTCGCACAGGGGTGCGACGGAGTCGGGATATATAGTGGTAGTGATGGTCGTTGGTTGGTTTGCGGGGCGAGAGACCGCGACTGAGGGAGTAAGGGAGATCGTGCGAGTTGGGAGACGGTCGAGAGCAACACGCGGACCTGCCTGGGGTTGGTTGCTTTGCCTTCAGTTGGTTTGCACCCCTCTAAGCCGCCCCAAGCCTAACCACCGAAATCCTGCAGTCTACAGAGCTTATTTCACGACCGACCGACCACCCACCCACCCATTCAGCGACTCTCTCACTATCCTCTCTTCTCCCTCTTCGCTTGTTCTTTTCTCTCCGGCTGAGGCTCAGGGAGCGCATGAACCGCTCACGCAACGTATAAAAGTGTGGGCACCTAAGATATACCAACGTAGATTCAAGGGAGACGTGAAGCGGAGACGAAATGAGAGAAGCTATTGGGGATAAAGTTGGTAGCAAGATCTTCGGCCGAGTTTGTCGCAGTTTATTTAGGGACATTTGGGAGAAGGGATTTTCAGATTTTTTACATATAGAATGAAACATTTTGAATACAATTTGGCTAATTGCATTTCTTTGCAAGTTTCTTTAGACTGTTTAACCCATTGAAAAAGATAATTTTTCGAAACAGCACAAAACTCTAAAATAGCACTAATTGAATTTTCTAATCTTTCCAAATCTTTCAATAATTATTTCAAAGCCCTTGAATAACTATTTCTTCCGATAGGAAAATAACAATGTTCGCTAAATGTAAAAAGGAAATAAAGTCCGCATATCGCTTTACCAATGCATACCAAACACACATATGAGCGAAATAGCTTGATTGTCACAAGTCGCCAACACACGGAGAAAGCACTTGGAAAAGAAAGATGCTCTCCTCTCTCATTCGCTCTTATAAAGGGAAAAGGGACCGATGCGATTGTCAACTGTCATATTTAATAATTTGGTAATTTGTTTTCCAGGACTAAAATGTTTTCTTTTTTACTTTTCACTAAAAATATGATTTGTCGTATTCCTCCTGACAATCAATATTGTCCCTTTCAGGACCTACTTTTTGAGTTCCAAACCCATTTTTGCGACATAGCAAGAAATTCCAAAATAGCACCAATTTAATTTTGAAATCATTCCAAATCTTTCAATAATTATTTCCAAGCCATTGAATAATAACTTCTTCCAATAGGCAAATAAAGAAGTTTGCCAAATCCAAAACGGAAATAGAGTCCTCGTATCGTTTTACGAATGTATACCAAACACACATATGAGCGAAATAACTTGATTGTCACGAATCGCCAACATACGAAGAGAGTGCGTGAGAGGGAGAGAGAGATGCCCCCCCTCCCTTCTCTCTTGCTCTCCTAAAAGGGAAAGGGAAGAGGCTGTGAAGGGGAAGCGTTATCTGCAGGGTCCCAGGCCGTCGAGGGCTCGCCCTTCGGGAATAATGCGGAGATAAGCGAACGGGGGTGGCCCGGGTGAGCTACGGGAGAGAGAGCAACCCCCCCGAGAGAGTTTCGTCCCCCTCTTGGTAGAAATGCAAAGAGATCTTGATATCACGCGACGCTGCGTTCCTGCTTTTCTCCGCGCGCGCTTTTCGCTCGACTACTGGCGACCGGTAGTGCGGCGACGCTTCTAAAATCTCTTTTGGCGTTGCGCGCTTGCCGAGATACGAAGTGCGACGCGTGGAGATCAACGCGACCCCCGGCCCTTCGTCCACGCAACTGCAGAAAGCTCTCGTTGCCGCCGCTGTATCCAATGCTCCATAGGTATCCCTCCCGGGTCCGTCTCATGGGAACAACCCTCGTAACTTATGAGTCAGATTTATCTGCGCCCCGTTATCACGAGGGGAACGACGAAGACAGCAAGCAGTTTTGATCGGAACGATCGCGATACGCGTATTTTTCGTATCAAACGCCGCGTGCACATGTACACAGCAAGCGACGTCGAATTTATTATCTTTTGAACCCTTCGAGCAGCCTAAATTTAAGTATGTCGAAATTCGTATAATTTTAACCAAGTTTCTAAACAATTTTTCTGGTAATCAACGTAGTACGCAGGTCGATTTCTAGTTTTACTATAAGAGTTCATACAATGTTAGAAATTGTACGGTGTTAGAAGTCAAAGTTTTCGGTTTTATTTTCAACACTATTGCGGGATGTCAGCTTCTAGTTTTACTACAAGACTACATACATATTGTCGCAAAAAAATGGGATTTGTTTTATACCAAACTTGAGTCGTTTTGAAATTAAAAATAGTACATTTTAAGTCAACAAAAACTTTGAGACATTCAATTTACGTCCCTCTTCTTAAATTGTTAGAACTATAGGAACAATTCACAGATAAAAAGATCAGGTTCCTGATTCTTATTTAAAAAATCACTAATATAAATTGACAGGTTTTCAATAATAATTTTTTTAACTCAAGCATACAAATATGTTGTATGCTCAGTGACCACCCTTAATGAGTATTGTTGTATACTTCACCCTAGTGAAGTATAAAACAAGTTTCTCAATTTCAGCCATCGACAGGCAAGAACAGATGTGGTGAAAGAGACTCGAGGGAAACATAGAGAGTCAGTGGAATCGACCCCCGCAATTCCAGGATAGTAGAGAAAATCGAGACAACAGTGTGTCCCGCGGATTTTCCACACAAAAACGTAAAAAAGGCGTATAAGAAAAAGGAACAGAAGAATGATCCAGGCGTTTGGGGCTTCGGTAACCAGATGACAGCGCCGTGACCAAGGAAAACCTGAACTACACGGCGGGTTGCTCGCTTCGGCTCGGAAAGAGAAAAGAGAACCCTCCACAGCCAAGACATGTGCGAGATTGATGTTGCGGCTTACGATGCATCGAACTTGGATGGAATGAGAGCTCCTTTTTTTTTTCCTTTACTTCTCGCCGTTTCGAATGTGACTTGTGAGAAGAAAACACTTTTTCGAACTTTAGATCTTTGACTTCGGACAAATAAGTGCAACATTTTGAGAAGTGCTTTCTCATAAATGAAGCTTTGTTTTTCTACATTTTTTTATTTGAGATTGTCATGTCAGAACACTCCCAATAATCTGAAACATCAAGAAAAGTGGTCTAGACAAATTTTGCGATTGTATATGCCTATTTGTGTGTGTGTGCGCGCGATGGAAGGGCCAAAATTTTGACAGTAGAGTACTTGTCAAAATCGAATTTGAATAGTGTGCAGGTAATCTTCACTTGGAATTTTCTAAAATAAAAACAGCTTGACGCGTTTCTTTTCTATGACATTTATAAGATTTTGGAAAATGCCTGTGATCGCTTTGACTCAAATAAATTTTCTACCATTGAGATGAAACTGCGTCGTTTGAGAGAGCTTTTAAACTTCTTACTAGTTTGAGTGTCACAGTCTCGAGTACAGTGAAAAAAGGACTCGACCTAGGAAGAAAATTGTTAACTAAAAGTTCGGCACTTGATCAAATACGTGCAATGTTATAATTTTTTCAATCTCCAAATGACGAGCTTTTTATTTTTCACTCTGGGCAAGATCTACAGAATTACTTCAGTGAATATTCATTACATACTTAATACGATAGTAACTTGTTAAACAGTTATCTGCATCATGTATAAAAAATATTAAAATATTTAAAAAATTATGATTGTTATATAAAAATGTATGCAAAAAAGCTCCTAGACTAAAAAACCCAGCTTGAATTATTAATCGTAGATGCAGGACCACGAATTCGTGTATATTTTTTTTATTCCACCGTCGGAAAGAAAATTTTGTCGGGAATAGAGTTAGTGTTAGACACAGAGTGAGAAGCAAAGAGCGATGAAATGAGAACAATACACCGCATCTCACTCTGTGTCGCCACTGACTTTATCGCTATAGAGCGGCATTGTGGGCGGCTAAGAGCGCGCCAGATGACTGGTGATGTTTTGGGCGAGGAAAGAACGACGTCGGCGCGGCAAAACTTCAAGGACGGCTGTTCGAAGGCCAGAAACACTCGCGGGCCCCTAATTATCGCCACGGGGGTTCCCCCTTTTCTAGAGGCCTTCTTTTTTCTCTTTCCATCCCGTAGGAAACTGCCCAGCGGGGGTTCAGTATGAAGCCCCCTTAACCCTTGCGCGACTGATCGGCAACTTTCTGTCTTTCTCTCGCGATACACAAAAATCTTCCCACCCAACCACCCGCGTTAATATGTATGTACTACTTCAAAATTAGTTTCCCTTAATTCGGGATACTTATAATTATAAGAGTTTTTACGAGCTTCTCAAAATTCCTACGGATGTCAATCAAATCTTTAAAATACTAATTTCTAACATTCATGCAAATAATGTATATATTTAATATTTATGTTTAATTATACTTGAAATATTTGTTTTGCATAACGATTTTCCCTCTGGATCGGTTTAAAGTAAATTTTTAAAATATGAGAAAATATTCTTAATAACCGTACCAACTGTTAGTGAAAAAAAAAAAGAATAAAAACCCTTTTTCGTGATATCGATTTTTGATTTGCACTATCGTTCTCAAGTTGTATATTTTACCGCGGAAAATATTGCCGTGAAGATTTTGTCGAAAGGATTTTATGACTGACTCGTCAAAAATCGACTTATATCTAATGCAGCATTTAGGGAAAATGCAGGAAATGACGTTCAGCGCTCCAAGCGGTGAACTGCTCGTTATGTATAAGGTATTTTGATGCGATTCTACGCATTGCCACTTATGTTTACGTCAGTGCAGCTTATATAGCGGACACTTCGTAATATATATAACAATATATACAACACACCTTAGTTTCCCACGTACGGTTCCGCACTTGCCCTTTGCTGTCGAGTTGTGCGTTCAGTATCCACCGGGATGAAAACAAAGGGGGCTCGAGTGGGAGAGTTACATAGCGTGTTCGCGTGCGTCGATGCCTACAACACAAGCGATCGCACCGAGGGATCCTGTCACTCGCTCGTCTCGAAAGCCCACCACGGGCAATGGGATTATGGGAGTCGGTCGGTGGTCGCGCTACTCGAAGGGAGTCCTTCGATTTGCTTGGTTAAAGCCCAGCGCGCCGAATCGCTATTCTTAGCTGTCTTTTGCTGCCGTAAATGCGCTACTGCACAGAGAGAAATGGATCTGCGAATAGGTGCCACTCGAAAAAAAAATCGTCTCGTAAAAAAGACATTGCACATGTCGAAATATCGAAAACTGAAGCCACCTTTCTAGCATTCTGATTGGTCGTCGATCGCTTTGACACACAGCCAACTTCAAACTATTATAATCGCTGCAGGATCACATGTGGCGCACTTTTTGAATTGCAATTTTTTCGGAGTTGGGAAATAGAATACATTTTACTTCCCAAAACAGATTTATTTTTTCTTTCATTTTTCTTCGAAAAAAAAAAGTCAAATAGTCGTTAGCAAATGTACGTTTTACGGGGGATAATCGTCGGTTGCGCGGTTACGTGGCTAGGCAAGCTCATAGAAAACACTCGTGAACTTGTGAATAATTCTCTACTAATACATTCTATAAAACTGCAGTCGTAAATCCAGTGACATCAATTGACGTCACGAAACGTCACCTAAGGTAAACGAACCGACTACTGCATATTATTTACGATAAAAATTGATGTCCAATACACATCAAACTTTTAGGTTATATTTTCTAATAATTGCATTTGTCGATATGAGAAGCGCTGAAGATTAGTTTTCAATAATCTCCGATTTTTAAACTGTTATCTGCCGACTTGACAGAAGTATGCTTTATTGCTTGATAAATTAGATTCAAAGCCGTTTACACCGTTTGTGGCCAACACTGTCATTTACATGCAATAGGATCCACAAATGGATCAAGTTGATGGCCACATACGGTACTAAGATGGCCACAAACGGTACTTCTACCCTAGTCGCGTTTTTTAAATTATGGCCACGCGTCACTCGTTCGCATCACCGACAAACGCAAGGGTAACATGGTCCATATCTACCTACGTTTTAGTTGCACTTACGACCTTTACTATCTCGTTATCAGGTTTTCGTCTAGTTAGCATCAGTGGATGTACGTTTTGCGAGAGGATAATCGTCGGTTGCGCGGTTACGTGGCTAGGCAGGCTCGTAGAAAGCGCTCGCGAATTCGTGAATGATTGTTAGGGACGTCCGCGTGACGGTAACTACCGGGTATCGTTGCGCCACCGCCGCCCGTGTCTCGTCGAACAGACAGACGGACAGGCACGTGAGGTCACGCGCCCAAGCTTCGCAGTCGTTCGTCTCGACGCACGCGGTGTGCCAGCTATCTACCATCAAGTACAAAAGACCCAGAGCGACGTATATACGGAAGCTAAACCGATTCTTGCGCCTCGCGTGATCAGGAAACAACCGCTTTCCGAATTTCGTTCCGTCTGGAGAGGCGCCACCGACGGTTTCGCGACCCGTTGCTTTCATGCCGTTTCTAGTCGGTTTATTTTATCGGAACTGCATTACAAACACGTGCTGCCCCCTACCGACCGGGATATTTTGCTGGCGAAACAAAACGTATGTTCTTATTAAGCCAATCAACGCATCGGACACACGCGACACGACACGAGATTCGTTATTGATAAATTAGCATAGGTTAAGACATGTTTGTATATCGTTAAACTTAATTCGGAAATTACATATGCTTTTATTGTCCTTAGCAATCTTGACAATCGTTGTTTTTCGCCACTGCTTTAGTTAAAACCAAGAAGCTGAGTGATGCACACTTTCGACCTTTACAGTTAACACTATTATTGCTGATCGTGAGAAAAGTATCCGTTCCATGTTGGTGAAAAGATTGTCGGCCATACTTTGAACATTTTAGATTTCGTTGGAAAAGTCGATTTGGAAAAAATGAAATAGCAACACAATGTTAAAAAAATTGAAAAAAAATACATATCACTTTCTTAGTAAGTCCGGATAAATATCATTCACTTTGAAAAAATCAAGAAACATAAAACGGAATGTTTTGCTGTCATTGAAAATGTAGTTGTTAAATTATGGATATGTATTTTGAGTTTAGAAAATAACTATAATAATTAACCATGTTGAATAATGTGAATGGCTACGCGTCGACCATTTGACGGGAAATAGAATTATTTCCTGGTTGACGTTTCGGTCTCCGTGTGCCGACCCTCAAAGCGTCCGACATGTCAACCAGAAAATAATTGACATTATTCAACATCGTTTATTTACGTCAACGACCGATTACCCCGGGAAAAACGACTCTGTATCATCATGTCTGACCATATATAATCATATATAATTATATATTTGGAATGTTTCTGTAGAGACAAAATTATTTTTCTCTTAAATATTCGATCTAGTTCATCATTTTTTTTGTATTAAAAAACAAATTTGAAACATTCTTTTAACAGTTGAATGAAGTTTCACTTATGATTAAACTTTACGACAGACAATGGCTTCAGAATTGACCTCAAACTTGAAATTTCAATTAAAACTGATCTTACAGGGCGGAGAGGGCGATATTCTAAGCATCGAAATTTCATAACTAGGAAACTAACGATCTAAACGAAAAATTTGTAAGCATTTTTTCTCTTCCGAATGATCTGAAGATAACGAAAAAAGATACGCGAACGTCATCAATATATCGCATCTGTAATTTAGGGACATGAATTTATTGAGAGCCGCATTCATGTACGTGTTAATCAAATGGAAAATCTATACATCGTTTGAGACACCATTGCAATACCAAAAATCTCCGCGCTAGATCGTTAACATTTATCTTACCAATTATTCCGCTTAATTTGAAATTGATCACAGATCTCAGTTTGCAAAAAAATTGTGCCATAATATTACCGAACGCTACCTTTTTTTCAAAACTGCCAACACGAAAACTCAACACATTTTTCAATGAAAATTAACATACAAGGTAATTAAATATTAAAAGTAACTTCCATGAATTTTTAAACTTATCAAAAATTATTTGGCAGCGATGAAAAGACCAGAAACATTTACAATAATGTTTTTCCAATTCCGCTTATGTAAAAAGTTGATAGAAATGACTATGAAATTCAACACAAAGTTTATGCATATGGTAATTCCAATCAAGTATATGAATTTTGAGAAAATTTTTTTTTGGAGTGCAGTTCAGTTGCACTGTAAAAAAAATCTACTTGAAATTTAGTGTACTCTTAGTGGAAGTTTTTATTCATAAACTAGTAAATAGAACTCAGTATACGAGAGTAATGTAAAATTAATATATGGTACAGGATATTCAATCATTTTCTTTAATTTAACAGTAAAAGTACTTGAATTTCAATAATTTGCTTTAATTTTACTGGAAAAGTACATGAATTCTGTACCACAATTGTTTATTAAATTTCGATGACGAGCTTATCAATAAAAACTTCCAATCTTTTCTAACAATGTGGTAATGCCCTAAACGGTCACCAGTCTGACGAATTACCACCAGAATAAAAAATTATATTAAAATTCAAGTTAGAAGGAATGCCGAAATTGTTTATATTTTTATCACCGATTTTTCATGTTTTAGGTAACGATGAAGAAGCGTGATCCATGTGAGGGTGAGGGTGAATTAGTTCATCCAACTCATATTCACACGATTGCTAATCGGACCGTGAAAAATTAGGCCCACAACGGGTCGAATTCATACGCGCCTTCCCACCAGTTTATTCGGCAATGTCCCAAACAGGCACCAGTCGCAATGAGGGGATCAACGTCGAGAGAGAGACTGAGAGAGGCCAATAGAGAAACCGGGAGCAAAGGTCGAAGCGACGACGGCGATCAACGCTCGCGCACTATGCATTTCTATCGTGAGCCGCCCGAAAACGTCGCACGTGCGTGCGCGTGCAACGCGACGCCTCGTCAATTAGAATCCCTGCGGCATACGACAGTCCAGAGAGAGAGAAAGCGTGCTGAAGCATCAAGCGCATACTATACGTACAAGGGCGTGCGCACGTGGCTGCGTGTTAGTCTCAACGCTTTGAACACGCGGCTATCGGTAAAAAACCTTTTTCCTCCTTTTTCCCTCACATTCATAATGTTGTTTCGGGTATTTTTTAAATTTTCTCATCAATCATACGATCTTCGGAAAGGTATAGATGGCATCGAATCTATCGATTAAGTATTGACTCAAAAATCCTGGCCAAGTCAAGATCTCAAATTCAGCAGAGGATCAGGAAAAATCGGCATCAAAACAAATGTGATAAAGAATATCAAACTGAAATAAACTTGCTGGCGAATGTTTCAATGAGCGTCTAGTCTACTCAAAAAGCCGCAATATTGTATCTATCGAGAAAGTCTAATGTTATCTCCGGATACTTACAAAGCAAATTTACCTTTTAGTCTAGTAAATTTTCTTCTATTCTATTATTCCTACAAAATTCCGAGAAAAATGGAAAACATTGCCACACTGGAAAAAATAACTGGACTTCTTCCTGAGTTTTCCTGATCTAATTATCATTTTGTGAAGTAATCTCTCGACAGGTTCATCACGGTTTATTCAGGGGAAAATTATAATACTGTTGGGAAGAGTGGGAAAAGAAATTTTACTGACTGGATATGACACATACGGATTATTTCCAAACGTCTATTTTAACACGGTAAAAAATATTTGTAAAATTCATACACTGTATAGTAATTTATACTAAACCTGTGTAACGTATTTTTAGTAAACACGTAATTCGATTTAATGTACAATAAAAATTGAAAATTCAATGTACAATAAAAATTGAAAATTCAATGTACGTATAGTAAAATTAAAGTTAACGTATATAAAATAACGTGAAGATATGACTTTATTTACGAGTTTAGGAGACTATGTATCAACTAAAACGAGTTTTGTAGCGAATTGAGAAGAATTATACATCAATTTTACGTTACACTCGTGCAGTAAATTTCGTATACTCATTTCTCTTAAAGAGCTTCCTGCGCAAGTGTAGTGATTTTACCTCAAACATATTTTTCGACGTAGTATGCGTAAAATTCGATTGTACGCACTGTTTTTCGTGTGTAAGATGAATATGCACACACCAGTATGCGTAAAATTTAAAAAAAAGTGAAAAATCGTCATATTAGATGGGGAAATATGTTCTGTGACCTTCCTATGGTATATTCCGGTATTAGTAAACTCTATATGTCGTCATAGGGCGTTCTATTGACTTGACACACGAGTTTCGATGCCGGTTTATATTCCGATTTATACTCAGCCTTACTAATCGTCGAGTAAACACGTATTTTGAATTTATTGAGTTACGTTGTAACACTTGTTTGTCATCTATTTCTTTTGTATGCGTCGAGTTGCTACCGCGCTTCTTGATAAAATAAAAATAAAAATTATTGTGACTTTTCCTAAGGCATCAATTATAATTTTATAAACAAGCCTCTCGATAGCTTCGTTCCTTGATCATTGAAGCGAAAATATTATAATACAGTATAGAGAAAAGTGAGTGAAAAACCAGGAATTTTTTTCTCACTCCTTTTACTGACTGGACATGACACGTGCGGGTGGCTCGTCCGTACTATACATTCGTGCATACTCGCAAGTATATATCTTGTGTGTGAGATGTACAGACGCGTGAATTGTACGCGGGAGCGGTGGCGGGTCCGCAGGCGCTCCGTCGGCCGTCGACGGGGAGCCAGAGCACAGAGCGAGAACTCAGAGGCAAACGCGCGCACACACGGAGGAGATCCCTTAATGAACCAATTTAAATGCATGCGATCATCAGTTGGCTCTCTCCTCTCGTCCTTCTCGCTGCTATCTCCCCTTTTTCTCTTTCTCGTCTCTCTTTGTTCCTCCTTTCCTTCTTTTTTTTTCTTTCTTAGCTTCCTTCCTTCCTTTCCTTTCCTTTCTACATTCGTCCTTTCTCTTAAAGCTCTCAACCAAACGCTATCTAATCGTGGTCTACCTCTTGCCGCCTGCTTCGCTGTATACAACCACGTTATCGCAGCTCTACGCAAAGGTGAACTGTATAATATTCGCCCTCGAGCCACGCGGGGGCGCAGGAACGGAGGGAGTCAAGAGAATGCTCTAGATCTCGATAGGAAAACTGAAGGAGAGATTATCGTACTGCTGCTGTGATGTAAGTCTAATGAAATCGAAATTTTACTCAGTTCTTATACTATTCTGCTTGAAATCACTTTGTCTCTTCTTTTAATCTTTGTTTTAACCCACAGGATAGCATGGAGGTTTCCAGTTATCCAGTGTGACTTCATGAATTAGCGATTGGAAATAAAGCGATGTAAACGTCGTGACTAGTAATTTTTCCATTTTCTAATTTGAATTATTGTTGTGAATTTTCTGATTCATATTGTAGTTTGTGAATGTTCTAATTTGAATTGTAATGTGTAAATTTTAGTTTGTAAATTTACTAATTTAAGTTTTAGTTTACAAATTAGTAAATTGAAAATGTACAACACGGGAAAACAAGAAAAATTAGTGAGTTAAGGAAATGCTCTATAGATCTCGATAAGAACAGACCCAAAACAGAATATCATCAATATCGATCAATATCTTTTTCACTATCATATCTGGCCGAACTTCGAGATTTTTTTGGGAAAATATTTTATATTCATTTTGTGCAGCATAATATTTTTTCAAAAGCGACGCTGTCGCATTTCCACGTATGATAATATATATTAAAGTCATAAGGTTATCGTCAACATATACATTTGAGCCTTATACATTTATTTACATACTTTAAATTAACGCCAAGGTATTGCATGTTTGAATACTTGATGATGTTGCGATTATACCAACTAATGTCACATAAGATCACTGGCTCATTAATATATCATAAACACTTCTATCAGCCTGATTTAAAGTTATGATCTATATATAGATGACAATCTGAACTTACGCATATTTAATTTGATGGTTCGATGGATAGATTGATAGTAACAAATGAGCAGAAACCACGAGAATTCATTTCCTGCATTTAATTACTATAATTATAATATATCAGATTGCATTTCTGTATTGAAAACTCTTGCACCTTGCGAACTCCCCTCAGAATAATTACGCTTCTTTTCTTTTAATATCATGCCAATTACCTAACATTTTGAAAACATAATTTTTTCAATTCCATGACGTAAACATTGTTTAAATATGTAACTTTATTTCTACAAACATATTTCAAGCTTATGTGTTAATAATTTCGTGAGAAATAACCAAATTATAATCATCGATAATAGCTAGCCATAGAAACATTTGGGTGTTAATCAATAGCAATTTATTTTTCGAATGCTCAAAATTTTCAGCAAATATCGGATAAATTTAGATAAAAGCGTCAGAAAGCAATATCTCCATCCAGCAATAAGCAAACAATCTTTCACGACGTTGTATTTGTGTAGCTTCATTTAAAAAACATGTTCTAAGTGCTTTATGTGCTAATAATTTTGCAAAAAATGCGCAAAAGTTTGGCTGATGTGGTTATAATCGTTGATAATAGCTTCTGGGTTGCAGGTTGCCGCCCGCTGTTTTTTCAGCAAGCTAAAGGGAAACAATACGAGCGAGGGACGGACCAGCAGCGAAGAACAATCGGAGCCGCTGCACGGAACACTTTCGATACGCGCTCCAGGAGCTAGAAAACTTGTCCATCATTAAAGAAACGAAGGAACCCCAACCAGACACGGCGATTGTTCGCTGGGGTGCATCATCGCGTTCTGCCGAGTCACGCGCCGCACATAAACTTCAGGGGGAGGTGAATATGGTTATAGTTGTACTTACGTTCATTCATTAATTAATATACGTCGAACAATCGAGCTTATATACGGTCACAACAATGGTACAGAACCAATTGACTTTGAAATTAGCTCATAACTTTTCAAGTATGTTGGCTATAGTTACTGTTTAGAAACTGTTACTGTTTAGAAAATCGAGGATGTATCGAAAGCTCCGTTTTTATTCTTTCTTCGCTGAGGACGATTAAATTTCTATAGCTAAATACAAATTAGTATCAGGGCAAAACTGAAGAACTTGAGTTACGACTTTTTTAAAATATTTGCAAATCATTAAATGCCAAAATATTAATATAACTTGCAAATTGGAGCTTTGCAATTTTTGTTGTATTTGCACAAACCTCTTTTAGGTATCTTTAAAATTTGGTCATAACTTTTGAAGTTCTTTTGTTATTGAGTATTTTTTTTTTTTTAATCGTGAATGTACCGAAAGCTTCGTATTTATTCCTTTTTTATTGTCAAGGCCGTTTCAGTGTCTATAACTGAATTAAAATAAGTATCAAGACAAAACTTGAGAAAAATTGTCTTAAACCTTGAGTTTCAAGTTCGTCAAAAATATGATGAAAATTGCAAAGTGAAATTTGCAATTGTTATTTGCATGTGCCCGGATTTTCTTTAAATATGCGCTAAACTTTCGCTGTGATACCGAAATTGAGCGTCGTAGTTTTTCTTCAAAAGGCATTTGTATCTACAGCAGACGAAAAAGAACGTGGAAGTCACGTAACTTTCTACTTTGCTACGTTTTTTATGTTCCAGATGACTTCACCGAAAAAAAGGTCGTTCATCTAGGATCGATCGACAAGACTGAGTTGTCATCGCCTTGGACTGCTGAGTTATCGACGAAAAGAACAAAAACGTAACTATCGCGGCTTCCGCGGTCGGCTCTCGACATTTCGACAGGAGTAAAGTGTGTATAACTCATCACAGTTTAATAATAAGCGCAAGTGAAGCAGCGCCAACTCTCTTAGAGTTTCATGCCGGCCACAGACAAGCACAAAAAAAAAGTTTAGTGGCCGGCCACTAAATTTCTCAGGTATACTAAACAATATATATTCAGCGGTTCGGTATATCTACCGGTTTCCCACGTGGGTACGCCTCTTGGCATCCGCCTGTTCCTCACCCACCCTCTTCTCCTTCTTCTTCTTCTTCTTCTTCTTCTTCTTCTTCTCCTTCTTCTTCTTCTTCTTCATCATCATCACCATCTTCTCCTCCATCTTCTTCTTCTTCGCTTTCTTCGCTTCTTCATTTCATTCTGCTTTAACTCCAAATATTGTATACAATATGTATGGGGCATTCTATACCAACTCTTTAATGTCAGTATTCCATCCCTGAGAAACAACCACAATTTTTATTAGATTTCTTGTCAATAATTTATATACTTATAATTATTTATAACGAACATATTAAGGACCAGAATTAGAAAAGCTGACGAGATATTTTTTTAGGAATTTCGTCGAAACAAAAATTGAGGAAAGTGACGCGTGACGTTCGCACCTTCGCTCCATTTAAATTTCTCTTTCGTTTTGCCGATGTGATTGTCAGCGCTGCGATAGTTTGACAAGTCGAACTAACATTTCCGCTATTCTTAAAACAAAGGTGTACAATTTTATGGTACACCATAAAATATGAGGCCTTCGCAGGATTTGGAATTCATATAAAATGTTATGCGCGTGTTAAAAATTATGATACGATGCGGATATGGGTGTTTATATTTACATATAGATGCCCTTTAAATAGACAGACATGAGTTAATGTGTTTTTCGAAATCTAGAACATTCAAAACATGCATTTCCATAAAATCTCAGGAGTCCTTTTTTTTTGGATTGCAATACTATATCTCTTCATATCCTTCGTATGTTATGAAAGAGTAAAAATCACGTCACAATAATCGTATATATATTAATTGATTTTCAAAAAATTTAACACAAATTGTAGTCGCCTTTTAGAGCTGGGATATAAAAAGTGGGCGATGGAATTTAAGAGTCAGACCCACGTCGAGTTGGTATGGAATACCCTGTAGATACTTGAATATAGCATATATCGGTGTAGGTAACGTACAGGTACAGTGAAGGTACACACTGCAACATGTAGCGCATCGAAGTTAAAAGAAAAGATCCGAAAGCGAGGATGGGCGTTACCGTTCGAGTTATTAATGACTCGGACTCGGTTGCTATGGATATCCATAAGTCTCTAGGTTGCGGACTCTGGAGCACACACAGCGACTCGGTTGCACTACAGATCATGGGTGTGCCGCAGTCCAGAATATTGAGATTCTTTTTCTCGAGTTGTGTTCTTCCCTCGATGCGCCTTCAAACGAACTCATTGGAAGCGGAAGCGATCGGTGCTTCACAAAGTCACTTCTTCTCTTCTTCTTTTATTCCGTCTCTACCTCTCGTTTGACGCAAAGAAAAGGCTGAGAAATAATGATCGATGATAGTGTACGAGAATTTCCAAACGATTGATAATTAACTGATCGATAAATCGACGACGCGAAGCGACTGTAGATGCATTACTCATTTTTTCTCTAAATGTTATCAAAGAAGGGACCGCAATGAATATATTATGATAAGCCAGCGGCAGTTTGAATGAAATTATTTTAGTTCTTCAGATAAATTTGTTGAAAACATCTCAAGGTTTTTATGATTTGTCATTGTGTTGTAAATGCTCATCTAATTGGATGAATGGATGAAACGCCATGGAAAATCTGATGGATGAAATCATTTCTGGTAATTGGAAAACGTTCAACAGTTTGGAAAGTCAAGTGCAATCGAATCTGGTGAAAACCAATACGTTTTGTTTTTTTTATTGCTCTACGTATTTTCATAAACATTGAGTAAAATACTTGTATAGAAGACTGCGTTGATTACTGTGAAAAACGAAGATGCGTCGTACACAAGTATTCATCAATTAGCAGCTATACTTTGGCAATAACCAATTTCTAAAAAAAAAAAAAAATATATTTCGTAGAGCCAATCAAAATTATTGAAAAGTATTGAATTCCATAAATCCTTAGATTTTCATAATCTCCTAAATTCAGGCACTTTTTTAAAAACGTTGTTTTAAATATATTCTATTACTATTGGAAACGTTTGTCAATATGTGAAATTGCATATAACTAGAGCCTGATTTTCTTGCGAGTTCTATATATCTGTAAAAAAAATTGTTGTTCATTTTATTCGGGCATCAAAATGTTCTAGATTGCTAAAAAAACCTTGAGCGCTGTTGGGGGTATAAAAATTAACTCCCATGTGCTTATCATTACTCAAAGCACAACCGATCAAGTTATTTTAAAAAAATGTTTCATCGAAATAAATCATCAACGGTCCTTTTTATAAAAAACCCTGGAATTCAGTTGTCGCGGAAATATTTGTGTTATTCGTTCAAATTGCTTGACATCTATTATCATTATTTTCAATGAAGGTCGAAAAATTTTAAATACAACAAGGTGCAATGAAATCAGTAATTAGAGTGGGAAGGGATGAGGCAATAAAAAAAGAGGAACAACACATCGGACAAACGGGCAACGGGATACCAGCAAAGCCCTCGACGGGGGTCCATCTTCTTGCTTGAAAAACTTGTCAGTTTCTTCTCCGTAGTCGCCGCTCTTCGCGCTCTTCTGTAATCTCTCTTTTTATCTTTCTCTCTCTTAGAGCTCTCTTTCCATCTTCAAGTTTTCTCCTCTTGGCTTCTCCTACCACCACTTCGTCTCGACTGTTTATATTTTATCTTCGGGGTTCCCCTTGACGGTGTTCATCTCGAAGCGAGACAAATGACTGGCATCCGTCTGCGTCACCTGTCCGTCAGTTGGCCCGTTCATCCGTATAACTTTCATCTAGATTTACGCCTCGCGGACTGTCCCACTCGGGTAGAGACACTACTACTTCGTAGTACACTCAATTTCTACAAGGCCATGACATATTCCTACACGACATCTTCGAAACTCAGATTCGCTTCAAATTGTTTATCTCAAATTTACGAATTTCGCTCCAAGTGTAGTCGCAATGAAATTTATACTGTAAGAGTACAATTTTTTTAAACATTTATAGAAATTTTTTTTGTATCTATAGTTCTATTTAATTTAATTATTTGACTTTACTTGTTCCATTTTCAAAGCTTAAAATTATCCGAACTTGCAATTGAAAAAAACATAAAAGAAACTATTTTAAAAAATGATGTTGAAAAAATCAGAATATTTTCTGAAATATCCTGAACTCTTTCTATTCCCTGAAGTTCCACTGCGTAAATTGTTCGAATATTCAGAAAATATCAGATCAATTCAGGAATAAACATCAGAGAGCAATATCTTCATCTGGGAATAAGCGAATAACCGTCCATGACAATGTATTCATTATTGGCTCAATTGATAGATCAATTACTTAATCGTAAATCTACTTTTTTTCACGCGTTCTTCTTAAGACATCAGTAAGCACTTTTCCAACTACATTTGACGTTTCTGTTGTTTAGTAAAGCATTGAAGCAAGTCGCAGATCGCCCTGCATCACGATTACGTTCAGCCCCAGAAGTTACAGAACGATCATAGCACGGACAAGAAGGACATTGTTGACCACGAATAGAGGAAATTGGTCACGATATCATTAGCAGCGCCCTACGATCTTTACGGACCGAGCTTCACGCCTATCAGTCTCCCCAAATGTCCCGTAACTTCCTCAGCTCCCGCATTGCACTTGAAGCGTGTGAACCAAGGACTGCGTCAAGTCCACGTCCACAAGACTTGCAATACTATCAGCACGAGCGTCAAAGTGAGTCAGAGTGAGTCATTGTCGCTTCTGTGGCCTCACCTCTAAGTATTCCACTGCATCAATGGCCTACACTTGCACATGAATCGAGGCTAACTTTTATTCCACTTTGAGCTCTCATCGTCACGTATATGCTTGCATATAAACGGAGAAAAAAACAACAAAGCTGCAGAGAAGAAAAAAAGAAAAGTTCAAGTATCTCGTGACCACTTTTGATGATTCGTATCATCAAGTTCTCCTGATAATATCATTATCGTTACCAATATTTCCTTTGAAAGACATTTAGTTCATTGAAACATTGAGAATCAATTTACTGGTTAAACATTCACCAAATGATTAATCAGATAAATGAGAAAAGTTGTTAGTCATTACGACCAAATTTCTGATTCCTAAACAATTAATCGGCTGGCACATATTTAACAAATGACTAGTCAACTGAACTATTTTTTCAATCAAAGAAGTAGACTTACCTCTAAATATTTTAATGCTGCAACGGCCTTGACTTGTAACGAGGCTGCTTCTTATTCCACTTTGATCTCCCATTGTCAAATCCACAGATGCTCGGATGTAAATTGTAATTACCAAGCGAAGAATTTAGGGAAGTGTAGATATTGGCATTGCTGATGGTCTGGCGAAGTATCGAAGAGAGAAAATGTATGATCACTGGAAATCGAACCTGGATTGTTCAGTTACTGGGAAAGAGCGCTAACCACTGCGCTAATGTCACCTATATATTTCTCTCAAAGAATAAAGAAAAAGGATCACGTGAATAGGTTCGACGATCAACATCATCAAGGTCTCTCGATAATCCCATAACTGCTGCCAACATTTTCTTTCAAAGACATTGAGTTCTCGGGAGTGGCAACTCAGGAGGTCTGTACAACTTCCGGTCTACCGTCGAGGCTTCGAACCCGGTGGCGAAGAAGGAGTCACAGTCTATAATCATTATCATCAGTGGAACGGCGTAAGCAGCGCGGAGATGTTCAGTCTCAGGTCGAAATCTCAATGATCACTGAGTTCCGGAACGAAGAACTTACTGCCAATAACCCGCATTTTACGCAACCGTGGAAATTGGCACTTACACGACGGTGCTGTACTAATAGACTGGAGCTTAATGCAGGAGGAAACGCACGTTTGTCGGGTGATTGCGACTGCCACTCGAGAAATGTCCTTAAGGAATAAGGAGCAAACCGAAAGGAGCTGGGAAATACCAATGCTAGATGCGAAATTAAACACTCAGTCAATCGACGTGATGTACTTACATAGTGATACCGTTTGCGCAACATATTATGATTACATTTCCGCATACGAACGCAAGAGAACTGATTAACTGCAGTCAGACTTCCGTCGGCTTTACAGTGGAAGCTCTCACATTTTACCTCCAGTTATTTTACACAGGCAAGTGGTGGAAATGATTCGAGTGTTCGCATTGGAACTGGCGATGGGGGAAAGTGCTGCTTCAGGAACGTGATTGGCTCTTCACGTATCTTACATGTCTCCGCATTAAGTAAAATGTGAGAGCTTCCACTATTTTGCAATAGTTCCGAATTTTTATTTTATCTTAAAGAAAACTTCGTGAAAAAAAAAAATCATGATTTCAATACCATGTCAAGCCGAAATGTAACATTACTTTATCGTTTTCTTTTGTAACTGCATTTTTTGCTGAAACAAATTATTTCAATGACTGTTTACAACAGAAGTAAGAATTTGCTTTGTTACTGAACCTAATTAACATTTTTTAAAAACATGTATAAGTATTTCGACACAATTAATTGTTGTTTTTCGACGGCTCCGCGTGATAAAAGGATATTGAACAAGAAGAAGTGACTGACTGTAAAATACTTTCAGTTGTGAGTCCATATCCTAGACCCATCGTTGTCTATAAGTGAATAGTTAACTAGTTTGTATACGGTACGGCAAATAATCCCCGCGCCGATAGGTGCTATAGTCATGCGTCAAGTAAACCCTACGTCAAGTAGCTTCGCTGGCGCGGGAGTAGAAAGACCCCCCGGTTCTCCTTCGGAGGTTGTGCCAAGCGAAAGAGAGAAAAATAGGATATCTTGCCGGAGGGCTCAAGAGGCTCGTAAACTCGGTCCCGTAGGCAGAAGAGACGAGAAAAGTAATTTATTAGCCGTTAGTTTTTGCAGGAGTTGCCGTCCGATCCAATATTTTTAACTAATACTCGTCGCGAAGCTAGGAATGATCCTTACTAAACATCCATAAGCTTCTGAATTGCCGTTGAGCGCCATTAAAATTTCTGCATAGTCATAGGAAATTCGTTCAAGATTAAAAAAATAAAAAAATAAATAAATAGTAACAAGCCAATAAATACAAATTGATAAAAGTAGTTGAGCCCATTGCAAAACCGCGATGACACATGAGCGCGAGAAATACCGTTGAATGCCATTTAGATAGCGCGTAAAATAAGGGATGCTACAGTGGAAAGTACAAATCGTGCCCAGCGGGTGCGCCCCCTTTTTTCGCAGTTAATATTCTCCCTGTTCCGCTCTTCTTTATTTTCTTCTAATTCTTATTGTGTTTTTTTTTCAGTCTCCCGGCGCTTTTTCGAGAGGCTCGAGGCGAGAGAGGCGGAGGAGAGCTTCTCATTTTTCGTGAGCTGCGACCTGCGCGTACCGCCTGCTTCCTTCAATGTTTTGCTCCTCGCGATGCTCCGGATCGACTTGAAAACTGGTCCTACGTAAGAAGACGGGGAGTCGGACTAAGCGAAGTGAAACAAAATAGTTATCGCTTTTATTTTTCATTTTTTCTTCTTTTTGAGAACTTCTTCTACTTCTTGTCTTCTTCTCCTTCTTCGTTTCTTATGCACCAGAGAGATTTATTAAATTTTAATACAATTTCGTTAAAATAAGTAAGTTTTCTTATTTTTTCGGCAGACCATTAGCATTTTATTTGAAATGAGTATACATTTTTATTTAAATGCGATTTGTTTATACTAACGGTATATTTGATTCAAGTATCATAGTTATTTAGTTCCAAGCAATATTTAAATGGAATATCGAATTTAAATATCGTTTATTTGGCATCGAAATTAATTCGCTCGAATTATTACAACTGAAATAATTCACAGGTCAGAGATGAAGTCTAAGAAATATTTTTTTACCCTCAAATGAAAATGTTTTTTATTGACACAAACAGAATTCTAATATACTGTTTTAATTGAAACTAATGAATCATTTCTCTTTGTGTATTTTTTCGTACATAATCGAGGGATTAATTACTTCTTCTTTTCTCAATTTCTTCGTCTCTAGATTTGAAAGTTGCTTTTATGCCACTTTTAATTCGGCTTTCTACTATTTTTAATCTCTCTGTTCTATTACTACGATTCTTTACGAACCCAACGCCATCTTCCGTCCTTTGTCTTCATCTTCGCGTATTGAAACCGAAGCAAAAAAATTACTTACGGCTTTGTAGCCGTAACTACTTTTTATTTTTTCACTCACTTCGTCCGCAGCTTTGTCAGCTTCGGTCTCATTTACGAATAGAATCGCTCCTATTTGTAATACTCCGTATTTTCATTTCGTCTTGACACTATTTCTTTGTCTCTTTTCTTCTTCATCTCTCACATTTGCTTGCACGTACTCAAAGCCTTAACTCATTTTCTTCGTTCACAGCTTGGTCAGCTTTTTCTCTCACTTTTAAACGGAATCTCTCCTATTTCTAACACCTTTTATTTTCCTAATACTCTTCGTTCCCGGCACCTTCTTCGTCGATTCTCATATTTGCTCGTACGTAAACCAGTTGAATCGACTTTTTATTTTTTTTTCGTCTGCAGCTTCGCCAGGTTCTTTCTGCCTCATTTTAAATTAGAACCTTTTCTATTTCTGATCTCCTCTATTTTTGCGATATCCTTTGTCTTCAACCTCTTTTTCTATCTTTTTTCTTCTTCATTTCTCATATTTGCTCGTATCTACTCATAACATATGTAACTTATATGTTAAGTTTTTTTTCACCACGAGCTTTGACAGTTTTTGTCAAAAAAAGATTTCTTTTATATCTCGAACTCTTTTCGGCTTTGGCATTTTCTTCTTCATTTCTTATATTTGCTCGTACGTACACAAAGCCGTAACTGCTTTACATTTTTTTCATTTTCTCCGTCCGTAGCTTTAGGAATTTCTTTCTGTCTGCCTTTAAATTAAAATCTCTTCTATTTCCAATGCCCCTTATTTTTGCTATCTCCTTCGTCTCCAGCCTCTTTCCCTGTCTCTTTTCTCCCTCATTTCTCATATTTGCTCGTACTTATAAAATCAGTTATTTATTTTGGCCGCTTTTTTTCACCGACAGCTTTGACAGTTTCTTCTCTTCTCTTATTTCTCGATTTTCTTCATCCTCAGCATCTCCTTCTTCGTTTCCCATATTAGCTCGTGCATATTCAAAGTCTAACTTCTTCTTATTCTTCTCATTTTCTTCATCCGCAACTTTGCCAGCTTTTTTCTGGCTCCCTTTAAATTACAATCTCTCCCATTTCTAATACCCCTTATTTTCCCTACTTCTTTCATTCCCAATCTCTTCCTTTGAAAAGGAAAACCGATAAAATAATATTAGTAGGAGAAAATCGTAACGACGGATCAAAACGAAGAAACAATATAGCAATTAGAAATCGCAAAGGAGGAGGAGTAGTGTGTGACATATGCGGTTTTTGTCACGTACAACAAGTTACCGGAAATGGGGTGAAAAAGGCAAACAAATTTCAATGATCTCAAACGAAAACTGAAAGAACATATAGTTAAAAAGGAGCTGGAAGAAGAGTAGGATTGAGCAAAAATAGTTAGACATAAATAGAATTAATTAAATATAAAAGAAGTAACGTAAACAGTATGAACAAGTAGCGCAAAGCTAAGTAAAGTGCATCAATCGATCCATGTCCCTTTTCTTCCCAATTTCCCATATTTGCTTGTAGGCCCTCACAACGTAAGTTACTTCTTCCTTCCCATTTTTTTCACCAGCAGCTTTGACAATTTCTTCTCCTCTCTTATTCCTCAAATTTTCTTCATCCTCAGCATCTCCTCCGTTCCTCATATTTGCTTCTTCTTCTGCAGCATCTCCTAATTCATCCTCAGGAACGAAGAATAAGTTCTTGGTTCCTCCCATTTGCCCCTACGTACTCAAAGCTTCCTCTTCTTTTTTTCGGTTTCTTCGTTCGCCCATTTGACAGCTCCTTCTGTCTCACTTTTAATTTGAATCTCGACTATTTCTAATACTTCAGCTTGAAGCACCTTCACAACAACAGAAGTAGTAGTTGTTGCTGTACTTTTATTAGCTTCAGTTGTAGTAGTAACCGTGGCACTTATACCACTACCACTGCGACCAATACAGAAGAGCAGTGGCTACAACTACTACTGGTGCGATTACTACGACTACGAGCACGACTACTGGTACAATTTTGGCCTCCTCTCTCGTTCTCTTTATCTCACTCTCTCTCTTTCTCTGTTTCTCTCGGGTCTCGCGACGCCGCTCGTGTGTAACGGCTGCCGAGTGGCGTCTCCCTCTAATTCTATCTCGCGGCCTCCCGTTCTCTCTCGCTCGAACAACCTATCAACTCGGTTGGTAGACGCGAGCTCCGGACGTCCCGATTCCCTCATCCCATCGACCCACACCGTTCTTACACCGATACGCGCCCGTACAGATCGCGCCTGTGCTCGTGGCCGCAATACACACCCGACGTACAGATGCCATACAACGGGTGTCACCTTAACTTTTTAAATCTCCCACGCTTAAGGATAGCGCCAAGAGAGTAAGGATCATGAACCTAGGATAAATACTAGGAGAGTCACAAGGACCATGTGTTGTGCAGCTTCTTCAGAAATTTTGATATGTTTTTTTTAATTGAACGTTTTTTTTTTCTTTTTTTCTTAAAGGTTTGAGCTTGGTTTAAAGGGAACGACACATAAAGACAGCTCGATTGAAGAATTTTTTTCGGGGGGACATGATTTTTGTTACGGATTATTTGCTTGTTAATTATTTTTACATGAAAGTTTAATTTTTTTGTCTCACCTTTTTTTCGAAATCTTCTACCCTTAAGGATAGCGCCAAGAGAGTAAGGATCATGAACCTAGGATAAATACTAGGAGAGCCACAAGGACCATGTGTTGTGCAGCTTCTTCAGAAATTTTGGTATGTTTTTTTTTTTTTAATTAACTTTTTTTTTCTTTTTTTCTTAAAGGTTTGAGCTTGGTTTAAAGGGAACGGGACATAAAGACAGCTCGATTGAAGAATTTTTTTCGGAGGGACATGATTTTTGTTATGGATTATTTGTTTGTTAATTATCTTTACATGAAAGTTTAATTTTTTTGTCTCAGCTTTTTTTTTTTAATCTTCCACCCTTAATGATAGCACCAAGAGAGTAAGGATCATGAACCAAGGATAAATACTAGGAGAGCCACAAGGACCGTGTGTTATACAGTTTCGTCGGTAATTTTTTTTTTTTTTAGTTGAACTTTTTTTTTCTTTTTTTCGTAAAGGTTTGAGCTTGGTTTAAAGGGAACGACACATAAAGACAGCTCGATTGAAGAATTTTTTTCGGGGGGTACGATTTTTGTTATGGATTGTTTGTTAATTATTTTGACATGAAAGTTTAATTTTTTTGTCTCACCTTTTTTTCGAAATATTTCACCCTTAAGGATAGCACGAAGAGAGTAAGGATCATGAACCTAGGATAAATACTAGGAGAGCCACAAGGACCATGTGTTATGCAGCTTCTTCAAAAATTTTGGTATGTTTTTTTTTTATTTAACGTTTTTTTTCTTTTTTTCTTAAATGTTTGAGCTTGGTTTAAAGGGAACGAAATAAAGACAGCTTGATTCAAGAATTTTTTCGGAGGTGCACGATTTTTGTTACGGATTATTTGTTTGTTAATCATTTTAACATGAAAGTTTGATTTTTTGTCTCACCTTTTTTTCGAAATCTCCCATGCTTATTATGATTTATTCTAAAAAAAAGCTGCTCGAAATACAAACATGACATCATAAGTTTACATATATAAATAAATTTGATTCTAATCATAGCTGGAGATGTACTTAAATATTACGACCTAATTTTTCAACGTAAACAACTTATTGTAACTGATAATTGAACCACCAGAAATTTAGACCAGAAATAATTGAACTTATCAAAAATTTGGTAGAGTTTTCACTAGTGTGAAGCTCCGTCAACTAAAATATTATTGGTTCAATCAAATACCTAACTTTTTCAATCCATAAAATACTGATTTAACGAAACGAGTACTCAGTTTCATATTTCGACGCGTCCCTATTTACGTGTGTTACAAAAACGCAATGTAACATGTAATGCAAACGCTTACAGCGCCACAGACAAAAATAATCATAACAATAATTATGCGTATAGACATAGCGGACAGTTTCAATAATCAATTACCGAACAATCTATCAATGCCAATTTATAATAATGAGGAAAACGTAGGAGAGCAGATTGTAGTTTCAACAATTAAATTACACTCGCTTCATGCAATCGTAAGTACGAAATTCGAGAACACGAAGCAGAGAACGTAACAAGCAGTCGACAATCTACATGTTTGCTTTTTATTATGCATTTATAAGTGTTATTATTGGCCAATCAAATCTGTGGCAAATAATCATGTATGCATGCATGGTATGTACTCTATATTTAACTGCACGAATGTGAACCGAATGCACGATACCCATTTGCTTCTTTCCACGCTGTTATTGTTCGCTCTGTAACCACAATTATTCGATACATTCGTATGTGAGTTTTCTTTGTATTTAGATACGCAGCAATATTTATATTTTTTTCATTTTCATGATTAATAAATATTTGAGATAAATTTATCTCAAACGTTCGGCAGATATTAAGGGAGTATTACTATTGATTTAACATCTTTAACCTTTTATAGCTAAGAGTACAAAATGTTTCAAAAATACTAAAAATGTGATTGTTAGTTTACTGAATGACGATTATATGTCAAAATTGGTAATAAATTCATTCAAATTGGGAGATTTTAAGGAACTAATGTTTCTAGTGACATGATTATTATTTCATTCAATAATTGCATTCTTGAATGAAATAATAATTACATCCCTGCATGAAGCCGAATTATGCGAGTTTCATTGTTCTATCGTCTGCATAAAAAAAACACCGCAAATAATATTCAAATGAGTGTACATGTTGAAACTGTTTCTACTGATAAGTTAAGTTAATGATGCTCAACATCTGCATAAAAATAGTTATGAGAAACCATCCACTCTCTGTTTAGGTGCGAAAATGATTTCAATGAATGCCTGACTTCATGTGATTTTCTATGTGATTTCAGGAATTGCGAGACCATCGTGATTCAATAGAATTCATCTTATTTTGGGTGATATCGCAAGACTTCAAATGATTTAAATCATAATTGCCCAAAATAAAACATCAGTCAGAAATCGGCGCTTAGTTGAAAAAATTACTGATGCAAGGACGTACTCATTATTGAGTACATTACTGAATGAATATTCCACGAGTGTATTGTTGAAGAAAAAGCTTCTGAGAGGTTCGTTCATCATCATTCTTGCCAGAAGATCAAAGTTGTGTGCAGCGTTGCATTCCATATGTCAAAATAGATATAACTGTTCAACTTAGGTCCTTAACAGACGTTCGTCGTCTAAAAATCCATAATTGCAGGTTTGCACCTATTAATTATAACCCTCGACTCCCAATTCTCTTCTGGTACAATTTAGCCAATAATATATATATTTCAGAAGCCCCCAAAACGAAGAAGAAGAGGATTCCAGAGAATTTTCCGGCTTCAATACCTAATTACTTGCAAAGCCTACGTGGATTTTCTTTTTTGTCCAAAATAACTATATTGCACGAGTATGCGGATGAAGAAAAAGCCTCTGAGAGGTTCGTTCAGCATCGTTCTGGCCAGAGGATCAAAGTTGTGTGCAGTGCTGGGATGTATAAAGAAAAGAGGGAAGAAAAAAAGTGGGTAGAGAGGAAGGAAGATAACTGGATATACTTTGGGACACCGTGTATATGAACGCGAGGCGCCGCACATACAGCCCGCGGTAGACGCGGAGCTTTGGGTCGCCGCTAGCTCCGGGCGTCCGGACCTCGCGTCTACCCTCTCATTTACCATTTGGTACCTATAGACAGGGTATACCTATATAAATGTACGCGCCAACACGTACAGAACCCCCAAGCGTCCGATGTACGCTTCCAGCAGCAACGACGGCTACACTGCGCCTATTCTGCACTATAATAACATTTATATATATATTTATATATATTTATATATATTTATATGTATGTATATATATTTATATGTATATATATATATATTTATGAAATATTTATTCATATGCTGTACATGTTATACACATAGAAAGAGGCTCGAGTTTACATACATGTTGCCGCGTACTATTTAGTGCACTATATATACATTTTGAGTGACAAACACAAAACTTAGAAGAAGGTATACATCTTGTCTCTACGGTTGAATCTGCGCAATTTTTCTTTATTCCTTTTCTTGTTTTATTTTGTGATAAAAGTACGACGCTTTTTAAAGTTTCTGTCGTTTTTATATACCTGGTTCAAGTAGATGGAAAAGTATAAGGAAGGAAGGTATTAGGAGTTTGAACTCAAAGTAAGATATTTGGGAAATTAGATTTTTTAAATGTCGACTGAAGTTTGAGTAAATGCGTACATAAATGTACGCGCCGGCATGTACAAAATCTGTGAAAGAAAGAATGTACGTTTTAGCATCAACAGCGGCTACACCGAGCGTATTCAGCACTATTTAAACTTTTATATATATGAAATATTTATTTATATGTCACGTATGTTATAAACATAGAAATAAGAGGCTCGAATGTAAATATATAATTCTGCGTACTATTCAGTGCACTATGGACATTTTAAGTGATAAACACAAGATCTAGAAAAGGGAATACGTCTTGTATCTCTCTTGGTTGAAAGCTTGCAATTTTGAGGCGGGGTTAAAGTTCCGAATGGTAAAAATACGAAGGTCTAAAATTCCGAAATTTAATATATCACCGACATTTTGGACGACAAATTTTCTAGCGAATTTCGCCAAAAATATAGGTGCAGTGCATTATCCTCTCTTACAAAAGAGGAAAAATTACCGATTATATCGAAACACTGAAGCAGAAATAGTCACGTAAAATGACGAATGGTAAAAGCATGCAAATCTTACTATACTAGTAAAAACATGCAAACACGTTGTTACTAGTATAGCTTATAAGTGGCAAACACAAATTCTTTAAAAGGTTTCACGTCTTTTTCCTTCAGTCGAAATTTCACAATTCTTTTCTTTTTTGTATTGAAAATACGACGCTTTCTAAAGTTCCTTTTTTTCATACCGGTTGAAGTCGATAGAAAAAATATGACAACATTTTAAAGGAAATGTTTGGAAAATAAGGCTTATTGAAAATTCATTGAAGCGAAGATTATTGTTTAAACAAAGAAAAAAATGCCGTTGGATTTCATTAATGCTTTTTTATAGCCATAAGTTTTTATGACAAAATTTAAACGGCTTTATTTACAACCCCGTAGCTGATTTTTGAAAAACAATATCTATCAATCGAATTAAATGATAAATGTTTATGGTGTATTTAATAATGAAGCTTTAATTCTTTGATTCTTCCTATTTGTTCTCACAATTCTTTCAATGTTCTCCACCATCTGAGTGTACAGACTGCCTGTAATTGTAAAACGCGAAAAACGTTAAAAAAATGGTTTTTACGTGGTCGATAAACTAAATGGAAGCAGAAAGATTTTTCCTTTTAAATACTTCCTCGCTTACTCGTAGTAATTTAAGTTTCACCTGTAAACAGTGGCGTGCGTTGAATGCAGAGATAGTAAAAAAACCCGAGTTCAGGCTGTTGCGAAAACTTTAGGATCTGCAACACACACGGGAAGCTTCGCTATGGTTTAACGTTTAAAAATTTATTTGTTTCGTTATCGCGGTAAAAGCGCAGCCTTCCGGCATTTTTCTTCTCCCACGAATGTACTTACGTGCTGCTGCAAAAGAGGTTGCCAACGGGCTTATTATAATTATTCAGCAATCATATAGAGAACAGCTTAAGGGATAAAAATGTAAAAGTTGAATAATTCATAGTCAAATTTGGCTAGAATTTATCACATAAGTTTGATATGCTCTCTTCTTTTGGATTAATTAAAGGAACGAATATTGTCTAATTCCCAGATTCATTAAGGAAATTCAGTCGATAAAATAAAGATGTAAAAGTGGTATACAATTTTTTGTTATTAAAAATAAATCAATAGTTCTGCATCCTTTTTTCAAATAAATAGATTTATAAAACGAAAAATTAGCCATATTTCAGTCATCAAGAAAAAAGAAATAAAAATTTAAATTGCTATTAAAATCTAAATACACTTTCGACCTCCACTAAATTAGATGTTTAGCGTCACTGAATATTGATTTATTTAAGCTAAGATCAAATTTTGAAAAATTTATGCGATACTATATATTCTTTTACATTTCAAAATTTTATTAAACTCGAATAGGTTTATAAATCTCACGCAAATTTTACAATAAAGTTCGCACGACTATATTCGTTTTCGATGCAAAGTTTCAGATAGACAGCTCAAAATATGTGTAAGTAAGGACGTTTACAGCGATTTTTTTTAATCGTTAAAATCTCACAAAATCAAAATAAGTCGAGCGATTTTTAGAAAATTCATACTAAACGAAAATTGGCTAGTGCTTCGCATGAAATTAAAATTCAATCTTATTCTTTATTATTGCAATAAATTATTACACTAAATCACACCAATTTATATTATTACAATTTCCCTATTATTATCATAAAAAATACGAGATAGCTTTTAATTAAGTAGACGTTCTGTGAAAGCTGAAGAAATTTACCGATTTCCAAGATTTAAAAAACATTTATTAGGTGCGCGCGACGAAAGCTTAATATAATCAGGCTAATTAGTGAACGGGCGATGAAGCATAAAAGCGGAGATGGTGGCGACAGGAAAGGTTTCCTTTTTTTCACGCTCCAGGAACGATGGGGCGAGCTTCTTAGCTCAGCCATATGCGGTGCGCTAATTACTCTTTCCTTGGTGGGCACTAGTCGATATTTCTGTGAAATTCTCAGCAGCTTCAGCTGTGAAGGCGGTTCTCTGAATTCTTCCCAAATTTATAATACTCCGGCGCTAATATTGCGAGCAAAAAAATTATTTAATACATTTTTAAGCACTTACTACGTATACTTACGTCACATACATACTTTACGTATACTTAAAAAAAATAAAAAAAATTCGTCATATAGCTCAGAAAATATTTCGTTTTGTATCAGTGTTTCTTTGATGTTTTTATGTTAACAGAGTAAATACATAAATTTGCAGGAAATAAAAATTAGAAATGATAGGACCTTAAAATTTGGTCTCTCGCCTTTAAATTGAAGGTCTCTGGTCCCTCGTCCAATTAAAAGTCTAAAGCAAGGAGAAAAATCTGGAAGTGACATTCAAGGAGCGCTTACATTTCAACTGGTTCCCTTAATTTTCCGTGACCCGTTATTCCGGGTATTCCAATTTGCGCCCTTTCAAAGTATTTTTTCTCCCATACTTTTGACTATCGTCTTCAAAAATCTGTTTGAAATTTGAAAAGCGGTGTAACATTTAAAGAGATAACCTTTTTTATTTAAAAATTGAGGTATTTGCTGATTTTTTTTCTGCTTCTCAGAAATAACATGAATTTTTCGGGAACTGAATGTCAATTAAATCGAATGAATCACTCACTGTTTTATTCCTCATGAGCAAACGAAGAAATTTATCTATGACTAAGTCCATTTATTTCCATAGGACCGTTTTTATATTTATCTCTATAGGAAGGATACAAAAATAATTCATAGGGTTAAATAGATACATTAACCAATTTTAAAAAAAACAATAATAATTGTGAATGTCATTTAAAAGGCTGAATAAGTTATACAATGAATAAATAAATACTACTAATAATTGTGAATGACTAATTCTGAAATGAGTAGGAAAATCTGAAAGTCATATTTAAGAAATGTTTGAATTTCAATTCTTTCTTTTAATCATCTCCGCCAAAGAAGAAATTCTTTTTTTCTATTAAAAAATAAATGAAAAATTCTAAATTGTTTAATCGGTATATAAACTGCGTTGGCTGAGCAACAGTCGACTAACATCAGCTTTTGTACTATAAGATGCGAATTTAAAATACGATGCTTCTATTTTTGGCTATCAATTAAATCATCTGTTGACTACCGAAAATAATCGATACCTAGATCAAGATCGATTGCTTCTGTTGCCGATGATGCTCCGCTGGGAAGCCACGAAAATTGCCCTCCCATCGCATAATTCCGAGCAGTAACTGCTCGATCGGCCGTTCTTACTCTCTCGCTCGCATTGACCTCAAAAGGGCCGATGTAAAATTGCCGAAAAAAAAACCTTTCCCAAGAAACGAGAAGGTGGTCTGCTTTTTGGCAGCATTCGACGGTCTCCCATAATTTATATTGTTTTTTTATAATCATTATATCGAAACTTCAAAAGATCCCAGACGTTTAAAAGTGCTAGTGAAACTTAACGATTACGTAATTGTTATTTTATTCTCGTCTATTATATCGCTTCAAACGCTAATCGCAGAAAATAATATTAGCATTTTTTTAGCATGAAATTCGATGCACTAAATTAGTTATAACATTTTTGTGTTTGCATATTTTAGGAAATTGAAGCGCTACACGCTTGTTTAATTAGAACGGAATGTTTTTTCTCGTTTTTATAAAGTCTTGCACAAGCAGAAAAAGCCATTTTCATAAAGACATGTAACGCAGTAAAACATTTATAGAGAATGTTTTTTAAATTCATTCAGTTTATATTTCAAGACATTTTTGTAAAATATTTCTTTTTTTTTAAACTGCCCGACGATCCGATTAGCTGGATATTTGGTTGTGCTAACCGCGTAATATTTGTATATAATGATAAACACTATTAAACATCCACGGTCAATTTATAGCGCGCTCTTCGATGAACAGAATGTGTTTTAGAATATTATAATTGATCAACAATTACTGATAATTCTTTTAAAAAAAACTAAGCAAAAACGTACTGTATTAGTACTTAATACTTGTCAGAATCAAACGCTATTAATGTATATCATGGTTACGAAATAATTCTGTAACTTAAATTGAACCCTCTTAAAAACTATATGTAGCTATGTATATTAGTAATATGTAACTACAATAATATTAGTTATTTCTGCTAAACAAAGATGCTCTTTCGTGACAAAAACTACTACAAACATTTAGCACTGATTCCATAAGAATAAACCACCTACTTAAATATATCAATACAATAATATTACTTCCAATAACAATAATATTAGTTATTACTCATATTATTAGCAAACGACGCATAAATTCGAGTACAACGTTACGATGATAATAATAATAATAATCATTCCTATCACAGAAAGATGCTCCAATCTTGACAAAAACTATTACAAACATTCAGCACTGATTCTAAACGGTAAAGCACCTCCTTAAATATAATAATACAATATTATTACTTCCAATAACAATAATAATAGTTATTACTTTTACTACTAGAAAACGATGCATAAATTTGTGCATACGAGGGTGTACGAGAAATAGAGAAGACTATATATAGCTTAAGGGTGGTGTGGGCACCCAATGATCCGTGAAACTCGAGTGCATCGCGTTACCGCTTCTGCAGCAGCGTGGCTCGCACCCGAGATGAGGATTTCAGCCACGCCAGCTATGTTAATTAAACGCATTTCGAGCTGCCTCGGGCTCTCGCCGCAGCGCAGCAATAAGTAGAGAGAAAAAGACGGAGCGAAATAAAAAAAAACGAAGAAGAAAAATAGGAAGCAAAGATCGTATAGTGGGCGTAAGGGGCGAAGAGGAAGAAACGGTGGAGGGACGGAAGCCAGAGTGAAGAAGCTGAGCGGGTAGCGAAGAAACACGCCCGCTCGGACCCCGAGACTCGATAGCTAATAAGTAATAACACGTCCGGTACCCGTAAATGACCAACGCACGCCACACGCCCGTTCCATATATTATTTCTGCTACCACGCAACCCCCTTCGTGTCTTTCATTCTTCTGTCGTTCTGCCGCTTTTATTAGCACTCCACTATTGTCCTCCTCCCATGAGCGCTAATTTTTTAAATGCAAACCCCCGAGCGAAGTGACCATTTTCAAATCGTTATTAATTGATACTAAAGAAACTAAAGACAGATAATTATCATCACAACTTAAACTCTCGCGAGACTGACATAAAAAAATGTAAGACTGAAAAGAGTATAAGGGTGCATAAAATGTAATAGAAATATTCTGAATGAACGATTTGTCTGACAATGTAATGATAAGTTGATTGGTCGATTAAAACTTGGGACAGTATGTAGAAAATTATGTTTTGGAATAGCAATTAATTTTCATTGTTTTACGGTAATTGGAAATAAATCGAAATATATATTGACTTATTCTTATGCAAAATATGTTTTGTTTTTAGAGGTTTATAACGAATATTTATTTTAAAAAAATTTTTCAATCATTTTCAGTTTATTATATAATTGTTAATAATTATATCTAACATAAGGGAAAACATTAATCGTTTTAAGACTCTCTTATAGTATTTACAGTTAGGCAAACTAAAATAGAGTATTTCAAACACATTTTCATCCGAATAATGTTTTTCCCTGTTTTAAATGGTTGACAATTGAACAATAAAATGTGATTTTGTGGTTCTTTATAACTGGAAACTACCTAACAAGGAATAAATAATATTTCTGTATTATTCACAATGGTTGTAATTGAATAAACGACATATTTTAAATGCTTCTAAATTATATTTGTAGCCCATACTTGGTGCATTGGTATATCAATGTGACGCGAAACCTTTATACCTTAAGGTGGCCAAGTGCGAGCGAAATAACTAGAGAAATTAAAAACTGAAGAAATTAAAAATGACTGAAGAAATTAAAAATGAGAGAAGAAATTAAAAATGAGAGAAGAAATGATTCTTCAGAAGGTAAATTTATTCACTATAAATGACAAGTGCGGTGCCATCTAGGAGTGTTCTTAGTTTTCACGCGACTTATCAACTGCGGCCGAAATACCATGTGAGAAATACCTTTGTTTTCGCAAAGGTTCATTATTACCTGCGTATGATGACACAACTCGCGTGTTATCTACGCACGATAAGTGCTTGCCACATGAAAAAAAAAGCGAAATAAAACAGTATTTTAAGAGGTAGTGATAACTCCTCCCCACTCAGAAATTTTGGAAGCGGTTTGCTCCTGAACCGTACGACAGATAGGGTCAGGATTTTGAGAGTATACGCAGGAATATCGTAGAATTGGGCTAAGCTTCTGGCTCCTCATTCGATATAGCAGTTTTTTTTAAGAATGAAAAGAAAAATAGTGCGAGAGAGACAGATCTATAGGCGTTTAGCATTGGACGACGAAATTTCTGACGGTGTATCACTGAGTCGTAAAGAGAAATGATAAAAATACTTATTTAAAAAGATTTCATTAGTGTACCTTTTTTTACTGTAAAAAAAGAATCTTGTAAACATTGAACAACTTTTATTGAGTCAAAATTCGACATCCGTGTATGCGTTGCTAAAATCTTATGTACAGTTACAATCAATAGTTGGGTCTTTATTTAGAACACAGTAATTATTATCACCCGGAATGCTGAAAGGCTTTTGCGCTGAACACTCGAGGCTCTTTGAGGCCTAATTTTCATTAATTTGTACTAAACGCTGTGCAATGAATGCTTAAACGTTACTTTAAATCGTCCTCTTGTGGTTCGTGCGCAGGATGATAGCCTGTCCATTCTCTGTACGTGACGTTCATCGTCTCTTCGACCGCAAGATCAATAGGATGGATTATAATCGGTATCGAGAGTAATCCTATTATTGTCGATATCCACGGATTCTTAGGAACTTTTCTCCTTTTCTGGATAAAATTTACTGTGGCGCAAATTCTGTTTATGATCAAACCAGGCACAATAACTGATGCAAAACTTTGCCAGATTAGAGTGTCTGCAGTTGAAAGGAGAATTCGTTTGTTTCGTCCGGTTGTAGTATCTTTCTGTGAGCAAAAAAATTTGTCCCAGTCATAGAAAATTCTCAATTTTCTACTAATTCTGAGAGCTATGTGTTATTTAAAAAACTGCATAAAATGGTAATATCTAAGAAAAATGGAAGCTGCCTGTTATCTATTTTAAAAAGTCTAGTTTCCTGTTTTTCTCACATAATTTCTGGGTTTATGAAATACTATTATTATGTCACCCTTCAAATTGTCGGTTAGACAGTCAATTACTTGTAATGCAATTGATACGTAATGTAAAAAATATCTACAAAATTATGTAAAATTGTGGTCTTTGTAAAAAACAACAAATCATTTATATATTTTGATAGATTTATCTTTGAAATCAGGGTAGAAAGTGAATATGTTTGTTTTATGGATTTGAGAACCCAGATTTTAAAATACATCCATAAAAATTTATAGAAATTGTTGGTTTGTTCACATAGTATTTCAATTTACATACCAATAATGATAGACTACCAAAAATTACACTCAAAATGTAGATTATCACTTGAATAATCAATAACTTCCAATGCTTTCATATTTCATTGGCAAGGTTTTCTACAAAATTCTATGAAATAAAAATCTTTCAAAAATATCAACAACCAATTTCCCCATGTCTTTTCATATTCTAAATTAGAATATCAAACTAAACATTGCATGGGACCTTGAAATGCACAAACTATCTATAAAAAATTAACAAAACTATTAACATCTCTATATTGTACCTAGAATTTTTTACTGGCATAATATTTTAAAAAATACAAAAATTTACCCTCTTGCTAAATAATTGATTATGGATAAAATCTCTTTGAACAATTTAATACCAAAAACCTATTGCTACTAAAATACCATTCACAAAACTTTTTTACTAAATCATTAAATATAAATCTACAAGATACAACTCTCAAATAAATAGTTTCTTACAATTCTTACTGTTATGGTTATATCCAGAGATAGGAAATATTTCTTTAAGTACAACTCGTAGAACCTTTTATGCAGTTTTACCTCTCCTTTATCTTCACCTTGTAAACTTTGTTTCCTTTGTGTATTGTGTCAGCAAGTACATAACCACTGGCTAAAACGTAGCTCAAGCGAACAATGGATTTATGTACAATGCCTCTGAAAGCTTCGCCAACCTCATTGGTGTACCCTGAGAATAAAACACGTGTAAAAAAAAAATTGCTCTGCAAATTCATCTCATCATTAACTGACTAATAATAATTATCGACGAAGTATCATTACCCAAGTATCTTACAGGCGTATCACGATAAAGATCGACTTCCTTTTCGCTTTTCTCCATAACCGACGGTTTTTTCGTTTCGATAAAATTGCTCATTACTTATTAACAATTATAACCTCGAAGCCGGAATCACTTGCTCTACTTTCTTCCAATTGGCTCCACTTCTTGGATTGTCAACAGAGAGCTTCGATCTCTCGCGACCTTGTAGAAAGCGCTCAATATTTCCCGTCGGCAACAATGCCTGCAATTTTACCTCGCGCTATCAAAGAGTTTGAGGGGTTAACACTAGTCAAGTCAGTGTTACATTTCTGTAATCATTTCCGCAATGATTTATGTAATTAATGAGTGAAACAGAAAATTCTTGTTATTGCAGAATGTATCTTTAATCAATAGAAACATTAATAGTCATAGATCCACGAAATTATTGACTGATTAACAATATTTCGTTTGGAGGACGTTTTTTCAATTTTTTCTCATAATAATCTATAATTCAGCATCGATTTCAATGCGGGTAGGTTCATTCGGTTCCTCGAAAGATGCTCTACAAATCTGTCATCTCAAAATCCGATCGGGTTAATCGTTTACACGTGACGTCTTATTGTTCACCCGGCTAACAAATCTTTCGTAAACAATATGCTCTAATTATTGAATGCCTAATAGCACCAAATATTTGAATGGCCAACTCGTAGAGGATCATATAAACAACAAAATGTGTCAAGCCGCTTTAAAAACGGCGAATGATTATTGTTTATCATTTAAAAAACCTAAAAATCTACCTTCAGTATATTTGCCACATTTTTTCTAAAAAAATAATCATGTCTGTCCATTTATAAACAAACGAGAAATGATATTTCTGTACTAAAATATCGGTACGCAAATACCGCAATCCAATTTACCGCTTTTCATTTCTCGCTAAAACGATTTTCGAAAAACCAGGCACTCATTTGACTGGTGAGTTTCTCTCCCCCACCTCGTCACTAATCCGGCGAGCTGTTATGTATGTATTAACTTGTAACATAACCCCTTATCGTCTCGATGGTTACCAAATCCGTATCAGTACAGAGATAGCTCAAAATTACTCGTCGGGCGATGATCGTCTTACGATATAACACTTGCCACCTTCGAACGATGACGAAAGTGTCATCGTGAACAACAGTAGATTTAAAAGTGCAGAGAAAAAAAAAGAGAAACGCTGTACAGTTCGAGGATGTCGGACCTCGAGACTCTGGCTGATTTTATAAACAAACAGGCGTCCGAAATTGTAGGATGGTGGTGGTGGTACATGAGAGAGATGTCATCGCAGGTTATCCTCGCTTTGGTCTCGTACATTATTATGTGCATCATTATTTATGCCATACTCAAGAGAGTAAGTCACAAAGCTTGGCATCTTCCGGGTCCACCACCCAGAGTTCTTCTCGTTACTGCCCATCCGGACGATGAAGTTATGTTCTTTGGGCCAATGCTCTACTGGCTCGCCACTCTCAAGTCCACTCAGGTTTACTTGCTCTGCTTCACAATCGGTACTTATTTTCAATGCTTTCTCTAGTAATCTATTGAAAATTCTCTCCCCACCCAAAGAATGCATCTAACTATATACGAAAGTGTGCTTGCAGGCGGTCTGAGGGCAAGAAAAGAAGAGCTGTGGTCTTGCACCAAAATTTTGGGAATACCAGAGTCCAATGTAACCATTTTAATGTGAGTCCGATTGTTCTGGATTTTTTTTTCTTTTTTAATAACTACAGACTTTTAGTTTAGTCAGTTTTTTTATATTTTTGCTCAGCTAAAAGCTATACAGATCTTTTTTCACTGCCTTTTAGCAAAAATGCCTACAATTCTCAAATTTTTTGTCTGGAAACATATGAAATTATGTGTGAAAATGAATAGTTTGTTTTTTCTCAGGAAAGTATATGTATGAGGAGGTTGGAATGGGTTTTGGAAAAAGGTTAACTGTTTTAATGTAAAACTGGATGATCCTCAATTTTTTTCACTGACACTGTTACCTATAAAGATTTAGAATAAATAGTGAGTTTTTTATTTATTTTGTTGGCTAATAGCGGAACAGACTATCTGTTCTTCTTGCACTGCATCCTCTAGGAAAAAGGCATAGACAAAATAAATTTTCACTCTGGTATCATAGTGTGAAATGCTGCATAAAATTAGTTTGTCTGTTTTAATAAAAATATATGTATTTTGGAATGGGTGTTGCAAAAAAGTTTAGGATATGTATTGGAAACTGTAATAATGGCTTTTCTCTAGAAAATTAATAAGAGGAAATTGAAAATTACTGTTTCAATCTACTATTATTGTGAGATTGAACAGGGCTAGCAAATTTATTTTTCTTCTAATTCTATCATATTTGAGACTTTTGCATAAGTCTATTGCAGATTTATTTTTTACTAATTTTTATCCAAGCTAATGATAAAGTAAACCTGTATTATTGCTTCTACTTTTCAAGTGACTAGCTACAACAGTAGCTCCTTTTTTTCTCACGATTTTTAAGTTGAATGCATCAAACAAGTTTTCAAAATGTCTACTTTGCTAATCTCCCTATTATCCATACAAGTCTCCACTTTGGAAGCTCCTATCTGATTTTCTTTTTACTTTTTTTTAACTCACTTTCTTGGCCCTTTAAGGATTTTTACAGTGATGAATAAATCACTCTATCTATTCCTCTAACAATAGACGCAGTAGCGTCTCGATACCGAGTATTTAAACAAGAAAAAATCGTGGATTTCATTAAAATTTGCAGTTTTTCGTTTTGTTTATATGTAACTCTTATTTTTAGGAATTCAGAGCTACCTGATGATTCAACGGTACAATGGTCAAGTGACATAGTGGCAAATCATGTCTTGCAACATGTAGAAACTTACAAGATAAATGCCGTGGTCACTTTCGACAAGCACGGCGTGAGCAGCCACAAAAACCATATTTCTCTCTTTTACGGCATTGCTTTATTGTGCATAGAAGGAAAAGTTCCTTCCTGTAAGTCATTATCCGTCGTTTGCAATGAAAAAAAAACCTTATCTATTCACCGGAAATCTTACATAAATTAATTTCAGATTGCAAACTTTACGTCCTTGAAACCGTGAATATTATAAGGAAATACGTACAGCTTTTGGATCTTCCGATTAGTCTAATATCGTCTTCCTATTGGTATTTGGTCACATACGAACAACGAAAATTAATAAAGGTTAATATTATTAAGTACTAAATGATAATTAACAAATAGATTTTACAACGCTTGTATCTTTCTAGAAAGCAATGGCTGCCCACAAATCTCAGTACGTCTGGTTCCGAAAATTGTATATGATATTTTCGCGTTACACGCTAATAAACACGCTCCAAGAGGTGAACGCATTGGATCTCGAGTTGGATCTTCAATTCGATGACGACTGATACCAAGAGATATTTAAGAAAGACTTTTTTCTGTTTCTTTAATTGTACAGAGACTACATAAATATATATTAAGTACGTGCAATTGTACATAGGCAATAAACTTTCTTTATCGAATATTATTTAAGGGTATTTCAATGAAATTTATGCATCTTCCACTTGCTTTTAGACCATCTTTATTCGTAGCCACAAAACGAGTGGTGATATAGATAACGATGGTGTCAGCGTTTTACAAACGCTTCTAACGCACATCAGATAAATCATACTATTAACTAGGAGAATAAAAAAACAACATTTGTCTGAACAGTGACGCCTAATTTTCGTCGATATGTATAATAAGATTTCAGACCCGCGCACACAGTTGTGCATGATTTGTACGACAGTAGAAGAATTCAGAGTTTGATTATCGAATGTTTGTATTTACGCACGTCGGGACGCTTCGCACTAATTAATTCAGTACTAAATATTTCTTATCACTTTTACAAAGTTTGACTTATCTTTACAGATATTTTATATTCTGGAATTTGCCCGTAACAAGCAAAATATTTATAGCGATAGTTTCACAGAAATATCAACTGATTTATGACTATTTCAAAAGATGTACATTTAAGTTTCGGGTTTTTGAAGCATAATTAGCAACTTCTACTTATTTTTATGTGATAATAATCTTTTCAAAAATATTATGTTATAATTGACTGCCTAGATATTTGATACTGCTAACCTATCAAAGAATGATAGCCGATTATCTATGAAAAACATTTCTCTGGGTAACCAACAGGCTCTCGTTTTTTTTTCAACTTTCAGTATTGCCAAAAATCTAAACAGTTAATTTATAGTGTTTTTATTAAACCGAAAATAGGGCATCTTGCAATAAATTTGAGACAGCATTATGAATTATTATTCTTCAAAAAATGGATCGAAAATGTAACCATTTGGATAATGGATTAAGATATATATTTTTGATTTATCACTATTAATGGTTCCCTGCATTAAGTATACATTTTGTTGTAATAAATCTCTGTTAATACTGTCGTTTAACGGGCAACCATTAAAGAAATAATTACGAACATTAAAAATTGATTTAACAAATACGAAGCGTTCCAACTTCCTTGAAAGATGTAAAACTACTCTGATTATAACGAAAAGCTGAATTCTGAATTTCTCTCCCACAGTTAAGTAGTCGAATTAAACTTGAGAACGTGACTCTTCGTCTACTATTTCTGAAGGATGAAGTTCTTATGTTTCATCCGACGAATAATTTGGATCAGAAAAATTCAGTACTCCCGTTTCAGATCACTTTTAAAACGAGGTCAGGTAAGACCTTTTTCTATTGTTTGAATTTTAAGATTCATTCTCAGTAAAAAATCGTAATGCAATCACATATTTCATTTTGTTAATGTCAGAGACAGATTAATGGAGCATATACTTGTAATATTCGTAACAGTAAATATATATAATATAGACACATTTCTATGTAATCTTTATTGAAAATTATGGAGCGAAAATGATGATAAAAAGTACTACTTTTAGTCATATTTAGAATAATCTTATTTAATGTGAGCCTCGATTCTTTTTTAATATACGCAAATCTCTAATCATCTCTATCTACATTGAACTAGTGTGTATCGTGGATTTGTTTTGGCACACCATCGAATGAAATAGCTCATTAGTCACAAATAAGATACTTTTGTCACTTCTCCGCGTTAATTACGGAGTATTAATCAGTAATCTCGTTCCTTTTGTTCGAAAATAGTAGCATTACTACAATTTCTTGTGTAATGAAGTAATACCGGCAACAGGTATGCAGACAAAACTTATAGCTATTGTAGAAAGTGGCGCGAAGACATCGACAGCGTCGTTATTCACCAAAACATGGAAATATTAGGTATCAACAACTCGCGTTACCTAAACATAATATTTTTCAGAAAAAGGCAGTAAACTGTAAAAAGCGAGAGTAAATAAAACAAAAAATACAGTCGACTCTGCTCAATACCGTAGAATAATTGACCAAACAGTTTTTGTTATCTCTTCCTTTTTTAACTCCGAGAGCAACGATAAATTTGTACTCAATATACATTGGCGATTCGCCGTAAGGGCCCAAGAGTATTTTTTAAAAATTAATTTGTGCAGTAAATCTTCTAAATTGCCTCTTCAGAAGGCTTTTTTGAACTAAAATAATATTTAAAAAAACAACAAATAAATGAAACATTGACACGAGAGTTTCGTGCGTAAGATTTGTGCTTTTTCATACGAGCTAATAAATAAAACAAGAGGTAGCTACGATACCAGTATAAGACACGACGTAATGAAAAAAAAAAAAAAGGAAACTAATAAATGCGATATAATAAAAGAAAAACGAAATGGTATTCGTTTCGACGAAACAGACTTAAGCTAACGAAATGTGCGCGGTGGAAAATGTAAACGTAAAACAAACGGTAATAAATATGAGATAAATTCGCGAGGCCCGCACGAAGCCCGTGGCTAATTTTTTTTTTAAATGCGTTGCCGTTAAACCTGCTGCACGAAGACAAGATTATGTTCGCGGCTCGGCGAATTTGTCTGGAAGTTGCGTGCCGAGGCCCGCACGAGATTATCAGTTTCGAAGAATTAAAAGGACGAGCGATAAACAGTGAAATTATATAAATGTCGCTGACAAATGGACGGCATAGATTGGTTTTCCCGCAAGATCTTCCGATCGACGGTCTAACGCAACGAATAATCGATCACGTGAATATTGAAAGTGGGTGTGATTTTTTTGGTACACGCGGGAGACAGTTAGAAATGTGGCGATGTACCTTTTTTTTTTTGTTACGAAAAGATCGATGATTCGCGCGACGCGCGAGCAACCTCAGCAGATAAAGCTTTTCGGGAGGTGTTTACGAGGGCGTCAGGGCGAAGATCTCGCGGGCTGTGTCCTAGAATCTGTCCTTGCTGCGATGATGAGCGACAAGAGATCCCATTCCCGGTTGAGGAGAATCTAGATCCCCGGGACTTTGGAGATACTGAAGCTCCTGAAGCTCTTGGAACTTTTTGTGATCGCAGATGTGCGCGTAATTCGCCGACAGACACATGAGATAGTGCATCAGACTGAGAATTACCAGGAGCGATCCTACAGTCGCCATTATCAACATCGATTCCGCCTTTTCCACGGAATCTTTGCAGAATTGCTTCACCTCGAGAGCTTCGCAAATCTTCATGTCCTGGTCCCTCGTATTATTCGGGAACATAAAGCCTGAGGATCAAGCAACGATTTTTTTCATTGTTAGCAGCTTATTCGAGTTGTGATTGGTTGCTGGGAAAGGCCGCGAGAAACAAGTTCGGTTTAGTGTGAAATTTGACATAAAAATAGGACGTGCGCTGCAACGTCCGTGACTTTTTAAAGGGTTATAAAAGCGCAGCAGCGCATAAGAGCTTTTAAGCACGCGCACCAGCGCGTGTGATTAGACTAGTTCATCTATATTTTGGATAATAATAGCAACTATAAAACAATTGTAATTTTATTAAATAATTTGTTATTTGAATCAAAGCGCATCCTTATTTCAATAAACCGTAAAATATGAAAAAAGATAATAAAAACAGCTTGAATTAACGAAAATTTGTGCGCTCATTTCGCTGAAGTGTCTGAACAAGAATATATTTCATATTTGAGTAAAAGATATTGCACGGAAATTATAGTATTGTGCATAATTGTAGTCGATAATAAATGAGAAAGGAAAATTCGTGAACATAGACTCAACAATGCGTGCATTCGTTAGTGATAGGGAATCTAAAATTAGAAGGGCCAATTATTGAACACTCACTGAATTGCGTAAAGTCGATGCAGTCCGCTAGGGACTGAACACGAGGTTGGTTGCACAGGCCCCAAAATATGGTGAATATCAGCGTCGTTATGACGAGACACGCGAATATTACGACCCAAATTAGTTGCATGATGTACGTAATCGTTATAAACTGCAAAGGAGCAAGTGAAAAACGTTTATTCAGCGGTTGGCTATTTTTTTTGTCACGGAAATCCTATGATACACTTACCACTGCACACGATATTCTACCGCCGACTCGGGAACGCCAGGCTCGATAAACTTTGTGCCTAGTAGCTCCTGTTGCCAAACAGCCAAAACAGAGAATCGTCAATCCCAGAGCGGCCATAATAGCTCCGATCGTCGCGAATACAAGTTGCACAGCTTCGAGCCAACGAACGGGTATATGAAACACCTTCAAAAAGTTTGCTTTATTATTGGATGATCAATGAATATCCAAAAACAGAATTGAAACATCAGAAATTAAAATGAGGGATGCTATTTATAATAAACTATGTTTGGTGAAAACGTATACTCCAAATTTCTTAGTTTACTCTTTATATTTAATTCTCTCTACTCAGTTGAACTTGAAACAATGGCTTGTTTCATTTGTCAATATACTACACATTCACAGAAGTGACATTTTAATTGCTACTGTGATTATAAGAGGAGGTGATTCAATTTTGAAACTACCAATTATCTGTTAAAAAAAAATCATTTTGAAATTGATATCAACAAATTTATATTAGATATTTAAACAATCAAAAGTCTTATATACACGGAATTTAAGAAACATAATAGCTTATAAAAATTGTCCCAAGTCAGACCTTTTATTTAATATTTATAAGTAAAAAGTTATTCTTATAATCAAATAGCAATGCACTTCTGTTTATCCCTCATTACAGTAAATACTATTGAAAAATAACTTTGAAAATAGCTTTATAAACAATTATTGATTTGACCACTATGAAGCAACACCTGTGGACAATTCGGGCTCTACTGACGTTTTCAAGATCAATTCACAATTATCGACACATCGTCACAACATTTATGTATTTATCAAACTGTTAATCCAGCATAACAAAATGAGGTTTAATAGATTTCTTTGTTTTAAATGTACCTGCTCCATCATCTCACTAAATATAGTGGCACCTTTGTACATCGTCGCACAAAATATCCCAACACCTAGGCAGCACATTATCGTAGCAATTATGGTGGCGTATGGCACTCGGGCCAAAAAGTTATTGCACGTGCTCCCTGTAACACAAAAGCGCAACTGTAAATTCACAAAATCACCTGAAAATTCAGAGAGAACTCACCACAAGTTTTGTCTGACAAATAACCTCCATGAAGACTACGCTCGGAAAATCTATCAACGCTGACATCGCTATCAAATTTAGTACGCAAAGGAACAACAACATTGGCTTCTTCTGAAGCTCTTCTGAATCTACCGTGCCTGGCCATAGCGAAACATTAATTAATCAAGGCAAAATGTACAGGAACCACGAGGAAGCTAATTATGTGCGAACTGTCACTGTAGGAAGTCTACTTGGATGACTCGTCTATGACTAATGCTGTCTTTATAAGTAAAGAACACGTGATAAGATTAGAATTCCCACAAACACAGGAGAAATTCGTCTCCCGGACAACGATCGAGATATACGCGATACGAAAGCAACTCGTTGCTTATCGCACAAACGCTTGTTAACGATATCCAACCAAACGTACGAGCGTTTGGAGTCTATAATTAAACTAGCCGTGATTCGGTACTATTTCGTAATGGAAAACTTGATGGGAGTGAATGGGACGCGGAAGAAGATCGATCGCTACATGTTTTTTTACGTCAACGCATCATTAATCGCGACAATTTTACGCGTATTAACCCTTAAACGACAAACGTTCTCGGCACACTCAACGACCGCGTACTGGGGTAATAAAACACCCCATGATTATTTAGCTTTTTTTTTATTATAATTGTACTGGACTTTTTCCGCGACAATGATTTTTTTTCTTCAGCATCATTAATCGCGACAGTTTTACGCGTAACCACAGCGATGAAAATTCTGGGCACACCTATCAATGACACATGATTTTTCAACATATCGTAGCTAAGCGTAAGGTACTGATCATGTTTCTTCAGCATCACTAATTACAAAAAGTTAATGCATATTAACCTAGAACAGCAAACATTCTGGAGACTCCTATCAATGGCACACTGGGGTAATAACGTACCCCATAATATTTTAACATGTTAGTGATATCTAATCATTGTGAACATTTTTCGAGACAATGACTTTTTTTAGATTTACTTTGACCTTTATGGAACGAGTGAATAATTATTTTTTATTGTCAATAATGGCTTGGAATATGAAAATGTTTTTTTTTTGTCACTTGAGGAACTACCAAATGTAAGTCACGTAAGCCAAGTGAATTATTGCAAAAAAATTAGTGGAGAGTCACTTTTGTTATATGCTTTTTAACAAGAAAATAGTGAAGGGAAGAATGTAAAAATGAATCAGTTTCTGTGTAATCTTTACAGTGTAAGAGAAATTGAATAACAAATAATATATAAGTCAACCCAATCATAATTCCGGTGGCTCCTTAATTTTTTAGTTTTTAAATTTTAATTCTGCTAAAAGGTTGTTTAATATTCCAATTAAAAGCTTCAGGCTGTAAACATTGATTAATTTCTATCTACAATGTGCTATTAGTTATATCGCATTAAAGTTTTTATTGCTGGAATGCAACATAACTCTTTTTTTTAATTCCGAGAACTCAAAATATCATAAAAGATACCGATTATCAACAACGAATTGATTAACGGTTTTAATTAATCTGTAGTAAGTATTTTTTTCTATAATAGTGCTATTATAATATCTTGTGAACAGAAATTTCATACTAATGGAATACAGTACAGTTAGAAAAAAACACACACAATTTTTTAAATTTAATGCATCCAAAGTAGTAACAATCCCTAGCAAACCCACAAAATGCCAGAATCCCAAAAATCGAAATATCCAATAAAAAAATCTGGCCTTGGAATTCTCCAGATTATAATTTTTACAAAATTACCTCTTTTTTCAGGCCTAAACAAAAATCAGTGTTAACAAAATGTAAATATCGGGTACTCACCCATTTTTGTAGCTGGAGTCTTCTCTTTTTCTCACGATGTGGTGAAGGTGGCGTTTGTTGTTGTTATTATTGTTGCTCTCCGAGAGTTCGCAGGTTGAGGGAGTGGGAACGTTGTGGACGAGTCCGTAACCCAGACAACGGAACAATCCACTCGATAATGTCGCCGTATTGTCAATTACCAGGCTCAATTCAACTCCCTTGGTTAATGTTCATCCCACGCTTAATAACTCTCTCTTTCAATCACTGGACACGTCACCACTCATTTTGCTTTTCACTGCAGCAGCTCGCACACTCGCTTTCTTTATTAACAGGAATTTATCTACGGACAAGAAGCGAGCAGCTTGAACGGCACAAAGTTCATTATTTTTCTCTCGTTTTCAATTGGAGCTTTTTGTTTATTTATATTCCGGTTGATTAAATCTGCCGCCACGTGCGCAGTCGCTAGTGTGACTGATAACGGCTATTTGGAATGCACTGATTATCACCAGATCACCAATTTCCTCTTTCACGAGGAATTAGAGTGTCAAACGCGCGCATTACACTCGCATCCAATAGCAAGATGGCGACGTATGTGCAGCGGCGCGGGTCAAGTGGATTTAGTTGTAGCGAATGAAGGGCCAGTTTTTTTTTCAATTTTTTTCAAATGCCCGCCCGTAATCGTCCTGCTTTGTGAACTTTCCATGGGTGAATGAATAGTCAATATTCTACTCACGGAACAAGGAAAATTTGTTGTTACTCTAAATGTATGTGTATACATGTATTTTGATGATAGACTTGTAACCGGATGCACGGAGACTTGAACGGGTGGTAACGCGATGAAATGCGAGTAGGGCTTCGTGGGGGGAAAGGCGTATTCGATGTCCGTGAATGCAACATTATGTTTATGATAGTTTTACCGCAAAACAGCGACACTCTCCTCTCACTGCATTACTGATGCATTATTTGCTTGGTGCAATTAGAATTAAAAACTTCTCATTAGTTTTAAGATCACTATTTTTTTGATAGCATTATTTGAATAAAGAATATGTTAAAGAACGAAAATGTATGGACACATAAAAGATTTTTCCCTTTTGATTGTTGCAATGGGAATTTAAAACTTCCCATTGGATTTAAAATCACTATTTTTGGTTGCGTTATTTGAATTTTTTTAGAATGTGTTAATAATACGAATATTTGTGGACGCAAAAAGGATTTTTCTATTTTGCTTGTTGCAATTGGAATTAAAAATTTCGCATTAGTTTTAGAATAACTATTCTTTGTTGCATTAATTGGATTTTTTCAGAATGTCTCAATGATGTGAAAATTTATGGACACAAAAAAGTTTTTTTATCAAAAAGAATCACGACGATAATTGGTGTTATGGTTGAAAGAGCAATTTTTTTTTCACGCGATTTTTTAACGAAATACGAGGAAAATAGAATTCAGAGTATTTTTTTGGTTTATAAGAATATCTGGGATTCCGTTGAAAAATTCCGAGAAAATGAAAGTAGTGACGGAAAGTTTATCGTATTTTCATTGGTCTTATAAAATTTCTTAATAAATATGGTGCATCACTTAAGAAATGTAGTTCAAGTATTTTTACCATAAATGTGTAAAAGATTTTGAGAATTTTTGGTTGCAAAAGGGACTTTGCATAGGGAATTAACACATAAATAATAAATGCAAACATGGTTTTACCTGCAGTTCCTATTTATTGTATCCGTCATTATAAATTCGATCAAGTATTCTATAATTCTTTATAGTTATCTAATATGGAGTATATATATAAGATTTGATATAAAAATACGAAATTCAGCGTTACTTCTCTGGTATAAACTTAACAGTACATCGTTGGCAATCTTTATTGTTTTGCGTACCGTTTGATTCTCTAAAGATATGTAAACTAGCGTATAATCTTGTGTTTAGGTTGAACCAAATGCTTTATCACCAACGGCAAATGTCGCAATTTTTCCCTCACCGGGTAAGGAACTTGGGTTGTTTGCTGGTAATTTTGATTGTATCGCGTCACCATACCTGTACTGCTCTGGTACATTATTCCACCTCCGAAGCTCTGAGGGCTTACCTACGAATAAAAAGAAATTTAACATCTTCGAAGAAAAAGGAATAAGAAATAGATTGTAAAAAATCTCAGAGTTATCAGCGGTAAACTTTGTATTGTTAACGCTATTTTAGAAAACGCTACACTATTCTCGGTGTATTTTAAGGAAATAAAAATCTCCGAGGCACAATAAATCGATTATAATTGAATTGTTATTAAAATCAACAAATTTAGAACGTAAATAAATTCAATGAGGAAAATACTAGAATACGATACGATAGAAATTTTTGCGTAATTTATGTTTAAATTTAAAAAAATTCTTAGTATCCGATAAGTTGATTCATTGAATTTAATGACGACGAGATGAAAGTCGATTTTCGTTATGGTTCGTTATTGCGAAAGTTAGGATCAGACCCAAAGGATTCTCCGTCTTTTGTTTTAAAATCTAAAACTAACAAACTAAAATTCGCTCCGGCTTGTAAAAAAGATACAAATATTTTTCTAAAACAGTGTTTAAAAAATACATCTATAAACAAATACAATTTGTCATATAAATAGGTATTCACCGTCAGAGCAGATCCATCTTTGTAGTCAACGCGAATGTCACCGGAAGGCAATTGCGTAGCGACGCCGACACCGGGAATAGCGACGTTATTCATATTGCTATAATTCGTGACGTGAACCGAATTCGTTCGTCGCGATCTTGTCGTTGCGCTGGAAACCACGGAGCAGGTGCCATCAAACGACGGCATCTGAAAAAACATATAACTCTTTTAAAAAAATGACCAACTATCGATGACCGATTTACCATAATTTTTTCTAACTGGCTATCGATTTATGAATATCATTTTTTAATGTTACGAAAAAAGATCCTTCGATCATTTTCCTATTCGTTAATTTCCATTTGCCATGAGCAAATTTAATAATTACGCGTTTTTGTCATTGCGTGTTACTAATCATTAAGTAATCAACTTTAAAAGGAACTTACCACCGGTGGACTATTAGTAGTCCGCGAAATATTCTCTTTTCCCTGCGTGCAGGTAGCGTCGTTGAGGGCAGCGATTGGCCGTCGTCCAATTATCGCCGGAAAGTACGAATGTCCGGTCGCCGACTCGAGAGATGCTAAGCTCGATTCTAACACGAGACACCGCTGATACATCTCTGTATAATACTCATAATACTCATCCAATTCCTGCGGTATGTCACCCTCCGCATAGGAACGTCCGTTATTATTCTCCGTTATTTTTACAGCTGAGTCAACGCGCGTTACCTGAAGATAATAGTCCAATTTGACACGTATCGTATGTTAAAAACACTCGAAAGCAACACTAAAAATGTTCAGTATGAAAATTGCTATATTTTCGACGGAAATCTTTAGGCATTAATCGGAATATTAATATTTATGGTATATTAATATGGATCAATGGTCCATCGTAACGAACAAAAAAAATTCCTAACTTTGTTTCGGCCGTAAATATGTATAGTTATAGTGTGTAGTACATTATGCCATTGACAGGGAAAAGAATTTTCAGAAATGACATAAAATAAAAATGTAAATTACCTTCACTCCATCGTAAAAGTACAATTCGCAATCAGGCTGCGGACCGTTTTCCATAAAAAGACATTTCGCTCTATTCGTGTAGAGCGTAAGCTTCGGAGTTTTTGCCCGAACGAGCTTTACGAAACGTGCGGCGTACAAATACTTGCGGTGATGCTTCTGTGGCAAACTCTCGTAGGAATGGATGCTGTCAGCTCCACGACTCGGTAACGGCGGAGGCTCGTTACCGATTTCTCGTGATTCCGCGGGCTTGTACAGAACTATTCGCAAGCCATCGCCAGATATTCGACAGACTTCACTCACTCGATCCTTTTAAAAATAAATAAATAAACTTGATTTTTGTACATTTTTATATTCTCCTGCTTTTTGGTTCCACTGCATTATACTCTGACTTTACGGTTGAAAAGGCTTCATTTTGACAACAACTATTAAAGGACACTCGTTAATTGGCATTCCACGTGGTTAAATCCATGAAATCTGGCGCAAATATGAAAAATCATCGTATCATTTTTATAAAAATCTTCTTGATCGTTTGACAAACATTTACCTAATTATTGTTTTTTTATCTCAATTCAATGAAAATCTAAATAGATTTCGTGATTCACATCGTAGAATTGATTAATAATAGCGAAATCCATTTTGACAAAAAATGTACATAATTATTATAATATTATAAAAGTTCTTTAGATTATGTAAAAGTAATCTCACCTCCCCACCGCGTTTCTTGATAAACTCGATACAAACTTCCCCGTTTTCGAGAATAGTAAGAACGGCGTTTTTCGTTCTATGTCTCGTGGGTTGAAGTCGTTTCGAGCTGAACGGTGGAATTTCGAGTTTTCCGTTGATCTCTTCCTGCCCTTCCTGTTCCTTGCGTCGCTGTCGGTCGCTTTTTTGTTTTTCCGACTGCTGCCTCGTCTCGTGTTTGCTGTGCTGCGAATTTCCGGAGAAAACCCGACTCCTCGGTGGAACGAGACCGAATAAAACCGAATTTTCCTCCGGACTTTCTCTGCGATTTGGCCTGTGAATCGAAGGGTGTCTTGCCGTTGATTCGGCAATCGGTTCGCTACGTGCGCTGAATTGTGTTGAACCAAAGTTATTCAACATTGGAACGAAAGCCGCTCGTTCCTCCGAACGCGAACGCATTCGCGTTGAAGGCAAACGACCGCACGAAGAAAGTGTTCGACCCAATCCCGAATCAACCATTCCTCCACTTGACATTACTCTGACCATTCCAACTTTTTCGTTATAGTGGCGATCCTTATCAAGCGAAGTGATGAAAGGATGCTTCGCGATTTCTCGCAGTTTTATCCTCTCCCGGGGATTCTTTTTCAATAGCCTGTCAATTAGATCCTTGGCATTGTCCGAGAGATGCGAAGGCATAACGTAGTCGGCCATAACGACTCGGGTCAGAGTGCTTTTTACGGCGTCTGTGTCAAACGGCGGTTTTCCGACTAATAACGTGTACAGCATACAACCCAAACTCCACACGTCAGCTTCGAGACCGTGCGAGGATTTTGTCGCGACCTTGAAACGGAACCGTTTTTTTATATACAACATAGACTCATTTTAAGGGCAAATACCGCAGTCAATTTTCAAAAAACGTTTATTTTTTTCAGTTTTTTGATAGTATTTACGGTTAAGAATAATGCATAAAGTGTGTACGCATTATAAAAGTTACACAAAAAAAAAGAACGAAGGAAAAGTAGTAAAAAAAGTTAATTGAAGGGAATTTTAAATGGCCTCCGTTATTCTAATTTGTTTTACCGTAAAAGACCGGTTTATATATCGCTTGCGAAGAAAAACATTAGTTTTCTCGTTTCATATAAACTGGGAAGGTGAAATCGTGGTCACCGTAAAACAAATTCAAGTAATAGAATTTTTTACCCACTTCAATTGTAATCTCGTTTTTAGTGCTATTTGATATTAGAAAATTGTTAATCTCTTTATCATTACAAGGCTTAAAATGTATATAATGATAATAATTGATAAATCAATAGTTGTGATGTAAAATTGTAATTTCTTAGGACTATTTATAGATTCATTACATCGGGCATTGAACTTACTTCCGGTGATATATAGTTTGGTGTTCCGCACATCGTCAAATGTTTCTCGTCAGGCCGACTCAATTGTGTCGCTAGTCCAAAATCGGCTATTTTCTGTTAGCAAACAATATCATTAACATTTCTGTGAATACAATTTTTTTAAATAATATTTGTTTCCTCTGCTTACCACTTGCATATCTCTTGTCAGCAACAAATTCGAAAGAGACATGTCTCTGTGAAGAATTTGATGGGAATGCAGGTACAAAAGACCCTGTACAACTTGCTTCATTATACGTCCAGCTGTTGAAAGGATTGTTAATTTATAGATAATTTAAACATGAAACAAGGCTGATAACAGACTTTTTTGAGGAGTACAAACCGTGTTCTTCAGGAAGGGCGTGCGAACGTTGACTCTTAAGGTATCTCTGCAGTTCCCCATTGTGACACAACTCAAGGACTAGATAAACGTAATTTGCATCTTCGAAATATGTGTACACTTCTAGGATTGCTGGATGCTTCAGTCTACTATGGATATCCACCTCTTGTCGCACTCTACCCACCATCCCAGCTGCTTGCATGAGCTTTTTGTCGATCTAAATAAAGTCATTGTATTGAATAATCACCGAGTCGAGTACCTTTAATATTTATTTCTATACACTTCTAAAAATATTCTTAGATACTCGTAAATTGCAAAATAACTAAAAATACTTCCAAACATCTATAATCAAAAGTAAAAATCATTTCTGAAATGAAGAAAAAAGCTAGTCTATAAAAACCAGCTGCTTATTAAAAACAAAAAAAACTACAATTCTTAAAATATTCTTAGAAACTTTCCGATTGTGAAAAATTGAACATAGAGAAAGCTTTGTTTTTTTGTTATTAATTGAAATATGTAATGCAGAGCAACGAAAAGAAAAATATCATAAATTAAAGTACATCTTTAAAAAAAAGCAAGGATATGCAAACAAACTGTCTGATTAAAAAAATCATAATGCTCAACATTTTCTTTATGTAGTCCTTTTTCTTACGATATTTGAAAATATTCTCATGAAGTATTTTAAATTGTATGTTTCTTTTTCGTAGAAATTGCAGATACTTGGTACAAAATTTTGTTTTGTTTTTTCAAAGCATATAAAAATAGCTCTCGTTAAAAATAAAATTGTAATCCTTAACATTGCTACTCAATCGTCTAAATAAAAAAAACATCACAGATGTCACATTAATCTACATTACTTTGTACAATTAGCTATTTTCTAAGATTTTCCAAAAGACAAGGCCATGTTGGGAATCATCGAGTCTTTCAAGCCTCTCAATTAAAGTCTGCCCCATTATTTATTCGATTTTTGCAGAAATCTTCATTGAGATAATCAGGTTCGTACCATGGTTTGATTTTGGAGCAACAAGTGCTCAACCCACATTACAAACATCAATAAAGCAAGCTAACCTACAAAAGCGAAAGAAAGTTGTCATACCATTTTGATAGCGACTTCCATACCCGTGCGAAGGCATTTTGCTTTGTAAACACTGGCGAATCCTCCTTTTCCGAGTAAGTTCAGCACTTCGTACTCCTGAATCGATAAATGAAGGTGAAAAATCGTTTGCGGATGTGTCAAAATCTCAACTGTCTATGGGTACAAATTTGAAATGCTAACCTCAATCCGCTCGCCGACTCCTCCAGACTCCAGCGGCATTATTGCCGGAGTCGCGTTATCCGTCTTATCAGAACCGTTTTGTACTGCGAAATCACACGTTAAGTCCTTCGCAACAGGCGAATCTGCCGAGACACCGTAAGACACTCTTAATAAGAGAGAAAAATCCTCTGGTAAACACGGAAAAAACCGCCCGCCATTCAGAATTTTTCTCAAACGGTGGGAGCCAACTTCGAAATACAACCGCTAGGTGCGCGGTTGCATTCGGAAATTGGCGGTTGCATATCCCGTTTGCATCTATGAAATACGGTCGCATTTCCTTAGCATCACATATTATTTCATCATTTTTAAATGATATTTATCATAATTTTTGTTTTTTTAAACATGTTTTATTATTTTTTTCACACTGATTTCCTTAAATTAAAATGAGCCAAAGAATTACACGCACTGTTAGTAAGCATGTACTATTTAAACGTGCAATATGTTGATTCAATGTACAGTATTATAAAAAAAATTATCTTTACATTGAATTTAAAAAAACCTACTACATTGAATATTCAACTTGGGATTTCGTTGATATGGAGTTAAAATAAAATAAAATAAAATGATAACAAGCGCTTGTAATCATAACAAAGTTTATTCAATTGTACTGTAATAGTTAAGTATGTACGTACTATGACTGTAGACGAGTTACGCGAGTAGACTGGCAGACAGAGTGAAAGAGAAGAGAAAATCGAACGAGATTCATAAATTCTGTAGCAATCTTTATAGTATACATATATACTACGAGTATTTTGGGCAGTAATAATACCATACTCGAAACATTGATACAACGAACAACGGACGATCGCTTCGTACACGCTGTGCCAAACAATCGAGTTCCGAAGAAAAAGCGCAGCGGTACATTTTCTTTTTGTTATGTTTAAAAAAAAAATCAAAAGAAAAATCAAAAGTTAGGAATCGCCGATTCGAGACAACGTGCGTATAAACCTGAGTATAATCTCTAAACGACTCGAGAATCACTTACAAACTTGTTACGCAATCGGAGTTGCGATCTCGAAGGCATTCTTCGCTCACTGGCTCAAAGTCCTTAAGTCGAACGAGACAAGTTTTTACGAATTAACCTACTGTTGTCCGAAAAACGCTTATTTCTCTGTTTCGTTTTACAATTCCTGGCGAAAATGGATTCCAGATTTATGCGGAAAACAACACTAGAGCGGAGGATTATTCCGGGCTGTCCAAGTAACTGACGAGTGGCCACGTTGAGCTGGCGGTTGGTAAATCGCCTGTGCGCTTCTCTGTTGGCCTCGTTTCCGGTTGTAGCCTTTCATTCCCGCGTTTCCACCGCCTCCTCCGCCGCCCCGGCGAAATTCCATACCTGATGAGCAAATTAAGAGTCAGATTGTAATGATACCATAAATTGGTTGGGAAAATTCAGCACTCACCGGAAATGTGGTTATCGCTTTGATCGTAGCGAGGCCCACGATTCCCGTATCCACGATCATCGCTCCTTCTTGGCTCTGAATGCGTTGCTCCAGCGACTACATCAGGTTTCTGACCGAATATTTCGTTTCGTAAAACATTTTATTATTATTTTGTTACTTATCATTAATTGGGTACAAACTGTTACAATGTTGAGTTTATATTACTCCCACTTCAAAGTATTAACACGTATCGATGTTTGATCAATTTTTACTCTTTAAGTAGTCCATTCGCATCAGCTAATCAAATCTGCGCTAAATTATGAATCGCTAATCTACATAGTTTGGTAATTCTGTCAACTGTTCTGAAGAGTAGCTTGCTGATCAGCATTAGTTCTTAATACATAAATCCATCCGCCGATGCGGCTTCAAATGAAAATACCCTGGTACATACAAATGCTAAATAAGGTTATTGCTATCCAGTTTTGTATTTAAATAAACCATAATTTTAGTCAGACTTCGATAAACGATTGGCCATTTTGTTTATTAAAAGATGCTACATTGATTGACCGGAGACATTTTCTTATTGTATTCTCTGTGAGAAAATTGCAGCGGTTTCTTATCTACTTGTTATCCAACCTATCAGTAGATTTACACATGCTTCGATCAGGAAGGTTGTCTTCGAAACAGTCGGCAGAACACTCAAAATGTTTAGATACGCGATTAAAAATGTAGCAGTGATTTGACTAACTATTGCGAAAGGAATATCTTAAATCACAGCCTATCTTATAACTTCAATGAAACAAAAAACACTTATTCTTATAGAGTAAACTTGCAACTCGAGGACATATAATAATATAGCTTCCGCGCTTTTTCGATTAATTTGCAGTATTATAAAATAGATTGCACAAAATCGCTTGGATAGAATCAATTTCGCATGGTAGTGAATTCGATTTTTGTTCATTAAAATATCAGATAACTACCACGTACATTTTATGTTATTTGGAAGAATTTATCTGGAAAAACGTTCATAAGCAAAAAGAAGAAACTTACGTCAGTTATAGGTATACAGTCAACCTGAAGCACCTCCTCGTAGTTGTTGAAATCTTTGAAAAGCACGACGCAAGTTCTCGCAGACACGGCAGTTACTTGAGCGTTGTAATACTGAAAGTTCAAAATTTACAAACTTTAAAATAAATATATACAAAATATACTTGAATGTTAAATTACATCATATGCAAGAATCACTTTTTATTAGCGTGTTACAATTTGTCGATATTTATTTGTTCATTTCAAAATATTCTAGACAACCGGTTGACCAATTTTCATCAAAATCTCAAAATAGTTATTTGGTGCGTTAGTTTGAATACACCAGTAACTGAAAAATCCCCAGTGAATGTGAACAACAGCTTTTTAACGAATTAACAGACCTTTCAATTTTTCATTTGATTATTTTTTAGCTATCTATTGTGATTATTTTATCGCAGAAGCCGATTCTCGAATTTTTTTTTAATTTTCAGTATTTAGTATTGTATATAGTTTGCGATGAAAACACGATATATTTTTGGTTGCATCATTTTGGTCTTCCATTAAAATTTTTAACAGCGGTCTGGAAATATTAGATTTTATAGAAACCCATGATTAAACAAATTATTCTGCTTAACTGTTTATTCACTGGTGAATTCACACCACAATCTCAACATCAAAAGTTTTAGAGAGACAAAACGATACTCACTCTATTGTCCTCCCAATATTTAGCCATGCAGTCGTCGCCCTCTTTCCAGACCCAAGTTCCTCCGGCGGAATCGTTATCGGAATTGCGACTGTTGCCATAATTATTCCTCTCTCTGTCGTTCGTTGCGACGAATTGCTGTGGCCTGTTGTTTTGATTTCTGCTATTTTTATCAGACGCATTTGTATTCCCGTGCGTTCTATGAGTTCCTCCGTCTTGTTGTACTCGATTGTGCCTTCCATGTCCCGCAGAATCGTGGCCTGAGCTGTGCTTCGCCTTGGGCTCATTATCAACTTGCTGAGTTTGTTGATATCTATCGTTACTCTTTCCACCTGCGCAATGTTCTTCCCTGTGATTCTTGTTACCGTAAATGTTGGGCGTATCCACGTTCGTTACAGCAGTTTCATTTCGTGATTGGCCAAACGGCGGCGCACTTTTTCGCTCATTCGCCTGAGACGATCTGACATAATTACCCTTGAACACATTTTCTTGCTGATGATTTCCGTGGGGCTCCTGATTCCTTTGGAATCTCGGCGGCTTGCCCTGATGAGAATTACTGAAGGTGTTGCTCGTTGGCGCGAACGGATTGTAACTCTCCGTTCCCGGACGCTTTGGATATTTCATATCGTCCGGCGCGTGTCTTGGCAAAGTTTGATGACCACGCCCGCCCTTTTGAGCGCTGTTAAGGCATATTTGTGTTTTCATTACGTTGCTTTATAGAATGCTGGATAATTAAGTAAATTTAAAGAGGAATTTTGAGGAGCCCGAAAATTTCGATCATCTGATAAGAATCAATTTTAAAGGCTCTTTTCCAAACAGAATTGTCTTTGGAGAATATTACTGTTTTTCGGAACATTTGTTAAATGGAGCGAGTGTAGTCTACAAAATACAACAGCTTTTTTGTAGAATTTTAAAGGAGGAGGAAGTTTTTTGTTTGAAAACAAGATTAATCATCAAAAATCAAACTCGTATCTGGGAAAGTTGGTAGAATTTAACATATTGTCCTCATGAAGGAAATTTCTCTTTTAGAAATTTTAATGATGAAGCAACTGTATTCGAAACGTTCAACAGCCGTTGAAGAAAATGAAAGTGGAGGATTCTTTAATATCGTTACGGCCCTTTTAGAATATTTTGCAAAAGAAGGGAATTTATTCTCGACAAACGAAACGGTTATTCAATGGAATTTAATTAGCTTTTGGTGACTTTCGTGTAATTAAAAAGTTCAAAATCAACATTGGTTTGGAAGATGTTTTTACAGAAAAAAACGTGCACGGATTTGACATTTCTATCAAGGTGGAATTTTACTTACCGTCCGCCTTTTCCAGCTTGCGAATATTCTGAACCACGCATTTCCAGGCGTTCAAAATGATTTTCAAGTCGGTAGTTTCCAGAACTCTCGTTCGATCGCTGCTGCTGATGATGATGGAATTGTTGCGGCTGCTGCTGAGCATTTTCCGGAACATCGCTTTGGGCCGGTAGCTTATCTTCGAGGAAATCGAAGAGCGAAACTTTTCCGCTACTTGGCTTAGTCTCTTCCGGCTTCTTTTCGAACCTTTTAGGACGTACTTCTCGAGGTTCGCGAGTCTCTCGTCCACCGCCGGCCGAACGATTCTCGCTCGTTCGCTGCAACGACTTCAGAGCTCTATCGACGTTGTTTCGATTCATTTTCAATGCGTACTCTGCCTGTTCCACGGAAAATCCTTGATCCACTATTTTCTGAACGCTGTGGTCCAGTAGCTTTTCAAGAAAACAGACAGTGAATAATCATTATTTCCGTTTGGCTATTACTTCACTAATTTAAAGCAAAAAAGAGCATTTCATTTTTTTTTTTTGTAAAAATGGATAAAAAAATCCATTGCACTTGTTGGTTATAATAGCATTTCCATTATTATTTATGTTAAAAAAAACCTATGTTGAAAAATAACGCAAAGCTTTTTATGAGGAAAATAAATTGTAAGTTCAACATCTTTAAAAAACAGATAATATTCTCCGAATTTCATTTAAAAAAGAAACATCTACAATATTTTATGTTTGGGTCTGGAGATTTTTTGTACATAATCAGACAAATCGTCTGATTTCAGAAAATCGAGATTTCGGAAACGATTTTATTTATTCGTGATATAAAACACGCTGCCTGCAATTGATTATTGGTTTCTGTTATTTTAACTTACCTGCTTGTTTCCACCGCCAAATACTTTTTTACCACCGAGCCTTGCAGCTTCGGCAATTGCATCTTTTCTCTGAGCCTCGAATTCCGTAGTTTCTTTATCCGTTGCATCCTTACTAAGTCCCGGAGTCTTAAAATTCTTGTCTGGCTCAGCGCCAGCCTTCATTATTTTCTTACCAAATGGAATCCATGGAGGCGGACCTCCTTCTTCTACTGATCGTAAACGCGAGTGCGTTGCTAATTTCTAAATGAAATCCAAGATAAAGAGAATTACTTTTTGTAAAAAAACTTTATTTCTGTATCTTCTAAACTTCTTAACTCACTCTATTGAGCTCCCACTTTTCCACAAGATTCGTTACTTTTCCTCCAAGTACTCTAGCAATGTTGGAAGGCCCCAATAACAAAATGCCATGGATCAGAGTAATTTCTCCAGGTTTCAACAGTATTTTTGTTCCAGGAGGTGTATCCAGACTTCATTAAATATAAATTGTGTCATTAAAACCAATCTCGTGATTCTTCGTCAGGAAATAAAAAAATGTTTAATTCAATGAAAAATTTACCTCAAGTTGGGTATTTTTTCAATCTCCACACCCTGATAATTGTTCTTTCCATCAGTCAGAGAAAGTTTGAGCATTCGCGGAGCTGAACGCGACTCCTCGTTGCTTTTTGGAGCAGCTATGTTACGTAATTTTTGTATTTGCAAAACCACATTTCCATGTGCGATTTCACCCTGGCCACTTCCGATTTCTCTGAGATCGGCCTGTAAAAAATAAATGTCCATTATTAATAATATTTACTCTTTGCCAAAGGAAAGTATTCGAAAAGAAATCTACACAAAATATCACTTCATTTAGATTGCTCTAAATAATTGTTAATACTGATAAAACTATCAATTTTTTCCGTTAATGACTGATCTGAAATTGGATTTTAAATAAAGTTCAAAATTGCTGGTTTCTACAAGTCTTCTTTGACCAAACAATTCAAGGCACATAAATCATGTTGAACTACATAGAAGAAGAATTGAAAAACTTAATTCTCTATTTTATAAACTTCAATCTCCAATTGTTTCATTCCAAAAACACATTTGCAAGTATTTAACATATGGAATTTGAAATAACTTCTTTGTGGACTAATAAAAAACAAATAAATCTTGAATTTCTCAAGCCAGCTATAAAACAAGTCACAGTATTTCCAATTGAATAGTTTTCCACCTATGAACTTTTTCCAAAATTTCCTATCCTAACTCGTGTAATTCGAAACAACGCAATCTTGAATTCAGAGCATCACTCACATCGCAGGCTCTCCTCAAAAGTTTTTGAGAGTCGATTATGGAGCCGGAATCGCTGATAATATTATATCCCTGCTCTGTCAGGTACCTACAAAAATAAATGAACACTGTATTGAAAAATATAATTTATTATTGAGAGAAAAATAAAGTTTGTCCAACAAGTGAAGATTTGGGAGAGAAAACGGCTTGCGACTCACCAGCCCTGAGCCTGCAACTTATCCATTTCAACAAACGTCGCGAATCTTTCCGGGAACGCGTTGACACTGATGACTGCTGATGACAATCGAGTCGAACCGTGTGGCTAAGTACAATTTTAGCAAAGCGGCTAATTGACGTGAAAACGTCGCGACTATCGCGACAATCGATTATTGAACGATTGTAAACATTTGTCAGCTGACGTTCATTGTTAATTCGTTTTTCGCGAGGAGTTCGAAGCAATCTCGATGAATATTTCGCAGGGAATAACACACCGGGAGCGATGACTTTGCGACTGCCGGAACGGGCGAGTACTGAGTTTTCCTCCAAAGTATAATAGAGCACGGTGCTTTTTTTCACTCGACTATCGAATGTCTATTAATAATACAATCGAATTGAAAAAGCCGCACCTGTCAATACTCGTTACTACCACTTACTGCCTCGGTGATGACGATCATTCGTCATCATCGGCTCCATAGGATGAAATAATTGTCGCGAGCGCTCGACTTGCGCTTTCATCGACGACTGCAAACGTGCAAACAGCAGCAGCGTCCTGTATAACCATACCATATATAACAATTGCGATTGTGGTTATTATCGTTATTACTTGAACATCTTGGCGGGAATTTCAAATAACTCTCGTCAGAGCAAAATATTTAAATCAACCCTTTCGAGAAATCCGATCTAATGAAAACTCCTTACAAAGTAGAAATTCTTTCTTACTTTTTGAGTCGTGATGTGTGCTACACATTTTCTGTTTTGTCATTTTCTGACGCTTCTTTGCGGCTGCAAATGCTGCTTTTTCACTCGCGCTTATCGCGACTCGGTCTGTCGACTTACATTATACTCAGTTGATAACCTTAAGAGGATCCTGAAGTAGATTTTTTTTCCGACTTGAATCGGTAAAACTACGGTTTCGTAGTTTACAAACTACGCTGTTATTGTAATATAAATATGTCTCAAATTGAACAGAATTATAATATCAACATAGGCTTATTTGCGTCTACTGGAATTTCGGATGCACACACTTGAAAAATAAAGAAAATGGGAAATTTGTAAGCCTATCAAACTGTCAACACCACATATTTTATTCTATGTGAACATCTATAGGAATCACTTCCGAAAAACGAGAGTGGACGTAAATTCTATGAGGTCTTCGGTATTATTTTTTAAGAGGGACCTCATAGTATTTATTTTTTCTTTCTTCAACCATTATACAACGTATATTTTCTAGTTTACAAAACACCAATATAAATGTTGTTACGTCAAATGGTGACGATGCTACAGTCTCTCAATGTTGGTTACTCTACAATTACTCGAAATGTTGTGCATATACGAAAAGAAACGTAATGACAGCTTTTGTTCATCTTGAAGAAAGGATAAATTTATTATTAGAAATTTGTCGTTATCTCTAATATTTTTCGAGTTATAGCCATTTAAATAATTGAATTGTCACTAATCATATGTTCTATCCGTTTGAAAAAAGATAACTAACGATTTCGAATTCAGGAGAAAAAAAATCTAAAGGACCCGCCTAGGCTTTCGAATCGCCCTTTCATTAAATAGAGAAGGTACGTGGGCGCCACGAATATATCGCAGTTTTCGGTCACAAGTTAGTCCTAAATATGAAAGTATTTAGTTCCCTGCCACATATAGATACTTAGATATTTTTGTATCTATACCCAAAGAAATATCTGAAGCGTTTCCATGAAACGATTTTTGCAAATGCTCCCCTTTATTCGTGCATAATGCCCATCCATGCAAATGCAGCTGCAGTCTTCTTCTTCTCCTTAATTCCTGCTATCGCCATCTGGTGACGGCATGTGCCACTTCATACCCATTGAAATAAAATCGTTGGTAATGTGGAGAATATAGCATTTCTTATAGATTTTCGATTTTTATCCCATCGGGAAATAATCTTTATTTACAGAAACGGGTATAAAAAAGTACTATACGAGTATAACGTAAAATTCTGCAAAATGCGTTACAAAACGCAAACTAATTGATATATTATATACGTCACATGTAATACGTATACGTGTACTAAATACGTCATACGTGTCGTGTTTTTAATATGAGTTAACTTTAATTTTGCAACACCCTTGTCCAGAGTGTTCATTTAAAAACATTTAAACATTTAAACATAAGCAAACGAAACATTTAAGGTAAATTCACTACATTTGTGCAGGGAGCTCTTTCACAAAACGGGTATAGAAAATTTACTACCCGTGTACAATGTAAAACTCATATACTGTCCTGCTAAATTCGTTACAGTAGTCGTATTAGTTGATGCCCATTATATTACAATTAATGTACAGTTTCCTAAACGCGTTTGAAGTCGTGCTTTTAATTCAAGTTAACCTTAATATTACTACAGGCACATTGAATTATCATTTTCCTTTGTATATTAAACCGAATTTCCTTCACGGGTTCAGTAAAGACATAAATATTAAATTGCTATACAGTTTATGAATTTTCCAAACATTTCTAACGATGAAGGCTTGATTCTGAGAACCCGTCTCAGGTACACAGCTGCATTCATGCGTACCCGTCGACGAAGAATAACCATCATATAGAATAATAACAATTAATATGAGTTAACTTAAATTTTGCAACACCCTTGTCCAGAGTTGCAAACATTTAAAGTAAATTTACTACATTTGTGCAGGGAGCTCTTTCACAGAAACGGGTATAGAAAATTTACTACCCGTGTACAATGTAAAACTCATATACTGTCCTACTAAATTCGTTACAGTAGTCGTATTAGTTGATGCCCATTATATTACAATTTATGTACAGTTTCCTAAACGCGTTTGAAGTCGTGCTTTTAATTCAAGTTAACCTCAATATTACTACAGGCACATTGAATTATCATTTTCCTTTGTATATTAAACCGAATTTCCTTCACGGGTTCAGTAAAGCCTTAAATATCAAATTGCTATACAGTTTATGAATTTTCCAAATATTTCTAACAATGAAGGCTTGATTCTGAGAACCCGTCTCGGGTATACAGCTGCATTCATGCGCACCCGTCGACGAAGAATAACCATCATATAGAATAATAACAATGGTAATCCCCTCTCCTCGATTTTTTCCCCCACCGAAATGACGGACTACTAAGAGCGAAGCTGCGCTCAGCTCGTTCATTCCTGTTTCCGGCTTCGGAAGGACAAGTCGCGTTGTGCCTTGCGATGGTGAGTAAACTACGCATTTCCACACTTTCGCCACGAGGCAAAAATCCACTTGCATCCGCTTGTTGCAACCGTCCGTTAATACCCCTCAATGTTTTCGAAGTATTACTGTAGACTCTTCAATATAACTGTAAAGATATTTTTCATTTTTGCACCGAATAATGGCAAAAGTTTTAACATTTCGTGAACAAAGTGATGATACACGTATAGTCTCGTTCGTATGAACATTAGTGATTATAAAAATACATAAAAAGTACTGATTAACACGATAAATAATAAACTATCGTTTTGCAATAACGAGGAAAATAAAAGTCGAATTATTTGCTCTTCAGATCGACAGTTCGATGTCATAAGCGTCGCTTCCACTTCGAGAGCGTCGCTGATACACAAGCGCGTCGAGAATCTAGAAGAAAAGGTATAAAAAAGCTTCATCCACGTTTTTATATTCAAAATTGAAATTTGAGTAAAATTCGAAAATCCCCTTTTATTAACATGATGCGATACAATTACCGCCCCAGTCTGAGTACCGTGACTGATTGGTTATTTTAAATCTGATATTCACTCTCATATATTTCATAATTTGCAACAGAAATTGACTTTTTGTTAATTGCGGTAAAATCTGTTTATAGGAATGATGCGAGCAGCTAGAAAAATGGAAGAACGGGAGAACTACGGAGAGGCGAAGGTTCTATGTAAGTATTGTTTTATAGAGATTCTTCTTTAGAAATTTCTTCATCTTCTTTTTACTGTGAGAATCATTTATATGATGAATCCAATAACGCTCCAGTCAATCAGAATGTACAGTGGCGAATTGTTACAGCTGAAACTTTCTAGCAAACTTGATATAGATTTCTCCAAGTTTTTCTTGTTTCAGAAGGTAATAAGAAAATGTTCCGTTTGTTTTCAGATCGACAATGTGAAATTGGGTGACAATGCCACTGAATGGGCCAGTAAAATGGTCCTTAGAGTGGAAAATCCTGCAAAAAATGAAAAATAGTCTCTCGGCATAATTCTTCAGGATCGAAGAAGGGTTTCTGAAGATAATAACAATCATGGAGATACCATATGTAATTATACTTTATTATTATTATGTGCATTACGAAATACGATATTTTCTTCTACTTAAAAAGAGAATTCCATTGAGTGATGAGTTTTTAGTTATCCCTGTCATACACGTATTAGATGGTGAGAAAAAAACGTTCTGAAGTTATTTCGTTAGAACATAATTTTCTCGCCAAGATTGATTCAAGCAGCTAACAATGGAACGTTTTTTTTTGCTTTCAGCTCGAAAATTCGAGTCCATGTGGTCGCAGTTTGAAGCCAGAGATTCAACAAGCCTCAAAATCGACTGAATATTAGGTAAGATTCGAGGCGTTTGCCGCTATTATTCATAACAATTCCTTCATCGCGTTTCGAATGATTTACATGATGTTAACAATTGACAAGCATATGACTGATAAGTTTTGATGTCAACCTTTATTACTGATAACTTTAAACGTTTAGCAATTGACGTACTTTCTTCTTCAAAACAATTAAACGACTGGTTATTGATCTTTTCCTCCGTTTTATTTTTTCAGACTTTCGCAATTTGGTCGATCAAAGACTTGCCGACCAGGCAGAGGAACAGCTCAGTTTATACTCGAGGTAATTACACGCTATTATGCAGATTGTTTATTTTCAGTCTAAACACGCGTCTGTCTTAATATGATGATACAAACATATACGCTATTACGATCTTAGGATATGATTAGTACTTGCCCTCACTGATTGTTATTCTAAAAAAAAAATTCAGATATTTTTTCCGCCCCGTAAAATTAATTCAAGCGTTTGTTTCATTTGCATTCTAGACTCCAGTTTAATTTGGCGGCGCCCCAAAGTTTTCCACGTTTATAAGACGCTGAGCGGACTTCGGTAAGAAAATCAATCGTTTTGCAGCAAGAATATTCGCTCTTAATCAGTGATTGGCACCATTGTTATGAAAAAAATGTAAAATATGCCAGAGGATAAATAATTCTAGCCAATTGTATGCAACAAACATTTTTGAGATTTCCTTGAATTATAAATAATTAAAAATAATTTTTCTACATTGGATGTTAAAGTTTTGTTTATGCAAGTATATAAAGCACTGTTTTTTTCATTCAAATGGTGGGCATTTTTGCGCTCAATCGTCGATAGTTTTTGTGATGTTATTCCAATAATATACGCTATGAAATGCAGTGATATAAATTTTTTTCTGATAAATCCTGTAAGAAATATTATTTTTCCTGTGTTTGAAACAAATTTCTAAATAGTCAACTTATTTCAGGTTTTGCGGCTAACAACTTTAGGCTCGAGGATGATAATTGCAGCAATAAGTGCTATCAGGAACTATCAAAGCTCTGTAAATTGATAAATAAAGAAATCTTACAAAGAATAAAACTGCGTAGTTTCCTAGGATTGTGCAGCAAAGTACTACATAATTCTACCCGTAGAAGGTAATCGATCACATCAATTAGAGGATGGCTTTTTAAACGACTTAGCCTGATCATTAAGAGGCAGTGATACACCGCTGGGAATTCCGTCGCCCAATTTTAAACTCCTATAGATTTGTGTCACGAATAATCTGTTTTATTTTTTTATACACTGAAGAAGAAAAAAAATATCTTGCAACCCGAAGCTTCGTACTATTCTGCCAGTCTCTAGTTTAATTTGCTTTGAACAAAAAAAAATGAATTATATTGCGGAGCTAGAAGCTTACTATTTTTGCCATAAATCCATAAATAATTGTTTAGTTTTTGTTGGCGACTGGGCACTAAACGGTTGGGGAGTGTTTCACCTTGCTGTAAAATTCGAGTCCCATCTGTTGAGTATTTAAAAAAAAATACGTTTCAAAATTTTGAAAATGGTTGAGGAGGTGACACTGCCTCTTAATCTGTAGATAATCGTGACGTACTCGCGCAATTGTTAAAGGGCGTCTCTTCTCAATCTCGTAGGTCGATTCACGGACCAGGCACTTTGGCATCTCGCAATTTTTCTATTCGCGGATTCTTGTAACGGCCCGATTTCATTGAGTATGAGAGTCGTTTTCGTTTAATTCAACGCACTATTTTTTTCTTCCCTTTACCAGTATAAACTTATAACCAGAAACTCGTACGTTTCGGTCAAATCCATGCAATCAAGAATGTTTGGAACCCAACATAACATTGCTGCGATGTTATTAACGGGCAAAACGGTCACATATCGGTAGCACATTTGTAAAATTCACTATTTTTTATTTGAGAGTACTATTCAGCTTTATTTATTTACGAATTTAAAAAAAAAATTACATTGTTGAATTTTTAAGTATTTGGTGGAATTAATTTTTTCCGATGGAAAATTTTTTTCAATTTTTTTTTTATTCCTTAATATGCCATAAGAGCCCATGTTAAGATGTATGCATAAAAAAATTAATTTTGTGTAAACGATGTAGACGAAAATTCCCAAAAAAATTCATGTGAGTTATTTTGTATGGATTATCAAAAACGCGGTAATTATTTTAAATTTTTCTGTGCATTTTCTATTTTACTGACGAACCTCCTTAAGCAATCTCATTTCACCTACTCAATTTTCATAGAACCCAATGTTACTGGATTATCGAAATTGTCGCACAATATTTAGTCGGATAAAAGTTTGAATATTTTATGAAAAAAAAACAAGAATCATTGAGTAAATGCATTAAAAATTCTTTGGAAAAAAATTAACATTTTAATGCACCGTTATCGTTCTGTTCATGGCATTTTTCTTTAATCCATTTGATAATTATTTCGTTTTGTTCTTAATTAAAATGGTATTCAATTTTCGTACAATTATGATTAAACATCCTTAAAAGGATATAATCCTATAAAACCTGAACCGCTTTATAAATTCCGCTCGAATTCAATACCGGATGTTCTTTCCCTTTTCGTTATAACTTTTTTTCTTCTTCGAAATATGCAAAGTTTTAGTATTTCAGAAAATGTTTTTTAATTCGTAGGAACATAACAATACGCAAAGAGGAGTGCAAACTTCTCTACCTGCGTCCAAATTGTATTTCGAGCTATAGAACCGTTCTTGATATATTACAGTTCAAATTATGTCGATTGTCCAACACACACACACACACACACACATTCATCCAAATATTTTTTTCAATCACATTTGTCAATGTTTTAGACCATTTAGCGTGCCCTAACATAAAAATCGCGAAAACAATATTTTTCACGCATCACGTGAAAAAAAGAAAATTTTCACGCTTCTAGAGTTCAAAAGCAAAGTGCTAAAGCACTTGTTAAAAAAAATACTGTAAAAATGTCCTGCCGATCTACAACCGTTTTTCCCGAACCGATTTATCTCCTAAAACTATTCAAATTTGTTCTTTGTGCAGTTTCGATTGGTGGGACGGCGACGATTCTGACGTACATTATATTCAATATAAGAAAGTATAATGTCAAATTACTGTTTAACATCAATATATTGAAGACCTTACAAGAGTCGTGTTTAACATATAAATATTTTAATTTCACAAGATACTTGTATATTGAATTGAATGTAATACGCGATATCTGCAATGAAAAATCTTCTACAGTATATTAAATTTCCAAATATTCTTGATAATGCAGATGGCTAGGTGTCATCAAACGATATCTGCGATCGCTTCTTAGCACTTTGTCACAAGGACGGGCAGTTTTCGAATAAAATTGCATTTAAAATACATTCCAGCCTGAATAACTATGAGTAATTGTGAGAAAACTGTATGAGTATTATATTTTTCTTAAAAAACAAAAAGTAAATTAAATAAATTCATGATAAAAAAATCGTGTTGGTCTTAGTTAAGAATTATTGATAGTTATTCAAAGTATTCGATTTTTTTTTTTTTTTTTTTTAATTTTAGTTCGATCTTGCCCATCACTGCTGGTTATCAGTGAGTGTACTTCTAGAGTTTAAAAGCAAAGTACTGAGCATTGGTTTAAAAAAAAAATTCTAGAAAAATGTGCTGCCGACTGACGACCGTTTTTCCCGAACCGATAAATCTCCTTAAATTGTTTAAATTTGGTCTTGGAGCAGTTTCGATAGATGGGACGGCGACGATCCCGTTTTGGGTGAGTCACATGTCATAACGGTAACAGCAGCGGCGTTGTCGTCTTTTTAAAATCCACGACCACCACCGCCACGTAGGTCACAATTCGATAAAATAATCTGTGATAGGATCAAAGTCTTTTTGGTGGGTAGCATTAATGGCCAGCACATAGCCCCACAATTTCATAGCTTCGCTGCAGACCGTTTGGATCTCGTCGACCTCCTCGAAATCGAGATCGGTGCGCCAGTGAAAAGGCGCGACTTTGGAGTTTCTGAAGGTGCTCGAAACGCCTCCCATATTATTTTTCGTGTGGGTTTCCAAAAATCGTTGGACGTTTTCGTGATAATCCAGACCGTAAAAATCAAAGAGATCTTTTACGTGAGTGAAAGGATCTACGGAAAGATCCTCGTATCTTACGATTCTGTAAGAAGAATAGCGAAGATGGTGAATTTTTACGGAAATCAAGTTTTTACGGTGGCTGTTTGTACTTGAATGATTTTACCTGAAGTTACGCGGATATTTTTTCCGTAATTTCACCGCAATTTCGTAATCTGATACCATGTCAGCGCAAACAAGCGATGGATCGGAACAATCAGGATTGCTTGGACACCAACCTCGATGTTTACGCGATTGCAACAAACCTCTTGGATCTCGTACCAATAGCACCATTCGAATTCCCAAACTGTGAATTTAAATGAGAAATTATTTTGGGGATTTATGGAAGGAAGATAATTTTCAATAAAAATCGCACCTCTCGTCCTCGAGAAGCTCCTGAGCTGCGGCGAGCCTCAGTCTTACTAGTTTCATTGACTGAAAGGGGAAGAGATTACAGAATTTGGACACAAATCTAGAATCCCAACATATCCTCTTGTGAGCTTGACACTGTCTCCAAAGGTGAGTATTGTGATTGAATAGCCAGAGATGAGATGCGCCGAACCTTAAATATTTTTCTGCAATAAGGAGAACCGCGTTAGCAGAATTTAGTAAGCAATTAATTGAAAAGAAGTTCTATTAGACGCATTGACGACAATATTTTCGGTTTGATGTAGTCTTAATACGTGGCGAATATTTTCAATCATATTTGTAAATAAAAATTGACTGACATGCTGAGAGATGAGTTTTTTCTTGAAGTTTTTGGAAAAAAAAACTGTGATATTGCTCCGATTATGGCGACTAATAACCGATCGTTTATTAAAGATACTGAATATCCTCAATATCGAGAGTTTTTATATTAATATCCACCCAAGAAATATTACCGTTTATTTACTCGACGTTAAACATAAATACTTGTAATTTTTAAAGACCCAATATGACAAAAAATCTGGACCATACGTCGCTAAATTATTCCAATTACATGAACAAACATTTTCATGTATCAACAACCTTTACTGGTACGCAAATATTTTCAGAAAATGTCCATGGAAATACTCAGAACAATATAAATCATTGTAAACATTCTATATTAATTGACTCGTGTGCTTTGCTCCTCTTCAACGAAAACTAATAAAATAACTGCCAAATTTGATATGCAAAGTGCTGCAGTTTAAAAAGCAGTAAAAATTCTCACCTAATTTATAATAATCGCACTTGAACAAGGCATTAATATTCTTAAGTGCCTCGATTGACAAAGGCGGTCCTCTCACTTGTACGATGCCAAAGTCCAGCAGTGGCTCGTAATGATAAAAATTTGCGGGATGTGCGTTTAATACATCGCCGAGAAAAGTGCTACCGCTTCGCCAACTTGTGAGAATGACGCTCCTTATGGGGGTGCCTCCTCGTTCCAAAACAAGATCGTTTAGCGAGCTGCATCCATAAAAGTTTAATTACAACTTTTATTCTCTGGAATTTTCTTAAATAATTACGCACCTGACGTTTCTCCCATAAGTTCCATCAGGATACGCGTAACCATCCATTTCTCTTTCGATATGTCTTCTTTGCTGGTCGACGACCTCTTCGATCTCCATCGCGATGAGATCGGCAGGCGATGGCCCATGACTCGAGAAAACCTGATGGAAAACATTTGGAAATCCCGTCAATTTTATTACCTACTTTCAGGACAATATATTCGTTGATATTCATCTACAATTCAATACAGCCAACCACAAATCCATGCTGAAGTTAAGGAAACGATATAGGGTTAGAAATATGTGATAATTGTGATAAGAGAAGTTGCAGGCGATTTAAAAACTTGAGTAAATGCTTTGATAGTTAGTGAGCGCATCTTTTCACGTAACTGCAATTCTTCTGTATTCACAATATGTTGAATTATTTTCTTATCATATTCATCGACTTTTTTTTATACTTAAATTTTCTGAAAATAATGTTGATTACACGTAAAATATCCTTTCAATCATGGTTAAAGCGTTTCAAATCACAGCATAAAAGCAAACACCATTGCAGAAAGGCAAGCATTTTCTGTAGGCTCGAACTGATATGCTAGGGGAAAACATCGTTGCATGAGTTATGCAGACCAGCGATAACAAGTCGCTATTTAAAAAACTGCCAGAACCTTTAAAAAGCGCCATCACTATCGCGTAATCAAACATTGTCCGCCTTCTATCGCATAAAATTGTTCAAGAAAAATTGTGTAATCATTTCTGATGCTTTTAAGAGTGGAACGATATTAAAACGTCAATTTTCATCTCGCTTTACGACTGGTGCATTGAATGAAAGTCATTATCAGAAAAATGACCTCAGCTCTGCAAGGCCTGCGGCTAGCGATTAAAGAATAGACCGTTCAAACAGCAACTACAAGCCAAGCGACAATGATTAACAATCAAAATGATAAAACAAGCAGATAAGTTTCCAATGACGGCATAGCAGAAACTTACATAGTTTACAGTGACTGCGTCTGGGACTGCGACGACTTGCGGCTTTATCTCGGCTTCCTAAATTCAAGAAAGTAAAGGAAAATGCAAATGTGAATTTTGTGCACATCTAAATAAGCTTTCCGAGTTTTTTTTTCGAGCTGCATTACGCGGATATAAAAGAAAACCAATTATTAGTCGCGAGATGATTTACTTACAATGTTAGCAGAAATAGAAACGACAAATGTTTATAACAAAAAGAGAAAGTAAAAGAAAAAACATAGATCGTGTCACGTGTTGTATGAAAAAATATCTAATTATTTAATGGAGTGAATGTTTTATTAAATTGAAATTATTATCTACATTGATTGAAGAAGCTTTTACATCGTGTAAAACGACCATTTATCGAAATGCGTAGGGAAAAAGTGAATAAATACTTTGTGCACTTTACAGTTATTTTATTTACGTTATCTCAATGTACCCGAGAATGTTTAAGCACTTTGCGCTTTTTATATCTTACTGACCGATAAGACCGGCTGCAGACGATGCTCGAGATATCCGCTGTAACGCTGATTAAACGCTAGGAAGAAGATGCAGAGAGATGCTAGGCCAACCAGCCCATAGAAGCTCAGTCGTTTTGACATCATTGTACCTGACAAAAGCAGATGTCCAATAAACAGTTACATTGGCCTGTACGTAAATGTTAAGCAACAATGACAGCAGATTTTTGTAGATGCCAAAAGCACATTGTACTGGCAATATAAATGTATCATTATTATTAATACTATTTTATTAGGGAGGGAAAAAAAATAAATTCATAATTACAAGATGTTTCCCTAGAAAAAAAAGGGCTTTCTGACTGTAGAGCAAAAACAACAGAAATTTCAATTGTAGTTGGAAGTTCGCTTAACAGATTTTACAACCAAAAACATGTGGTCCATTTGAAGGGACAACTTTAATTATAAAAATATTTCAATTTCTATTCTGACAATCGCAACAAATATGAATTGCGAATAGATCTGTGAATAGGATAAGCTGTTATCCAAAAATATATTGTAGATAGAATGGTCTATTCATTTATATGTGAGAAATGTGTTTTGGATATATTTGGAAAAAAATTTAAAATAAAAAGTATATTTGATATATAGAAAATATGTATTTTGTATATCACACTCATACTTTTTATCCGGAGGATGAAGTGTGTTTGGTTCGATCATTATTGATTAATTATATTATTGTTTTTTAGAACAGTAATTTGAAGGATGTTCTCATTAAAGTCCACGGATCCTGCAAATTGTTAGGAAATCAGCTATGCATCGCTTACCGCTTACATGTCTCTTCTTTATCGCCATCCCTTCAAGCAGGATGTCTTATCTCCTAAGCTTTGTTGACATGTTCATTTATAATGCTCCGACATCTGTGGCAATTAATGTCTCTGCATCGAGACCTTCACATTTTATCCCTCCTTTTAGACAATTCGTTCTGCAAAATAAAGCAATTATGTTGTCTTAAAATACCATGAAAAATTGTTCCTAATTAAGTAGATTAATCAAGATTTGTTAACTCTACTCCATGTTCAAGTACCTTTCAATAGTATTATACAAAGGTTTGCAGGTCTAGGAAAAACGTTAAACTTATTTAAAAAAGAACCAACTATCGAATGATGAATAATATTGCCTCATACTTTTTTTCAGCTAAATTCAACCCCTTAACATGATTAAAATAATTATTTGTACATTACATACTTTCAAAAGGAAGATATAAGCCAAATATTCATAGACAATTATATGTAACAGACAGAACCTTGTAATCTGAGAGTAATTTCAAATTTTTACGACGATACATAAATCCTTATAATCTGAAGGTAACGTCAAATTCTTACTTCTAGATTACAATGATTTATATCCTACATAAAAGCAAAATCAGCGGTATATCGTTTAGTTACACAAATTCATATTAATGTTTTATACAGATTAACTATAATTTTTTAAAAATATTCACTCGTAGCAAAAAAACATATTGTGTACAGCTAAAAATTATATGAGAATAATTAGTCTACCAGGTGATTTAAAAAAGTGTGCAGAATAGGAAAAACAAAATGTTGCGATTTTTTGACAATGAACCAGATAATTTTGCTAATTTGTGAATAATTCTCTAACGTTTTAACATTACCTACTTATAATTTAACAACGAAAGGCGAAAAAGTGTGATGTTCATTGATGAATATCACTGATTTTGATTTTAAAAAATTCTCCTTTTAATCGCGATTACTATATTATGTCAGCGTATCTGCCATAACCAAAAATTTCAGTCACCAAACCATGAACTTCGCCCCAACGAGACACGATTAATCGACTAACGTCCACAATTCCAACATAATCGACCTTCCCAGAAACGGCACAACACATAATTCCTCAAGTTCATTTCAACTTCTTCGTTAAAAATCCACTGTTCATTACACTGAAATAACTGTCATTCGTATAATCAACAATAATCGCACTCAAGTCCGAAAACATTCCACCGCAAAATAATTACCAAATCAGTCACGTTTTATCACCAAAACAAAAAAATTCCGGGTATCATTATTATTCACGTTTCAATAATAAATGACTTTACCGTTCAAATTCTCCGCGATTATGTCAACATTTGAATTTTCGAATTAATCAAAATTTGACAATAGTGTCATTTTTCTAATTCCGATAGAAACCCGCACATAATCACAATAATTGTAAGCGATAACTGCCACGTTATGCGATATAAAGGAAAACTCGGTCGAAAAGTCATCTCCGAATTATCTAAGACGTCGAAGACGCACGAGCGCCAGAGAAATGTCAACAGTTTGTGTATGAATGAAAAAAAAAAAAAAAAAAACCGCTCACCTCGTGACGACGAGCGAAGGGATGTTGGGTGTGAGAAGTCGTCGTCGTGCCCGTGAGTATAGACTGCAGATAGTCGAGTGTGCACTCGGCGCTGGACCGCAACTCAGATGCTGGAGTCTTCGTCTCTCTCGCTCTTTCCCTCCCTCCCTCACTCTCTAACGCTTCCAAGATATTTCGTTTCCGCTTATTTTCGGGCCGCACGATTCCTCCGTAGCACAACAACTTAACGTGGCCCTTTTGGCAAGCAGATGTTGCTTACTTTTCACCGCATCTCGTGAAAGAAACTCTTCAAGTTCTTCCCCGAAACTGCGAACCGAGAAACCGACTAAAGGGAGAGAACAAACGTTTCTGCTTAACGCGCGTATCAGAATCTGCAATTGAAAACGGTGTTTCAACCTATTTTACTCGCATCGCTTGCCACGAACTTCTGTTAAGCAGCGGATGTTGATGTACCGACGATGTTTCGCGAGAATTAGCGATGCAGCAGTTTACCAGACAACGCAGCTCTATTTATTAACGTTGATGCTAACGATGGTGCACGATAATAATACTAATATATATGCTAGGGATAATCTATATTGTTGATGAAAAGTCTATCGGGTTTTGTAAGTGTTGCAGGAATTTTTATTTAATGGAATTTTCCGAGGTAAGAGACACGCTTGAGACTGCAGTTTACTTGGAAGTACATGTGGCTCTCTTATTTATTCTTTTTATTATTGAAATGCGCTACTGCTGGAGTCAGCGACGCTATTTGTATGTGTGTTTACTGAGGGTGGCAATGTGTGCAACCAGGGAGCAGCCGCATATGACCTGCAGAGCACACCGACACCTGACAGTTTAACTGTGGCCTCGATGACGTGCCAAGAACGTGTTCGCATCGATTCAACAACCCTACTCCCTCTGTAGAAGACTCTGTTTCTATATACCTACTGGGGTTTTTATTTCTGTCAGCAGGGTGGTGAAATTCTCACGCGAGCGTAAATCGAAAATCTGCTGTACCAACGTTATGCACTTTCGTCATATGTGCTTTTCGGGCTTATGAGTTTGAATGCGATTTGGCGAATCGCGAGAGACGAGAGATTGCAATTTGCATGTAGGAAATATCAAACGATTTCGGAAAGTTAAAACCTTTCCTATAATTTTCCAAGTAACTATTTTCGCGTTGGTACGGAAAAGTTATCCGAATGTGTTACATATGTCCGCCATAAATATCAAATATGAAGGGTTTCATGGTTATTTTCAATTATGAACGTTTCTGTCGAAACAGCAAGTTTTTTTCAACCCTCTTCGATTTCCGCCATAGTTGGATATATCAAAGTACCACTAAAAGGCATTCTACGTGAATTTTTTCTGATTTTTACAAACAATATTTTGGCAAATGCCATTTTCTTTAGTGCAAATATCTTGGTAACTTGAAGTTATTCGAAAAAAATATGTCCACATAAAAGTTGTCTTTTTCTGATAGCTTTCGAGCGGGATGTTTTGAATAATTGTCACATTTCGGGGAATATGATTTTATTACCGAAAAACGAAAGAATTATTCTTTCTACTAAAAAACGGATTATTTTTTTATTGAAAAAATTACCGTATGGCAGATTAATTATAGGATATTTCCATTTGGCAACTTTTTTATATCTGAAGATTGTCTTACATAATCACAAGAGCAGTTATGCTCTTATCTATGGTAGTTATACCATAATTAATGGTATAAAATTTTTTGCATGATTTTTGCGGTAGGTTGATAATTCGTAGAAATTGTATAAAAAAATTAATTAAACGCTATATTTAGAAACTTTTGCTACAAATTGTTAGAATTTTTCGCATGAATTTTTCTGAAGTCAATCAAATGATGTTGACATTTATAGATTTCTTCTTCAATTTAGTGTATTTGGATCGGAAATTTAAAAAAATTATAATTACAACGATAATATCGAATTATTCACATAATTTTTATATCTCTGTTTCTATATCTTTTACTTTGATCGGAAGGGTGATGAAATTCTCACGTGAGCGTGACTCAAAACCTGCAGTAGCAACATTATGCACGATACTTTTGAGGTCTATAAGTTTGAATGCGCTTCAAAGAACCACGAGATGGGAGATTGCAATATGCATGTCAAGAGAAACTCGTCTCGACTTTCGAACAGCGACTGAACAGTGACCGCGGGAGTCTGGAAGCTGTCCAAGCCGATTCTAATTCCTATTAAGGGGTTACATAAATAGACCAAAATCTTATTTTTCTGATTTTTTAACAATTCAAATTTTTATTCATCTCCAGCGTGAATTAAAATTCTGATAAATTTGAACCGCTTTTCCGATTTCAGTCAAATTTAATACCAAACACTATCAACAGTACCTGCACGTATAAATAATTATTCAGCAAAATATCGCCATTTTCACAAAAGCTAGAGCACATACGTCCTTTTTTAAAAAAATTCAAAAAGCCCTAAAACGAAAAACTCTGCATAAATTTTGAAAAACAATTGCATCAGTAAAAAAAGTACGGCTGCTTCACTTGTGTACCAAATTTTAGCTCAATTAAGTGAGAAATTCTCGAGTTGCAAGTGTTTCAAATTTCGAAGTCTTGCATCCATACACACATACATACAGACATTTTTTCTGAACGATTTTTCTCGATGTTTTGGACCATTCTGATTGTCCTGACGTCAAAATCTTTAAAAAAAATTTCCATAAACAACGCTTCCTCTCTAAAAACGCAAAGAAAAAATTGAACCCTCTTTTGTGCCTGAAATCGTAAGGAGAGCCCGTCAAGTCGATAACAGCGTTGCCTCTTTGACCGATAGCCCGAGTGCTGCACTCGCCATTCGAATTTCACTCCACTTCCCGTCAGCAGCTCGAGAAGAGAAGGTATCAATCCAAATCCGAGCGTAGTAACCGCTTCGCTCGTCGAGTCCCTAGGCTACTACGAGTTCTCCTCCGTAGCCGAAGCCTCACACGCACATCTCTCCAATTTCGTACCTCAGTGCGACCCTGCAGTTCGCTCAGTGAGTCAGTCTCGCCATCGCAGTGTAATCCCGACGAGCACGACTTATAAGAATCCTCCATCTCGTCTCAGAGATCCAGTCTCGGATGCTGTGTTAAATTGAAGAAAAAAAAACAAAAACAAACACAAAAAAAAAACAACAAATTTTCAACAACAACAACAAAGATCACTGTTTACTTTCCTTTCAACATTCTGCCCATAAACAGTGAAATCTGTGACGCTACAATTTTTCACCTACCCTCGTAACGAAACAACGAAATCGGAATGAATTCAAGATAGAAAGCTTTTAAAAAAAAATCATCAGTGAGCCCGATACTTTTGCGAAAATGTGCCAAACGTTCGGGTAGTTCGGAAGACTCGTGAGTTGGATGCGAGGTTCACGAGGCAAGGAGCGTCTGCTAGGAGCCGATATTCCCGGGGAAGGTGTGATGATCGACGTTTTCCTTCCACCGTCGCTGCTACTGCTGCTGTTGCTACTGCTGTTGGTGACGGTAGCGTACGCAGTGTCGGTGGTTGAGAAGCGTGGAGGAGGTAACTCGGCGAGGGCCACCGTGACGACGAGGACGGCGAACGTCTGCACTGGCGTTAAAGTCTACTACAGTAGTATCAATGTCTGTAGCGTAGTACTTGGTTCGTTCGCCGCACGTCCGACGATTTGAGGGAGAAACGCCGCTGGCCGCTTGTCGGTCCTTCGCCGCTGAGTACGCGTTGCAGTCGTGCCGGTGTCGGCGTTTAAATCGGAGGCGACTGCGGAGAGCGCCTATCGCTGGGATTTTCTACCGCGTTGATATTGTCACTTTAACCGAGTCTCGTGATTGAAAAAATAAAAGCGTTGTATCTCGTGAGAATATTTAATGTGTCATTGAGACTGCGATTTTCGAGAATTTTTAACACGTGCTCGAAGAACTTTTTTATCCTTTTTTTTTCTGAATATCGATCCCATTTGATATTCGGACAATTTACGTGTGAGTTGTCGTTACTTTGGTACGCTAAGGGCTATCAGTCACCCTGAAACTTTGAGGTCAATGTACCAGGATACACGCATGAAATAGTGGAGATTCCGGAGGCGGATATTCTACACGCGTGACCAGAAACAGGATATACCGCGATTCTGTGCCTAAAAGATTGGGAGTGCGGAGAGGAAACTTTGATGCTGTGGATAGAGCCCACGATGCTTTCGGATGAGCGCTTTGGAACGTGAATTTTTAAACGCTATGTGAGTATGGAATATTTAGGTATCTTTTGTAGGTCGTTCACGCTGGAGAATCGATTTATGGGCCCTGTTGAAACTTGTGGTGCGATTAGAGTGTAGATTGATGCTCGGAATGAACGCTTATAACTTTTGTGAATATTTACTGTCGATTTATTGAGATTGTCACACTATCGAGAATAAAAATACTGTGGATCGCAGAACGCAACGCGGTGCAAGGGCTTTGAAGAGTTTGGGACAGCTCTCGTTTCTAGAGAAACTGGTTGCGCTTCACGCACATGCGCTTCTGTACCGTAAAAAAAATCTTCCTTAAAATTGATATTCTCGTATTGAAATATAGTATCAGCGAAAGTTGTATTTAATTTGATAAAGATTAATATTGAATATTCAGATGAACGGTATTGGAAAACGTGTAGGGTTCGATAATATTGCGACACAATTGTTTCTGGTTTTTCTAACGCTATCAGATATTTTTTTATGAATATGATTGAAAATTCATAGAATTTACACAAATTTCCTACATGTTTATATCGGAAATCGCGAACATTTTGTACAGTGTGTTTTTGTACTCATTACCTTTTATATATACATGTGTATACAAGACTCTTTACAACGTTTTGTTTCGACGATGGCGGCGAAATTCGCTGCTTACGTTAAAGGCTATTAGAAGAATTCTTTGCGGATCGAGTTGGTTTGGTTGTTAACGACTTAACGACGTTAGAGTGGGTAAAAATTTGTATTTTAAAAAAATTATGAGAAAAGTGTCATGTTTTCTGATGACAATGAATCGTGCTGGCAATTTTCATTTTGCTAATACACTGTTAAAAAGGACGGAAACTAAAACGATGCAAATTGTTACCGAATTGTTTATTTTAAGAAGTCTATCTCTGTAAACATATATTCATGAATTTTGGCTTCTGGATAGAGAAAGTTTTGTGAAAAGTTAAAAATGATGAGGAAGTTTAATGCAAAATTACTACTTCGTAATCTTGATGGCATAAATTAAGAAAACCGAAGTTTAGCGAAATTTCAAGAAGTAATTCAAAATAAATAGATTTTCTATATAATTTTACTGAGCTTGACTAATCCATGTATCTAGCATCGCTGAATATTATTCTGACTGCGTTTGAAACTCTGCCTCGATTGCTGATGTTTTTCAAAAGTTGATGCAATCACGTCATTTTCTTTCAACTTGAAAATTCCATAGAATTCGAGCAGTTTCTGTGATTTCGATCAGATTCAAAGAAAATTACCCCAATTTAAAACGATTACCCGTTTTTAAAGAAAAAAAATTATTAAAACTTACAACATTTAGTTTTCAGCATAGATTTTGTAAAATTGATTTCACAAAATCAATGCATTGATTAATTTTGGAATTACAGCTGATTGAAATTTCGAAGTTATGCGCGCACACAAAAATACTACATACGGAATATTTTCGATATTTTGCCACATTCTGACAGAAGAATCTCGGAAAAATATAAAAGAAACAAAGATTCCTCTGTGAAGGAAAAAACGGGTGAATTTACTGTACCGGATTAATTGTATTTTAAATTATTAAATTTAAAGTTCAATATATTGAATTCTTTATTCTAGTTGGATAAATAAAAATTTCACTACTAGTACGATACATTTCAAATGGATTTCTTTTACAGTGTACAATTTTGTAAGCGTAAGGATATGTACAATTATTCGGAACCCTTAATATTTCAGGTACTTTTTCAGTTGAGTTTTGCCCATCCCTGTATAAGATCGACGGGCAAATGGGCCAGCGAAAAATGAATAGATCGGTGAACCGTTTAGTTGCTATGCTAAAGCCACTCGAACCAGAAGACCTCGCGACCCGTGGTGAAAGAGGCGCAGCGTAGTATTCGACATTTATCTGGTTGGGAAGACATTTCTCGGGCCGATCATAGTTGAAAATGTGACTTTTCGTTGCACGAAAGTTGCCGATGCAGTATCTCAATATTCTGGCCTATTTAACAGATACGGTTTAAAAAATTTAATAAAAATTCCAGATTCGAACTGGAAGTTATTACTCACAACCTGAACATAAATTTCTAATCTATCTGTATAAGATATATAAAGTAACAATACTTGTACGTTGTTGCCCTCACATCAGTCAAATGTAAGACAATCAACTCGAACTTTACACATGAAGTTGGTATTATTTAGTGATGATTGGTACATAGTTTCCTTATAAACTCCAATGTGCTTCAAATTTCTTAGTATTTTAAACTTCTGTAAAAAATCATGTTATTGCATTAACTGCATCAAAAAATAAGATAGCGATCTCAATTTCTATACATTAAATTAGTATTATTCATCACTCATAAGTACACAATTATTTCATAGATTGTCATGTGGTACGGATTTTTCAGAATTTTGAATTTAATTTTTTTTAAACTGCATAGTAGAACTTTACAAATTGCATCCTCATTATTTTGAGTTTTTTTTTACACAACTTTCTCTACAAGGAAGCTGAAATCGATTAACATACTTCCTCACAGAAACGGTTTTACAAAACCAAAAATAATGAGGAAGCAATTTGGAAAATTCTACTTTTTTAAAAATGTAACTGACGAAAGTGTACAATTTACAGAATACCAACGTCGATTTGAAATAGAGAACATCCAGTGAGATATTCGGTATTCGGCCTTCCAAAGTACGCGCAAGTTTCCTCATGTAAAATGTATCCAACACATAGTATATTCGGGCAAAGTGATGCACGATGTACTATGTTGGCCGCCACCAGTTATCCAATACTGATGTCTATATACATGCCACTATGGTATGTTACATACGGTACTTCCTATTGGGCTGACTACATAAAACCCTGAGGTGGTTATATCCTCTATTATAATCGACCGTACGTGAACGTACTTGAGCTCTTGAAAAATCCAGAGCCCAGTTCGGCACCACGTGTACATTCATGAGTCGTTACTGCATATATTATTATGTCACAGTACTGGTGAACGAAATCATAATGCAGTCGCCCAATCGACAGCCTCACTTCATATCAGTCGCTCGTACGCATAACTAACGTTTCTGAGTTTGACAAGAACATCTCATTATAAGTAGCATTAAATTACAAGTGATTTATCTGTCCAATGATTAAATACATTTTTATGGCTATTCATCTGAATATGATGCTGAAATTATCATAATATATGCCGGTTTCATATGATAGTGTCATATTTATGCAATGTAATACGCTTCATGTCAGAATGGATAGTAATTAAAGTGCGATTATTAGTTACTTGAAAATTGAAAGATTTTTTCCATATTCATTTGACAAATGGGTTCAGAGTTTTGGATATCTTAATACTTTAGATTGTCTATCCATTCTTTACATAATATGGTATTTATTTTTTTATGGTTGCTGCTAAAAAAGTCTACACTATTCAGGAAATGACTATTTTTCAAGTGGCAGAGATCTTTTCCTTATTCAAAAGTTCAATACAATTTTCACATTCACTCACAAATATATTCAGCATGAAATTAAAGAACCATTTCATCAGGAATGCAAATTGATATCAACATTAATTTTTTTAATGCCTATAAAATATATTTTTTAAATGGAATGGAAACTTGGCCGGTAAAGGATCAATTGAACTGTCAAAACTTTATTACCAATATTTTTTAAAGCAAGAATATTCGGAGATATTCTTCCTTAGTTACCACTAGTGCCATTCTTTTAGCGGCTTGGTATAATAGAGAAACCGTAGGTATATTCTGAATCATACGTCGACCTTCACGCTTGTGTTCTTAGGCGAACAAAAAATACAATATCTACGTTAATTAGTACTATTGTATTTTTCTGCGCAATATTATTTAAGGAGGCCGAGAATAAACCACTCAATTGTTGCTACTCTTCGTTTGACAATGCAGCGCCATTTATAATTTAAAGATACCAACGCATGAACGGTCACGAGGAGCAAATTTGAAGCGTACCTATGTCGAATAATAGTAGTAAGCGTGGAACGAATTGCCCGCTCGTGCAATTAACGACACGTTAACGAACAAACATCGTCGTTGTGCCTGCAATATGCGCACAACAGTCTCATTCAATTCGCTTTGCTCTGCTCCATGTAAGCTTGCGTTTTGCCGAATCCTTATTCGTTGTTATTGGTTACGATGATTATTATCCGAGTATAATGTTATCGTCAACGAGCAGCGATAAGCGATTGTAATGTTATGAACAAAACCACACGCACGGCTATTCCACTGGGATAATAGTTCCTACCTTTTGACCTACAAATTCTCAACAGTATAATTCTCCTCTCGGAATAAGTAATACATTTTTCTATTGATTTAATGAAAAACGATACACGTCATTATTCAAAGGGACACGAAAGACATCGTATTTTTTTAAAGAGTTTTAATGCGTTTCATTGAAATATATATACATTTTTCAGTATACATCACTGTAAATATTCTGTGGCAAGAAATTCTTTGGGAAATGTTAATGTTGAGTGTTAAGGACTGAACAGAATTGTGAATTCTCATTATTTTATTTCATTAACATTTATATCGTGACATTTATTGTTGCCTCTTTCCCTAAACCACTTTTCCAGGAAAAAATAAGTATTAGCAACACATAATGATTCTTTCGTCATCAAATGACTACGTCCCAAGAAAATTGGTTTAAATGAAAGTAAAATATTACTGTTACAACATTGAATGAGCTGCACGAATATTTTCTGCCTGTCGCATAAAAGGCTTTCAAAATTAATACTTGCCGAATTAATTTCAATTCGAATCGATATGGAAATAATACTTTTATTAATTCAAAAAGTAGTTGAGGAAAAATACTGAAAAAAATTACTTCGCGTCAATAGATTTCTTAAAGAAATTTAAAAAAAATTATATTTGAAATGTAGAATTTATTTTCTACAAAAATAAAACCCTCAATTATAAAAATTAGTTATTTCTCCATCAATCGACTCGGTCTCAAGAGAAACGACACAAATTACTAATTTTGGAAAGTGAGATCAAGTTTCAGCTTCAATTTACAAATTTTTGTACATTTCTATTGCAACTGGTTTTTCCGCCTAGCGACGTAAAACTTTCTTCTGCTCGCACTCAGTGTCTCACTAAGACCTGAGGAATGTATCTTCATTTACGATTAATCTTCACTTTTACGCGTGAAGACATAACTGTAGACACTGCCTCATTAATGTAAATTCACACATCAACGTGAGGGAAACGTGCCGCTGATGATCGATTACTTTTGTGGAACGACGAAAGGAAAATGTGAAAGAGTGAGAGACCGACTAATAATGCGTGGATATACCAGACGAGAAAGACTCTGAACCTCGTGGTGGTTAAGAGTCGTCGTCGTCATCATTGCACCCGAGGACGCGGATGCACGGCGTTTGCTTAGTTACGCCACGAGACGACGACCTTGGCGCCCATGAGGGACGACGTGACCTATTACATGCTCAAGAGCGTAAGAGAAAAAGAGAGAAAGCCTCTTTTCGCGCCGTGTGTATTTCGTCTACTAGCGTCTACTATATGTATATGGGGCCTTCCATACTAACACTACTTCAGTTTGCCGCTCGAGGTCAAGGAGGTCAACCCCCAATTTTTATGCTCTTATTTCATCTCTAAGAGGCAACCACAATTTTTGTTAGATTTTTTTAATTTCTATATTCTCCGGAATTTGAATTTCTAGAATCACTCCATAAACGAGGACGTTTGAAGTAATAACACCGTAAAGAAATTCAGAAATTTCTAAGCCCTTTCAAGCGTCCGTTTGAAGGAAAACTGAAATTTTGATTTTTTTCTGTCGATAATATTCCTGCAAAGATCGATTGCAGAAATTAAGAAAATATCGTGTTTTTTGTTGTTGTTTTTTTTTTCTTTTTCCGAAAAAAAATTACAGTTATTCTGGACGTTAGAACACTTTTTTCAAAAATTTTTAATGATTTTTTGTGCATGTACATACAAAACCCAGATGATATTATTTCTTTTTATTACTATTTTTTTCGTTCCTTGAGTTAAGAATGAATTTTTTGTAACACATGCATGAAATGTGCCGCTTTATGTGCCTCGAAAATGTGGCAGAAATTGCGCATTATAGCAGGCCATAATATAAAAATGCCGATCGCACTTCACGCACGCAAATTTACTTCACGCACACTTTCCCCGTGCATAATTCACTTCACGCACACTTTCGACGCGCCACCTAGTCGGACGAAACGCGAATTAGTGTCGCTAGCGCCCGAGTCCCGCGAACATCGCAACAGAAGCGCGCCGCATCGAGACGATGGAGGAGGATAACCTCCAAATGGCCGATCGCGAGTATCGCGACGACACATTATATTGTGATATTAAGATAAAATTAAAATAACTAGTTGCTTCTAATATATTTATGAATTTGTTAATTCATTAAGAAATTTGTTTTTTTTTTGCAGTCGGGGGGCTCCGCCCCCCGAACCCCCCACCGGGGCTTCGCCCCTGGCCCCCATCATGGCTTCGCCCTGGACCCAAAGCTCTTCTCTCCACTTTCTAATTGCATTGGTTTCACATTTCATGCATTTGTTACAAAAAATAGTATGTGACACTCGGGCGTGATGATGAAATCTATACGAAGAGTGAAGTCGGCCGCACATCGCACTCGTACCACAGACGGCACTCGCCTTCGGCTCGTGCCGCTGTGGTACTCGTGGCTCGTGCGGCCAACTTCACACTCTTCGTATAAAGTTCATCATCACGCCCTTGTATCACAATGTACTATTTAACCAAACGGAACGATGGTAGACTCAATTCTTCTCAAGATATGATTTTTTAAAATCGGAATTTAAAAAAATCATATCATAAAAACTATTTTTTGAGTGTTGCACTTGGTGCATTTATTGGATTTATATAATGCGAATTTTAGAAAATATTTGGAGAATTCTTTTGTTTTGAGTGGTTATTGATATGGAATGCCTCGTACATACATAACGTAAATAAGCCTCTTCAGTCGAGGAAAGAAACGGTGGTAGTTGACTACTACCGTATGCGGTGAAAGTTTCGCGGTCCGAGTATCTACGTACATACTAATAGTATATAGCCATTGTGCCATATATATGTATGTATATATATAAATTGTAGTTGGGTACAGAACAGCTGTCAGTCTAAACTGTATCATTAGAGACTTCGTAGCACAGTATTACGCGATTTGTGGCTCTGCAATTTTTTTTTTCTCTCCTTTAGTGAGAAGATCACGACCTCGCATTATTTCTCTCTTATTATTCGCACGAATAATCTTCGCGCAAGCCCTCAACTCAATATATCAATCCCCGAAATTATTGTAGTGAAGACCTTCGAGATCTTGTACTAATTCTATGGAAAATATCTGCAGTATTGTAAAATGTATTCATAAGTGGAGATGAGCAGTGATTTATTAGCTTGAAATAGACATTTTTTTATTGTTTCTTTTCATTCTGTTATTAATGGAGAATTGGACCATGGATATTTTTGGATTGTTTTTTATTTGAATTTCAAATCTATTTCCATTTGTTTATTTATTTCTAGATTTAGAATATTTCTGAAAACATGAAGCAGAATATGCAGAATTATAATTTTAATATGTTTGTAAACTCATCTTCTAAAAAATTGAAAGGAAATAGCAACTCGATTTTGTAATATTGTATTTGAATTTTGCAATATTGTTGCAACATTTTGATATTTATTTTTTTAATACTGTTGTCTGATTCTGAATTTTTACTTACTCGTCACATTCGAAATAAGTAAAAAGAGAAAGTATTGCAATAAAAAAAAAAAATTGAATCCTCAATTTTATTGGAAATACATGTTTCTTAGATTTAAAAAAAACAGTTTCACTCATTTCTGTCTGTTTTTCTGGCGTCTGTATATCCGAAAGTGCAATATAACTTTTCAAAAAATCTATGGAAATCCAATTCAAAATCTTCACTCCTCCTGATACTTTACCTAAACTTTAAAAAACAATAAAATAAAAATTTCACTTCATTTTTGGACTGCCAACTAAAATATAAATTATTCTGCTGCGGTCTGATATATACAGACGGAATTATTTGCAAATGAGATACGAACAACAATTGATTTTGTATACAGCAAAAGCTTTGCTGTTCTTTTAGTCACTCACATAAGATTTCTGAAACCATCCGCTATAGAAAATGTCTATTTTCGGACGTATAAATAATATATTGATTCAAAAGACCTGTAATACAATCGATTTTTCACTTAATAAACATTTTTCCAACAATTGATGATTTTATAAATTTCACGTGAATCATAAAATATATAAGAACAGAATTTTCGCTGCACTGAATTTCATATATTTGTTCACTGCCCATTTTATAGTAATTCTATCTATATCCAACAAATCGAAGCATAATAAATCTTATTTAACATTATATGTCAATTTTTCTATTTTTCGATATCGATTTTTATTTAGATTTTCATTTCGAAATGTCAATTCAACAATTTTATAAGATATTACGGTTTTCCCATGGGCCATAGATAAATGCCCACTTTTCCTTATTCCGGTGAATCACTAAAAGTTCGGAAGTGGAATTCCCTTCGGTGGAACCGTTAAAATGCTGCAAAGCCCGTGACGACACGATTGAAAATATGACGTGTTTCTCCTGAAAACGAGACAACGCAAGAAAGCAAGCGAGGTTCGCGCCCGCGCGAGTGTAGAGGAACATATAATCGGATATCTGAGTGCTGTTGGCATGTACATCCGGTTCATGGACTCTCAATGTGTGCGAGCGCAGAATGCGTAGTTTACAGCCTCCACCAAGTTTAGTCAGAAAAAGGAGAGAAGAGATAACAACTGTTATAAGGATGATAGAAAAACAGAAAATTTATGAGATATCGTCATCGTCGGTGTAAGAGATCCTGGAGAATTTATTCATTGGCTATCTTTATAAGAGTATATATATAACATAGTACATTTCATTCATTCAGAAGTTTCTAGCCGCAGTTTCCTGGAATATATCAGAAAGACATTTTTTTTAAAATGCTTCAGCGGTTATTTTTTTATCTACGAATGAAGCGTATTTGGTACATCAGTATAATCGAGTAATTTTAATTAGAAAATTCTGGTTGAAATTCTGAAACCGTGGAATTCTATCAAGAATTTGTCCTCCTCTTTAATTACGCGATAGAAAAATGTATTCACACGTGAAAATTTGAAAATTGGACTTTTTTTTAGGAGTACTATTAATTGCAACATTTTAATACATAAAAGTATAATATTATATATGTATAATGTTATACATAAAAGTATGACAATTTACATATATTTTTTTTTACTTTAGGGAAGTTTACCTTTCAAGGATTAAATTATGAAAATAGGGGATATTTATAGTGGTAATAATAAAAGTGGATTTTACAAATATTTTTTCTTAGATGATCGATGACAATTGTAATTCGATGGTTACGGCGCCGAGGCGCTGACTCACGGCATTTGATATATCTATGTACCCCATGCATATCTATCATTCTATGGTCCCTAACTGTGTGCTCAAGTGCTCAACGATACATTTCACCGAATTAAAATTTGTCACTTCATATACTTTGTACAAATTTATTTTTTATTTACGAAAAGTGAATTCTATACTCTTGCTCATAATCTACAAAAAGTAGATGCTACACATTCCATTTGAATCTACAGAAAGTTAGATTCTATACATTTATTCTAAATCTCCGGATAATGAATTCAGTAAATCTATTGCAATAACGGGATGTAGATTCTGTATATCTACTTTAAATCTATCGATAATAAGTTCCATAGATTTATTCTTAATCTGTAAAAGAAATTACTTTTTGAAAACTTATAGTAATCTAATATGTAGGGATAACTCACTATTCTAAGTCTACGCAACGTATTATACACAAAACCGTATAAAAAATAAAAGCTACAATAATCCGGAAATATATCAATCAATTTAGGATTAAAGATTAACTTCTTTCCTAGCGAGAATTGCCAGTAATCCTCAATCAAAAAAATTTAAGATAATATATGGGAGATTCCACTGTATATCGTCTTACCTCGTTCAATATTTCCTTTGCCTTATTTGCCAATAAATAGCTTCTTTCATTAAAATTCCGCCAATCTCTATCTACCTCATCTCTAATAAAATAAAATCTTTAACGAAAGTCTGCGTAAAATTCGAGTTACCTTATAATCCATTCAATTCATGTACGTGAGATACAATGCGTTTCACCGAAACTCTGTTTACACATTCATATAGTGTAATCCACATCGCAGCACGTTTTTTCTTTTCTGACTATTTCGCAAAGGGTGACGGATAAATGATAACGTTGTATGCATATCAATTATCTATAGATAACAGCGACAGGTATCAACATTGAGAAGCGAGAGAACAACTAAGTCGCTAACATCGAGAGACACGTCTGTTGTCTTATCGTGACCTAGCGAGTATCAACCGTTCTGTATAAACAATCTTTGTTTACATGCCACTTTATGTCAAACTACATCTGATATACTTATGGAGACGAACCTACATATGCAGTATTCATTGCCAGATGATGTGTCAATTATAATGTAGTAAGACAATAGTGCTCGATGAGGTCGGAGAAGAAAACAAGGTCGGAAAAGCATGAGACGCCGTCGAAAACTATACGTTACATCCAAAACATAAATAGTACACTGTTAGGAAAGACTGCAAGTTTTTATGGATAAATTCTTCAGTAGAATTGGTTTAAAAATTGTGATAAGAAAATGCATGTACTTTTAGAGTAGAATTTAAAAAAATTATGAAAGCAATTTTACAGTGTAGTTAAAGTAAAATATTGAAATTACTGTACCATATGCTAATTATACGTCGCATTCGTATATTAAATTTAGTACACCAGTTAATGCATAAAAACTTCAAGTACCTGTACTTTAAATTTCAAGCAGTTTTTTTATACACTATTAGAAAAGATTAGAAGTTTTTATTCATAAACGCCCCATCGAAATTGAATAAACAATTGTGGTATAGAATTTATGTACTTTTCAACTAAAATAAACGCAAATTATTAAAATTCAAGTACATTTACTGTGAAATTAAAGTAAATTATTGAATATGCTGTACCATACATTAATTTTACATTACACTTGTTTACTAATTTTCATATATTAGTTTATGAATAAAAACTTCCACTAAAAGTACACTAAATTTCAAGTAGATTATTTTTACAGTGTATCTAAAAACTTACCTGTATATTCAATTTCGAGGAGATTTTTTTCACGGTGTAAGAAATACTTCTGCCAACTGCGTTTGACTGCGAGACTGACTGTCTCGTTTGATTCCGACGACTTGTTTATAATTCCGTCACGATTTTCAGTTATGGTCTTTGGATTTTTTTTTCGCAAGATTGTCTGCTGCGTCCTCGAGTATTTCATTCCATATTTATACATAGCGTGTCGGTGATTATCGTGAAGGTGCAAAGCAATATAAGTGCATTTGTATAGCTATATATGTATGTATGTTAGAGATATTCAAAGTGGTACAACGGGATTAAGCAGAGTGAAGTGCACGTTCTGATTGCCACTTGCTAGTTACAGATATATAGTGTATTGTATTCTGGACTTATTAACGGCGACCCCGAGACTGTCAACCGCCTGACGTTCGTTTTTTTAAGGCTTCTCATAAACGCGCGATTGGGAAGCTACGAATTTACCACGACTATCATGATCACGGTCAACCAGTTGTTTTTCTAGACCTTTTTTACCACATTTTTAAGTTTCATGAGAAAAAAATTTCTGACCGCACATATTTTGTTTTAATATTTCTTTTTTCGAAACTTCATGTGTCCTCAGAGAATAAGTGTTAATATTTTCTAAAGCACTGAGGGAAATACAAGTAAACAGTTTATTAAGTTTCTGTCCTGATTTTTTTATGCTGCAAAAACACGAGATTAAAAAGAAATATTTTTACAAAACCTTTTTCTCACATGGTTAACATTGTTAATATTCAAAAGTCACGTTGAATATTGCGTATATTGAATGCGTATGGATTTTTTCATATTTTTTTCTTTATTCTGATTTTGACTTTTTTTATATTAAAAAATGTGCGCGACATAACGAATTTTAAGTATGTGTTCGGCGTAAAACTATCTACTACACTTAAGATTTTTCTGCAAAACGCATATCCAAAATTTGTTCCATTCTGCACATTTACAAAAAAAATCGAATTACAAATAAAGAAAAAAATCTGAAAAAATTCTTACGCATTCAAAAAAATTAACATATCATTATCATAAAAAAAAAAAGTTAGGTTGACTGTTCATTTGTTGAACAATTGTTTTTTCCACCAATTTGTTAATAACATTTTGGGATTATTATTATGCGAAATCGATATTTTTCGCACGTTTTATATGCATTATTTTTTTCCGATCTTTATCCCATCGGGAAGTGATCGAAATTGTCTCTGAAACTCACTTTTGGTGGGACTGTACGTATCATACATCCTTAATTGAAAGAAAAATTTTATAATGCCTTACGAGACTTCTCACGATCGAGACGCTACTTTTATTATTTGGACGTTCGCCCTTATTCGTCTACTACGAAATTCTAACTGTAATAATCTCAGTCGAAACATCGTAGACGCCAAATGTGTCAGGTTTAATATTTTGTATTTCATATATATATTTCTGGAAGTAGATGGTTAAGGGAGTGAAGTGGGGGAATCCCCTCTTCGTGATTTCAGGGAATTCGTTCAGCTTCACATATTATCTGGATCCCTCGTGATTTTTTGGTTGCGCGTGTAAATCATGTGTCAGTTTTTATAGCTCAGATAGTTGAACCTCTGGTTTGTTATGAAAAAATGTGTAATTATAGGCAGCAATCACGGTGCTTATCACGAGTTATCTCCTCATTTATCTATCTGTCTGTAAAGTAGAGCTAGAGTACATACAGCAGTTTGCTCTCTGCGACGAAAGGAGACCAGGATGAAGCCTGTATAAATTATTATCGTAGTCGGTCAGCCGCGCTGACGTCCGGTTCCCTTATTTTAACGGCGACGAAGATTGAACCAGAAGTACGCGTATTTTACGGTTTCGTGATATAAAGACTTCTCACAGTCCGTTCCTCAAGTTCAGCCTGTCTCCTCTTCCTCAAGTAACTAATACTTTACTGCTCTTTTACTCGCCTTTTTATTACTCATAAGTATAATCTCACGTGCTACTAACGAATGATTACAAAAAACCTGCAGTGCTAAATATATAATTTTACAGTCTCATTTCAAACTAGTTCGAATTATGAAAAATTAAACACAGTTGTGTCAACCATATTTTATTAGTATTAACACGCTTGTTTATTAATTTCATTAACAATTTGATGATAATCTTTTCTTTAAGTTCACATTCGCAAGAAAATATAGATTATTAGATTAGATCTATTAGATTAGATCTCATTATTAGATTATTAGAATTAGATTCATTTGTATTGATGAATAATAACATTAATAACACCAAAAATGACTCAAAAATGAATGTGATCCGTGAAATGATCCGAGTGTGATCAACATGGTTGAAAATGATTTGTCATTTTTGTGTCATTTTTGCCATTATAATGCCGCGATCAATCGGTTACTATTTTTGCTAGGAGTTACTAGTAACACCGCGGATTTCTACTATTTTATATTAAACTACTTTTACTATTGTATATTGAATATTTATACTATTTTATATAAAACTTACTATTGTATATTGAAGAAATTTTCGGTAAAATTTTTTATAACTTACCGAACAATGATTTTTCGGTTGTTGAGCTTTTTGACAAATATGCTCTTACTATCTTATCATTTCCGCATTACAGATTGAGTTTATCAATAAGTCTATCTCAGTTTCGCAGAGTTGCTCAATCTTATGTTGCTGTCGCCAGCATCGCCAGTCAGCCCAACCCTCTTGGAACTTGTGCAACGGTACAACTAATTGTGTTTTTCCTCTCATTCCCATTCTCTTCAAGTCTTGGTGTTTTTCTAGTCTTAGTAATATCGTAATTACTGAGACAATTTACTTTATTATATCAGACACTATAGGCTTTCTTGTAAGAATATTAACCATATAAATGAGAAAAATTATTGCGGCGATTGAAAAAACTATATACCTTTTTTAAATTATACTCCTAGTTGACTATATTATTACCTCACAATGAATAATTCAAAAAGTGATAGTCTTTGTACGATTGATACATACTGATGTACACATTGTTTTCAACAGAACCAACATATATCTATATACATATATATGTTGGTTTTGGACTTTTATTTCATTTCAAGATTTCAAGATTTCATTTCAAGATTTTTGGACATTTATTTCAGAAATTCCACTTTATGAGCTCGAGAAAAAAATCACATCACTTTGAGACTTCTCATATATATATATATATATAAATGTCCAAATCTATAAATGTCCAAAAATCTTGAAATGAAATCTTGAAATAAATATATATATATATATATATATTCCACTTTATGAGCTCGAGAAAAAAATCACATCACTTTGAGACTTCTCATATATATATATATATAGTGAAGTCTCAAAGTGATGTGATTTTTTTCTCGAGCTCATAAAGTGGAATTTCTGAAATAAATGTCCAAAAATCTTCGAATGAACGACGTTCTCCCTAAACTATTTCTTGAGGTCAATCACGTTTAACAAGATTAAAATGACCAGTTTTAATTTTAAGGTTCTCAATGCGTTGGATGTAAAATTAGCACTATTTAGTCGTATATAAAAAATATCGACAGACGTCACCAGACATTTATTTTTTCATTTATACTTAAACTCTTGAAATTTTCACATCAGTAGAAAAAAACATTATTTAAACCTTTTGCGTGAACTCGTTTGCGACCATAATAATTATATAACATTACATTTTTTAATCTCAGTTTAGAACAAGTACAAAAAAAATATAATAGCAGTGCGAATAATTCCAATATACTTAACAAAAAAAACTGGTTGGAATTGAAATTAAACGCGGATAATTGATTGTTTGTGTGGTAGATTTCTGAGTTAATTCGCGTATTAGTCTCAAGGCTAGGTAATAGCTCAAACGGATGATCGACTGAGGAGGGGAATTGTTTGCACTCGTTTTTAATGTGTCTGTAATGTGCGAGAACATTGTAGTCGAATAACCTTGGTGCACACCTTCTTTCGTTTGGCAAACTTGCTGCAGAGCTAGTGGTACCACTATCCCTTTTTATCCCCCTGACTCAAACACGCCCATTTCTCGTAACCGCTTATAGATGTACCGATAATAACTGATACGAGGCACGTGCTTTTCCGCACGTGTCCGGGAGCCTCAGCTGTTTATGTGCGTATCACTATCTGCACTAGAAGGGCGACGGTCTCCGCGTTAAAGGTTCATTACTGAAGCTAAGTAATTATCATAAAACTCTGGGGAAATTACTTGACGACACAGAAATAAAATTGATGTGAAAGTTTTTCGTTATCCTACCTCAGGGAAAAATAAAAGTACACGCAAAGTACAACCTTGCATATTGCAACCTAATTATATTTAACTTTCTACGATTCTACACTGTCAGAAAAAACTGGAAGTTTTTATGTGTAAACTTGTAAATTAAATTTATTGTACGATTGTGATGTCAAATTAACGAACTTTTGCAATAAAATTAAAGCAAATTGAAAGAATGTAATGAAATTATCAAAATTTTACGAACAGTAAATTTACTATTTATGCACGAAAGCTTCATGTACTTAATTTATGTACTCGTTTCAAGTAGATTTTTTTCAGAGTGTTTACCAATGAGATGGATTTGTGAAAAGTTCATGGAGGGAATTTTGTGAAAAGTATGAAATAATTAGGAATATGAAAAGTTCAAAATAATTCGAAAAACGAAGTTTCTAATAATCAGGAATATGCGAAGTTCTATTTTGCACCCTTTTTGTAAATAAATTTTAGAAACCAACCTTTTTTTATCCTTCTAGAGTAAACACGCGTATTATACTCATAACCGCTTATATATTAAACGATAATAACTGCTTTTGAGGCACGTGCTTTTTTCACGTGTCTGGAAGCCCCAACTGCTTATGTACATATTTCTATCTAAACGAGGAGGGCGCCGGTCTATGCATTAGAGGTTTATTACTAAAGCTACGTAGTATCAGTTTCATAGTACTCATATAATAGTCATAAGACTCTAGAAAAATAACTTGATGATACAGAAATGAGGTTGATGTTATAATTTTTCGTTATTGTATACCAGAGAAAAATAAAACGGGATGTGCAGTAGAACCTCGTATATTGCATCATAATTATATTCATGTTTTTACAAATCTATATCAATGAGATAGAGTTATAAAAATTTCTTAGAGAACGCCTTGTAAAAAGTTAAAAATAATAAGGAATCTGCAAGGTTCTACTTTGCACCACTGTTTTACATAAATTTTTAAACCCGAAGTATAACGAAATTTCAGTCAACAAGAAATAACATTTACACATTTAAATGTCTATATTTATCCTATATTTAAAATAAATCGGTGTACAGGAAGCGTCGTAGTAAATTTTGGGTAGATTTACAGGCTCCTAACATCTTAATTATAAAATGTATTACCTCTTCATCGTAATCTTATTATTTATTCCTAAAACTATAATGACTCCAGTTTTCATTATAAATTCTATATACCAATAATTTTTATTTTATTTACAGGAATGTGACATAGGAGCAAAGGAGCAAAATTAAAAAAGGGCAAATAGACCGAGACTGGAAGAAGAAGAAGAAGAAGAGAAGAAGAGAATAAGAGGAGAAGAAGATACGAGCAACTACCTATCGATGTAGAATAGAAAATTGACTGAATCTACTAAACAGGAGGCCAGGCTAGTCAATTATCTTGCGGTCCAGCCAATAAGCAGGGAGAGGAGTAGAATATTTATGTAGAATGAGCTTAATAGCCCGACGAAATTGGGCCCTGCGCCTATCGATTGTACTGAATGTATGCGTTTTGCTGTACGTTTGTGCCCACTTGACATCGTCCGGCCCTTGGATCGAGGAGGCGCCTAGCAATTGGGCAAATTCAGTGCCGCTTGGCGAGGCTTACGGCTCACCCGATAATGTACAGGTGAACGCCAGTCAGAAAACGAGGGTGTCGGCGCCCACGCAACACAAGCTCAAAACCACTAAGGAAACGAGCCAGAAGCAGAACGAGGAAGGCAGCGTAGACGGGGCCAAACAGCAGCAACGGCAAAACCAGCGAATCGATACTTTGACTGAAAGTGGAGGTACGAAATCGCAAGTCGCTGCCAAAGCTACTGAAAAGAAGCAGCTAGATGCCAGAAATAAAAATTCACTGGAATCAAAGCAAAATCAAAAGGATGACAGAGGGAAACAGACGGTGAGATCGATATAATGAAAAGATCCACGAAAATCCAAGATCCTTGACGTCCTCTAACTTCCCAGTTCCATCCAATTCCTTCCTAAACATAGTCTGTAATTATTTACTATCGTTTTTACACAGCTGGAAATATTTGCAAAATTAAACTTAATTTTTCACTCTGCTAATTAATCGGTGAGAATTCACTTGTTTTTGAGAATATCGACAATCAGTTTCATGATAAGCAGTGGATTATTATTTGTCCATTAATTATCGGACGAACTTTTTGAAGAGAAAACAAAAATTGGGGCTTTTTTGTGTTAATGTGACGATTATGTCCTTTCTGCGAGTTCATTGAATCATTTGTTTTTTAGAAAATCGATAGATAATTCATCGACAGCGGTGAATAAATTAATTGTAGATTTTCGTGAAAACTACTTTATGATTAACGGCGAGCGCTGATTAATCATCACATGAAGATTCTAGCGAATTAAAGAATTATAGCTATTTTATTGTCAATGTGAAATTTTGCTAATACATCCAATTGTGTAAAATATGGAATGAAAAAATGTGAAATGACTGAGAATGATTGTTCCTCCAATAACAGATGGAAAAAAAAGGTGCGATGCCGATCATGACACCTCAAGATGCGATACAGTGTCACGAGAAATCGACACAACCGCGAAGAGCTCAACGTGGCGATTACTGGGTTCTGTACAATTACGTGCCTATGAGCATGGCTGTCAGGTGCTGGGAAAGCGTGACATATACAACTCACGCCGACTACACTTTTCTCGATAATTTGGAGCCGTTGCTCGAACGATGGCGAGCTCCTGTTTCGATAGCTATGCACGCTCCGGGCACTGATTTTCAACCAACCCTCGACTCGATAAAATACGCGAGAAGTTGCGGAAGCTCGCTTATCGCTCAACTGGTCACTTTTCACATCTATTTCAGCAGTAAACACATACCTAAAGTGGCAAGTATTCAGTTTTACTGAAATACCGAACGAAATCATCAATCTATGTTCTGTTTTATAGAAAACTATTCCCATAAAAAATAAATTAAGAACATTAATACCAGGATAATGAAAATCGTTTAAGGAGTCTAGGAAAACGATTCGGCTGAAAAAGCATATATGAATAGAATGCTTCTCATACTGAAAAAAAAAATTCAACGAAAAATTTCGTTAAAATATGATATTTCGTCTCAGGCTCCAAAGTGTAATGACAGATAATTTATCACTGCTTCTGACAAACAAGAATCAACAACATTCGAATTTCTAGCATACGAGATCCGTTGTGTCCGTTTATCTGAAATGCGAATAAAAAAGATTTTTTAATTATTATTTCCACAATAATTTCCACCTAATTCATTGAGATTGAGAATACAAAGCATTAACGTTCATCTAAGTTATGAACTGGAAAATAGTAAATATTATCTTTCGCGTTATTTAGCATTATTTTCGTAATTTATTTTTCGAGCAAGTGCAAATTGATTACCATAATTCGTGATGTGGTAGCTTTGTGAACAATGGGAAATAATGAGCACGCAACGGGCAAGGTTTTAGTTTTCATCCTTTTACGTACATCCATTTTTCATGATACGCTCTGGGAAACTTCGTTAACAGCGAACCGTTTTGTTTTCCCCGTATTAATAACGATAATCAATTATTCAGGTGCCGCCGAGCGAGAAGGTCGTTTCGGAGTCGTACAACTGTAGCTTGGGGCCTCCTTGGGCGAATGTGGTCACCGCTAAGATGTATAAGAACGAGAAAAAGCTTCTATACCCTGTAAACGTCGGTCGTAATGTTGCGAGAGAGTCGGCACCCACATATTACGTACTTGCGAGCGATATCGAGCTCTATCCGAGTCCGAATTTACCGACTGCGTTTCTAAACATGATCGCAAGACGAGATCAGGCCGCGCTCTACAAACCTAATCCCAAAGTCTTCGTCCTCTCGATATTTGAAGTTGATGGGAAAAGCAAACCGCCACTCAACAAAACTTCCCTCGTAAGTATTATTCATTTAGTTTTTTAACCCTTCAATTTCCAATATCAACATTATATTTTTTATTAACGCAATTAATATATAGGTGTAAAAATTCGAAAAGAGAATTTTTAAAAAGGACAAATTACTGAATTGGGAAAAAAAAAAATTCACTCATTAATGTAAAAAAAAATAGCTGAGAAAATATCTTTTGCATTCATAAACTAACATCGAAAACGTGAATAGTATATTTTCTACAGTTTTTTTTAAGACAACACGATTGAGTTATTGATTTTTATAGTTAGAATTTTGTTTTCTTTATGGATCATAAAATTGAACTTGAGAATGAACTTGCATTTATAATTTTCACTCTTAAACCAGTGCATGGATAAATCTTTCGGCTGAAATTTTTGCGGTGCTACCTCAAGTGTAAAACTTAATTGTAACTCTCATTTCGTTTTCAGATGCAGATGTTGAAAGCTGGCACTGCGATACCTTTTCACAAAAAGCTCTGCGCTGGCTGCCACAACGTTCCGAAGAGCAAAGAATGGCAAGAGGCCGCAGAGTCGGAACTTCTTCACGTTTTCCATGTAGGAAAGCGAACGGGTAAATTTATACACTGGGAGCCGATTTTTATCGGTACAAACTCGGATCCACTGTATGAGGAAAGACTCAGTTGGGAAGGAAAAAGTGACAAAATGACACAGGTAGGGTTTCAATCCTAAAAATTTGATTGATTGATATTCTCAAAAACAAAATATAATTGTGTAAAAGAAAATTCCGGAAAGATTCCAACAAGATTTCGACATTGGAATGAGAAATATTTGCCTTCTGAACGTCGCGAAATTAGAGAATGATGTTTTTTTAACGAAATATTAACCGTTACCAGTTTACAATATGAAATAAAAATAAAACACGTTTTCAGGATTATCGTTATTGGTAATAAGAGGAACACAACAAATTTGTGAATACCGTTTTTTTTTTCTTTTTCAGGGTTACGCGCTTTGTGTCCTTGACTACGATTTCCTAATCCTGGACAATGCTTTTCTCGTGCATCGACCGGGTATAAAGGTCTACAAGAAAGACTCGCGGCGCGACACATTGACTGCCAAAACGAATATGCTCATCAGAAAGATAATCGTTCCAGAGTTAAAAGTGATGTACGGAACAAGAAAGGGTTGCGCGGTGTAGCCAAACGAGTCGCGGGCGCGCCATCGTGCTCTGCATCCGAACTAAGTCAGGGCGTTCAGATATCGTTAAGAAAAAGGACGATAAAGTCGAGATATCGTGAACGCCAAAAGAAATAGCGGTTCCTTCGAAAACGCCGATCCGTTGACTCTCGACTCTAAGATCATTTCCTACTAGCCTTAGAGTTACGATAGTTTATTTAGCTCAACCGAAACGAACAATCGCGCACATTGAAGCGTCGGAGACCTCAAAAGCAAAGAAGATTGTTCGACTCTCAGTATTAATTATCTTTTTCAACTACAGACGAAATTTTTAAAACGTGCCGATGAGTTTCACGATCATCAATAGGCACAGCGAGTAAACGATCGAGCGTTGCGAATAAGCCAAGTGTCCCGACCAAAGAAATAACGAAAATGCTCGATAAATAATTAACCCCATCGCCGATAACGTTGTAAACGTTTAGGTCGATAATTTGGTGACGCGAAAAAACCGCGGAAGGCAGAAGATCTTAATATTGTATATAGGAAAAAGTACTTACATTTAATGGCTGACCAAGAGGTCAAGAGTACGACGAAAAGAAAAGAATGTATGTGTATATTAAATGCGGCTCATTCGGCGGCGAGTGCCTCAAAATAGACTGTCTATAAACTTTGCTCCTGCCGACAGCTGTATACATCTGTGTGCATGTTATAAGTATTATACATAATTATATATAAATATTTTTTGTAAAACGCTGAAAGTCCGCGATCCGCGCGAAAGCGGAAAGAAATCCGAACAAAATCTCTGACCCTCTACACTCGTTGGCATATTATATTTATCATTCGTGCCATCATTCACTAAACGTAACAACAAGAAAAAAGTAACGTTCTCCCGTGAGTTCCTCTGTAATAGACGAGATTAAGGGATAAAACAAGATTACATTTTATCGAGGATTTTTCTCTGAAATTCGATTTTTTAATAAGGGACAATCGACCGAATCCACGAAAAAAAGCATGTTTTGTTTTGCCTTTCCGTTAAAAAAAAATTGTATGAAAAATTCCAAGCGTTTGTTCGTAAAGATTGTGTGGAAAAATTCACATATCCGAAAGTAACATTGTAGAAGATGATTTTATTTTCTACCGTTTGTATGATTTTTATTTAAAAATTGAATGAAATATCAAAGCAATCATATTGTATTTTGATTATTTGAGAAAGATTTCTCATACCGATACAAAACAGACTTTTTTCGGGGAAACTGTCCAACTCCCTTAAAATTGCATCTCGATACTATCGAGATGCATTATACGATGAACTGTAAGTATAATATTAACTGTAATGATAATTATATAATGTGCCTTATCGCCTCCTGTTTGTGTGCGAAAGAGTACAGATTTGTGCGAATTTCTCTGTGCCGCACACTTGCCAAATAGTATTTTTTTCTCTCGATATTTGGGTAGTGTGAATGACAACACCGGGACACGCTGGTCTTTAATCATTGCCGATGATGTTGAAGTATTACGATTATTGAGCTTAAACCTCGAAGTTGACGGTAATTGGCACATTTGATTTTCCCTCACAAAACGACGACGATGCGCGCTCTCGGACGATCTAGATTTTTAAAAATGCAAAGAGATGGATGAACTTTCATCTATAGACCAAATACAACTGTGTATTTATCGTTTCTGTCTCTCACTTCTTGCATTGTGGGTCGAACTATTGATTGTGCCACCTCGGCCAACTACACTGTCGGAAAAAAAGAATTTTCAAAAATTGTAAATATGAATAATACGTTGAGAATTATTTCACGTACCGTACATTCTCATCGGACACCTCCGAAGTACCGTACTAAAGAATGAATAAAGTTTCCATAAGTAAACAAGCAAATTTGTATTTATTGTGCCCAAAATTCCTCAATTAAGTATAAAGTTAAAATGAAAAAAATTAAGTCAAGAAAATGCTTCCTTCATAATGTATTCCATAGAATTTATTTATTTTTTAAAATGAAGACGACGTTTTATATTCCCTAAAGAAATATTTTTAAAAAAACAACGACTTTTAGTGGTTTGCACTGTAAAATGTTAAATTATCGAAAAAAATATTATCGATCTCGTAATCATTGGATCATTTCCGAGCAAATTGGTTTTTAATAATCGAAATTAACCGATTACCGACCAACAATGGTGAATTTGTCTATTATTTTCAAAATGTCTTTGATTTTTTATGTTTTGTTTACAAGTGACCATATATTTCTTTTTCTAGTAAACAAAACTCAATTTTTACCCTTGATTCTGAAAGAACACACTCGAAAGTACTAGGGACTATGTTTTATTAAAAATTCTTATTGTTTAACGATAAGAATTTGACTTGAAAATGATAGAAAAAATCACCATTCTTGATCGATTAATGGGTTAATTACTCATTTCAGGGCCGCCCGAAAAAACAATACCACGGAAATCCGGTTTTTTACTGTTTGTTTTATATTTTGTTCCCGAAATTGAATTGTTAAATCCAATTTCCGAAAATTGGTGAACGACCCTAAATATATTGGACAAAGAAAATTTGAAATAACATATTTACACAAATTATTTTGTCGCGCAAGTATAAAAGAATAAACAATTTCAAACTTAAATATTACGTGTTCAAATACTCAAAAAAACTATTTCCATGCCAAATAATAAACAATAAGGTCTGTAGAAAGGTTTATTAAAAATGTATAAGTCGTTTGTTTCAACTTCATCTCCTCGTTTACACTTTATTTAATTAAAATATACAGGTTTAAAAACGTGATCACACATTTGTCGAGTTAGCGTCCGCTTCAGTGGCCCCCGCTATCTATATCAACATCGCGAAGGATCGAGTCTCGTACCCGAGACGCGTAATATAATCCTTGCGTTATATATTTTTATCTGCTTCCTATTCGATCGGCGGATTAACTCGTGTATCTTAAAAAATACTTGGATTCGCGGGCGCTCGTAAAGCGTCTATTTCGTGAGTAAACATATATGCGTATGTGTGTTACAGATACATATACATATACTCAATCTGAACGCACAGTCGTAACTTTTCGCCCGCCTACAATTACTCCACTTTATTTATGTTGTTATTTCTTTTCTTTTAATTCATTAAAATTTATACAGAAATAAACGCTATCGAGGTACTCTCACGAGCAACGAGATATACATTATCGCGACGCTGTCCTCGCACCTAATATAGTATTTCCTTTTTTATTATTTTCTTTCATTGAGAGCGAATATTTCTTCGCGCTTATTATACTTTCACGCGACCCAGCTGGTAACTATCTTGTAGGCACGTGTTGTTATATACTTCCCATTTTATTCGTTTAATAGTAAATCCCGATTATCTACTTTTAATATTTTCTTTCATTTAGTTAAGTAAATCCTTTCAGCTCGAGCATCATTCCCTCGCCTTAATCTTGATGATTCTTGTCCTGTTTAAACCCCCCGCGACAAAACTCTGACAAAAGAGACCAGAGTCTCCTTAAATTACATATCAGTTTTCAGTGTATTTTTTGGAATTGACGACCAATGTATAAATAGTAAATAACTCGGTATTGCAACAGTATTTGCAAAAGTCGTTATTCACCGTCATTTACATTGTCAGCGTCTCAAGAAACGGTGGACGCAAGATAAATTACAATTGAAACGTTGCGTAAACGTTGCACTCGCGCCTTTGGACTCTACTAGAAGAATTTAACAAGCTAAATATCGCTAAACATTTGTTTTCCGTGTTAGTTTAAGATTTGAAAAAAAAAATTATATTTTTTTTTCTTACGATCAGTGAAATACGCTGCGTTCGACGTGGAAGACGTGTCGTCCGTGGCCGGAAGATTGACGCGTTAAGCGCGCACGTTCACAGCCTCTATTACTCGTAAAATCCGAATAAATCCGGCGACGGGCGCAGCGTGTTCGGCATTTTCAGCTGCGTGATGAAAAGCGCTCTTAGAGCAGCTTTTTAAATAAATTCAAAAGGTTCCGGCTTCAATCTCGCGTAATATCTCGTTAGGAGGATGGAAGTGACGCGAATTAACGAGAAGAATAGCCGGACGCCGCATCGGCAAATAGAATCCGGAAGAATATGAGTCTCGGAAGAGGCTAATGAGAAACGGCGCGAAGCAAAGGCGGAAGATTTTCACCGACCGCAAGAATTTGGTTGAGCCACAATTAAAAACCAGAACAACCAGACTTTAAATTCTATTGAATAAAAAAAAAAAAAACTACAAAAAAATCCACCGTTTCGTCGTTCTCGCAATATTTAGAAACAATCCAATGAGGTATTTCAGCGATATTTGTATAATCTCAAAACTAGAAGCTATTGTTAATGAAACAAAGAAAATGAGCCCTTCTCATAATCTACTTAAATTATAAATGAAGTTTTCGGCATTCAATGAACGTTTACAATGGAATAAAAAAAAAATTGTAGGCGAAGGAGGTTTTCAAAGTATTGCGAAAATCATGATAAAAACGATGTATTTTTTAGATGTCCGTCAGACTGTGAAAAGGATATTTGAAAAATCGGATAGCCACCGATTCAGATCACGAAGAATCGCGCGAAGAAAATATTCTTCGTGGATACTCATTGCGGCTCGAGGAATTAGTGACCTCACTTGCCGAGTCGTTTTAGCCTCGATCTGGTGCCGAGTGCGGATCGCGCGCTCGGATTGTACGGCGATTTGACGCGTTTTGTGATTCCGGATCCGGAGGATCCTGTGCTGGAGGGTGTGGAGCTTGTGCCGTTGCTTCCCGGACTTTGTTTCTGCATTTTACTCGTCGATAAATTCGAGGACGACGACAATTTACTGACTTTACCGGCGAGTTTCAATTTCGCCGGTAACGAGAGCCTGTTTTGCTTGACAACACCGTATTGATGCGCTATTTGCGCCGGTACGGTATGTCCGGTGATGTCGACATTGCGAGAGCGCAGAGTTTTAACTGGTGTCGCTGCAAGAGTGTCGGATCTTAGCCAGCGCTGAAGATTCGGTGCGGGGGAGGAATCCGTAGCTGAAATAACTCCGCCAACAGTACGATTAAGCCTCGCGCGATCGCGATGCGCAGATTTGCTTTGATCCCAATCTCTGAGAGCAAAACTGCCTCTAAGTTGAATGCGACTCGAGCCGTTTATCGATGGCCTGCGAATCGTCTTAACGGGTGTCGCTTTTTTCTCGAGACTTCGTCTTTGGAAGGAATTCGGTGAGGGTAATTTTTCCTGTCCGTTTCCGGAGCATCCGCTGGTCGTACTGCTGCAAGATCGCGAACTGCTTTCGCTCCGTTGTCTCGCCGAAGCGCCGGATTCTTCAGGCCACCGAAGTCTGCTGTGTTGCTGTTGTTTTTCCTGATTCGCGGGGTCATTTTCGTCTATAGGACCTGGACGATCTTCCGAACGGGTTCGTCTTTTCGCTATAGGTTCTTGATTTCCGCAATTCGCATCTTCCGCCGGTTCCGACGTCGAGCTGTGCCTGCGTTTCGAGCCCACTATCGTCGTTCTGTTTCCCTTTGTCGAAATTTCGTTACTCCGGGAATTAATCGTTTCTATGGTGCGATGCTCTCGGGATATTCCTAGATAAGAGATTTCACGCTTCGTTCTCGATCCCACTGCGGCAAAATACGATTTTTGACGTTCTACGAGACAAGTTGTCGTGTTTACGCTCTGACGACGTCTTACGGTTCTGGACTCTAAATGTGAGACCAGGGAACCACCCTGAGATTGTCTGCGACGCGGAACGCTGGGAAGATCCGTTTTCGCCGATGAATCTTGTTGATTGCCGCTGCGTTCGGATCCGAGAGGAGGAACCGGGCCAAACGCACTTCCGGTGCGTCGTAACCTTGGTCGACTTTTGAATTCTTCGTAGGAACCGCAAAAAGCGTTTTGACGAATGAGACCATTTGGATTTTCCGTTGGAGTTTCAGTGTTTAAAGAATATTTCATTGGCGCTGGAGTTTCTCCTAGTATAGTGCTTAAATCTGGCGTTATGTCTCTAGACAATTTCGAGCAACTGTCTACTTCCGGTTGTTCAGTTTCTTTTGCGGGTTTTTCTTCAATTGGAAGTTCGGATGGTGGCGCGATTTCGTTGTTCTCCTCTGCGAGCCTCTTTTCGATCGCTTCGACGAAAGCGTCGCTCGATGATATTTCTGCGACTTGAATACTTTCGCGACTCGTCGATGGCACGGCTTCTACTTGTGGAATTTCGGCCGGCACTTTTGTGTCCTCGTTGGCGAAAACAGGGTCGATCTTCGTCTGAGGAAGCGGCGGCGGCTCGAGAAGCGGCTCTGTAGTTTCTGGAGCTTTTCGACTAACGATGTCGTCAACGATCGGTACAACTGGCGTTAATGGCCTCACCGGACTTGAAGTGGGCTCGGTAGGTGCGGACGGCGTGTAAGGACACACGGAAGGCGTGGTCGGTACGACGCTCTTAGGCGATGACATTCGCTCATTTTTCCGACTCATTAGAACCTTTTAGAAGAGAAAAAAAGAGAATGGCTGATTAATTAGAGCACATTTTTTTCTTTCTACTTCATTCTAACCCTTTAAGGGCATGTGAAACCTCCCCCTCCGCATTTGCCCGTGCTCAGTCGGTACAAAAAGCTGTAATCTTTTTTCTACGCTGCCGAAACTTAAGGACCCAAAAGAAATAGGATGCCACTGCAGGTCTGAAAGAAACAGTGGCATTCTACTTCCTCAAGGCCCTGAAGTTTCAGCACCCTTGAAAAAAGACCTCTACATTTTTTTAGACCGACCGGAGGGTTTCAAATCACCTCAACTGCCTCAAGCAAGTTTTTTTTAGAAAAATAGAAATGCACTTTCTATTTTTATTTAAAGAAAAAACGAACACGTCGGAATTAGGAAAGAGATTTTTTCATCCCATTTTTTACAATTTTGTTTTAAAAAGTGGTCGATATCAAAGAGCTGGTTTTTAGTGGTTGTTTAACCGTTAAATCGTTAATTTGAAGAATAGGTGATACAAATAAGACATTATAATTCTTTTCTGCGTTTTTCATCTTCTATGAGTGTCGTTATTAATCCTCACTAAAAATTTATTTAGTGTTGTATTGTCCGTTTTTTTTTTCGGGCACGGGTGCCTTTTTGTAAATATGTTTTGTACATTTGCAACATTTCTTTGCTAGGGATGGATGCAGAGTAAAATTTTTTTGATCAATATATTTGCACGATTGTTAAGTAAATTTTTGTAAAATACATAATGAAGACTCACTTCGCTACGAGATGGTCCAGGTGGATCCAACATGAGAGTAACGACGCTCGTATTGTCGGCACGTAATCTCGTTGATAACCACCTTTCGAGCGCTCTGTCTACCAGACTTTTTGAAGGATTTATCCACATCTGAATGTCGGCTTGCTATAAGAGCCATAAATCATTATATTCAAGGTCAAGCGTGAATTGAACATATCGGAAGATCGCCAATAATAACGGATTACACATTTTTTTTATTTTGTTGCTGCTGATACTTTTTCAACTACTATTTTCCTTACCCCGTTGCCTGTCTGTTGTGATGCTATCAGATGCTTTTCGTTGTGCCTTTCAGCAGCCTGAACTATAGCTACCGCAGCCTGTGGTGTCAGCATATTCCACAAACCGTCGGTCCCAAATATCAGGCAACGATGCGATTTTACGTCGACCGTAACAACTCTAACGTCCGGCTCTGGAGACACGACAAATGTGTCTAGTTCGGAATTGTAACTCCACAGATCACCTGAAACATTTTTCATGAATTAGTCTTAACAGATCTTTAAAGATCGTGCATTCCTGTCGATCGTGTGAGTTTTTTTACAATTTCTGATATTGATATATGATTTTATTGTTCTTTTGTCTCATTAAGGATGCTTCAGGTTTTTATTATTAGCCAATACCAATTTAGTACAGTTCATTATAATTTTTTTGTGTAATTTATTATATTTAACTGTCTACATTTATGTGAATTTCTTATAGTCTGTAAGTTCAGTATATGAATTTCTTATTTTTTTCTACTTTTAAGGATGCATTATGGATTTATTCTAAGCTAAGAAATTGAATAATAACTTTGGATGGGTAAAAATACGATAAAAATACGGATGAAACAAAAAATATTGAGGATATTAAGATCACTGATTTGAAATAACAATAAAGCCAATAAGTTATCGATAAAATTCGGTAAAAAACAAAAATCAAACTCTTTGGGAAATTCGTTATCAACATATCAGTATATTCGCCCAATTTGTTTATATATTTGTATTAGTATTATTCCAAATTAAAATTAATAACATTTTCAATATGCTTCGTTACAATAATAAGTTTCTTGTTGGAAAAAAAAACACCAAAAATCATTAGAATGAATCTTTTAAATGGCAATAAATACGCGAATACACCCCCAGGGCATTTTTTCTATAAAATAAATTTAAAAATAACATAATTTATTACCCAGTGATCTGGCAACTGCTAGAAATGGAATTTCATCAATATGAGTAGACCTTCGAACAGGACCTTTGTGTCCTAACCTGGGCCTATTCCACACGACCCTAGGTACTCCTGACTTGCTAACGACCTTTCCCCCAGATTCTTGAATCCTCATCATTTCCGGTCCAGACTCCGGTTTGTGATCCTTGGTGAGAGCTTTTGCCTTCCATTGTGGATCGCCTTCTTCCTGGTATCCCAATATGATCCCAGAATCGCCAACATGACCAATATAGATTTTTCCCTTCCTAATGAACGCGACGCTGGCGGTAGTTCCTGCAGTCGAAGGTAATCCCGAAGCGGTTCTTGGCCATTTTTCTGGTAAATCATCACAAAACCAATTATTCACCAGAAGTAACAGCTCAACGGGATCCAGATGTTATATTTTTACGACCTCATCTGAAAACCCTTAAGAAAAACTACCGCAACTTCACACACAACCCAATAACAGCCTTTGCGCTCTAAACAAAAAATCTCCCCGAAATTCCCGTTCTCCTCGAAATTAATCAAAAACCCGTATGATTTGAGGTTAGATCCTGGGGTTACATAACCTAAATGGTCCACCGACGTCGGAGAGTCAATGGTGGGGGAAAAATACGCGGGAGGGTCACAGATTCACTTGATCAGCATCAGTTTACGGCGGAGTGTCTGCGTTGCGTTGAAGTATGGCCAAAGAATCTCTCGCATACTTCAATTTCAAAGGATCTTCAGTAAAAAAAAACCACGACTTATAAAATAAAACAACGATATAAACTTACCTAGCTCGCGCCACATAGCGTAGTGCGTATTAACGTAACCGTCTCTGATGGCTCGAAGGACGTCCTCGTCCTTGTCGCTCCAAAAGTTCCGTTGTTTAACAATAATATCCATAAGATGTTCTTTGGCGAATGTCGCAGCTTCGCCGCCTCCGTGACCGTCAAATATCCCGAAAAAAGCGTATTCGAGATCCTTATCATCGGAGGTTTGTTGGTAAGCCACGCTGAACATGTCCTCCATGTACTTTCGACCGCCCTGATTACAGTGGCCGGTCACCCGGAGGTTCACCTTGATACTCAACGGCATTGTCGGACTCGAAGAGTCTCGACCTCGTCGAGACAACGACAACAATAACGACTTCGACGCAACGTTTTTTTTTCTTTTCTTTTTATTATTTCTCTTCCTTATTTCACAGTTTCATCCGTTTAATATTATCCCCACAGTCACAAAACACGAGCTGCTCCCGCAGCGCGATCTCCGTTCACTAGGTATACAATAAGTCGGCTGTTGGCTCTCTGGGTTTTTAGCTTGGTTGGCTCTCGGAGAGCGGAAGCCTACCATTTACCACTGTACGGACAAACAGCTCTACCGTGCGACTCGAGAGCCTGGCACACTCACACTACTCACCAACGGCGCTTCTCCGACGACGGCGTTTGGATTTCTCGATCGGTCGTGGTGGGGTGAAAACCGGGTACTCCTCCCTTACCTCTCTCCTCTCTCCGCGAGTTGCGTCGTTTGTCTCCTTCTTTCGCGGTAGGTATTCTTCTCTTACTATTATCTTTCTCACTTTGGTATTCGACAGCGGTACGCCCGAGACTCTCGCGACTATGTTGTCCACGGCGCTGCTATGCTTCGGCAACATTCGGCAATGGCCAGTGATGGAAACAAGTCGCGAGAGATGCTAACCCCCCCTCGTTCTCCTCTTGCTCTCTGGTGTAGTTTGACAATGGCTCCGCCCTCTCTCTCTCTCTCTCTCTCTCTCTCCTTCCGTCCCGCGCGCGGACAATCAGCTCGACATATTGCTGCGTCGCGGAGTATTCTCTCTCGCTCTCTTCGACCGCCTACCCTCTCGCTTTCTCCTACGTTTTGTCGTGTTCTCTGTCTTTCCTTCTCTTTTCCTCCTACTTATTTCGCTTTCTCTGTCTCTCTCGCTTTTATACTTTATCTCATGTTTCCACTCTTTTCCTCCTCTATATTCTGATTTCCCCTCTCTTTCTCGTACGCTCTGTCGTTCTCTATCTTTCCTTCGCTTTTCTTCCTTCTCATATCGTTCTCTCTGTCCTTCTCTCTCTCCCTGCTTTATCTCATCTTCCCTCTTTTTTCCTCCTGCGTATTACGATTTCCTCTCTCTTTTTCTCTAACGTTTCGTCGTGTTCTCTGTTTTTCTTCTTCTCCTACTTACTCCTCTCTCTTTCTAATTTATACCATCTTCCCTCTCTTTTCATCCTGCTTATCTCGTTCTCTCTCTTTATACTTTATCTCATCTCTCATTTGCTCCTGCGTATTTCGATTTACCCTCTCTTTAATTCTCTTTCTCTTTTTCTCTCACGTATTTCCGTGCGGCTTTTCTTTCTCTCTCGCTCACGCTGGTAACGACGAGCCGCGGAAAACTTTTGCCCTCTCTACACCGCCTGCGAAGGCTCACGATTCCCCTTTGTGCGTCTCTGCCCCTAACCCACAATTCTGACGATCGCTTGTCGGCCGCTTCGTTGTCAGAGACCCAGACGGTGCAGACCTCGACTCGCTGCCTCGGCTATTCGTGCCGCGCAACTTGACGCACGCAGTGCATCGTTGCCACGTTTTTATTAAATCCCACCTAAGAGACAATCCCTCGTGGTGTGGTTTTTGTGTATCGGGAGAGGAGACCAATCTCGAATATCGAAGAGACACCGCGGTTCGATTCGAATCCCCAGCCAGATCGATCCTACCTCCTTTCATAATGCACACAAGCGCACAAGCTTAATGTCTTAAGAGTATTGGATGTTTCAAAAGAGATTCTGGCGGAAGTAATAATAAATAAAGGAAGTAGAGGTGGTAATTGTTGAATGTAGGAAAACATTGGATGTTAACGAAGTAATGAAACGAATTGCGTAAAGGGTCATTATATGTTCCGTTGCTTATGTTCATCGGAAGATCTCCGTCTATCTTAGGAAGGATGTAATTGAGCCAAGAACCTATTTACAGATGTTATAGATGGGCAAATGTTTGAAAAAACAAAATGAATAAGCTTTACTGTTATACTTTTATATGCGCCGCGAGTGTCGCGCGGACATCAGCATGCTCAACATAAAAAACGGGGCTAAGTATTCGTTTTTCGAAGAATATGAAGAGGTCTCTACGATGCACGTGTCCGTAGTTCGGAACCTCGGGATGCGGCGATGAGAACTGGCAACGTTGCATTCACCGTTCGAAATAGCACAGGCCAACATACGTACAACTTTCGCCGCGCATCGAACACAAAACGGTATTAAAATCATACTGGTTTTGTAGCGCGTATTTTTTATGGTTTTCCAGCGAATATGATTAAAAATCAGCGGTATTTTTGAGAAAAAAATTGATGGGATTTTTTCTTCTCGGCAGGAAATTTCGTCGCAGCTGGAAACGCGATTGATTATTATTGTTTTGAGTTCGGAGCGATACGTGTCTCGGGTTGCATCATTACTCGACAAGATGGCAGCCGTGACGAATTTTTCCTCGGTTGAACCGACGAATCGATTTCTGCGCCAAGATATGAAACCGTGACGTTAATCAAATAGATAATGATTATACGATTGAATTGCTCGAAATGTCACGAAAAAAAAAAAGAAATACAATGAAACTGCAGTATTGTCGAGTAATGCATTCTCGATTCGCGAATTGGTCGACGTGACGAACAGCACAAGGCTCTAGGCATTTCTCATTCTCAGCCGACACGTCTGTGCACGTTCGGACTCGTTGAGTACAGTCTAGCTGACGCATCGACGTTGCAGCATCACTTTTGGCTCTATGGTAAATGGCTCGATGGACGACCATCGACCAACTGTGGATAGAAGACGAGGGGACGTTTAAAAAAGGATTTAATAATCATACGAAAATTACTCTTATCTATTGGTATTTGAAGCGCGAACGACACGCGATACTCTCTCTACCCAGAATTTGGTTATGTACGTATCTCAAATTTACGTGAAAAAATAAAACATTCAACCGTATGGAAAATTTATAATCGACCGACATTCTCGAACGCAAGAAAAGACGCCAGCGCCATCTGTCACATGCGTGGCCACACGTAGCTACGTTATCTTGAGAAGAATATTACTATACTTTTCTCCATCGTGGCAAATGGAATTACCATGTAGACGATTATTTGGACACGCTCATGACGTTTGCAATAGTTTGTCTATAGATGGTGTACCGTTTGATCCACGGGCGCATTTAAGTATTGAGATTTTTAGTTTAGGATGTACTTCAGAAAATTAGTTTATGTTGATAGGCTTGGTTGGACAAGTATGTTTTATAAAAACTTGTGCGCGATTCTCCGGTGAGAAAAAATCCAATACTGGCGAATTTGAAATGAATAGGTGCTTGATTTAACAGTTGGCAACATGGAAATTTAGAATAGAACGCAAGGCGACACGTATGTACGTTTTCGGGAGACGAATGTTGTTATTTTGTCTCCTCGTAAAGGAGGCATATTGTTTTCGTGAAAGTCTTTCTTTTGAAGATTTTTATGCCAGAACATTCATAATGAGCTAAACTTTGGTATGTACACAAGTAAAGCAGCAGTTCATCTTTGATTGATGCGATTTTTTCGAAACGTATGCAGAAATTTCAATTTTATAGCTCTTTGAATTAAAAAAAAAAAGGACGTGCGCTCTCTAGCTACCGTAAAAATGATGATATTTTGCTTAATATTTTTTCATACGCGCAGGTACTGTCGATGTTGTTTGGTGTTAAATTTGGCCGAAATCGGGAAAGCGTTATAGTTTCGAAATTTACGAAAAATTCACGTTTTTGCACAATTTTAGGCAAAACATGAGATAACGATCGAAAATTCCATACATGAAATCGGTACTATTTAGCGATGATAAGTACATAGTTTCATCATAATCTGCAATGTGGTTAAAATTTCTCAGCATTTTAACTTTCGGAAAAAAAAATGTTATTGCAATAACTTTTGCAAAACATAAGATGGCGAACTTAGATTTGATACATTAAATCAGCAGTATTCTGTAATAATTAGTACACAGTTTCGACATAATTTTTTATGTTCGAATTTGCGGGAAATTTAACTTCGATAACAAATAAAGTTGCAAAACGCAACTTTGCAAATGACTTCCTAATTATTTTCGGGTTTTTTTTTTACAAAGCTTCCTCTATAAGGAAGCTGCAATCGATTAACATGCTTAACAGTGTATCTCATATAAGTAGCTTTGTAAAAAAAAAAATAAAAAATAATTGGGGAGCAATTTGCTAAGTTCAGTTTTTTTAATTAACGACGTGGCAATCGTAATTACTATTTACATAAACATTTCAACATGTATAGGTTTGGTTTTCAAAAGTATCTTAGCAAAAAAACCTGCATGGCGTTCTGTCGGTAAAAATCGGCGAAATGTCCGACGATGGAAAATTTGCAATGAGTGTTTTATCCAACAGTTCGTTATTTGGGTATTTCGGATACAAAACGATAAGTCTGTACGTTATCTTGAGGAACGTTTTGCTATACTTATCTACATCGTAGCAATCGTAATTACCATCTGGAGAATTATTTGAACACGCACATGACTTTGGCAAGCGTTGGCCTGCAGAGACATTCCTCAACCTGGTGGACACCTCCAGGTTGAAAGCCTCATTTAAGTAATGAAATTCGTTATTTAGTATATACTTTATAGAACGAGTTCACATTGATATACTTGGTTAAAACAGTGAATTGGTAAGAAAACCTGTGTCGTATAATTCTCTGTTGCGGAAAATCCAAACCTGAACAAACTTTTAAATAAATAAAGGTTTTCGATGTCTTCCTGTCTGTCAGCAGTCTTCCTGTCCTCTAGTTAACTTTCTTCTTCTCAAAGTTAACTTTCTAGGTAGCAAATGGCGCATTACAAGTTATCCAGAAGTTAAAAACCGTTCTAAAAGACAGCTTTTCCTCCCGAGTTAACTTATGGATAAATTTCAAAGTTCTAAAGTGCCATCTGGTACCCGTTAAGGAAACTTTTGGATAACTTCTTGATTTGTGCTCTCTGAAAATGAATATTTCTTAGTCAATTTTTTATTCTCATGAAATCGCAATTCAAAGATCCCGCTTAATGTGGCGCTCGCAGCGACACAAAAACCTTCAGAGCCATTGCGACGCCATCTGTTGGCTATAATAGTCACTGCGATTAATTCTGGTCTCAAAAAACGCAGTTTGGTGACGCCACCGGTGCACCTTTGAACTGATATGGTGTCGTCCGTATTTGGCAGATTTCTGTAAGAGTGAGAAAGATCTCTCAATTATCCCGAGACAAATCTCACAGTCATCGTTGAGTTTTTGGAAAAAAGTAAAAAAAGGTTGAATGGGACATTATAAGACACTATCAGCCGACGACAACTTAAGCCAAGGAATCATTCGTGACCGAGAAAAATGATTTAGTTTTTTTGTTACTGAAGTAACACTGATCGGTCGGTTGATTACCGACAGAGCATAGTTGTGTCGGTAATGAACCGACAGGGCACCGCTCGGTCGGTAAGTAGTTTGTCTTACCGAACGAGTAACGTATCATTTTTGAGATCGCGAGCAACTTCATTAATTACTCCAACATTGTTTATGCATTTTGAAGGATTTGTAACTTCTTCAGTTATTAACAATAACAATTCATTGCTCATTCGTTGAAACATTTGTTTCAAGAGGTCAAGTCTCCAATGTTTGGCGATGGTATATCTATGGGTTTTTACAAGCTACTTACACAAGAGCAGAGTGGCGCAGTGGAAGCGTGCTGGGCCCATAACCCAGAGGTCCGTGGATCGAAACCACGCTCTGCTATCTGTTAAAGGTATCACATGATATGTTTAGCAATGATTTTTTTTTTTCGTTTGAAATACGTATTTTTTTAAATAAATGCGTACTTTCAAATTTACAACGTTCAGATAATTATTATATACGAATTTGAGGTTAACGGTTGGATGCCGTTTCTATGTTCAGCATTATGTCGATGTTTTACAATTGTTACAGTTTGCATCATCAGGGCTAGAGCTCCAAAACTGAACAGTCCTATCTCTAGGTTGTCTTTAAGTACAAACCTCTTGTAATGGTCTATTGATTCAGCCATGGTCCATTGCATCAGCTAATCAGGGCGTTTTTAGGCACTTATGTTCTAAGAAAAACTCACAGACGTGCCTATTATCTATATCAGGTCTCCACATGCCTGAATTACATCTTTATTAAAAACCTTGACATAATTTTAATTAATGAATTTCTTTTTACAGCAGATGTCTCAAACACAGTGGAATACATATTGTTAATTGGTCGGCAGGTCAATTATAGTTTGTATGTTAGCTTTGTAATCGGAATCCACATCCTGTTGAACTCCAATAAATTAAATAAAGTAAAGTATGGTATACCTGTATATCATGATATATTATTTGCGGCTCTAGGTTGTTATAAACATTAAAAATTTTATAAGATGCTGCGCGGAAAGGTAAAAAAATAACGGGATAAGCTTTAGCAGGTCTCCACTTCTAGTATCTCAAGTGAACAATTGGTCATAATTTAACCGGGCCAGTCGACATAAGCAAAAACGATAATTTCATCGATGCCACTGTACTTTCGGATTGGACTGTGCGGGTGGCAAAAACAAATCGCCCAACGTGGGGCTCGAACCCACGACCCTGAGATTAAGAGTCTCATGCTCTACCGACTGAGCTAGCCGGGCACTTACGTTCGAAAATAATTTTGTCTATGATCGCCTAGAATTCGATTGAACTGCGTCAAACCAAAATTAAAATCGCCCAACGTGGGGCTCGAACCCACGACCCTGAGATTAAGAGTCTCATGCTCTACCGACTGAGCTAGCCGGGCTAATTGGGGTGGCAAGCGATTGGATCATCGATTTGTCGATGATTCTGTAAAAAATCATTGGAACCCCTAAGTCGCAAAAGAAGTTCGCCCAACGTGGGGCTCGAACCCACGACCCTGAGATTAAGAGTCTCATGCTCTACCGACTGAGCTAGCCGGGCTAATTGGGGTGGCAAATGATTGGGTCAACCATTGGTCGATTATTCCGTAAAAAATCATTTGAACCCCTAAGTCGCAAAAGAAGGTCGCCCAACGTGGGGCTCGAACCCACGACCCTGAGATTAAGAGTCTCATGCTCTACCGACTGAGCTAGCCGGGCTAATTGGGGTGGCAAATGATTGGGTCAACGATTGATCGATGATTCTTTAAAAATCATTTGATTATCTAAGTCGCAAAAGAAGGTCGCCCAACGTGGGGCTCGAACCCACGACCCTGAGATTAAGAGTCTCATGCTCTACCGACTGAGCTAGCCGGGCTAATTGGGGTGGCAAATGATTGGGTCAACCATTGATCGATGATTCTTTAAGGATCATTTGATTCTCTAAGGCGCAAAAGAAGGTCGCCCAACGTGGGGCTCGAACCCACGACCCTGAGATTAAGAGTCTCATGCTCTACCGACTGAGCTAGCCGGGCTAATTGGGGTGGCAAATGATTGGGTCAACGATTCTGTAAAAAATCATTTGAATCCCCAAGTCGCAAAAGAAGGTCGCCCAACGTGGGGCTCGAACCCACGACCCTGAGATTAAGAGTCTCATGCTCTACCGACTGAGCTAGCCGGGCCAGTGGGATGGCGGAGATTTTGATCTATGATCTTTTAAAATTTTCAGAAAACTGCGTGAAAAATAAAAGTAAATCGCCCAACGTGGGGCTCGAACCCACGACCCTGAGATTAAGAGTCTCATGCTCTACCGACTGAGCTAGCCGGGCACTTGATGAGGGCTACGATGAAATCAATGACCTCATATCTCTACCAAAACGTGGACGAATCATTAATCGTTGGTCAATGTTTATTAACTAATTCGATATAAATTGAACATTTCGGTGTTACGTAACTAGCTGAATAAATTAACTTACAATAAGACAATAATATCGTTGCAGATCAATGCACAAAATTATAGTCCTCAAACGTATAACTTAATAACGACAATAAAGCTAAGTGCTAAGATTTTACCGGAATGAAAGCTGACAAAGTCGGTAGTTCCGCTCGTAGATTTCTGTGCCTGACTTTTCTCTTCTTTCAACCAGTTCTTCACTACATCTTTGCCATTGTGAGGACAATTGTAATTGGTGTAATTAATACCGCGGACCATAAGATACTCCTGAAGTTCCTCCCAGCATCTCCACGAGAGCTGCCGATTATTTCTTCCGAATTCAACCGTAGCAAGACGCGGTATGCCTGTTAAGCAGCTAGTGTATATGCAGCGAAAAGAGTTGCCCTCGAAGTTTAGATACTCGAGCCTATTTAGTCCGACGAAAGAATCTATTTCGATATCAGACAACTCATTGTCGCTTACATCGATCCAAACTATATTCTTCGTGTCGCTGAACCAGCCGTTTCTTACGGTAGTAAATCGATTGTGGCGTAGAGTCAGTCTTTCCAACTTAGTAAGACCTGTAAATGCTCGGCGATCTATGTTTGTCAGAGTACAATTAATCATTACGAGATCCGTGAGGTTTTCAAATCTCCTGAAAATCATTGCCGGTAAATTCGGTATGTAACTATCCCTGATTTCTATTTTTGTAATGGAACTTGGGATGTGTTGAAGCACTAAGATATCGCCGTCCGCGCAATTGTACCATGGTCCCCCATCGATATCGTCGCGACTCCTGACACAAGTTCCAGTCGGCGGTCCAGATGGCATGGTTGGGGTTATGGCGGTGGTTTGGGGAGGATAAGTGCTCGGCGGCGTGGGTCTCGTTGCTGGCCGGGTCGGTAGCACAGGTCGAGTTGGGCTGTAAAAACAGTAAACTGTTTTAGTAAACCGTAGGTTATAGAGTAAAAAGATTTGGAGAGCTTCACGTAAACAGGGCTAAAATCGCAATGGTCATTGAAAGCTCCATTAAAATTACCCTGCCATCCGCTCAATGAATATTTTTTAAATATTTTTTTTCCGAGTAGTGGGAAAAACGGTTGATTAGGTTCTGATCGAGTGGCGGAGATTTCTAATCAACTGATAATAGAGTGGTGAGGGAAATGCTAGATTAGCTGTTAATTTAATGGTGGGGAGAATTAAAAATTAGCTGTTGGTCGAGTAATGGGAAGAAACGTTTAGTTAGCTGTTAATTTACTGGTAGGTAAATTTCGAATCAACAGGTAATAGATTGGTAATGATAATAAATAATAATCATAAAATCTTGAAAGAATGTATGAAAATAAAATTGTTCACAATTACCTGGTTGGGGGTTTATCGCGATGATCATAATCACAACCCCAGCCACCTTCGTTGCTCTGGAGGAGAACGTCAAGGTTGCAATTGCATCTGAGCCGTTTTTCCTTTATGATTTCGACAAGTTTTCTCGCGCATAAACACGTCCACGGATTTCCTGTGACTTCTATTTCACGGAGATTCTGGTGAGCTTCGATATGCTCGGAGCTAATACAATTCATCTTATTGTCGGAAACATCCAGTCTTACAAGATGTGGCAGTCTGTCGAAGACCCCGTTTTCGATTCGCATTATTCGATTTCGCGCTATATCGAGCGTCCGCAGATTAGTCATCTGTTCGAACCACATAGATTCCACGACCTCGAGATAATTTCCACGGATAACGAGAGTCTGGAGCCACCAAAGGCCATTAAATGCGCAACTCTCTATCCTCTGAATTGAACACTCGCGAAATTCGAGATGTCTCAGATGAGGGCCGAATTTGCTAAAGGCATCGTTATTTATCTCGGATATTACCGAATTAGAGAATTTGATAGTCTCGACATTGGCTGGAACATTAGCAAGGTCGGATATCGATGCTCTTGTGCAGATGCAAGTTGTCGCATGACCGGATCTGGTGATAATGCGGCAGCCTCCAATCCGCGGAGGCCTTGTTGGTGGGGTGTATATTATCTTTGGGGCAGTAGTCGTCGGTGGCAACGTCGGTGGCCAGTTTGGTGGCAATGTTGGTCTTGGAACAGCTGGCCAATGTGTTTTTGAAGCCCAGCTCCAACGTATTGTTCCTGTTCTAGTTGAGTTCCATGTAAACTGAATGATAATAAGCAGAGAATGAATATAAAATTGTTTTTTCTTAAAATTTTGTAGTTTTTAAGCTGTTTGATTATTGTATTAAATGGAAAATAAATAAAATAGCAGAATCGCTTCTCAATTTTACTTGATACTAAAATTTTATTTTTTAAATTTATATGTATTTTTTATTCAATTTGTGTTCAGTTCTATTTTCATTTAAGCAGTATCTCATCAAACCTACAGAGTTATGTTAAGTTATCAACCATATAAGCTTTTGAGATTCATTTGAGGGAGAAAATTAATACATAGACAAACCATGGTTATTTTTGCAATTTTTCACCCATCTGCTATAAAAATGATGTGGTAATCTCATACATATTTTGGAAAATCAAATAAGTTGTGCCTTATTGAAAACAGAAATCAATTTTTTTCAAACCATTTAAGACCAATGTACATTAAAAGAGATTTGCATTCATTGCTTAATGATCTTAAAAATCTATTGCAATTTATTACTATTTGTTTAGTTCACAGAAATATTGTGTAATATAATTTTTTTAAATGTTGATTTTTTCATTAAACATAGCATGATTAATTTTTTAAATATCAATTCAAGATATAAATCAAGCTCAACTGCTATTTCTTATGTTAAGGTTTGCAACATTACAGAAACATATTCTTTGAGAAAAAGTTATTCACTGTGATGAAAAGAAATTAATCAAAGAAAAACTATATTTTTAAATTTTGCTTTCTCATAGAGTAATGTTCGTTTCAATGAAATTTTGGTTTTTCCAACATTTGTATATCAGAATTATCTAAATGGACCTCAACATTAAGAGAAGTAGTTCAGAAAATTTTTCTTAATGTATGCACCTATACTCAGTATTAAGTTGATAAAAATTGAAAGTTGAACAAATTCTCTTTTTATGTAATTTTTAGGATTTTGAACAATATCTTCTAACTTGAATAAATGTTTGTTATCGGACTAAAATTTTGTAAAGGTTGTATCGATTGTACAAAGATTGTACCAAGAACAAATTTTCCACATAAACAAAGTAAATTTAATTTTTTTTTATTTACTATTTCTTCAAGGCTGAAATTTCTTGAATTAATTTAAAAGATAAATTGAAAAGTTGCAAAATAGTACCTTATCAAATGCTTCTTAGTTTCAATATGAAAATATGATTAATGAATAATTCTGTTTAAACGTTGATGTAAATTGATTCCAAACAATGATTGCAAACAAATCGCCTGGGTCCTTAACAACGTTAAGCTTAATGTACAAACAAAAAGTGCAAACAAAAGAAAAGTGACCCTCCCAACTTCGAAACCGGAACACATAAGAAAATGGCGATTGTACCGTCACAATAAAAAAATGGTCGATCGAAACTTTACCTTGTAATGCTCGTCGTTAATCGCAGGCGCGCGTTCTTCGCATCTTCTGGAGCTGCTGCTGAATCCGATATTCATCCTCGTCAAATATCTCTCCAAGTCCATTCTGCACCCGCAAATCCACGGATTCCCGGCGATTTCCAGTCTCTCGAGTGTCACGAGACCCCGAAGATAATCTTCATGAAGGCATGAAAGTCGATTTTCGCTAATATCGAGAGTCTTTAATTCCCGCAAATGCACGAGAGCGTGTTTCTCAAACCTCTCGATGAAGTTGCGTCGAAGAATGAGTTGATTAAGTCTGCCAAGATCCCTGAACCAATCGTGTCCAATGGTATTCAATCCATTTCCCACTAAAATCAGCCTCTCGAGTTTATGGAGACCAGCGAACGCCTCTCTCTCGATTTCGCGAATTCCGCAATTATCCATTTCGATGCTTCTCAGTGTATTACCAAACCGGAAGAACGCGTAACGCGGTATGGTAACTATTTCCACGTCGAGAATTTGTACCCAAGAAGTTTCATCTGGAAGCCTATCGAGATTGGCGATGCCCATAGCCGAACTTTCCCGCCATTCAAATCTCCCATGTTGATGCTTAACAATTTGCGTGAAATTAGCTTGAGGCGCCGGCAGCGCCGGATAAAAGATGGGGTCGAGAGGCGTCATGCAGTCGTAAACTTCCGCCGGGCACACGTACGACGTGACGTTATTAGGCATCACGCACGTTTCTTCCGGTCCGTGAAAAATCCTCCGACTGTCAAAGAATCTGCTCAACGAATTCTTGCAGTCGCATAGCCACGGGTTTCGGCCTATCTGCACGGTCCTCAAGTTTTCCAAAGCGTGAAGAGCCTGAATCGGCAAACAATCCAAATCGTTGTTTCTCAAACTGAGCGTCTCTAAACGCCGGAAGTTGTGAAAGACTTCGGGTTCGATGTACACAAGCCCCGCGCCATCTAGCGTCAATCTCCTGAGATTATGCAAATGTCGAAAGAGCGACGCTCTCGCGATTCCTATTTCCGTGTTTGACATAAGTAACCACTCGAGATTATCCAACCCGCGAAAAGCGTTGGGACTTAAGTCCCGAAGATCGCAATTGTAGAAGGAGAGACGTCGAAGATTGGGAAAACGGGAAAAAGCGTCAGCCGGTAAGTTGTGAATATGTGATACCGTGAATTCTATCCACTCAACATCGTTAGGCACTTCGTAAATATCGGCGAAATCACCCTGTACACAAGCGTAAGCGATCCAGGATCGCCTTTCGCCCTCTAGCGGCGCCCGACTGCACTTTGATTGAACCTCGATGACCCCATTCATCAGTAAAGCCAACAGGCTAACTATAATACAATTTATTCCTCCCATATTGATAATTCGCTGAAAATTTCTTGCGCGATACTCTCGTATCGTTGTCTCTCGATAAACTGAATCAATTTTCTATCGATCCATATAAACTGGTCACGCGCGCTCTAGCGGCCAAGATGACGAACAATATTCTACACTTATAACACCGATCGAAAGACTCATTGCGTGAACCTCGTTCCCCGAAGTCCTCGCAGCTATTAGCGAAGAGATTATCGCCAGCTATGGTGCTCTTGGTGCACCAGCGCAGCTGCAACGCTCTCGTATCGCGTAACTTTGATCGCAATCCACCTACTCCCTATATCTTTGTCTATATATATATATATATTTGTAGCTAAACTTGTGCAACGCGCCTTGTACCGAATTAGCTGTTACAGTCAAGGTCGTTTATCTCGATCTTCTCTGGATTTCTATCCGACTATAAGTCCTCCGTTTGTTTATATACACTGTCACTGCAGCACGTGAATCGCTAACACTTGGCACAGAACACGTAATAATCCAACGGCAGCGAGAAGTAGCATCATCCTTTGCTAACTTTGATATTCCCCATAAATAAACTCAGTCGAAATTTATGTCATTTAATGATTTATTTTGATTACGCATTGTACGTTTCGAAATATCTTCATTTTGTTATCTCGCACTGCGGGCGACTCGTTAACAATCGAAGAGACGCTAACGCTGCGAGAAAAGCGTGCGAGGTAAACTCGCGAAGCTTTAGGGGCGGACGTTAATTTAAAGGAAGACTTCTTCCCTTAAATTAACGATGGATGGACGAAGCTGTCAAAAGGAGAGGCGAGCGATCGACTGACCATTCGCGAGTTTGCCACCGCTATTATATAAGTGTGTAAGGACAAGGTCAGACTTATCCCGCCACGAAGAGACGCTCTATATTTAGAAGTGCCACCAGGCCACACGATTCTCATATGTGTGTTCGGCAAGCATTACTCGTTTGTGCTAGTTGGATCGTTGCTTTTGGCAAAACAACTTTTGACGAACAAGTGTGAGTATCTCTATGCGCTTTGAGTACCTCAACGTTGAAATAAATTGAGCTTACCGCATAGTGCTTATATCGTAAACGAGAGTTGCGCGTCGCGGCGCTTTGATGAATTCGCGCAACGTTCATCTATGCAGCTGCGGATACATAAAAGAGGGCGTGGGAGATGTCTACGTATATCCTTAGTTTGTTGTTTCCTAGGATTATTGAATAGATCGGTAAAACGCTATGACTACCAATATCGATACTGAGCCCTGATGCATGCATTCGGAGAAGTTGCCGTGCTGGAGGCTGCAACGGTGTTTCAATGCCGAATATATTATCATGAGAGTCACGCTTCATGCTGTAGGGCACAGACTATATGCTTATTACGAATGCGCCTGTTGTATGTAGAGACTACGTATTATACATTTATCCAATTAACCGAGAAACTCATTGTCCGCTTGATGCTGTCACTGCGCGGATGAATAAGTGGCTTCAACCATCTTTTTGAATGTGATGTCGGTAATTTAATGTCGTCGCATCCTGCAATATCATTCATATATTGCTTTGCATTTATTTATCGGCCCGATTATACGTGGGGGTGAGCATCGAGTGAAGAGGGTATTCAATAGGTTTTTCAATTGTGTTTCGTATGTGAAATAATATTACCGCGCGGAGAGAAGTCTGTGGTACTGATAATTATAGTTAGTGGTCCAAGCAACTATTAAGTTGATAGCGAAAATGTCGAAAACGTCTAGTGATTTTAATATTTGTCGGGGAAAACAAATCATCACTCACGAGAATTCAATTTATAAATTATAGCTTCTTATTTAGGCTATTCGGGGATGTAGGTAATAAATAATTAAGAAATATCGTGGAGATTAGTGTCGATATTGTAATATTCAACATTTCTGATTCACAAATAATGAATATAGATAATTATATTTATATACATATATATAATATATGTATTAGGATTTTGAACGGAAATTATATTAGGATTGGAAAACCAAACGAGAATGTGTCTCATGGAAAAAAAAGTTTGTCAATTAATCTTAATGCAAATTCGTCACTATTGATCTTTCACTGGATTAAGTATTCCTGCTTCAATACAAATCACCCTCTATTATTATTTTTTAATGCATTAAACTTTAAAAAATCAATCACGAAAATTAAGCACTGATTTGACTTTGATAAGTCGTTACCGAACTTCATATATTACAGAGAGATTCATATGCGAGATATTCTTTCTCTTTCTAGAACACGGAGCTACAATATTCATGAAATAACCGGGCAGATAAATACATTTATTATAAAAATAAATGAAAAAAAAATTCATTTCCTTTAGAAGATTTTCTTTTACTTAACTTATGGTTTTGAGGTTCTAGATATAACCGGCCGGTACATTTCTCCACATGTCAAAAACAAAAACACTTGTATTCGCACGTTGTAGGACGTCGACTCGGTGCGACGGTCGAGATACACAATACATTTCGACTTAACCTCGCGATCTGTACTAATCATTTACTATATTTACGCTCGATCGCTCGAAGGTTCGTAGCGAAGGCTCTCTGTTCGATTAGGCGCTCTTTCTATTTAAATTTGAAAACGAGACATTACAAACGGAAGCTTTGAAATTTTTTTATTTCGAGATATTTACCTTTGATTTATAATAAAGTACTCATTTAGGATATTCGACAGACAGAACAGAAAAGGCGAAGATGTTTTTTTTCTAGGAGGTGATCTAGCAAAAATATCGCGGTCCAAATTTTTTAAATGGCAAAAAAAAATTTCTTTGCCCTTTAAAAAAATCCACTAGATAATCACGAGTATATTTATCAATATTCTAGTCAGGAAACATGGACAAAGACAAACGTTCAAATAACTACTCACAAATAACCGTCACTTCAAAAGTACGAATAACAGATGCAGCGTGACAAAGTTTTCAATTTGCACAGATCGTCTTAATTTCACACAAAGTTTTTTTTTGAAGATGCAGAAATTTTGATGGTCATCATAGAATTTACAGATTTGATTTTCGGGTGAAAAAACCGAGCCAAACTTTTTTTCTTCTCAAAATATCAAATTTTGACCATCGTTATCATTTTCAACTCGCATGTTGTACCACAGAAAATACTGTTTCCGAACCGTATTCCTGTGATTCTGACATAAGTGACTTTTCTCCGTTTCCAATTTTAGAATTCCCACATCTGATTCCCGAGTGGAAAGATCAACACATTTTTTTCTTCTTCATTATATCAACAATTGAAGTTTCTATATTCTTCGTCTGTAGCTAGAATCGAAGATGTTGTGTCATCGGGACCGTTTTTTCCGAGCCTACTTTCGGTGGAAATTCCTATCACTCACCGTTTTTCTGAATTTCCTAAGCTTCTAAAAAATATGGTCCATCTACCAAAACATAAATGTTTATTGTCATAAATATGCCACGTGAGATTAACATTCAGGAAAACAGCAAAAACAATCGCTTAGTATAATAAATCAGCTTTACACCGTTTTTCGCTCGCCCACTTTCGTTGTGAATCCTTATCACTCATCTTTTTCCTAAATCTCTTGAATGTCGAAATTGTAAATTTTTGTTGTAAATTTCGATTATTCACCTTCTTCCTAAATCTCCTAACAAAAAATGTTTCATCTACCAGAATATAAATATTTATCGTCATAAACATGACACGTGTAAACAAAACACCGGAAAACTGGCAGCGAGAGTCGCCCAGGACAATTATCAAGTTCGAGATATCTTTTTGCTCGCCGACTTTCGTTTCAAATTCCTATCACTCACCTTGGTTACAAATCACCCGAACGTCTAAAAAACATTTTTCATCTCCCAAAATACAAATATTTATCGTCTCAAATACAGCACGTGTAAACAAGCCACGGGAAAAACTGCAGCGAGGGTCGCTCAGGACAGTTATCAAGTTGAGAAGGCGCGCGCACGTGACGTAACTCGCAGGTTTGAAACCTACGCGCGGACGCGCGCGCACTCTTATCCTGAGCCGACGACGCGAGACACCCTAGCAACTCTCGAAGTAGTTGTATTACTGATGTCTTGTAGCAAACGCGTACAGTGGCGCAGAGCTGCTTCTGCAGCATACATGTATGCATCCACGGGCTGCTGCACGTTGCTTTCTGCAACGCGTCCAGCTCGTAATCGCATTGAGTGAATGTCACAACTGTAACGCGACAAACGTGTGACACAAAACCGAAATAAATAAGGCTCGCCATACTATATAACATATCCCGCAATCGTTTCCGCGTGTTAATGGATTGTCAGCGACTATACGGGACGTTTCTTGTCTCTCCATAAATCTCGGAATATTAATAAGTCGAGTGGTGGGTGACGACTGCACAGCCATCGTGAAGAAAGTAGAGAACACCTTATTATTAGAGCTCCGGTTAAAAATAGAGTGACGACAAGCGTTACGAGCAGTGACGGGAGTGCAACATGCGAAGTGACACGAGTGTATTATAGTTAACAGCTCTATATTAATCATGGAAGGTACGATGATCGCATAGTGACGTCAACTATTCAAAAAGATCCTCTTGGCAATAGTATATCAGCTTTTTTGACAATGCGTTTATTATTACGAGTGAAAAACTATTTAGCGGCGCGGAACTCGTCAAGGTCGATGCGGGACATCCTAGAAAGCGAACAGTAACGACTAGCAACATGTCAGGTGGGTCGGATTCGTTTATACATCTATTTATAGATGCGAAACATAAGTATATTTTGGAAGTAGGGCGGAAAAATTTTTTTTACAGAAGTTTGAATGTTTTTTTATGATAATAAGGTTTTTCCCTTTTTTATCATTAGTAATAGTTACTTCATGTTTAAGGATTGTTGGATTTATGCTGTGGTCCTTGTGAATAATTCAAACTTTAAGCTTTGGTATCGACGACACATGGACACATTTAATAAATCTTAATAAATGTGCGTGAAACTTCTATTACGTTTTTACGTTCCGGCCATTGTTGTTGGTAGTCTTCAGATTTATTACTGAATGCTGTTTTTTGTCTTTTGTTGAAAATGCAAATGAAATTTGTATTTAACTTAGAAGAGGAAAATCAGCATTTGGTTATAAATTTGAAGAGAGCCAACAATTATGCCCGATACGTAAAAACATGAGGGGAGTTTTAGGTAGATTTATTAAGATTTATAAAATTTGTCGTGAAACTTCATTTTCCTGCAAAAAAAAACATTTTCCTGCAGAAATATTGCCATATTCTGGACGGAGGGCTGAAAAATGTAACTTTGCGCACAACTTTGTATACTATTTCGTATAGGAAATTCAGGAGAAGTGCTCGCTTACCGAGATGTCAAAAGATCATTATTTATATGAATGTTAACGTATTTATATGGAATTATATTTTGAAAATAGTGGTACAGTTGATTTTCGAGTTATGGAATAATACAAGTGGTTTGCAATGCTTGCAAAACATGTTTAAATTTCGCTCGTTATTCCGAGTTATGTCGTCGTTGTACTATTAGGGACAGTTATATACGCGTAATAACGCATTCCCTGAGATTCCACTTAATTCGCTCTCATCCGTGCAAAGCCTATTATATAGTGGACGTTGGAATGACTGTGAAGCGAGTAGAAACAAGTAACAGTATGTCAGGCCCGTCAATTTTCTATAAGTATCGGTATGCGTACAAATAATACAAAAGAACTTAATGAAAAGTTTGATATATAATTTTAGAAGCTTTACAAAAATGTCATTGAAATTCCATTCATTAAAATGAAGACCTGATCATCGATTTTTAATTATTTTTCTAAATTATATGAGAAACATTGAATCCGCCATCGGGTGATTTGGCTGAAAGTTCGGTCTCAACTTGACAAATAAAAAAAAAAAAAAAAAAAAAACCGAGAAATATCGGCTGCATCCCGTTGTTTTCAATTAATGATTCACAAAAAATCATTAAATAATGTTAAAAAACGTATTTTAATGCCCGCAATAAATTTGTGTCGTTTTTTTTTCGAAAAGGAAATGGAAAAACACAAAATTTTGTTTTTCCAAAAATGCTCTACGATCGATCCTTGCAGACATATCATCGACAGAAATAACAATAGAAATTACAAATATTTTTCAAACGAAAGCTTGAAAGTGCTTCGAAATCCTTGAACTTTTATTGTAACTTTTATAGATTCAAACGGCCATCATTTTGCATAAAACTCATACGTAATCTGCGGAAAATAATGAAAATGTTATGAAATATCGATGGGAAATTCTTTGGGAACGATAATTTGTTTTCATAAAAAATGTAGGTTTCTACAGTGCATTTATAAATATTTTTCCATCAAAGACATCTAAATAAACCTATGATTCTCAATTTTATTACAAGGATTAGAAAAAATTATGCTTCATCGAATTCCTTGTAATTCCGTTAGTCAGAAAAAATTGCACTTGGATAATTCACCACGTAGAAAAATGTCGAGAGGTTATTTTTTAAGTGGATAAGTCTAGTGGAATCGTTTGCCAAGTTTTAAGTATTCTACGAGGAATACGATTTAATATCGCGACCGACGCCGAGTTTTGCTCGTTATTCCGAGTTATTTCGTCGCTGTACTATTAGGGACACTTTATATACGCGTGATGATGCATTCTCGCGAGAATCCACTTAATTCTCTCTCATCTGTGCATATATAGTACTTCGAGAGAAGCCTCGTCGGCGGTTGGATAATACGTGTTGCTACGTACAGATACGTTTTTGCGTCAACCACCCTCGCTCGATGCGATTCTCTGTTTCGCATTGTCAATTGAATATGTAAACGTCGCTTGTATTGTATTGTGAGCTTCCCAAGCCGCATTACATGACGTAGAGCGTGCAGCTACTGTTGGGAAGCCCGAGAAAAGAAGTCATCTCATTATAACAGCTTTCTTTTGAAAAAAAAAAAATCGATTACGTGTGTTATTTTTGTAAACACGTCATAAAAAAAGTTCTGCTAAACACAGAATTTATAGTAATAATTGCGAAATTGACAGAAGCATTTGGTCAAACACTACATAAAAAAAGTTCTGCTGAACACAGAATTTATAGTAATAATTGTTAAATTGACAGAAGCATTTGGTCGCTATTAGTCATAAGTCAAAAATTTTGCCCTCAACATCATACTATTTTGGTGCACTGTATGTCTGAAAAAAAAAAGATGCCAAGTACAATCTTGCACATTGCTTCCTCATTATTTTTCAATTTTTACAAAGTTACCTCTCTGAGGAAGTGTGTTAATTAATTTTGGCTTCCTCATAGAGAGAGCTTCGTAGAAACGAAAAATAATGAGAAACCAATGTGCAATGGTTCTACTTTGCATGAAGATGCAATGTGCAATGTGCAATGGTTCTACTTTGCATAAAGATGCAAAGTAGAACCATTGCACATTGCTTTCAATTATTTTTCGATTTTGACGAAGCTTTCAATATTGCAAGCCTTCCTATATTGGTTTAACCGTGTAAAATCGTTAAATAAACTATATTCTTTTCTCTCAGTGTGTATAGAGAAGCGCCAAGCGGCGCTTGCCGTAGAGATTCCTCGTCGTGCGTGCACGTTCTTAGGCACGCGGACGTGATGAAGCTGACAAGTGTCAGTGAAAAATAGGAATCCCACTGTTCGGTAGGCAGCTATTAGTCATAAGTCAAAAATTGTGCCCTTAACATCATACTATTTTGGTGCACTGTATGTCTCAAAAAAAAAAATGCAAAGTAGAACCATTATACACTCGTTGCATATACGATTTCAACGTTTGTTTCCAAAAACCTTGCAAGTATCGTTTATTGAACTATCATCGCTTCAACCATAAAATATTGCAAGCCTTCCTATATTGATTTAACCGTGTGAAATCGTTAAATAAACTATATTCTTTTCTCTCAGTGTGTATAGAGAAGCGCCAAGCGGCGCTTGCCGTAGAGATTCCTCGTCGTGCGTGCACGTTCTTAGGCACGCGGACGTGATGAAGCTGACAAGTGTCAGTGAAAAATAGGAATCCCACTGTTCGGTAGGCAGCTATAGGAGCCGGGCTTCAACGAATGAGGAATTAGGGATGCGAGCAGCGACCGAGACGAGACGAGAGGCGCACAGGAGGAGACTGTATAAAACACTGCATGCCGTGTGTACAGTAAACGCCTGAACGCCCGACTATTATAGCACGTTAAGTGTGCTCGACGACAACATATAAGTAGCAGCTCTACGGCAGAGATGCAAAAGTGAGTCGCGATCGGGCTTGCTTCGAACTAAGAGGTCACGCACGAGGTGAATGAAATGAAATGGAACGGAACACGGGTATGGACATATTTCAGTTGGGGCAGTCGGAGTTTAACTGTTTAAGTAGACGGGCGTCCGGACGCTCCACGCTCTTAAGGTAGTCTTTTCGCATCAGCTACTAAAATCAAACCCAAATTTTTAATCGCGTTTCCACACATTTTGGCAGTTTACGAAAAAAGCCTTGCTCTTCAACATTAACTCTCAACAAATAAATCGTTCCACAGATACGGTTTAAAATAAAAATATCCTGATAAATATAAAAGTCGGATGAGGTTGTTGTCATCGAGTTTTATATGAGATTAAAAGAATTATTTTAGTCTGACTTTGACGAACGATAGTTCTGTTCTCATTCTGTTTATTAAAAGACGCATCATTGGTTGACCGGAGTCATTACCTTATAGTCTTCTTTGTAAGAAAATTGCAACGGGTTTTTAACTGCTCTAACCTATCGTTAGATTAATTGATTAGACATGCTTTTTACTTTTGAATACCTGATATTTATAAAGTATTCGTTCGGTCAATGAAGAAAGCATCTTTTGAGAAACAATATTACCCTACAATACTAGTGCGATAAAACTTCTTCTGACTAGTGTGCGTTTTCACCACGAGGCGAAGGCTACTGTTGCAATCACACGAGTTTAGAAAATGTTTATTGCACGAGTATTGTACGAAATTATATTTTACAAGGTGTATAAATGGGGATTAATGCGAGCGGAAAGTGCTTAAAATTGCGTTTCTCGCAGTGAGTTAAATAAAACAAGTTATTGGTTGTGACTAAATATTTAGCACTGGTTATATTACTAGCTGATGCGAAAAGACTACCTTTTTGCGTTGCTAAATCGGTAAAAGTATTTGCCGTTCGATGAAACCGTAGACTTTTATTATTAGTGCATTTAATTTTTTAAGTGTCGAAGTGGAATCGAGGAAAAAAAACTTAAAGTTTGTATTACATGGCGGTTGAAAGTGTCGTGCGTGTCTCCCGCACTTCTGTGGACAATCTTTGTCATCACCGAGAGCCGCCGCGCAAGCTAAAGCTTCGCGTGTCGCGAATCGTCACACAATCTGGCAACGAGCATCGGGTGAGTTGTCACTATGTAACGCGACGCAGCTGTCGAGGTTCGGAATGTTATGAAATCGATGTTAACGTTCACAGGGTAATTTTACGTGTCAAACATTTGTCTTCGTGTTACTTTGATTTGAAAAAAAAATGCTTTTGTAATCGCAGCCGTTTTTATTAGTCGTGTAGAAGTAATGAAATTGATAAAACGATCGAAAAAGTATCAGCGATTCCACCGAAAATCAGCTCCCCAAAAATTATTTTTCTAAAAAAAGTTCCACAAAACCGGGTTTTGTTATCCTATATGATTAAGTAGAAATCTGATAGAATATTGGAATTTAATATTCAAATGTATCTATTTTGGGACAGTTTTATCGTGCATATATTTTTGACATTGTCATCTGAGATAAAAATCTGGAAATCATTTTATTTCATGAAAACAAAGCTTCCCTTCAGGGGCAATAAAACATGACGCCTTCATAAGCGCATCATTTTTTTTAATCAACGTTGGACATTGAGGAAGCGATCAAATAAATACGTTTCTCAATGTGGTACTCTCGATCTAAAAATGACGCTTTTGTAAGCGGATTATTTTATATAAGCTTCACTTATAAAGAAGTAATGTTCGAAATATGGATGAACGTTCATAGTCGTGTAATTGAAATAAAATTAACGAGGAAACGTTAATCACCGAAAAATATTTTTCGATAACAATCTCTTCGATCAGTGATAGAAGATACTTAATTTTTTTCTTGAAAATACACCACTTACTAAAATCGATAGAGTGTTAAATCAATAGGGTATCGCATAACAAATAAATAACAAATAAATTGGATAAATATAATGATTCATGTTTTTGAAAAGTTGGACTTAAAAACATTGCATATATTCATTGATGTTTTCCTCTAGATCTAAATGTGAATATGTTTGTATATTAAAAATATGTTATTGCCTAAGTCATCTTTCAGAAATTAATTTAACTAAATTAATTGAACCGCAAAGGAATGAACCAAAGCTTTAAAAAATGTATAATTTCAGTTTCTTTATAACGCTGTTATAATGTAGAAAAAAAAAATGTAATCAACCGTTTTCTCGTAGTAATATTATTATTTATTAAAAATTGATAATATCATCAATTTTATATTCAGTGTATTATATTCATATAAAAATTTAATGAAAATCGTTGAATCTGGGACGAACAGGGATCTAGAATCAGAACGAGCGCAATTCGGTGTAAAATGCCGCGCTTTAGCCGGTACTACCGGTAAATGCTAAGCTATGACGCGAAGAGGAGGCATTCCTCGCACCTATATTCCCGTTACACGTCCGTATATCTATTCGAGCGTGAGAGACCGAGTGGCGGCCGTATACGCGCCCGTAACCAGAATCCGCATCGAACGTAGTATTATAGATATATGCTATATACATATAGTCGGTATCGGCATATTCGCTACGAGTTAGCGGTACAACGTCTCCGTGTCGCCGGGTCGAGATATAGCTTTATTATTTTTTTTTTTTATATTTACACTGGCGCCGAGACGCCGATCGTTCCTTCACAATTAAATACTACGTGCAGCTCGTGTACAATTTTTCACTCCACTATTAATATCTTGGCCCTGAGTCGAAGATTTAAAGAAAATCTTAAAAATTCAGTGTAAGATAACTAATATTTTGAGCCGGATAAGACATTGAGCATTGTTTGTGTTGCTATTTAAGGATTTTTACTGATACAATGTAAGTAAAACTGCGTGCAAAAAAAAGTTTCAATTTTAATTTTAAAAATGTCATAAAAAATGGATTCATATGTTTCATGAATAAGCGCACAAATATTTTATGTACAATTACAAAAAAATTCACATTTCACTCAACTACGCCAAAGTTTTTATACCTCCGTAATTATTACTACCTTCGACACGAAAATTACGGAAGACACCAAAAAATATCTAAAAACATTGTTCAACTCATTCTATCAAAACTCAACTATTATCCAATTAGCAGCAATTTTCTCTGATCCGTTCAGAATTGTAACATTTTTTGCTCCACTATAAAAAGTTAGCAGACGCCAAAAGCAGTTAGTGTCGCCTATAAAATCGCTTGTCGGTCATTTTTCATAACGCTCAGTGGGCAGACAATTAAATTTTTACTTCCTGTCGATTACTCACCGCATTTCACGATAGCCTGATTATCAGTAATAATGAAACCCGTAAAATCGTAATCAAGCTAAATAAGGAGATAAAATCATGAGATACTTTATAGTAATTGCTAAGACTGGCCGTTTTTCTGTGCAGTAAAACAAAATATCTCTGGAGAATTTATTAAAAAAACGGTAACGAGCGCGTGCGGCGTACTACACGTAAGTCGCGTGTAGTGCATCTTTGGTACAAGTGCCGCGAAAGAAGAAAGGGGGGAGGGCGGGGGTCCGATCGAGAGTAAGTTCGATGAACCTTCTCTCTCTTTTCTTTTCCGTCCCGGAAATTCCCTTCTCGCTCTCGTAATACATACTCCATCACCGTTGGGCTGTGAGTATCCCCTCCCCTCCCCCATCGCCGGAGTTTGATGCGGTTAATATGTAATACAGTGTGGTACGCTTCGAAAAATTCTTTCAGTACGTTCACCACCTTGCGCGGTAAATAACGAACGCGCAAAACTCCGGTAAACACATTGAGAAAGTTTTCTTAGACTAAAATGAATTTTTTAGAGAAAATAATTTGATTTTTAACACCGGATTGTCACGAAATCTTATCAACCTTATCACAATCTTATCAGAAGAGGTACGAAGAAGACTTCTGGTACTATATTGTGATGTAGCTTTATCACTGAACATTATCAAGACGTTGCGTTGATTAGTCATCGAATTCTCTAACGAACAACATGTCTTGACGCATTTTTACCGTCGTGTTTTCAGTGAGTGTCCTCTGAGCGTGACCGCAAATGTTCTTCAGCCTTCCGGCGGATTATTTCTTTGCCTCTTCGTGCGCGCGTGATTCCAGGGATTTATCGATCCATTTACGCGAGGATTGTTCGAAAGGTTTACTTCCGAGAACGTCTCGGGACCTGTCGTTGCTGCTGCTGCAACAGCTGCTGCTTTGACCGCTCGTACTGTCAATAAGGGCAAAAGGGCTTCTGCCGGTAGAGCCTCGAGAGATCTCTGCTGTTGCTATATTTCAGTGTTTAGTGGATATTCGTGCGCTTCGCACTCATCGAATTACAGATACGTTTTGCTGAATCGTTTCTGTGCAGTTTCGTGTATTATGTGATTTGTGTCAAGGTGTGATTATTAGTAAAGATTAAGAGTTGAACATCGTTTTACCGGGTTAAAACAAAATGAAATTTCCACGAAATAAGGACTAAACATGTTGAAGGGATACGACCGCTCTCCCGAATCGAGGATCATTTCTTTATCACGGTCGCCCTACGACCATTTTTCTTTCCGTTTAACATTTCATTTGAAACAACAATAGAAAGTCACAAAAAATAATTCGACAATTTTCGGACCATTGTAAAAGTCAGGAAGTAAAAAAAATTGAAAAAAGAAAACTCTACAACAAGGAACCAATTTCGCAAATTTCGATTCGTTCGATCTAGCGATTTTTTTTTTACTTTAAAGACACCTAATTTTCGGTCCTGTAAATAATATTTTCCTTGCAAATAATAAGACGCAATGTTGCAAATTTGCAATTGCTTAATAACGTGACTTTCGATTTTTCCCAAGAACAATGCGCATTTCGTAACCAATTTTTATGGGTCGCGATTTATTCCTTTTGTCCAATGTAATTCTAGGAATCAACTATATTGATGTTTCATAGTGATAATCGTTGGAAAATTACAGTTTCTTGTTTACCTCGGCAAATAATCATTTCCTACAGAAACTCAGTCATAACTATTTAACGTTTTATACCAGTAATTAACTGGTTGAGGGATGCTTTACACATTCACCGTCTAGATATTTAATAGTATTCCCCATTTAAAAATTACAGCTGTGGACGAAGAATTTCTATTCATCGGTAAACAAATGGCTGTGATTAAAAAATTGAGAACACTATCAAATATGTAGATGGTAACTTCGTAGAGCATCTTTCAAGGAAGAAAATGAGCTGTGATCCATAACAATCGAGCAAAAAATACCGAGTATTCTTTAAAAAAACTGAGCACATATGTACTTTTTAGGAAATGAGCATAAAGCAGTTAATACTTTTGTGAATCCATTAAGATTGATGTTGTTCTAAGTAGAGGATGTCTATTTTAATACAAAGCACCATAAAAAATAGTCAATTGATGCATACAATTTTGTATACACGATTTACAATAATTAGCAGTCATTTGAGTATTGTGGAGCGCTTGAACCTCCTTAATTACGGAATATCCTGAACGTGCGGTTAAACGTCCATCATTTCTCTCAAGTCTAGGTACAGTTGTTGGTTGGTGCGTGTGCAAAATCTAAGAAGTTGAGCTACGTTGGACAACAATGAGGAATGAATACGCGAAGGTGCTTTACTACTACTACAACAACTATTTGAAGTACAACTGGTAGTAGACGTGTGTATTTTCATGTGCAAACAGTAACTACCTACACAAGTAACCCGGCAGAAGAACGTGTTATGCACGCGATTCTCTATAAGGCTCTTACGTAAGAGTAACTGACGTGCGCGACGCGTATTATATACAAGAGTGTGCACGAGAGTCTATGGAATATCTGTGTGAGGCAGCCGATGTTACGTGAGGAAGGTTGGGGTGTAAGTGGGTGTAGCGGAAGTGGATATTGTATATACTATAGTGCAGTGCGGGCGCCGTGACCGCGCTTCCGTGACCGAGAGCTAGAAACAGAAAGTACACACGATGCTTCGCCAACTTTTGGGCCCTCGTCCTAACGAGAGGGTAATAAATAATCTCTATTATAGAAAGTAAAAAAAAAGTGCAAAAACAGAGAACTTATTAAGCACTAATAAAATTTGTTAATTCTTATGGCAATTTTGTCTCCGTTAATTAATCACAAGTAGTAGATCCTCGCAGGATGAGCACAATTTCTGTGGAAACGCATTTGAGTAAATAAATCAATTTATGACGATTATTAGTCGTAATTTTTCATAGCTTCATAAGCGCAACTTATTCAATTTTTAAAGGTATCGGTATTAGAAAAGTATTTAAAAATATTAGTAATGTATTTTTAATATTCAACGAGAGAAGTAATGTAACATAATTTTATTATTGACTGCGAAAAATAATTTTGTAAGATGGAAAGATTATCTTTGAATGTTTTCGGAATAATCAGGAATAACATGGAGCAATTATTATTTTACAATGGATAATCATATTTATGGGTGTTTTAATCGATGCTAATTTTTATTTAAAAAAGCATGCAAAATACATTTGGAAGAAAATTGTGAATAGAGTTGTTAATTTCTTCATTTTAGAGCATGAAACATTTTTCAATTAAGCCCACTTTGCATATTCGAAGCGCAGGTTTTTTTTGGGCTCATCCTGTTTGTTTTTTTTGGATCATCATCACCGAAATGTTTATGAAGCTTGCGAAAGCGGGAAGACCTTCGTTTCTATAAATCCACATTAAAACCCATTTGCATTTCGAGTAGTGGTTATCTTGGCAGACTATACATGTCTATATAGTACTTATTTAGCGTGGGATGTGACGCCACGCTGACCATACAGTAATAAACGTTACTTTAATGACTATATATATTCTTATTGCATGTACGTATATATGACACGTGTGTGGTCGCTTGAATTAAATTCAAGGCAAAGCCATATGCCGCCCATACGAATGCAAATACAAAGCTCCGCACTTCCGTCTTCCGTGTAATCTCTCGTTTATATTATCATCTTACGTTTTTTAAAATTAATTATTAATATTATAATTGCAGGCTCGAAACGAAATGTCCGCAGGCCCGGGCGTTCGAGGTCCCGTTGATCGGTCCAGAAGAATTCAAACAGCGCCGTCTGTCGATTCTGGCAAAACTCAGTGAGTGATTTGTAGAATAATCTTCGAATTTGTAGCAACTAATTAGTCTTAACAAACAAAAACAAAATCCTCATAATCGAACCTCGGTATAAAAAAATGTATATATATATCTGTCTGTAATTTTTGCATTTGTCAATAATTATTTTTACTACCTTCAGTTGAATATGCTCGATGATTTGCAATTGATGGTAAGACAGCTTTCTATTTTTTCGGTGCAGATATTTATCATGTCGACTGTCGGCAAGTCCTCCCCGCGATTATGTTGAGCCTTTAGCGCACAGAGGGCGCAAGCTGTACCTACCGCTCGCTCCGAAATAACAAGAGTATCTGCTGATTTAAAAAGGGTTATTTGTTTAATTTCATAGTTTTTTTTGTTATTATTTATCGACGATGGAAAAAAATTATAAGAAATTTGATTTTGTGAAAAATCAATGTATAAAAGTTGTGGCTTATGTTGAGGAAACTTCGAGTCCATTTCAAGTGGGGATATAGCTCAGTGGTAGAGCATTCGACTGCAGATCGAGAGGTCCCCGGTTCAAACCCGGGTGTCCCCTGTTCTTCAATTTTTTTTTTTTTTTTATTACTTTAATTTTGCTTTAGCGATTTATTCATAAAATTAAAGTATCGATGAAAGATTTTTATATTATTTTCACCACGATTCTGAATTTGAGTCTCTGAAAAAATTATTTAAATCACCCTCTGCAAAAAACAACTAATCTTACTGAAGGAATTATAATCATAGTTAATAATGCTTACCATAATTCTAAATTATGGACAATTTTAGGTATTAAAATCATTAATTCACTGATGGATTTCATCGATTTAGGAGAACTCCGAAGATTAGTGCAACTCCGACCTTAACAAAAAAAGGACTGGTTCCTTGCTTTTTAATATTCCTTGCTTTTTTACTTTTTTATATCATCCTGCTTTAACGATTTATTTATAGAATCGGAGTATGGATACACAATTTTATGTTTTACTCTGGTTCAAATGTTAAGTTTCGGAATATTTATTTATTTCTCTTTTTGTAAGTAAAACTGGTGTTTCTGATAAAATCATAATTAGTATTAATGAGATTTATTACTCTTTACAATTATGGAAGATAAGGTATGAAATTCGTTAATGCGTGTACCAATTGATTTCATAGGTCCAAAAGAATTCCGAAAATCAGTGCAACTCCGGCCACTACAAAAAAACGAACTGAGCCAATTTTTTCACTCTTCGGATCCCGGAAACCTCGTATTAACAATCGGAACGCCATAACGAGCAACGAAGGAAACACAAAGGCTGAACCAAAGTCGTCCAAGTACATAGCTAGGTGAGTAATCTTACTGTCCTCAATTTTATGCATTGCTCACAGCAATAACAATAATAATTATTATTAATCTTTATTGATAGCCGTTCGATACCTTTCGATCTCCACACCATATTTTCTTTCCCATACAGGAAACGATGGTTTCGTGAACGTCAAAAAATTTTAAACGACGGAAAAAATTGATCGGAAAAGGGGTTTACACGAATTTTTGTGTGTACGATTTTTTTTAAAAGTATTTTATAATGAAAGTTCAGTGTTACCTTTTTTAAAAAATTTATCTCAAGTTCTTCCAACTCATGTAAATTCATTGATATTGAACCGAAATTACCTAAGCAAATAGATAAACATTCAATTCAAATTTAAATTATTCGCCTTTCATGTAAATTACAAATATAAAATTAAATAAAAAGTCTGCAAAATAAATTACACTGTACACAACGCTTCCTGTATAAGGCAGCCTTAATCGATGAACACATTTTCTCGCAGAAATTGCTTTGTGATTGGTACATAATATTGAAGAACAATTTGCAAGTCTCTGCTTTTCAGCCTGTTGAATCAACTTTAGAAATAAAAGTTTTGTTTCATTAATATAAAATAATAAAATATACAAATAAATGAAGTCAGTTCGGAACTAATAGGACAGTTATTATCCTGTAGGTAGGTCAGCAGTGAGCCATGTATTCTTAAACGAAACATCTTACAATAATGAATAAAATAACTAAAGTGCGTAGGCGTAGAGTAAGTACGTACAGGCGCGTAAATGACATTATACGTAGTACACTATTGCTATTATACTGCGAAAGTGGCACTCTCAAGCGTCCACCTACCATAAACACGCTACAGTGCATGCGTACATATTGTATAGTATTTATTCGATCGTCAGTGCATGGCTACTTTGAGTCTCGCAATGGGTGGGTGAACGACCGCGAGCCTTACAGCCAAGTGACTACTACCGCGAGCAAATCCTCCTCTTGCGCTTCTTATATTCCCTCCCGCATCTTTCTTACGCTCTGTCTCTCGTCCGCTTACTAACGTTGCTCGTCGAACGAGCGAAACTCTTGTCACGCAGTTGAAGACGTTTTGCTGTTCTGCACAACCGCGACGAAGAGAGACGGTGGCTGGGAACGACCACTGCAAATCCTTCTGCCTGTCGATACTTTGCCAGAGCAGAAATGGGCGCCTTCCTTTCTTTCAAACACTTTTATTTATTAATTCAGTAACCTGTTTGTTATTGAATATTTCCAAAAATTTACCCGGAAAATATGGATATCGATATTTTTACTATGTACAAATGTACATAGCACTTCAAGCTTTCTTTGCAATGAATTGTCTTAAAGTAATTGTAATAAATGGAACGAACTCCGTTTTTGCGGTTTCTCTATAAAAAATTATGATTCTTCAACTGCTTTGAAGATTTTGCCTAAACGTCATACCAATCATTGGTGGTCGTAACTGCAAATTATGACAACTTTTCAGGGCAATAGCTTGACATTCGCACTATTTACAACTGAAGAGTAATAGGCATGTTATATTAATGAATGTTGCTTTTAGAAAGTGAAAAACATGATAACTTGGACAATGATACTTTTTGGACCGTAACAAACATGATACTTTAGAGAATGATACTTTTCGAAACGTAACAAACATGATACTTTAGAGAATGATACTTTTTAAGGCGTAACAGTCATGGTACTCAAGAAAATATTTCTTTTTGAGGAGTATCGAGTATGTTACTTTCAATAATATTGCTTTCCGAAAAGCAACACGATTTCACTTTGATAAAGTAACGAGAAGTTTACTTTTATGAAAAAAAGGTAATTAACCCATTTCTTTCATAGAAAGATTGGTAATAAATTGATGGTGGCATCAATAAAGAAAACAGACGTATTCAAAAGTAACAAAAGGTGTTCATCTCTGGTCTAGAGCTCCACTTTTGTTCTATGAGACATCAAGGATCTCCACACGAATTACTCCATACAGAGACAGGGAAGTGAAACGAGGGAATGAGAGAAAATAATCATTGACGAGATGAGAGTAGCGTGCCGAAAAAAAAACTGCAGAAGCGCTTAAGTATTCGATCGTTGCAGAAAAATTGCTAGTCTCCGTTGCTCGTAGCCCTTGCTGGAGAAATACAACGAGAAGATGATGGAGAAATGCCTCAATTCTTACGAGAACGCCGCGGATACTCTTCTCTTCTTTCTCTCTTGTGGCTCTTGGATATATAACCCGTACGTCTTGTACATTTACTTGAGTCTTTTGCTCTCCGTACCTATAGTACACGCAACGATTGCGGTCTAACGATGGGAATGACCCACATAGCGCAGATCGGCGCCAGTCAATGATGAATAAGTTTACGAAAATTATGGGAAAGACTGACAAAAGTGCTGTAGGCAAATTGTTGCATAATTTGTACTTTCTATGTCAGAAAGAGGCTAAGCTATAATTTCATTAATTCTAACCACCAGAGGCAAGCATTTCTCAACTTTAGGCATTTGTTATCATTTAGAATAATCAGGTATTATAACAAAATTAGTGCTCGAATCAATAATCCTCGCAAAATTAACAACAAGTGGTAATTGATACAAAATAATTTTTTTTCCTAAATTTAGTCCATTGAAAATCGAACGTGCACTTGATTAAAGTGAAACTAAAGATTTTTTTTTTTTCAAAAATGCGACAAACCAAATTCAAAGATTAAAAAAAATCGGAAGTGACATATTTCATCGACTATAAATAGTGCATTAATTGAAAAATAAAACCCAAAAATGTGAAGTTCATTAGTTCCTCACGATATAGGTCTGTGAAGAATTTCCTTGACGTCGTGCTTCGGCTACTTTATTTTTCGAATTTCATTAATTGGAACCAATGGAACTTGACTATATCGACCATTAAAAAATGTCGGTAGATCATTAGTCGGTCGTTTATCCTCCTCGAACTTTTGTTCGCATATTGAAACTTGGAGTCAAGTCAATTGACAACAAGTCCCGACAGAGAGAGAAATCTATAGAGAAACGAGAGAGAGAGAGGAAGAGAGTAAGTCTGCTCATTCTTCGACAGAGTGCTCTTCAAATTAAAGAGCCAAGCGGTGGAAGCAATTGGCTTTTACGACTGGCCGTTTGGCCACCGTGTGTAAAATATGACCAAAGAGGCGAATGAAGGGACCCGATAAGAGTGAAGAGACGGGAGCGTCTCGCGTCGACGATGAGGTCATTGTGAAGACTGACAGCGGCGAGATAGAGCAAGAAAGGAAGCATGATCCATAAAGCAAATCACAGGGTGCCTGCATATGATGTACGTGTCCTCCGCAATAGTTATCTACTTGAATACACGTTATTACTCGTAAATTCATCGATCAATCTCATTATTCCTTTCTGATTCTAGTCAGCTCTGTGTCGGCTTTCCAGTCAACGAAGAGAGAAACGATATGCGGCATAAGTGTGACGATGTTGCTGCGCTGCGAAGTGCTGTGTAGTTATTCGATACATGAAGCGACTATCGAGCGATAAGGTCGGATCTTCGTTTGGTAAGGCTTCTCTTTGGAGCACTCCACCATCGACTCTCAGATAAGAGCAACCGATCGACTCGCCGCGATCTTCAAGTCCTCTTGCAGGCCGTTAGTCGCTCAGTCACGCGTCGATGCATCTTGTCTCGGATGGAAGACACGACGAGGCTGAGCGAACGAAGCAGAGCAAAGCTTGAGCGAATATAGTAGCCTCGGTTGACGACGATCCGAGCCTCGGTTGCCTTAAACATCGGCCTCATCGAGACCTAGACCATGAATGCCAACGAGAAAGACGTAAACGATGTGCATATAGATACACCAACACGCGATTTATAATTAATGCGATTGACTATAATTGCCTGATGCTAAATGCTATATTTACAATATTGATCTACGGTAGTAAGAGTAAATTTTACAGAGCGTGATGACCAAACGTTTTAATGCATCAGCATCTTAGGTCGTTAAGATAAACAAGAAATCTAAACTAAATCGACGGTATTGAGGTTACCAAGAACATTGATTTCGACGATAAATAATACTAATTATTTCAGAAAAATGCTATTGAATAATTTATCCCGCAAAGGTTTATCTTTTTTTTTCTTTCAAAGTTTCGAAAGGTTCTTATCATCTTTTTACGTTTCTCATATTTTATTTTACTTCAAAGAAACTGTTTATATTTAACGAATTTGAGGTATGTCGTTTAATACGAGTTTTATATTGCAAATGAAGTTTCAAAATTAATGATAAAACCATTTTATTCAGTCTACAGGAATCTCGAAAACAGGAAATTAAACATTGCCGGAAAAGTTCTTATGGAATAATCATTTTCTAGAAGATTTCCAACACTTTTGTTATAAAACTATAAACTTAAAAAACTTACCAAAAAATTAGTACCACTCATTACGCGTGTCCAATTAACTTTCGTACGAAAATGTACAATTATCTTACCTTTAACGGAGTTAAAATTGCTCACGTAGTATCGAAATCAATTAAAGACCATAAAAAGTATATATTGCGCAGCGTATTTTGCGGTATATTACCCAGAGTATACCGAAGGATATAGGAGACGATACCTATAAGCAGCTTTGTTGCAATATCAATTGATTCACGCGACTCAGTTACTCGCGTGTCTCACAGAGTGATAATACCATGCGTCCTAATAGCGAGTGCAGCTACCAATAATTACATACATGTATCATGACGATATCCTCATAGACATCATGATGAACGACGTCCACACGTCTCTATAAATACACTGCATCAACATTCCAGTTCATATAATCATAAAGACGTAATAACATAGCATCCAAAGCAAAATAGACTGAAGAAAAAACTTTAAAAGACAACTTTTTGTCCACTGAAATGACTCAAGGAATTGCCGTGTTTTCAGTTTCAACAACCATTCGTAGACCTAATAAAAGTCTTCCAAAGTCTTTATGCAGAATATTACTTGCCCACTAAAAATTCTCAGTGACTTATGTAGTCAACTTCTGCAGCAACGTGTGGTTTGTTTATTTCAAACATTCTTATTAATCCAATCAGTCATCCGCGGTATATATCGCACATACATTGTGGCTAAGGTGGACTGCAGTTATAGTCAAGCGCAGTATGCAATTCTCATTAGATATCGCGAGCTGCGCAGGCAAATGCAAGCCAATCCATATACCGATTATTTTATTTCTTCGTGGTCGTTATAACGGACGTAAGGTAACACCGACAGTTCTGACCAGCGAATATTCCCCTGCTGATGACAGTCCACAAGTTTTATGTGGTTTCAAGGCACCAGTGAGTGCATATGAGCGTTAAACACGATTTGTAAGAGGAGCAGCACATCGGGACAAATTGTTGCGCCGTGTCAGCTATTCATTGCTCGTAGAGGAATGAGCGTAGCAATAATGACGAATGTGTAATCATTTGGTCGTGGGTTCGCCCACGAAAAATGTCACCAGAGTCTGAGTCGTTGTCCTTATCACGACGGTTACTCTCCTAAGACTACGCCTATGCATTTATACCCACCAAGTATCTTTCGTGCTAGAGCCCGGCTGCTATTGCTGCGTGTCCGTATGAAAATATGGGACGGATGGAAAGGCCGTCGAGAGTCCTTGGGACTCTATAACACGCGCACACCTCCAGCATCGAATCTTTAGTATTCGCCTCGTGTATATACATATATATATACGTTATATTTAATAGGCGACAGAAGAAATAACTCCACACACACGTGACGGAGATCAATGCGTAGATCGGTAGGTGGTGAACATACAATCGGGCCTTTGAGATTCCGATTCTGCAATCCTTGTTGTTGTGAAGTAGGGATTATTCAACTTACATCTGCTACAAAGAAAAAGAATACTTACTGAGCGTTCTTTTTAAATTCGGTTTTTCCAAATTTTCCTGCAAAATAAGAACCATCGAAATTGTGGATGATCTGAGAAACAGGCGTTTTAACTTTGAGATTGTGAGCTTGCAGTCTTTGTGGGCATGTTGAGGAGATTTTCTTACTTATATCGGCTATAAGAATTGTTTTCCTTCATCAATATAAAAGTGACAAGAGGAATAACTCAGTCTAAATGCGGCACCGCTCGACAATCGTTGCTTTGAATTCCTGACAGCACAATCTTTATCGTGTGTTACCAGTTTCTTTGATTCTCGCCTATGAGAAAAAAATCTTCAAATGCCATTTGAAATTTAATCCAATTCTGCTACAATTTAGTTGAATTAATCTCGAACATCATAATCCTAAAACATCCCTAAAAAAGCGTTGATAGCTGAAATTTCCCACGATATATCGCAGTGATATACATATAAATATACATATTAGTATATCTCTCGTATCATAAATATATGGTACAGAACATTACGCTGGAAGCTTCTCCGATTATACCGGGTGTCGCGAAGAAAGTATCTCGCTCTCTCCTCGTTCGGTCCCTTCTGCTTGGGTCCCGTTAACCCGGCGCTAACGGCTCGTCGAAGATGACGTGGACATAACTACCTCTTCTGCTTCTCGATTGCCTCTCCAAACTCGTCACTGGATCAACTAATGTATCTCGGTTCGTTGGAAAGTCAAAACTGCGGTGGCCTTGGTTGCTACCAGGGTCAAAATACCAGGCTCCTCCGTTCAGTGCATCTTTAATAGCTCGTGGCATGCTTTGAATTCTCGCGAGTCGTTTAACGAGTGTAAACCGAGATTATATTTTCCTTTATTTTTCAGCATCACCGGGTATAAAACGCCACATGTCTACTGTATGAGAAAAGCATGGCAGGCACTCGATGGCACGGCGCTCGTCTCTAAAGTCCAGAGCCTGCGAGAAGCATCGACGAACACCGAGGAAGAGAGAGCAAAAAGGAAAGGCTCATCGCAGATTCCGTGTGGCGGCCTCCTCCTTCGCCTCCTCATCTTCTTCTTCGGCTTCTTCTGCTTCTTCTTTTCGCGTTCCTTTGCTTCTCTCCATGCCGGAGGGCTGTCAGCTTGGCCGCGCGTCATCAGTTCTCGCATTGCCCTCTCTACCCAAGAGAAAATACGCTTCGGCTACTACTGACAGCATTTTTAGCCTCGCAGCGTCTAAAACGATTTTATTCACTTGCAATCGAAATTTTGTCTAAGACAGATTTGAGAAAATTTGCGGGAAATCAAATCGAACAGATGAAACTGGCTTATCATTTTTTTCGTACTAATTAATTGATACTGATCATCATGATGCAGAGCTGATAAAGCTTAATGACGCAGAAGCACTTGTGAGATTCGCGATTATTTTTGTGGCAATATTGGAATAATCATTGCAGTCGTGGCTTTTTTTTCCTCGTGCAATCGGCTGAAAAATAATAAATTCGGAATGGGAGGAAATCTGCATTATTCACATGTTCGACCATAAAAACGTGAAATGATTCAACACCCAGAATAAATTTCGTTGAGTACGACACTATTTGCAGAAGGAAAAATTCGTTTCTTTCGCAATGAACAATTTCTTCCTGTTAACATTCCAGTTTTCCTTTGTCAGAATGAGAAATCTATTATGAGCACTCCAAAGTGGGCGAAAAAACTTTCCGTTTCAATGAACTCTCGTCACTTATTACTCCGAAACCAATGACTTCATACAAGTCAAAGAACTCTACTTCATTCAAAAACGAATTTGTGATTTATTTAACAAAGCTATCATTAAAAATCGCGCAATCCACAAACCTTGTTGTTTCTCTACAATTGCCATAAATATCCAATATTTCTATAGATAAAATAATCATCCTAGCGGAAGAATAATTCTTCAACATAAAAAAATCTCTATCCTAAACCAAAACATTATTACACGTTGGATCGTAAACACGTGGAAAAACAATTTGGGCCCAAGAATGAATTTCATGATACAATTTCCCTCAAATTTCGGGGATCTTAAGGAATACTCGACTTTTTACTGTATTGCGAAGGTTGCTTCTCGCAGTGCGATTACCAGAGGTGGTTTATATATCCGAGGCCTACTTCTCCCGTAACGCCTGTTTGTTCTTCTTACGATTCTTCTCCTCGGCTCGGCTCTTTTTCTCAACGACGAACGAGTCTCAACGACCAAGTGGAGGGGCACACTTCTCTCTCTCCCTCTTTCTCTCTCGAGCACACGAGCCTTCATACAGTCCAAGTCCCCCTCCCAAATCGTTCCCCTCTCTCTTTCCCGACAACCTCTGCGTTTCAGTCCCCGATGCACCGTCGATCGGTGTACCGTGCAATGCCAAACGTCTGCTAGTTACGTCCGAAAATATAACGCTTTTTGTCAGTGATTTGTGCCGGTTATTTATCCTCCCAACGGCTTGCCTCTTAATTGCATCGATAAACCACCGTGTGACAATATTCTCTCTCAGTGCAGCCTAAAAAAAAAACAAAGACTACAAAATTCGCAAACGTTTTCACGAAAAATGTCTTCAAGTGTCCAGCTCGCAGCAAATTGCCTAGAAAAACCCGTCAAACATACCGAGGACACAACTTGAAGAGCTGAATGGAATAGTCGTTCGGTAATTGAACGCGAAATCCTTTCTCCTCTCAGCAGCTCGTCGATATACTCGATCGAACACTTAATCCGAGGAAGACACCCACGAGGCAGCTTCGCTCGGTTGCTGCTGGTTATATTCTACATCAGCAACGGCAACGTTCGATTCGGGACACTGCGCGCATACCTGTGCTACTACAGCCTCTCGTTGAGGAAGGAGAAACGTGTTGCTGGTTGCCCGGCTTCTCTTTCTCTCTCTGTCCTACTCTCTTTCGTATTATACATTTTTATGTGTCTTTCGCAGTTGTCCACGGAGAGAAAGAAGTAGAAGCGGCTAAGTACCAAGACGGTACAACACCGGAGAGTGGAAACCAGTGAGAGAGTCGCTCGGCGAGTGTTGGACAGAGTTCTGCGAGAAGCCGCTGCTGCAGATGAAATCGGAGCGGCTTGCAGCAACAAGTGGCAGGAGAGCCGACAATGACGCGGTCCACAGAATCACCGAGTCTTGAGCCAATTACTGTCCGGAGCTTCTGAAGACTATAAATCGAATGCACCCCACGAAACTATCATTGCGATAGCAACAAAATAGCTCTCGAGAATTCGAGGAATTCTATTTATGAGCCTCTGTTTACAACTCGACGAGTAGACTATTCAATTCGTCGAAATAAGTTGTAGATTATTATGGAAGGTTCATTGATTTCCCACTCGACGAAAATCACGTTGATTGTGAGGAGAATTTGTTGATGTTGAGACAGTTGTCGGTGAGAAAGGATAGTAATAATCGACGCCTCGTCGTGTCATCGTCTCGTTGTCGTTTTGTCGTAGGTGGCTGCGTTGAAAAGGCTTATATTTACACAGCTTACGTGCCAAGCGATTCCAAGTCTCAGTGCTGCGATTATCGAGCGTTTTCGACGAAATCGTGGGCTCGAAAAAAAAAACGAAGAAAAATATAATATCGTCTTTCGAACGCTCCACGTTATTATTATAACTATACAGAGAATTTATTTCCAAGCGAGTGCTATCTTCTTCCTCGAAGGCTCACGAAGCCTGCGTGGCAGTGTTGCACACTCTGCAGAGAGAGACTCGAACGCTCGCACTTATATACACACGTAGGCACAGCGATAAGAATTGCATGTGCTGTACTATGGTGACCAAAGTGTTGCGAGTTAGCGACGGAATGAATAAAGTATTGTTGGGAGTCAAAAGACGTGCCTCGAGGTTTCTGGATGATCCTCCTTGCGAATTAACGCGTTTTTATTACTGATATACATTTTTTTCTCCTCTTTCTCTATCTTAAGCTGATTACGATATTTTTTCGAGGAAGCTTTTTAGTCATCTAATTAAAAATGATTAATAAGTGTGATGAAGTTTACGCACGTGGAGTGTAAATAAATAATAATAACAATAGTCGTAGTAAGAATAATAATAATAGAGACTTTTCGTTGATGAATTCGAAACCGGGACATATAGTCTAGCGTGACGAGTGACCATGATGAAGTTCAAATCGCTGTTTCGCAGAGGACAGCAAAACCATCCGCCTCCGCCTTCGCAACAGCAACAAAATCAACAGCAGCAGCAAAATACGGCGCATCAACAGGTGCGACAATCGAATTCTTGCTCGTACGCACCGTCCCTCGAGGCCAAAGCTGAGGGCAACCTGCTGCTGCAGCAGCAACAGCCGCAACAGCAGGAAGAAAACTGGACCGCTGGCGGGAGAGACAACGCGTCGAGAAACAACTCGACAAAACCGGCCAACAAGACCTCGGCTAAAAGCTCTCCCAGGATGCAGGAGCTCGAGCGAGAGCTCGAACTCTCGCGCAAAGAACGCGCCAGGCTCGAGGCTCGGTTACGGGAGAGCGCCGCCGATGCCAAGAGGTTTCAGGAAATGTGCGCTGAACTCGCTGCTCTTAAGGTGCAGTATTTTATATTTTATTTTCTTTAACTCAATCGCTAAGGAATTTTTCTCGTAAATTAGTCTGCGCAATGAGATGAGCAGAATTCAAATGAAAATTTATTTTAAATACCGTTGATTATCGATCGTTACGGCTGTGAATTAGTGCATACGTAACAATTATTATTTTGAAATTATCCCGAAAATGAGGGCCTACTTAACGATCAGAGGTGATTATTTATTTTCATTTCATATTTGAATGGGGTTCATCTCAGGTTCGGGATATTTTTTAGTATCAGAGTCAATTAAGCCAATGAGGACTTATTGAGTATTAGAATGTAACAGAAAAATTGAGTTTAAACAGAAAAAAAAGAGAGAAAACGTGGGATAAGTATCGACTGTTTTGTAAAGAATTTTTCAAACACAAATTTATGAACGAAACAGCAACTAATTGGGGGAAATGAACATACTTTTCCGATAATAAGTCACTATTATTTGTCTACATACGGAAATACATGATCTATCATGGGTATTATGATCGATTAAACTCTAGAAGTTTGTAAACACGACTTTTCGTGATGTAGAATTTTACTAGCTTTCAATGCTGGGCAAAGTATTCAGTATTTTTAGAAATATTGATTTTCGTCTCCCTCGCGGACTTGACAACCCGTAGTTTGAAAAGTAATAATTGGTTCGTGCTCAAAACGATTCCGAGCCAATGATTGGTTCAATTATTTTTATACTTATTTGTATACCACTGTAACTTCAAATCGTCATCAGTTGTTGAATAATACAAAAAATATTGATACTGTCAAACCAAAGCCGATTTATAAACTGATGACAGACTTCCACTTTGTTTAAAGTTATTTCATTTGAATCTTTAAAGGCTGAATATTGATTACATTTTGCAACGCTGGGATTTCAATTGGGTATCGAAAATTTCATCGTGAATGAGCCCTTAATAATATAGTCGGGCTACTTGAAGTATAGTCAGTTTTTATGGCCATGTAATTTCAGATGCCTTCAAAATTTGTAATCCAATTAACTCAAAGCCAGTTTATACGTTAGACAGAATTAAATGCGTCTTTATTTAATATTCTTGAACAAGAGTTGTAAATTCCTCATTTTTTTTAGAAATAAAGTTGAGTACAATTGGTTTTGTTATCATGTTTTCATAATAACAACACGCAGCGATTGCGATATAATGCGAGAGTTTTAAAATTGCTGTAAAAATATAATATTTTTGATACAAATTCTACGGTAATCTTTTTGGAACAAAAAAAGTAATGAAATGCGGTTGATGCATCGCGTAATAAATGCAAGACCGTAAACTTCAATTTTCCTCTAGTTTATAAAAATGTCCGTTGTAAAATGCAATCGTAAACTAACTAAATTTTTATCTAACTAAATTTCATTTTGGAATAAATTGAAGTTCAACCATAACCGGACTAAGAAACAAATATTCATCCAGGCAAAGAATTAGTAAAAATAAAAAAAACGGAGTATTCTTTTTTTTTTTAATAACATTTCTAAATAGTTATTTTCTTACTAATTATACTTTCTGGAGGTTCATCTTGTACAAACAAAACACTTGGTTTTTCAGTCCGATTTTTAAAATAAAAAAAGCCTCAAATCGGTTTTGGAGTAAACTTATCCGATTTTTTAATTACAAAAAGCGTCAAATCCTTTTCGGAGTAAGTTAAGATCCAGTCCCAAACGACTAACAAATCAGATCATCTTAGGGTTGGATCAGCTGGCGCCGTTTTAATTACCGGTTTACATTTTAGGCAGAGTCAGTAAAACTACGATTCTAAACACATATTTCTTTACCTATTACAGTTTCTGAAGGTGTATCTTACATATCTTACAGATTACAGTATCTGAAGCTGTATCTTAAAAAAAAAATAATTGAATTTCTGGTCCGATTTAAAAATTTTAAAAGCCTCAAATCCGTTTTGGAGTAAATTGGGATTTAACCATGAAGAGACTAAAAAACCAATTGAGCTTAGGGTTGGTTCAGTCTGCGAGGGTACGAATAACGGAGACCGGGTGCGATCCGACTATGGAGAGATCCCTTGGCATCGATCGCCCGGCGAGATTTTTTTGATGAAAAATAGCAGCAGCAGCAGTAGAGCTAGCAGCGCCGAACTGGGCTGAACGCAGTACCGCTGCTGCTACATAACTGCTGGCGCCGAATCCAAGGGGAATTATGTTTACCGCGGTTAGTGTTGTTTGAGAGCGTAAGAACGCCGAAAGCCGCTGCGACATGAACAATTGCTATCAGCTCTCGCCAAAGATAGATCGAAATTTATTTGTCAATAATAGGACGCTGCTGCTTACTCGTTGAGTCGGGGTTCTGCATTCCAGTATCAACAAAAAAACGCTCGAATGGTGAATAGATCTCTCTCTGTATTGTTTTACCAACATAACCTCACATTCGTGACAGTTAACCGCTTTTTTCTAACGTCACTTTCAAATAATACAACAGATAGTCCTTCAAATTGTGATTTAATAATTTATTTTTATCCCGCTGATGCTAACATTGTTCCGAATCGATCCTGAATTCAAGAGGTTTTATGGGAATTAAATAAAGTTTTATTCAGTGCTATTTCAGCTTATGGGGAAACTGTTGTGAAATTTTTATATCGCAAACACATTTTACCAGTATATATACATTCTAGGAACTGGTTTTTTATGTGTTTAAAAAGTGGCGATAAAAGTTTTAAATGAAATTTTTTGTCTGTCTTACAGACTACTAAATTTTACGGTATACTTTTACTAGCTCTTGGAAAATTATAGGAGTGGTTTTTTTTATGTGTTTAGCTTCTATTAACATTTAAAAAAAATTTCATTCATACCCAGGCAATAACGTTAATGTTAGAGTCTCTAATTTATTATGTGCGATATATTGTTAATGTTCTTAGTTCAGAAAGAATAATATTAAAATTCGACAGAGTTAATTATCCTTTTATTTTCAATTTCACACTATTTATTATTTTATTCTGTAAATAAATTGATGTTTGTTTTTACGAGAAAATAGTACCATAGGGTAGGAGTACCGTTTGTGGCCATCAACTTGATCTGTTTGTGGCCATACCTATTGCATGTAAATAACGGTGCTGGCCACGAATGGTGTAAACAGCTTTAAACATAATTTATCAAGCAATAAGGCATTTTAAGCACTGGACATTCAGTGTAAAATTCTTTCTGATTATTGTCGAATAAATTCATTTAGTAACTTCTACAGATTAAAGTAATGATGAATTGATCTGTACATTTCTTGTGTGGCCACTAATGGAACAGTGGTCACAAATGGTACATCTACCCTATTGGTACTTTTTTTGAACATTTAATGAATAAAAGGTTGCTCTAAAAGTAAATTTAAAAAATGCCAGGATAACCAAAGTAATGGCATAAGTATTCAAGATTATTCTCTCAATTGTCATGATTTTTTCGATATATTTTTTAAATGAATTTATCTTCATCTTTTCTAAAAAGTAATGCGATAGTTACAACTATGACATCAACAATCTTTAATTTAGTGTATTCATAGGCAAAGGTTTTCAATGCAAATTTTTTTAGTGTGTTAATTTCTTTATCCTTCGAAGAAACAAAGTCAATTGTAAATGTGGGATTATGAGCATCAGCATTATAAAATTGTCATGGCAGTTTCCTTTAAATTACAGCACATAATATAAATGTAGTAATTAATTATTGCTCTGCAAAGAATAATTGCTGTTGGGAGTTTAGAGGTGACTAATTAATAATTAAACTTACAGGAGCGACATAACATAGAATTAGAGCACCTTACCGAGGACAACGAAGCATTACGCGCTCGTTTGAGGGACGTCGCCCACTCGCCTCTCTCGGACTCTGAGAAACAACAGCTTCTGCTTGATGCGACGAGATTACACAATTCTGCACCAGCTTCTATAGCTATACCTCAGGATGACGGAAATGTGGCTCTATCGAATGCAGCTAACGAACAGCAAGGTTGCACAACTCCGGACTGGGACAAACGTTCCTCCAGCTCGGTGTCGGAGGTTTCGGTCGCTTGCCTTCAGGATAGAATCTTGCAGATGGAAGAAACGCATTATTCCACGAACGAAGAGCTCCAGGCTACCATCCAAGAATTGAGTGATTTGCAGGTAAGCTTAAGGATATTTTTTAAGTCGAAAATATGAAAATTATGTGGAATTTATCCTTAACATTTTCTCTTTCATTTTTTACCTTTGTCTTTAAGTTATAAAATCAAAGAGGAAAAAACGAAGGACTGAATACATAGAAATTTAACGACTTCAATCATTTATTTACATAGCGTCTCACAAATTTTCAACGTGTTTATAGATATCCGTAGGAATCTAAAATGCTAGAGATGTAATATTGTTGTCTGATTTTTAAAGGCCCAACTGACGGAACTCCAAACTGATAACGAAAGGCTTACAGAGGAAAAAGGAGTTCTTCTGGAGTCTCTTTGCAGACAGACGGAGAAATTAGAGGACTCTCGATCGAAAGTAGATACTCTTCAGGGTCTTCTCTTGAGAGAGGAACAGCCTCAGGACTCGTCTAGAGGCTACAACACGGAGAGAGAGCAAAAGCTTGTAGACCTCCTGAAAGTACGTCAATCTTACAATCCTACAATTCTTGAAAAAATCTAATTTCTTGTATTTGAATCCATTTTACAAATTCAGTTACAAAGGACGCTTCTACAGGGAATTTTGTCTCGTTTAAATAAAAATTTTAGAGAGCGGTAAAGCTTTCTGGGAACATTTGCTTAATTTTACAAATTTTCTATGAAGTTCTTTACGCTTTTTTGAGTAACTATTGTTTGAAAAAGGACGCTGTTAATTAATAAGTTTTCATGTTAATAAAACAAAATAATGATTAAATTCCAGAGTGCCCAAGAGGAGCGTGAATCATTGTTGCGAAAGCAGGAGGAGCTCACGGCGGATCTAAAGGCTTTGCGATCTTCGGCTGAGACGAGTTCGGGCGAAACCGAGAGACTGACCCAGCGTCTTCATCTGCTAGAATCAACCGTTGACGCTTCAAACGTGGAGCGAAAACAGCTCGAGCTTGAGCTCGGCGAGGCTAGACAAGAGGGTGCGAATCGTACTATCGAGATAAGCAGACTCGCAACGTTGCTCGAAAATGCCAGAGCGAAGATCGAAGAACTCGAGCAGTCGAGACAGTTGGAGAGCAAAAGCGAGGCTGATGAAATGTTGCACGCGGCAAGACGAGAGAAAGATACTCTCGAAACACAAGCAGCCGCGCTTCAGGAACAACTTGCTCGATCTTATTGCGATCACGATCGATTGCGCGATCAGTACTCCCAACTTCAAGAGGAATACAAGGTACGTGTCGAAATGTTTATGTTGATAATGATCTTCAATTTTTGTATTTTACATACAGATTTTCTAGACATTATTCTGCTGAAAATCAACGCGTATTAATCTTGCAGTTGGCTCATTACGAAATAAATTCAAAAACAAAGAACAAAATCTTTTTAATCTCCGTAAGGAATTTGCTTGACAATTCGTAAACCGAACCGCAAGTTACAACAATTTAACCACAAACTGATACTAGTTTTCATATTCGTGAATAGATACATTTCATAATCATTTACCATATTATTGACTTAATATTAATTATTTTCAACAGCTATCGGCAATTTTTATTTAAAAAATATGTATACATATTTTTCGTAATTAACAGTTGTTCATAAACAACTTTTTAAATTCATACCGGAAATTTGCTTGAAAACATGAGAATAACTATCAAAAAACTGTAGTCATACTTTGCACACGGACTAAACTTAACTACTGATAAAGCTATTTAAGTATTAAATGCAGTAACGTTAATTCTGCGAATAAACAATATTGTTAAAAAAATTTCAGGTCGCAAGGAATAATGCGAAATCAGCGATTGACGATTTGGAATACAGAGTGAATCAAATGAAAGAAGAGCGTCTCGCGGTGACCGCGGAACTGCAATTGGTTCGCGATTCACTGGCGGAATATCAGGCTCAGTGTCAGCGACATTTGGAGGATAAACGCGAGCTTAAAGCTGCTCTTAGTGATGCACAGCGTAGAGAACGTGAGAGTCAGGCCCATCAATGCGAGCTCGAAAGAGCTTTGGAGGAGGAACGGAAGTTGCGCCAGGAAGAGAGCGCCGAGTGGGAGCAATTTCAGGGAGATTTGCTGATGACTGTTCGAGTAGCAAACGATTTCAAGACCGAAGCCCAAAGTGAACTCGAACGCGTCGTTATGGAGAACAAGGCGCAGAGAGATCGGCTTCGATCCCTTGAGGCTCAACTAGAAAAGCTCAACAAGGGTATGTTAATCTTATTCTCCCGTCTGATAACTAAACAATTACTATAACGATTCGACAATCATTATTTATTAAAATAGAGTCTTATATCGCAATTAATTCTAAGTTTTCGTAGCACGTACACTTAGGACATGCGTGATGCACGTGTTAGTTCCGTGTGCATGATCCATTTTGAATTAAGGATCCACTGCGCTTCACAATAATTCAATACCGGTTGATTTTTTATAGTGATTCATGCAAAGTTAATGTAGTTGAGTGGAGGATGGTTTATGGGCGGAAATATTTTCTTAATGTGGAGAAACGTTGGTAGTTGAATTTGCGAAGATAATTATGAGTCAATGTTGATTTTTAAGGCGTTGATTTTCAATTTGTACGAATAACGATGTCATCCTTTGTCATTGTTCACAAACATGAATTTACAATTTTTTAACTGATTTTCCTACATGTTAGCTTATTTTCGTTTTTAAAAGCTGCTATACATGTGAAACTGTCAAGTTATTGTTGCATTGACGGTGTAAAAAATTACAGACGTTTCTTTAAGATGGTATGTATCGGCGCTAAGTAACAGGCGGTCATTTCTAAAACGTGAAAATTACATAAAAATCTCGTAGCGCATTCGAAAGAACAAATTTTTTCTTTCGAATTTTTCACTTTACTTTTATTTATTTAAAAAATTACAAATTAATTTAATAAAATTACAATTTAAATGGAAAATATTTTGACCGATTTTTGAAAAACTTTTAATGGGTTAATCTTTCTGTACATCTGTTTTTTCATAGTTTAAAGCACAACAAAATTGGTGTCCGCTCTGGCGATTAAAATGATAAATTTTCATTTATAGGAATAAAGACGCACAATGAAATATGAAACACAGTTCATTAATAACGAATACAACTTTGTAAGAATTATTTTAAAAAATGTAAACATTATTTGATCAGCGTGAAGCATAGTGACTGCCTTAAGTTAACATAAGACATTGATTTACTGTTTTTTAAACTTGGTTTTCGCGTCAGGGAATCCCACAGTCGCAGATAATCGCATGCCTGAAATTCCTAACGAAACCGACCGAAAGCCCTCGAGCGTCATACTAAAACGGGGTCGTACGATCAGAAAGCAGCGCAGCGAGGTCGAGCGAGTCCCTATTATCAGACACAGAAAATTCCTTTCGGATTCGATGCTAGACAGACCGAAGGAAACGAATTTTCGGCCATTGTCTGTTGTTCAGGTCGGCGACCGTTTGTTATCAGGAACGGAAGTTGAGTTTTGTCCAATAATCGATCCTGCTAACAGATCAGATTCTAAAGGGGAAATACTAACGACTGGAATCGAAAAACAATCATCACTCCCCATAGAAATCAATTCAGAATTGGATAAAGATTACAGGAAGCTTTACATTCCATCATCGTCCGATAATCCCAAAGGCAAGAGCCTAAAGAACACTTTGCTAAAAAGTATAAAAGGCATTCAGAGCGCGGACGATAATTCTTACAAAATTAATATATCAAATAGTAGATTTTTTGTGCCGAAGAATTATGTTTACTCTGACGTTCCCCGATCGATGGACGATTTGAGATTCGAAGTCGACCCGGAAATGGGCAAATTATTTCACGAGAGTATACAAAAAAAATCGCTAGTAGGATTGAATTTTAATGGCTCGCTGCCCGATCTGGTCAGCCAGAAAAAAATTCTGTCTGTTTACGACTCGCCGGTTAAGACAGAAAACTATGAGGCTTTGAAATATTCGAATCTATATTCGCCGATAGAATTCACTCCAAACAGTTTCGAAAAATCTGAAGATTCGCCGACTAATCAGCAAGAAAGGCTCGATAAACAACACATAGATCGTAGCGTATTCATAGATCCTTCTTGGAATCAAAAAGTCAAACCAGAAATAAAGGAGGAATCCATCAAGATTCCTCATTCTGGATTCAGTCTCGAGAAAACAGGAGATTTAAGGAACAGAGTATCGTCAAATAAACAAAAATCAGGAATGCGTAGCCCATCCGTAGATTCTTCGTGCGGCGGAGAATTATCTAAAGCAGAATTAAGGAATGAATTTTTTAAGAGTCTTACTCCTAAAACCAATGAAGATTCGACTAACAAAAATCGCGGAGAGCTTGGGAAACAAAAATCTGAACTTCGTAGCGCATTTATAAATTCATTGAGAAACGAGGAAGTATCAAAATTGGAAATAAAACATGATTCTTTGAAAGATTCAAAAGGGTCTGTAAAATTCCCGGAGAAAAATGCAAAGTTAGTAGTTGCAAAACCGATCCTCATCGGTGATCCGGGGAATCCCAACGATTTCGTAATCGGCAAAACTTTGCGAAATCCGAATCCAGCCTTAATAATTGAGCCGACAATGTATGTTCCAAGAGAAACTGAAACAGGAAACGATGATGTTTCACAAAGCGCTAAATCCAACGATTCGGTATTTGAATATCCTTCAGCACTCCGCGATCCACTGCCAGAAAAAATGACAATTTCTTCTGCAGATAGATCCAGTTTTTCCGGCGTTGATAAAGTTCCGTCGAAAACTGTTGATTCGACGCTTAACAGGTGCCATTCCTGTCCGACGAGCAATTCGTTTGACAAGAAGTCGGATTTTCCGGTGATTACAATACCAACGCCAATGCCACGGAGATTAGCGCGTTTTGATTCAGAACCGGAGACAAAATCAATCGTAAAAGTGCGAAAGAAATTTGAAGAATTGGCCAAGAAATGTAACACAGACACAGGAAGCAAACGCGCTGAAAGTAGCGGTTGTGGAATTAGCGAAAGCAATAAAAAACGCATGAAATTTAGCGAAAAAAATATGAAGTCTACGGGTAGGAATGAAAAAACTGCGGTGGCTCGATTGCCAACAGCCAATTCAGTTACTCGTACGTACTCGTTGAAGGAAAAATTCGAACCCATTTTGGAAGACGTTGAACTGAGAGCCGGACGATCGTGTAAGTTGGCACACAAATAGTGCCTAAACCCATTCAAACAGTTTGTCATACGCTTCCCAAACTCCAATTGAAATCCGAGGGAATAGCCAAAGTCCACACTGTTTTTCGCTCGCTGTGTGCTCGACGATACGTCGGAAAATTTCGCCCCTAAGTTAAATGCTTATTGTTTGTTGAGCGTTTCTCGGGAAAATCTGCTTCGTACGCTGTTCGTATTGTTGAACCCGCAAATTCCTCTTTTATGTTGTCTATTGTCCGGATAATATTGTTGGTAGGACTTAATGTTTGTTTACTGTAAACAATGTATTGTGTGTACAATTTTGACCAAAAGCGACATTCGATAATAATGTGTACAAATTCGGAAAAAATCAACGACATAAATAATACTAGAAAGAAATTGAATATTAATGCTGCCGAAAAGTTTAAATAAAAACATTTTTTTTAAAGTAGAGAAATCATTCCTTTTTGTGTTCCTTATGAAATTTTCCATTTTGTAATTAATTTATCATTTTCGATAAACATTTAAAATTATGTTTCTTACAAAAAAAAAAAAAAAAAAAAAAAAAAAAATCATTTTTAAATAATTTTTTCGAACTAAACAAAACATTGAGAATCGTTATAAAATTCATAAAACTGAGCAAATTCATTTGGTATTCTTCGGAAATGTAAGCAATTTTCCGAGTTGATTTAATAATAATTTTGCAGCATTACTTTTAATTACATTTAATTTATCGATATCTCGAAGTACAATGATATTCAATAATTTTCCTCCTGTCGCAGAGTTTTAAATTTGTACCAAAATCAATCGTCTGTTCGAGAATATAAATGATACGTATTATATGGTATTTATGTGCTTCTAGCTTATTTTTGGTCGTGTAATTTACCGTTTTTGAAAAGACGGACGAAGTAAGACGATTCGTTTTGAATTTTCAGCAACTCAAAAGACAATGCCACCTCCGGCACCGCGACCGGCAAGTACTCCAACGGAAACGCAGCAGAGCGTTCTCACAAGTGTACAACAGGAAATGGCTGCCAGACGAAAAGCTAATATTTCGCGGCAGGATTCCAGACTATCCGTCAAATGTCTCATCGAGAGTATCGAGAACGCGACGAAACAGGCCAAGGCCGGTACGTGCGCTGACGGCGAGGCCGACGACACTACCCTAGCGGACGTTATTAATTCAGCCCTATGCGTAGGACCTGGAAGTCGAAGCAGTTCCACCTCCTCGCTAAATTCCATAGGGACCAATGACATACTTTCGATGAAAACTCCCCTTCGCGATCAGCAGCAGATGAACAACTTGATATGCACCACCAATCCCACCAACAACAACAAGACACAATCGTCCAACAACAGAAAACCATTGTCAGGTAATAAAGCCTCTATTATATTCGTAATTACTCTATGTTAATTTTTAAAAAATTGTAAGCAGATTATCAAGAGTCCCTTTAGCGACTCGACGCCGAGTTAAAAAAAAATAAGGTTTTTTTGTCTGTTTGACATATTAATTTACTTAACCTTAGAAAACTATTTCAAGGGATGATCGACAGTGGTAGGAAATCTCCTAAATATTCTCACCAGAGTTGTATCAATTACTTTCCAACTCGCTTTATGATTAGCTTATTAAAGGATTCTTAAAAATGCAATATTTCCAGGCTGTCGTTAGAAATTTTAATTGACGACCAGAATGTTCAATTACCGCAACTTAAAAAAAGATCGTGACTGCATCGCAAATAATTCAACATAACGTAAATTTGAAAGTAACGTGGACATATATTTATGGATTATCATTGTAATTTATACCACACGTAAAATTGATGGATAATTGTGGTGTAAATTTACAATTGTTCAGAATCTCCATCATCTACAAGTTTTTCGAAACTTTCTCATCAATCGTGCTATTTTGCATTACTTATAATATTTTCTTATTCGCGAAGTAATAATACTTGTTCATTTTCATGAAATAACTGTTATGTGAATAAAATTATTGATACAATGTGCCGCTCTTCGGAAATGCAGAAACAAAGTCATCAGGGCCGGTTTCTGGACTGAGCCCCGGTGAAATCCTGGATTCTGCAGCTCTAAACGCCAAGGCGATAGACTTCGTGCGTCGTAACAGCGTGACCGATCTCTCTGAGCGGAAAGATCCTCTCTGCGGCCTCGTGAAGAACGGCGGTTCGAAGAGAAACGCTCTGCTCAAATGGTGCCAGAACAAGACCCTCGGCTATCGGAATATCGACATCACGAATTTCAGCAGCTCGTGGAACGACGGCTTGGCACTCTGCGCGATTCTACATTCCTATTTGCCGGATAAGGTGCCCTACGATTCGCTCACTCCTTCCGAGAAGAGACGAAACTTCTCTCTCGCCTTTTCCGCGGCCGAGAGTGTTGGCATCCCGACAACGTTGGTCAGTATACTTCATCTTAACTATTCATTAAATATAATGTTCGGTGGAATACAAAAAAAATTAATACATCCATAGAAATAATAATATACTGTTTTTCAAATTTGTTGTAAATATTAAGCATCTAAATTAAAAAGTATTTTCGATCGCCATCGAAACCAGAAGATTTTTTTTTAAGATGACTCCGTACATTTTTTTCCTGGATTCTTATTGAACAATTTTATAAATTTCAGAACATCGGAGATATGTGCCAACTGGAGCGGCCCGATTGGCAACAAGTTATGACCTATGTGACGAGTATCTACAAGCATTTCGAGACTTGAAGAAATTCCAAGGGATTCTTAATCTCTCGAAAAAAAACAAACGAGAGGAGAGTAAGAGTGAGCGAGAACAATGGCATCTAGTCAGTCGAACTCTGGAGGACGATAGTGGCTCGGTAGTGAGGAACGACCGAGTGTAACGACGAATAAAAGAAGATAACGACGAAGACCTGGAACGCAGCCTTAGCAGCTGAAGCAGGCAGTTAAGGCGCAAGTCATAACTGCGCGCCTTAAATGTACATAATTTTGAGCCTAAATACGCCTACGAACATAACGAAAGTTTGAATAATGCGCGCGCGCCGATCAATGGAATTGCTTTTTTATCATGAGACTGAAAAACCGATACAAAACGAGTCCATAGAAAACCCACCTCTATGCCTCGATTTAAGTGAAACTGAAGTTTAAAATATGTGTAAAAGAGGGAGAAGATGAAGAAGAAAAAAATCACTTGTACTTTTTTAAGCCTAACGAGTTCAAGTATTTGCGTTCCTCGTACTATGAGTATTTTTGTAACGTATTATTTTTCGATAAACTTTTTTGTATAGTTATCGCGTAGCCACGCGGCTGCGTTTAGGTGATAAGATACTTAATTTAACAGCCACCTAATTTATTGCATTAGTCACGTTTTAGTCTTAGCCGGCGGTCAGTCGCGATTCACTTTACTTTTTTTTTTTTTTTTACAATACACTATTGCATAGCTACTTCTCGATTGACCCCCCGGAAACGTGGGACAAAAAACGGGACATGGTTAAGTTCTCTGTGATATAGCGTAATATAGACCTGAAAAAAAAAAAACAAACAGAGATACGCGTTATCGTTATTGCTCTTGACTATAGTATCACTACCCTGATTTACTATTTGATATCGTCCTTCGTTCTACTGTTTTATTATTATTATTATTACTATTATTATTATTATATATGTAAACTCGATAATATGCTGTCCGATCTAAAACAATAAACTTGCCTAATGCATATTGTAAAAAAAAAAAGAAAATTAATAATTACTGTCCTATGGTATTCCATGTAATATTTGTCCATGAAGAATTAAAGAAGCATTGTCAAAAAATATACTCTGGGTTTCGAGATTAACAAAACTAATTAACTGATGAAAATATAAAATTATGAAACAAGAAGCATCAAATAAATTTAGAAGGTATACAAAGTTTTATTCGTCACTTATGTTACAATAATCCGTCCCTCCCCACACAGTAAAATTCGTATTACTAACAATATTTACATATTTCCTCCAAATCATGAATTATTTACAAATTGTGATTGATTTTTACAAGAGCGTAGGTTCAATCACGTGTCATTAACGTCCATTTTATCCTGATCCTTATCACCGGAGTAATATTCACCGGCGGGTTCAGTTATTTTGTCGGTATCTTGTGTATTATGTCTGGAGTCAGGATCCGGTTCCGGTTGTCTGTCTTCTTCGGGAGGAAGAGCGTCGCAAGGTACGTCCTGCATTTGAACGCTCGGCGAGTGTTGTACCATTTTCAGATTATCATAAACGTGTCTCGTGATTGCTTCGAGATACTGTTTACTGTTTGCATTGTCCTGCCTCGTAACGACTTCCGGATGTAGCGTGAAATCCGGAGCAAAGTATTCAAGATATTCGGTGTAGGGAAGTTCATTGCTTATTTGCTCGTCAACAAGAAGAGAAGTCTCGTAGGTCCAGCAGCGTGCAACGTTTCTCAGAGTATATCCACCTCCTCCGACAGTCAACAAAGGAACATTAAGATCTCTGACAAATTTAACACATTCTCCATGACCTTTGGTGCTCAAACTGAAGCAACCGAGTCTGTCGTTGGCCAGAGAATCAGCTCCGCATTGCAAGACTATGGCGGTGGGTTGGAAAAATTCCATAACATGGGAAATCACTGGCTTGAATAATTGAACGTAGGAAGTATCGTCGATGCCTTCTTTGAGTGGAACGTTCACCGAATAATATCTCCCGCTCTCTGCTCCTATTTCGTACATATCGCCAGTTCCTGGGAAGAAATAGTTGCCATATTTGTGGAAGGATACGGTCATGACTCTGTCGGTGAGATAAAAAGCTTCCTGAACTCCATCTCCATGGTGAACATCGATATCTATGTACAAAACTCGAGCGTGGTACTTAAGAAGCTCTAGAATCGCTATTACAATGTCGTTTATGTAGCAGAAGCCCGAAGCCTCAAATTTCTTGGCGTGATGAAGTCCTCCACTCCAGTTTATCGCTATATCGCAGCAGTTGTTGTTCAATTTTGTTGCGCCTTCCAAAGAGGCACCCGTGTACATGGAGCAGAAGTCAAAGAGACCCTCGAAGACTGGACAATCGTCGCCGACGTTGAAATGACTCAGATATTTAGTAAAACCTTGGAGATTCTGAGGCGTAACGCGTTGGAGAAATTCGACGTATTCGTCGGAATGAAAACGGCACATGTCGTGGGTACTCGCTCGATATGGCCGGTATATTTGCATTTTTTTGTGGAGACCGTAATTTAAGACCAAACTGTGAATTACCGAGAGTCTGTGAGGCTTCATTGGATGTCCTGGGCCATAGTGAAAATTTCCCACGTCTGGATTGTAGAAATACGACACTTTCTTGTTGTAACTCATCTTGTTTTTGTATGTCTGTGTTTTTGTGTCGTTTTGATGTTTTTGAGGTTTTTGAGGTTTGGTTTTTTACCGTTCTTTATGCGCAGACCTGCGGACCTCCCAATAAGTTGCGCGTTTCGTCGGTTGTCAAATTCATCGGTTTATTAATAAACCGGCGATTTCCGACAACTCGTTTCTCAACATTTGCGACGCTGTTTGACAAATTTTTGGCTCAACTGACGCTGCCTCGCTTTGCGTATGACAAGCACGGATTTTTAGCCGCGCGGAACTGAATAAAATCGTCGAGAATTTTTGAGCTGATTTCTACTATATTGACAGCCGGTAAAAGTTATTAGCGGGAAGTTGCGGAGCTACTTACAATTTTGTCAGCGCACAGGAATAGTATATTACGCCACTAGGGAGAGAAAGTAGACTATGTTCAATCGCCTCGCCGTCGGCTCGGATGGTAATCTTACACGCGGAACATCATAATATTGTACGCATCGAAATAATAAAAATCTAAAAAAAACTCATCCAAGTACCAATTTTTGTGTTTTTATGGAAAAGTTATCCGAATAGGACACTTAAGTATGTCCATCAGAATGTTATCGTTAAGAAATCCTATCCTCACCGATTCCATATTGACAGACATACTCATGTATCCCATTCGGATAACTTTTCCATAACAATATAAACATTGTTAGTTGGACAGGTCAAATCGCGATGGAGTGCCCCATATACAGGGAGGACACGGTGAAACTAGACAGCGCAAATGCGCTTGCGCGTCAAACCGACGGTTCCCACTCTATGCGTGCAGACCGAGTAGTAAATAAATCTTGGTTTCTGGCGTCTGCCCTACCAGCTCAGGTAACGTCCCTTGCCCCTACCACTACCCTTACTGGCCCATTCCGATGGCGCGTGGGGACACAGTCGCCCCTCGGATGAGACGCACTGGCGGCCGTAGGCAGTAGCCAATCAGGCTTCCTAAATTCTCATGGAGCCGCATTGGACTGTCTAGTTTCACCGTGTCCTCCCTGTATATCAATCGCGAGTAAAAGTTCAGCATTGAGAAATACAATTGAACAAACAGCGTCTGCAGACTCAGCATTTCAATATCGCCAAATGCGTATTTACTTAATCTTTAAATACCGTCACCGTTGTTATGCTGAGAGGACGATAATAATAAACTCGTCATCGGGGGCATGTAGCAGAAGAGCGAGTGGAGGAAGCGCTGTATGCGAAACGTCGTATCATTGGTCGTGGTCTGGTTCGTAATAATCATCGCACGTCTCTCGCTGGTGCGAGGCTGACTAGCGCGGTGACGGAGAACCTCGGAAACGGGACGAGAAACACGAGAACACACCTTTCCGTGCCTTGGAACACGGCGAATTAACAGGGACATAGTCTCTGCGTGTATAGTCATTGGGTCGTCGCTCCGTTGCGAACTCGACAGCGCTCCTACATGTCAAAAACGTTAAGTGCGGTGCAGTGAGCCAGGTTTTTACCATAACTTCGGTATCCTCGGTATTTCCGAGCTTCGAAATTTAGGATGCTCGCGTTAATCAATCGGATTCTTGACTGGTTCAAGTCATTGTTCTGGAAGGAGGAGATGGAACTTACTCTCGTTGGATTGCAATACAGTGGAAAGACCACATTCGTTAATGTCATAGCGGTACGCCGACATTTACTCATATGCTATGTGTTTTTTTTTTCTCCCATCAATCGCGCCAGGTTTTTCGTTATAGGATCTGAATAGTTGTTTAATTCAACGTTTTCCACAATTTCCGATGAGTTATATTATGGGATTTTTTAGTTTTGCACGCGAGACGAGCGAAACGTCTTGGTTAGATCGTATAGTCTGTTCCTCGTAACTCTAGCGGAGTGACTAATAATCGCGAAACCACCCCCGCCCCTACAACCGATTATTAATCAGATATGCAACTGAAGGCTATATTCTTGTTGCAAATGGATTTAGGGATTTAGATTGATCGTTTATTTTGTTGGTTTGCAGTCTGGACAATTCAGCGAAGATATGATACCTACTGTGGGATTTAATATGCGCAAAATCACCAAAGGAAATGTCACTATCAAAGTATGGGACATCGGCGGACAACCTAGATTTAGGTCCATGTGGGAACGATACTGCAGAGGCGTCAATGCCATCGTCTACATGGTCGACGCTGCGGATCCTGAGAAAATCGAAGCTAGTCGCAACGAACTGCACAATTTATTGGACAAGCCACAACTCTCGAGCATTCCTGTTCTCGTTCTTGGGAATAAGAGGGATCTGCCGCATGCTTTGGATGAGAATGGATTGATAGATAGAATGTGAGCTTTTTAAACAATCGACTTTACTATGATTCTAAGTTATTCAGTTAACGCATGCATATTGATTTCATTAATGATAACGCATCATTAATGAAATCAATAGAGAGATAGAGTGGCTTCCAGATTAACGAGGTGTTTACAACTTTTCTAGGGTTATCGCTTAACACTTAACACTTAATTGCAGATAGATAAAACAAATTATTCACATTTCCATTGATTGGGAAAATTTCTCTGATTTTTGTTGTTGTGTATTTATATGAGTTAATATTACGAAACAGTACTTCCTCTGATTTTCCTTTTGACCTTTGTCATAATTCTGTGTTCCAGGAATCTCTCCGCTATACAAGATCGCGAAATCTGTTGCTACAGTATTTCGTGCAAAGAAAAGGACAACATAGACATAACACTACAATGGCTTATAGCGCATTCGAAAAGCGGCGTTCGCTAATACCGCTAAAAATTCCCAAAGTTTCTCAACATCAAAGATTGCCGATGGAAAAGCAAGGGAAAAAGAAAAAGAAAAAAAAAGATGAAGATAATAAAACCAACCAGAGATCGGGAACAATCGTGTGAGACTTGGATGCTCGTGCTGTTTTGTTTATAGCGTGTCACTAGCATACAAAGAACGAAAAAAAAGACAAACAAAAGGGATTTCTTTAATACATTCGCTTCAGCCGATATGAGTATAATAATATATAATAATGGTGCGAAGCGCGCGGCAAAAATCGAAAAATATTTATTGCTTATTGCGAGGAACGCTCATACGAATAATAATAACAAACGGCACAATCGCCGAGGGCACGTAGGCTATAAGAGGACGTTTTTTTTATATTTTTCGTTATTAGGTGATATCTGTGCTCCTGTTTAAACGTTACCACCAATTACCGTATTAACGTTTAGAGATTTAACGTAAGTGTAGAACACGATAATGTAGCTCAGTAGAGCGATGCGATTTCTGGAGAGAAGGTATTAGCATACATATTACCACATGTAAATCCAATCCGGGAGTCATGAGAAACTAATGAAAACAAAAAAAAACAAAAAAATTAATCCACGAAAATCAAGATTGTAGAGAAATTTACGGGGAAAAAAGCTAATCGCCGTAGCTAAAACAGCTGAATCACCGTATGTAATTATAAATATTTGTATAATTTAGATCGATTAACGATGTAACAGTCGATTTATTATCATCTCTAAAGTGTCTCGTATGACCGTTGTGTTATGTATATATAAAGGCATAAACCAAGATGTAATCCATTTTGAGCAATGGAATATCGTATTTTTTTAATCAATCATCGTTATCCCTTCATTCTATCGATCGCATTCTAGTCGCGAAATCTCATTACGCGCGCATCTGTTGATGTCGCAAATATAAAATTAAACAATCTTTATCTACACAGAGTTTATCAGATTTGTATCGTCGAAGCCACGATTAAGAACATTAACGAATTCAAATCAATTTAAGCGCGCAAATTGCGTTTTCTGGTGCATGTTTGTCAGCAAACATTTTTTTTTTCTGTAAAGGCCTCTGAATAGCCTTAAAATACAAATCAATCTAAATCACCGAATTTATCAAAGCATTCATCAATAATTTTATGATATTCTGACTCGATATTTATATGCAATCTTGCCGCGAATTTTAAATACGCGCTCATGTAGATGAGCTGCATCTAACATTGGACAGCCCTTATTTATACAGATTCTGAGAGGTTTAGCATGACAAAGCTATGATTAATACAATTTGTGGGATTCAATACATAAATTATTGATAAATATAATTTCTAATGCGCTTTTCCAGCAGAATAGAATTGACTTTTCTTGGTCTAACAAAACTTTTGAACGGCGTCGCCAATATAAAAATAAACAGCTCTCATATCTACAGATTCTGTGAGGTTTTTGATGACAAGACTATGAGTAATAAAATTGATGACTAAATATTATATCCCGAAGTTGAAATTTCGTCGAGCGCTTTTGTCAGCAGAAAGTCTTTTACCTTGACTAAGGTTTTTGAATAGCTTCGATGTCCAACATGGTCTGGATAACTGACTCAATAAAATAATACATCAACAATTTAATTATGTTAATTTGATAATCGAGCGAAATTTGAATACAAACTCGCTTGCGTACATTTTACATCAACGAATAATTAACTCTTAACTACACAGATGCTGTTAGACGGTATTCATTGCAAGGTTGAGATTTATAAACTGAATGTAATTTTAACATTTCGTCAACAGCAAAAAAGTTTCATTATTACTCGAACTCTTGAATACTTAAAAAATGCAGTTTTAGCCGAATTGTGAATAAAATAGGGCATCAAGGATTTAATTATATTCTAACAAATCAATCGCAATTCCGTCGCGAAATTTAAATGCCCGTTCAGGTACTTTGCAAATAGTAAACACACAAATGTTATCATAGTTTTATGATTACATTGACTTTGAATGGCTTATCTACATATTTACAACTACGATTGATGAAGTAAATTTACTTAGAATAATAAATTGGCGCGAACCCGAAGTTTTATGATGCGCTTTTCTAAGGCGGATAGAGACGGTTTTCTATAACTTAGATTTTCAAATAGTTCTAAATTGCAGCCCAGAACTTACGAAGTTAATAAAACAATGGTTCAACAATTTTATGACATTTTATTTTAATAAGTGATATTACATCGTTTGCGTACAGATACAAAGTAAGTTCGAACATCCTGCTGATCCAGGTTTCCATATTCCAATAGATACATTTTTGCACATTCATCGTAATTCCGCCACGGAATTCAAATACGCATCGAGGTAGGTTGAAAACATTAAACATCCTTTCATTATACGAATACTATCATATATTAATGATTACAATTTCACTAGATGGCTTATTGTAATGCGCTAGTGTAACTAACTAATGATTTAATAATTAAAGAAATTGTATCGGCAAATGAGCGCGAGAATTTGGTTTTATCCGCACAGAATTTGATTTGAGCCGAACAGAATCATTGATTGCTTTCTCACAGAGAAAACTTTGCTTTCATAAAATTTTTTAAAATGTTTTTCATTTCAGGACACTCAGAATGGTCCATCCAAGACATCGAGACAAGACAAGACAAGACAAGACATGCTATACCAGTTTCATTCCAGTAATTATATAATATAACGTCTTCGTAAGAAAATTGCCGCATTATAAGATTTTCCATTATTCTGATTAAGATTCCCATGCTCCAATCGATATATCTTCGATTAACAGATGATTTAGCCTATGAATAAAATACCTTTCAGTATCGAGTAAGCCGATGAGAAAAAACAAAAATTCTCGCGGTTTAAGAACTCGAAGAGATATTCCTTATACACCGTAAACACGGAATCTATGAGTAACCACTAGTCGCCCCCACCGTCTGCTCTCGTACTCTGTACCTACTGTCGCAGCGAGCCACGTACGGCGAGAGCAAATAAGAAATAGTGTAATAATGTCATGGTCAACAACGATGTAATTCCAATTGCTGGAGCTAATGATTTGAAAAAATCTCCAGTGATACAGGTGTAAAACGATAAGAATCATCGGAAATAGGTACCAAAGACACGAAATGTTACATTACGTATATACTTTCACGAATAAGAGGCGCATTATTTTGAGCATGCAGTGAATCATGTTTTGCCGGAAAGCATTGACAGTCGATGTGCGATTTTTTTTTTTTCAAAATAAAAAATTTCTCATCGTCATTTGTCTTGAAATCGTTTAACAAGCTGAATAAATTAATTCTGTGGTGTTTTTTGGTTATGAGTTTTGTTAACATTCTGACTTAATAAATCGTTCGTCGTAATATCGTTGATATCACTGTTTTTTTTATCAAGCTCTGTTTTTGTGTTTGCGCGTGTGTCACTCTGTAGATGATATGGCTGAGAATTTTGCATCCGACCAATTTTCCCTGAGATGGAACAATTTTTCAAACAATTTGACGAGTGGCTTTATGTCACATCTCAGCGACAAGGATCTAGTCGATGTTACACTTGCTGTGGATGGACATTTGCTCCACGCTCACAAACTTGTTCTTTCTGTGTGTAGTCCATACTTCAAAGACATCTTTAAGGTATGTCTTGGATGTTTTTGTATTTTGAGTCCTTGACAGTATTTTGAAAATGAATTATATCATTTTTTTTACTCCAAATTTATTATAATATAGAAAAATTTTTACAATGATTGAGTTGATCTGTTTTTGCTCACATTTGTTTGCACACAATTTATAAGAAGTTTTCATGATTTCTTAGGAGTCCTCTTCAATTCTTGAATTGTAGTCAACTTGTACTCGAATAATCAGTATTGCTAAACTTTAGAGATTTCGAATTAGATATTACCACTTTGGTAACGAGATAATGGATTCTCATATCTATAAAATATATTTATAATTATTTTCCACTCATACTTTTTTTTGTATCCCAAATTAGACCTAAAATTGAACAAAAACTGTTTGAAAAATATCAAGAAGAGTTTGTGTAATTATTAAAATTTCATTTTTATAATGAAAAATGTTCTCCAAGTTTAAGTCTTTAATCAATGGAAGTATTTTTTATATACAAAAAGAATATACTAATTGGATTGAAGTTTTGGTAATTTTTTTTGTCATGAATCAAATTTGAATTTGGTGATTTATTTGTAATGTGGCTATTTTCACAAGGTTTATGCAAGATGTTGACACTATAATGTGTTTTTAGAGAATCCCAGAGAACGGACAGTACTGAAAATTATTCTTAATAGAATGTCATGGAATGTTTTTATAGTATTCATGTAAATGACTAACACTTTTTAAAGATACACTCTTTAATCTTAGAATTTTTCCATTCATATTTAAGGTACAAGTATGATTGTTTTGTGCATCTATTTAAATTTTGGTATATAAATTCAATACATCGAACTTATAAGCTTCAAGTTTTTCTAAATGCAAGAAAATAATATCTTTTTTATCTACCCCAAGTTCACTTTTTATTTTGTCGTGTCACCTTAACGAAAAATGAAGATGACTCAGTTAATGTATTTTCAATGGGCATTGCTTTTATATGATTCACAAAAAATTCTGAAAAATCTTCACGATAAACTGATTAATTCTAAATTAATATGGGCAAAAGTGACACAAATATTGATGATTCTTGCATCTCCCAAGATTTTAAAACTTTTTAGTTTCAGACCTTGTTGGTGACCTTATTTTATTATCTATGTCTAAAACACCGTTTTCGATGAAACAAGACAAGAAATTTAAATTCCACGTGTGGTTTTCAGAGCAATCCATGCCAACATCCTGTGGTAATTCTCAAAGACATGGGTTACATAGAAGTGGAAGCCTTGCTGAGATTTATGTACCAGGGTGAAGTGAACGTGAGGCAGGAAGAATTGGCGAGTTTCTTAAAAGTAGCGGAGATATTGCAGATCAAAGGTCTAACCGGTGAAGAAGAAAATATCAATCGCAACGATTGCATTAAGGAAGAAGACGGTTTGTCGTCGCGTAGCGAAACAATAAAGTCCGACGAAGATTCCAATAGCAACGAAGTTCTCGGAGCAGCGAAGCAAACGACTAATTCCGAAGCGTCTGTTCCTAAAAAAAGAAGCCGCGATTCTACTGGACCAGCGACGACACATTCCACAAAAAGAAGTCGAGTTTCAGTGCCAGCGCTGAGAGATCTCATCGACGCTTCGACCACAAAACCGAACAGCGTAACGACGAGAGCGGATCTTCAGGAAAGCGAGGAGAACGACGAAACTTTAAAGTACTTTCACAAAAGAAAATCCGACGATTTTGCCGAAGATGATACGTCCGGGGCCTTAACCGATGATTCCATCGATCTTACAAAAGACGATCCACCCGATGACAAAGATGAACAATTTATCAATGAAAACATTATGAAAGCCGCACACTTGTCAGGAGATTTCTCCGCATCAGGTCAGACAGCGAAATTTAGTATTTATCGCGTAATCGTCTAATAGACGCCAGAGCTTTAGATTAATTTATTTTAGAAACTTTGTATTTTATAGTTCAATCCGCAAGTATAAATTTCTCGCTTGGTGTTCGTTTCATTCCCACTTGAAGATTTTTTTTTAAATTACTGATGTTACACTGAAGTCATTACGATTATACAATTTAGAACTAGTGATCGCATTTTGTGTTTTTTTTTTTTTCAATAAATAACGTCATTGGCGATATGAAGAATATATATATTGTATAATAATATCCTGAATAAATACAATTGTTCGACATATTTGTCAAACAATTTTTCTCACCCATTGATAACCAATTTTTCTATTGTATTCTTTATATTGAAGACAATAGAATACTTGCTATTTCTTATAAAATGGTTTCCTTAATTTTTTTAAAGAAATCTAAAAAACCCATGCAACTCATTTTTGAGACTTGCTCTGAAGTTATGCGTTAATGATCCTGAAACGCTTTATGTATCATGTAGAACCGTGTGGGAAACATAAAATTTTCAATAGGGTTCCAAAATGAATAAATTGTTAGAAAATGCATGGCAAGAAATCATATGCATATAGAGAATTCTTTTAAAAAATGGGATTTAGAAAATTCTCTTAAATAATATGAATTTAGGAAATACTTTGTAACAATCTGTATTGAGGAAATGAATTAACGAATCCATTTCCCGTGCAACGAAAAAATTTCTACGCAGTAAACTACACTTTTTACGTTTTTCAACTAAGAATTTTCTTTTGCAGTTGTAGAGCCAGTGACTTACAGGTTGTCGGCACGAGGTCGGCCACAGCTGGTGCACGAGGGCTACGTTTACAATTTAACATCGCGCTCCGAAGTTTTAAACCGATCGCATTACCGATGCGCGGAGCAGCATCGCGGTTGTCGAGGCAAATGCGCAGTAATTGCCGAGAGATTTATGCCAACCGGTGTTCATGAGCACAATCATCCACCGGGTTACCAATCCGAGCACGATTACCGAAAAAAGAAGGGTTTGGACATGGACCACAATTAATGCGGGAACAATACGTATTTCTCATTTATACGTCAAAGTATTTAAATATTAAAAAAGACAAATGAAACATTCCTAATGCTAGTAAGATATAACGGTGATACTGCGTATACCATACGACTTATGTTTAAAGTTATATATATATATATATATATATATATTTATGAATATTATAAATATTATATATTGTATATTCAAGTCATGTGAATAGAAGTGAACCTTTTCTTTGCAGGGATTTAAACAGCTACTCGCTATATAATATAGAACTGAACTGACGTTGCGCTTGCCGAAAACGCAAAAAAACATTACGTCCGTTTCGTATTTTTCGTAGAATTCTAAGAGTGTAAATGAAAAAAAGAAAAAAAAAATACAATCGTTTCCATATCTCTCGTCACGATCTCAAGACTGTAACGAGAATCCTGCGCCAATTTTGTGATACATTAATATGTCAAACGATTGATTACAATTTTACACAAACCAGAAATATAATTATTTATTTTGCTGAATTAACGAGTTTTTTTGTTCTGTTTTGCTTTTGTCCCTGAAAAAATAAAATTGGTATCCACATTTAATGGCGAAGCTCTCTTCTGGAATTTACTTTTCTACTAATGAGCACAATTACTTTCACAGCAGCAGCTTTTCTAACTAAAATATAATTCATGCAAAAGTATATTTTATCCTTTCATGATTGAATGATTGTGGATTATTACACCTACAAACCTTTCTCATTTGTAGGAAAAATGAAATATCTTTTATTATTTATAGCACTTATTTCGTAAGCATGAGTATTTTTGTATTTTTTGCAAGAATTACTCATTACTTTTTCAAAAAAATCTTAAATCGTTTTCCATTTATATGTTATTTTTTTTTACTAAAGTATCCTTCCTGATTAATGAAAATCACGATTAGTTCAGTTGCAGTTTCCTTTATTTACATGAAACATATACATACCTCCAAACGGAAGTTATCGGGATTTATTAATCGTTACAATTAGTCTAATTCAACTGTGACTTCCGGATAATGAATTTACGATGGTCTCCAAGGTTCTACTTTGGGCTTGGTCGTGCTGTAAGGCATGTATGCCTGTTTCGTGCCGGAAAGATTTGGTGTGTGATCAGCCATCCACTTATATTTTGGTCTGGTTGGGTCTTTGAAAGGTGGAAGGTCTGTCTTGTAATGCAACCAACCGAACCATTCCGACGGAACCTGAGATCCGTCGTAATCCATCCATACTCTATCTGCATACATCACCCATCGGTTTCGGCCTGCAAAAATACACAAAAAAATAGTACACTTTTAAAAAACGTTGCTTTCTGTCGCTTCCTCATGGCGGAAAATTTTATTTCATGAAACTTTTCTCTGCAACATTGAGAAAAGTTTTGGTTTACAGAAAATTTAAATAGAATAGGTTGATATTTGACAATTGATCTTGCAAGAATCTATTGATCAGTTTTTATTTCCAAAATTGTTATTTTATGGTGTTTATTGAAAATTCAACTACCAGAACTTTTTTTTGCAGAGAATCCAAAAATGCGTAAAATTTTCTCCCAGCAAAGGAAACTTTTTAAACTAATGGATCAAACAAATACGGCAGTGAGCAGGATTCTACTTTACAACCCTTAATTTCACAAAGTCTTCATATCGCAGTGATACTCACCATAGAAATAATAGTTGTTCTCGTAATATTTATTTCCATACTTGTCTTCGCCAACGAGTGTTCCAGTTTTCAACTCATCTTGCCTTGTTGAAAAATAAAACAATTCAATATCTTGTAAATTGCTTACAATGACGACGACACAAATATTACAAGTTCGGGTGACATTTCGAAGCTACGATTTTGGCAGGCTTAACCAACAAATTTATAAGATTTGTTTTTTTCGACTACTGAATACATTGGAATTCACAGTTAATTATTTGATGAATATAAAAACCTGTAAAGTGTGCGCAGACATCCGAGTGGACCACCGTTATCGCGTATAATTCTTAACAAATTTTGCAATTTGTCTAAACCCAAATACTTCGCCATCTTGGATTCTCTCTTATGTAAACGAGATCCTAGTTCGGTTTTTTCACTTTAGATGCCGAGATGCAGCGCAATCTTTCGAGAGCCGAACATTGTAGAATTAATTTCTCTGTTGGTAGACAAGAACTCGCTTATTGTTACAGTTGTTATGAATAATTTTCTTAATATTTCCGTAGCTATTAATTCGAAATACCTAATGAGCTTTTTTGTGCCAGAATCAGTAACAACTTTCGAAAATAAAAATGTAAAAAAATGCAGATATCTTTATAACCTGCAGCCGATTATTCTGCGCTCTGCTTTTGAAGCATTCTTTACACGTACATTATTAACCATCAGACGCTTGATTAATTCGATCAAAATTTCAGTACTTTGATGCAAAAATTATTATGTGAAAATAAAGGTTTAGAAAATTTATAAGACGTTCCGTTGGATTTGTATATAAGATTTATTTGCAGATCCTAATAATTTTGAAATTTGCGTATTGTCGAATTTTTGGAGGCCGTTCTAATAAAATAGTTCGCTCTATCAATTTGAACTTTCTTATATTTAGGACGAATTCTTATGTATGAATATGAATTGAGAATGGAATTTGTAAAGGTTCAAACTTTTCAACAACTCCTAAAAAAAAAAAATTTATATAAGTATATTTTTCTCAATTGTTTGAAAATCTTCAAAATGTATGTGTTTGGAAAAATGAGGATTTCTTTTTTTTGTCGAAGTGTGCGTGAAATCGCGTTTCCCGCACCGAGTCAAATAACGAATATATATATGTTCTTCTTTTCACCTGACATCAGCAATATCAGTATATGAATATCATCAAAGTGGGTGTGACTCCCTCGTCTTATTAACGAGGACCCTATTTTTGTTCCTACGATCGTTTTATTTCTCCTGTTTCCAAGAGAACATTTTTTTCATCTAAAATATCCAGAACTACAATATTTGCAAAGCGATTACGATTGTACATACAAAAAAAATATTTTCAATATTCAAAAGATTTTTTTTGTCCACATAACATTAGAGATATCAGGCACAAATATCATCAAAGTCTCTCCTTCTTCTCAGGGAGGATCGAATTTTCGTTCCTGCGATCGTAATTCCAAAATATCCTTATCCCAAGAATATCTTAAATATCAAATATCTCATATCAAATAAACAAACTGTTTCAACATGCGACATTAGATGATTTTTTTCTACTGTTTCCAATAGAGCACGTTTTTTCCATGTGAAATGGCAAGAACTATAATGGTTGCAAAGCGATTACGATTGTACATAGGTAAAAGCTATAGCGACGGTCGGAGGGTCCCAAGGTGGGCAAGAAAACAACGGGCAGCAAACTCTCGCGACAATCTCGAGAGCCAAAGTGAGCAAATAGCAGAGACGAGGAGTGAGAGGACTAAAGCCGAAGGGCGTATGTATGTATATCAGCGACGTGGAGAAGAGGAGAGGGAAACGTTCGGCGGAGAGAGAGCTAGGCGATTGCGGCGGGCACACGGGGAAGTCGCGGGAGGCGTATAGCAAGTGTCCGGTCGGCAAGTTGTCCTTACATTACCATATCATTGAAACTTGTAAGAATTCAATTTGTATGGCACACGTGGCTGGATGAAGGGATATTTGCAGATGGTGCCATCCCCCGGGGCACCGTCCATTATACAGATAAATTCGAGCGTCGTATACCGACCAACCCTCCCTCTGACGGCCGCATAGCAGAAGCAGAAGCAGAAGCAGAAGCAGCACAAGCACACGACTCTCGAGATCTCTCGTCGTGTTACCTTTTTATAGGATCGAGAATGGTGACCATCCCCACGATTTCACCAACGGGATATGCAGTCTCTTGCACATTTATACCTCCGATTTTCCTCGGATATAACTCTCGGTACAGATACAACGATATTTCACCTTTTTAGTGCGTCTGCTCGAGAAATAAAATCACTATTCACTGTAACTCGACTGATACGTGATACTTTCTGAAGTAATATCTGAGTTTGACAATCTCGTTACTTTTTCGATTCATCTTTTATATTCTTATTCTTTTAATCTAATATTGAACATTTTTTCGAGTGAGGTAAAATTATAATGTAAGTTTAGTTAAAAATGTGATAAATGTTTTTTTTTTCAGTTTCCTGAAGAGCGTGGAAAACAGGGATGTTCTACCAATGTAAGTTTTTTCAGAATTACTCGATTCTCTCATAGGTTCTTACGATTATACTAATACTGTCTGTCGATCCTAAGAATTACGCGGGTTTTTTCGACGTGTTGCGTTTTTATAAGACCGAGAATGGTGACCATTCTCACGATTTCAGGAACGAGTTATGCAGTCTCTTGCATATTTATACCTCAGATTTTCCTCGGATATACGAGATAACTCTCGGTATATATACAACAATATTTATTGTTTTTTAGTGCGTTTGCTCGAGAAAGATAAACACTATTCACTGTAACTGCGGACTGATACGCGATACCTTCTTCAATAATATCTGAGTTGGATAATCCCGTTACTTTTTCGATTCAATTATTCATTTTTATTCATTCCATCCAATATTAAACATTTTTTGAGTGAGGTTCAATTATAATGGCAGTTTATTTCGAAAGATGGTTATTCTTCTTTTTTTAAGTTTCTGAAGAACGTGGAGAAACGAGGCTATTTCACAAAGTTTTTTCACGATTGCTTGACTTTTTTGATAGGTTCTTAGAATTATTCCGAAATCTCAAGAATTACGCGGGTTTCGCGACGAGTTGCGTTCTTAAAAGATCGAGAATAGTGACCATCACCACGATTTCAGGAACGGGATATGCAGTCTCTTGCATATTTATACCTCCGATTTTCCTTGAATCTACGAGATAACTCTCGGTATAGATACAACGATATTTTAGCTTTTCGGTGCATTTTCTCACGGAATAAAATCACCATTTACTGTAAGTGGACTGATACGCAATACCTTTTCTTCAATAATATCTGAGTTGGACAATCTCTTTACTTTTTCCATTCAATTCTTTATTATTATTCATTCCATCCAATATTAAGAATTATGTTACGTGAGGTCAAATTGTATTGATAGGTATTTTTTTCTGAATTGTATCAATTTCAACAGAATTAGGGTTTTTTCCTTTTGTACCGATTTCGGAAGAGGAATATGGAAATTAGGTGAATATCCCGAAATTCACATTCTTCGCATTAAAATATCTGTAATGATTTTCTAGATGTTTTAGAACATTTGCTATTAATAGCGAAAGTCTAGTTGATTAAGGTCCTAATTCAGGTTCTTTTTTTTTTTTAGGAAGTTGTTTAAAAGAAGAGCATTTCTTCTGTATTATTAACATTCACATAACTTCGACTATTTCGAAGAAAAAAATGACTACGAAAAAAAAATAACATAATTAAATCCAGATCTTCAACAATTTAACGTCTTCCTATTATTTTCAGACATTAAATATCTAACTTCGTACATGGAGCATTATAAATCTGAAACTTTCACCCAAACCTTGTAAAACTCTTCGGAATATTTTTGAAATACTGTCGATTTAAACAAGTACAATGGTTAAGTTATTCGCTAAATACACAAAGCTTTGTATTCCAAAGTAACGATGAATGCCCATATCAGAGTCTTTGCGACCGTACAGAAGAAGCGTCAGGAGTTGTGTAATCCAGGATTTAATCGTATCGCATTACAAGTTTAGCATTAGAACGCGCAAAGCAATCGCAGGAGGATTTGAGTTCTCTGATGAGATTCACCCTGTTTGTGCTCGTGGCGTTGTCGCCGGAGGATTTACGGTGAATTAGTTCATTTTGTGGGCTCAACTCAAGTCGAATATATAATTCGTGTCTTCGGATCTGCAAAGAAATAACAAAACCTTGTAAGAGAATTGAAAAGTTTGATTTGCCTATGTTAGCTTTCTTCTTATCTCGTGATATTGACTCGGACGTCCGACAATTGTATCGCTGACCATACGATTCCCATGCATATCAATGAAATGCTGATGCACCGAGCTGTTAATAGTGTACACTGACGGTTGCATCGGTGTATGATGATCCGGGACGTATCTAATTAGCTCGAGAATCCAGACAGCTGGACGATACTGTTGCTACGTTAGTATGTACGTTATACAGAGTGTACGACGTTCTCCAGGAGAGTTATAGTAGTATCACTGAATCAGACGACTAGGATACGTATATTACAGAAGCGGAGAGACAATTCGCTCGATTATAGACTGTATCGACATCTCGCTAATTGCTACCGAAGACAAGCCTCGATAAAAACTTAATGCATTTGATTATTGATAATTTTTTATTTCTTGTAGAAGAAGCTTTGTTTCTGTAATTTTATGTTTTATTGTTTAGATTTTTATCTCGGTATACACGGAGAGAAAAAACGTCCAACGACACACATAAATGTTTGGGAATTATCCACAGACAGCTTAGTAAATGAAAGACGAGTCGGAAGTCTGAGGTTGCTATGCTGTTGTTTCTGTTATTTGAAATCTTTAACGCGTATTTAACTTAATATTCCTTAATTTTTACTAAGCTCTTAATATAAGTGACCCAGCGAAAGGCCGAGAAAAATATATTCTCATCAGCTCTCTCTTTTTTTTCACTTTAATTACCCATTGTAAAGGAAATCTGCTTTTTTTCTTTTACCCATTTGTATAGGTAACTACTTACGACGATGAAATGAATATGAATGTGTGATGAATTTGAAAAGGAACTGCGTGCCAGGCTCCTACTCATCACACCTCGGATTGTAGAACATATACACACACACACATATATATATGGGGCATTCCATACCAAGTTAACGTGGGTCTTAGTCTCGACCTCTCGGATATAATCTCCCATATTTAATGTTATTATTCTATCACTAAGAGGCAACGCCAACTTTCACTAGATTTTTTTAAAAACAATTTACCTACTTATGATTATTTACAACAAATATATTTAGGCCTCAAACTTAAAAAACTGACAAAACTCTCATTAATGTTGTATCAGATATCAATATTTTTAAGCATAGCCCCAAAGTGTCCTGAATCTTGCTTCTATTTATTACGAATTTACGAATTAATACAAAGCGTTCATTTATTTATTGAAATAACAAAATAATACATTTTTTACTACGAAAAATTCTTCTGAAAATTTCCCAAAGACCGGACTTATATAAAAACTTTTCAACTTGCAGGGAAAGGATTTTTACGGAAATTCGTAAAAAAATATAAGCGAGGTTCGGGACACATTGGATTTTAGCTTAAAAACATTGACAATCTATACAGGATTTATGAAAAGTTTGTCAGATTTTTAAATTCCGGCCTTCAATGTGTTCGTCATAAACAATCATAGAAATATAAATTGTTTAAAAACAAAAAATCGTGCTTCTTAGAGATGGAACATAGAATAACAGAAAATCGGGGATAAAATCCGAGAGGTCAAGGACCAGACCTAGATCGGTTTGGCATGGAATATCCCATGAATATACACATATAAATATACGTAAAATAAAAGTGGTATAGTCGAGGTCCGTGACTCCACGAAATTTTGAGCTCGCTACCGGGCTACGCCGTGTAGAAACATTAACATGTACGTTACAGTATTAGGAGTGCAACGTGCGCGAGCTCTGTGGCTCATTGGTCATCATTAGTGGAGTTAAGCCGGCCCGGGAGTAAAGGGGAAGGGGGAGGGGGTGAAAAAGAAGTTTCTTTTTGTCTCTCTCACGTTTATTATTGGCCAGGTGCTCTAGCTCTCGTCATACATATACATACTCAAAAAATAGAGGGACTCTGTTCTGCGGAGAGTCGAGAGCGTAACTCACCGGCGGAGTTAAGCATTCAGAGAGGATTACACAGCGTAGAAGATGCAGAGCAGAAGCGGCTGAAAACCGTGACGGAAGAAAAAAAAAAAAGCTACGACGAGAAAGAGTAAAAATAATAATGAAGAAAAAAAGGAAGAGTACGAAGAAACGCGATTCTCGTATCCTTTTGTCGCGAGATTATAGTCCTATGATGACTACCACCACCGACGACCACCTTTTCTCCCATTCACCAGAGATGATGTGCTTTTAATGTTGATTTTATTTACGAGCCGACTTCTGTCTTTTGTACTGCGGCATCTAACACTCGCGCATATAATGGAATAATATCCCTATGAAGATTTTTTGGCCAGCCTTGAACCAGAGGTTCACTGAAATCTTTTAGTTTCACTCTGGAGTATAATAAACTGGATGGCGCAGTCATTTGCGAAGCTTTCGATAATATTGTAATATTCAAAGCCGTCGGGGAATTTTATTTTTCGTCACTGAGCCACGCATTTAATCACCTATATTTTTTACTGACCTTTTTCATACCCGAAGAAATGATTCTTTGAAAATAAAACATTATTGTAGATTTTATTTTGACGACGCAAATAATATTTTTTTATTGTACTAGTTTCAATTTCTTTAATGCAAAGGTCCATACAGAGTTTAAGACTTAACATTGAATACCTTATGAAAAATAGTAGGCACTCCAAACGTAATGTGAATTATCAATTATATCTTTGGACAGTTTATTCAGACGCGAAAATTATATTTCTCGTGAATATTGAAATGTCTATGACGAAAAGTCGAGGAAAAGATACTGCTGTAACTCACATTGTATATGCAGAAAGAATTATCTTTCAAAAAGTAGAATTAGAGAAAAAAAAATCATTGAATATCAAACAAAACGCGTTTCCGCATAATAACCTGAAAAATCTGCTGGTTCATTAAAAGCACTCATTAATTCAAGTGTGCAATCCAACACGAAAGTAACACTTCTATTACTGCTTAAAATCACGAAAAAATATTTTCATTTCTTTCTCCGTTACACATTGACTTTGCGAGTTGCAGGGAAGAAAGTGCATTCAATAAAAAAATAAAAATTCAATAGTCAATATATTTTTCAGTCCCAGAAATATGAAGAATAAATTTCCAAAAAGAAAGACCCGACAACAAAAAATAAAATTATCATTGAATATCAAATAATACGCGTCTTTTATATTATCCGGAGAATTTGCTGATCCATCGAAAGCACCCATTAATTAAAGTGTGCGCTGCCACACGTAAATAACACTCCCATTACTGATTAAAATCACGAAGAGATATCTCCGTTTCTTCTCACGTTTTACAGTATCATGCATTGACTTTGCGAGCTGCAGGGAAGAGAGAAGCGGATATTTTAACGTGGTACATCGTCGGGGTGGGCGTTGGTTGAAAATAACACGGATAATAAAGTAGTGGCGTGAATAAATCCGCGAGGAGCAAACCACGCCATTAAAAGCACAAGGACCCCCAAGCGAGATTTAAATTGCGTAAGCGTGCTGCGGAGATCGAGTCACACTGGTTCGTTCCTGTGAACCGACGAACCGTATTACAACAGCTACGACCATAGAACAACCGTAGGACTCTTCACTACTCATGCTATGCATGGAGAATAAGATAGCGGAAGATCGGACGATTTAATCTCAATCAAAACAGAGGGCGACCGTGAATTTAAGCTTTGCGATGTCGCTGCTTCACGAGAAGGGCGCTCAAACATTGGCGTGAACTTTCTATCCCGCTTTCTGTTGCGGTGTCGCGCTGAGAGAGAGACCAACGGCGTGCGGCACGTGCCTAATGACACGCGGTCTACTAACACGCTATATCTAACGCGTACTCCATACATGGAGCGTAATAGGAGCGAATATGGCACACCAAAATATTTTGGGCTGCGACATTGTCATTTTGCTTCCTCACAGAGAAAGTTTTGTTTTCATGAAGATGTTGGTTTGTTGAGATTGTCATATTAGGACATCTAATGTGTGTGTGTGTGTGTGTGTGTGTGTGTGTGTGTGTGCAGGGCTTTGAAAGTTCGATCTCCGATAACTCAACAACCGTTAAGGATGTATGATACGTACAGTCCCGCCAAAAGTGAGTTTCAAAGACAATTTGGATCACTTCTCGATGGGATCAAAATCGGAAAAAAATAATGCATATAAAACGTGCTGAAAAGATTGATTTCGCATAATAATAATCCCAAAAGGCTATTAACAAATTCGTGAAAAAAACAATTGTTCAACAAACAATCAGTCAACCTAACCTTCTTTCTAATGAAAATGATGTTAATTTATTTGAATGCATCCGAATTTTTTCAGATTTTTGTCTTGATTTTGAAAAATGCGGGGAATATAACGAATTTTGGATATGCGTTTTGCAAAAGAGTAAAGGTTACCGATAAGTTTTTGATGTAATCAAACGATGAGGACCAACAAGAGTCGAGAAATTAAAAGTTTTATTTTTTTAAATGATAGAAAAAATATTTTGTTGGATACAAAAAAAATGTACAAGTACAAAAAAATTTAAAAAAAGATGTTCACTGAGTAGCGAATTCCATAGCTGTGCCATATTCGCATCCCTTTCACCCTACAAAGCCCTCTTGACAGTAGAATGTGCACTATTAGGTCCTCCATCTACAGACTCGTGTGTGGTATCTTGTTGCATCGTCGATTGCTTGTATACAAGGGTGTCTACAATTATTATGGGGTTGAGGGTGCAGATTGCGGGTTCTCTGGTGTTCTCAATTCCGTCGGCCAGCGGCGTTTGGTCACGTGGCGGCACGTGACCGAGCCATCGAGTCGAAGTGCCGTCGCCGATGTTGCGAGGGAATAAGAGTCTCGAAGGTCTCTCATCCGCGTGATATTTAGCTGGAAGCAGACAAACCCCTCGTCGCTATCAAAATCTGATACAATACTAATTCGTTTATAGTTGAACCGTAACATGACTCGACGCCTGTCTTGATTATTCTTTTCTAGCAGCGGGATATCGTTAATCGAGTATTTTGCCGATGATCTCATCGTTCGTGGCGCTAAAAACGCGGGAGAAAATGGGCGAACTAACCTCGTTGAGTAAAGTAGAGGCGAAAATCTCTTCGTTCTCTGGCCAGAGGGAAAAGACGTGACGATGAAGAGAGGCACGTACGGTGAGCGCCTAAATCTACATCGGATAGTCATCCATCAGGCTTCTTCTTCTTCTTTTGCTTCTGGTTCTCGTTCCTCCTAGAGCGAACTCTGCGGCCAGCATCGAGCATCGCCAGACACTTGTCGAACAACTGGTGCCCTCCCACGGCAGCGCGGCACATAATCGAAGCATTCTCTCGACACTTTTCAGGCGAATGAAAGTTCGGATGAAGAAAAAGGGCGCTAGCAGCTGTGTCCTCAACTGGTTTCGCACTCTGTGGGAATTTCACGTTCGGATCGCTTTGATTTGGTGATTTTGGGCAGCACCGTTCATTTCCATGGCTTCCAGTGTTTTTTGCAAGCCTGAAACACAAATAGAACGGAAGTTAATGTTTTCTGAACGAGTGGTTTTATAGAAAATATGGGAAGGGCGAATATGTGGCATATAGATGTTTACAGTGTGCTTCGAGGCTTCCGGCAGCAGCAGTTTCCGCTTTGCTTTAAGTGGCCAACATACTCGAGAGCCAAATGTGTATGAGGAGCAACCTCACACCCTGAAGAGTGCGCTGATGATTGTTAAATCGTGGGGGAAGGAAAGTATCAAAGTTGAGTTTGCCACAGACGCGGTGCTCGGCTTTGGTGTGCATTTTCAACATACATGAAGTACTGTATAGGTGCGTCGTGTTTTATTTAAGGCTTTATAAGGGCCGGAAAACTGAAGAAGCGCGAACATGTGTTTAAATAATTTTTGCGGAACGGAAGTTTTCGATTCTTTTGTGTAGGAAGGCTTAATGCAGTCTCCTTTTTATTTTACTTGAGTTAGTTCTATCTAGTTGCCGCAGAAAGACAAAATTCAGTTTTTCATTTTCTGCAAACAAGTTCCTATTGGAATTAAATAAAGTTATTAACAAAACCTACAATAACATCAAGAAAAATGATTAGTTCACTTATCAACAGAAATGGAAGAGTTCAGATAACGAAAAACTATCTGAGTCAAACTTTTTGCTCCTTGAGAACTATAACACCTATCATATTTATTTTTAATGATACTTTCTTGAACTTGCACACGTTAATTCTTGGGAAATCCTATTAGAATGCATCCAATATTTTTTTTATCATAAAAAACGTCTGATACATTTTTTGAAATCGATATTCTTCCCTCATTTTTATTCAGACATCACAAATTAACTATCTTTTTCAAATTGTCAAATTGTGCTTGTCCCTTGAAGGATAAATCTTCAAATAAATACCATCGATTTCCATAAATGCACTAAACGACTATAAACCTAAATTTTTTTTTCCGTTTTACAGAATGCTACGAATTTATAGCCAGTGTATTTTTCACTCCTTCTGGTACTGGTACAACCCTAGAAAAAGAAGTGTGTCATCGGGATTAAGATTAGTCGTCCCAAGGATGGGCCAATGCTTGCAGCGCGAGAGGAGAGCGAGAAAGAGACAAGAAGGGGGCAAAGGGAGGTGATAGATCGAACTTTTCACGCTTCTTCGTTAGCGATACGCATCGTTCGACTTTGGGGAGGATTCTCGTGGCGCTTTTGCGTCTCGTGGTGCGGCCTTTCCTCCTTCTCGACCGCGGCTTCCCGGATCTGCATGAAAAATGTTCCTGGCCGGGATTTAACCGTCGTCACTCGCGGAACGCTATGATAACGATAATGCGAGACGACAGTCCATTAGGGAGAACCGATTCCCGTTACATTACGCGCGTTCAGCTCTCACCCTGACTCCTTCCGCGCTTCACTGCTGCCGATGCGGCTGTTGGCGAGCGGACGAGCACCACGTTATAAGTACCAACCAGACAGCGGCTCTTAATGCATCTTTCACAGCGCAGCTATTCCCTTGCCTCGTCCCGCCGTCATTAACAGAATGAATATCGGAAATGTACGTTACTTATCGTCCTTCGAATACTCTCTATCGCTTCTTCTTCTCGCCAGGACAGATTCTCTTTTCTAAGCGCATTTATCCCTCGGCAACGAGTCATCGCGTTTAATTCATTTGAGGGGAGAATGAACGAGGATATTTACCGGTTTTTCATATACATTCGGATTAACAGTTGCTTAGGGCTTGAAAACAATTTTTTTTACAGCTGTTGGTACAATATCGACGGCTCCTAATGAAACTGAAGTAACTCGGGGTCATTATTTTTGGGATATAGCATTCACTGGGAAGACAATCTGATAAGGCTTAAGTTGATAAGACTGGTTAACTTGGTTACTATATTTTCTATGTTTTTTTCCTTACTTGAAATGTTTTGCAATGAACCGTATTAGTTATTACGGTTAAAACGGAATTATAATTTTTGCGGTATTTTTAATATTTGATTGCTGTTGGCTCTTCTCTTTAATTTCCAGGAAGACCTAATGAAGTAACGTCAGAGTAAAAAAAAGCCCAGATGTATTTTTGTTACAAATGCAGACACTATTATAAAAAACCAGGGGATAATTGCGGTATTTTATTCGTCGACCCAATTATAGGAAAATAGTTATCGAATCAAATGACGGACGTTTATGCCATTTCATATAAACTCTTCTTAAAAGTAAATGAAAAAAGCACTCGGTGGATTAATCAATCAGCAACAAATGTCTCTCTAGATTTAATTTACAAAAACCTTTTTGCTATTATGAAAAAAAATGTCGATTCTGTTTTTGGTGGCACACGTCAATTAATTGCTGATTAAGCGTACGTCACGAATGAAGCTTATCACTGCGGTTGTCGAATGGCGAACGCTCGTAAAATCGTCCTCTCTGATGGCAATATCGTAATACACACGCTTGCAACATCTACGTACAGATAGCACCTATGTTTACACTGTTATGATAATTTCTCTATTATCGCGAAAGCTCCGGGTGAATACGCGAGCATGGGAGAGAATCGAGAGTGCGCACGAACGGCGTATTATTATGAAGCTTCGATGCAATACCTAATTGAATCGGTCGCACCAGCGATCAGCGAGCATTCGCGCTACCAACGAGATGTTTCGGGTATTGACTAACGATAATACTTTGCGAAGCGAACATCATACCCCGTACATCGTGATTCGTATCCCATTAGCTTATATCGGCCGAGCCATGAGGCATTTGCTTGTGCGTATATCTCCCTCGAAATGTTCACCGTTCGATAGCAATACGCAATGCCGGCAATAATACCTCTGTATACATATATATAAATGTATGTATGAGGCATTCCAACCGGTTAAAAATCGGGCATTCGCCAAAAAAATCGATATTCTCTCTAATTGCATAATTATATTGGAAGGGTTTGTGTATATTTTTTCAGATTTTCTAAAGGTTTTTTATACCACAGTGTGCGTGAAATGCCTACTTCACGCACTAGTGGCATCAAATTGTATACGATACTCGTGCGAGAAACTTTTTCTGATCTCGTATGATTACAACAATCGCCTTCGGCTCGTGCTGCAAACTCCCACTCGTCGCGGAAAAGTTTCATCGCACTAGTATCGTAATGTACTATTTTTTTTATTATTTTTTATTATTTTTATTATTGCGAGATTTCTTTCAGAAATCTTGGATAAAAAAAAGAAAAAAATTTCAATTAAAAAAATTTTTTACGTCGAAAAAAAACGAATTAATTCTACTAAATACTTAAAAATTCTACGATGTAAAAAAATGTTTCGATTATTATTTTTTTTTTACTTCGCAAATATGCCATAAGAGCTCATGTGCATGAGCATAAAGAATGCAAAATGCATGCATAAAGAAATTAATTTTGTGTCAACGATGTAGACAAAAATTTCCAAAAAATTCATAGGAGTTTGTTATAAATGATTAAAAACGCGGTAATTATTTTAGATTTCTCTGTGCATTTTCAATTTTATTTACGAACCTCCTTAACTCTGGGGACCGCGAAGTAACACACAGGCAAATATATTTATTATGATAATAAGAATGCCAAGTACTCACAAAAATATTGTGACAATGATTAAATAAAGATAAACAATGGCTTCGTGATGACGTTTGCGGAAGCCTTTTTTATTTTTTTTGGGTCCCGAATCGTGAATTTAAATAGACCCCAAATTTAGCATGATCAAAATTTGTCCCGCTACCCATGGAATACCCCATATATATGAATGCACTCGTACACACGGAAATCGACACACGCATGTGTTTGCCTCTCGCTCGAACTAGATTTCAGTATTATCATCGGATATTTCGAGGGATATAGAAAGCACGATATCGGCTGCACGTTGACCAGCAGAGATCCTATATTGTATAGTGACACGAGACCGTAAATAACGCGTCTGTTTCCAAATTATTTGGATACTGGAAAGCCCTGTATATGAGCGATCATAATCCATGTTTTTTCACTCGAACACAATGACGATAAAATAATAATCTATGATGGGTGATTTTACGCTTTATGGCAGTGGGATAATGCTACGATTAGAATATTGTACTTGATATTTAGTGATGTATTCGATAATGCTATGATAAGTTATTGCGATTGTTGCCTTAGTCTGTTAAAATTAAAATTGATGCAGAAATATTTTCTTAATTTTTTATTTCAGTGATAATCGACAAAAAACATTTATTTCCAATAGAATGTCAGGATTTTTTTTATACATACAAGTATCATCTGCCATTAGTTTTTTCGTTAATTGAAGTTTATCATTAATTAAAAAATTGCAACAAAGACGGATTGCTAATTTGCTTGTGCGCTAAATTGCAGTTCAATCAGTTAAACGGTTCTTGATAAAGGTGGTTGAAATTTTTCAGTTCTGCACGCACACAGACTTTTTTTCTCAGCCACCTTTTTGAAGGCTTAGGATCATTCTGAGGATCGTCAAATAAAAATCTTGAAACTAAATCATCAAAACAAAGTTTCCTCTATGAGAACGCAAAACAGGAGTAATATCTGAGGATATTAACTGAAAATTAATACACATAGAGAAAAAATGTAGCTGAATCACAAGAATCTTGCCAATGAAATTATATAGTTGAGTTTTGATTAACTATCTTTTCTTCGAATAATCTTAAACTTAATGAAAAGTAGTGACGGTGAATCAAGGAATCGTTTCTTCAAAACAATGTCAGCTACGTGACTCTATTTCTGCGTCTGTGTCATGTCTTTTTTTTGTACAGGGAAAAAAATTCTGTAATTGCAAAAAAAAACAGCCATTCAAAGCGCTCGTGATACGTGACTCCGCAATCATAACTGTGTGAAATTGGCTATACGTCAAACTATCGACGGCCAATCAGAATGTTTGAAAACTGGTTTCAGTTTTCGATATTTCGACTTCCGATGTGCCATTTTTCTTTCTCAGAAAAAATTAAGCACATGTTTCTTTGATCATAACAGTCTGAAGTTGGTTTTACGTCAAAAGCCATGGACGACCAATCAGAATGTTCAAAAACTGGCTTCGGTTTTCGATATTTCGATATGCCATGTCATTTTTAAAGAGGAAATCAAGTAAATGTTTTTTTACAATCACTAAAATCTTCTCGTTGTAATGCAAGTGCAACATTCTATTGAAATCAAAGAGTTTTTTCATTAGAATCCATGGGAAAAAAAAATCCAATCCGCCATTTTCTTCGGAGTCAATGAAAACTTTTCTCCCAGTGTAGAATATTGAAATAAAGTTATGTATGAACTGTAGAATAATGATCTATCTGTAGTTTTACAGGGTGAAGAATTGTGAGCAACGATGAGAAAGCAAAGAGCAATGTATAAATTCCGTTTATACATTGAAGGTATAAACGGAAGAAAAGAAGGCAATATGAAGAAAGAGTGAAAAAGCTGAGGCAGCCAAGTGAGCAGAGCAGGATCGTGGCAGCTGTAGTTGGAACCATTGTGACGGTCACGTATTAGCTCTGTGACACGACATGGCGAACATACGCAGCATTTCGGTATTGGCGATGGTGCAGTGTGTACTACTGCATCGAGAAACTAAGTCAGTCGCACCCTCCCCAACTTTTCGCTTGCACAGTCGCTCGAATGGGCTACTGTTTGCTTTGGTATTGACTTCGCATTGAACAGGAGACGAGAGTAAATATGACGTTACAGGAAGGGATGCATATGCCCTCTTTGTAGAGCATGGTGGTTAAATAGCCCTAAGCCACTCTGGGATATTGCATTATATTATGCGATTATGCACGCCAAGGGGTGACTTAAGGTTTATTGAAATTTTTATATCTGGCTTTTCTGCGTATGTAGATCAGAATTTACACGTTGATCCTTTTCCTTTACGCTCAATTTTTCACGAAATCGAATAATCACTTTATGGATGCAATCTGTAAGTTGGGACAAGTTAAAAATGTTATATTTCGTCTCGCAGCTTTTTGTTATATGGAGACTAAAAAAAATCAGATTTATAATTCTTCATTACTACAATTTGGGAACTAATACACTGAGAGAAATCGTCATAGTACAGTTAACAATAAAGTGACAACTATTGATTTTTAGTCCTCTCATAGTTACGGTGACTATAAAAACAGTTATGATAACTAATTAAGTGGTAGCAAGCATATTTGTACCAACTACAAATGAATAGTTGTCACTTTATGGTAATACCATAATTTTCTCTCAGTGTAAAAAAAATGGGTCTATCAAATATCCAGAACAGAATTAGAATTTCCAAGTCCCATTCTTCACCATCGTCTTCAAATCGGCTTCCATTGCATCAAACTCCGCGTTTGCAATCGACGATGCAATTTCGTTGCACCAATACCCAAAAACGTGTTATCCACTTGAATATTTCCAGAAAAGAAAAAAAACCATGCTGATAGGAGGCGGAAAAAAAATTGTGCAACATAAGGAGCTTATTATATTAGTTTGCCTTTGTATAATGAATTGATAGCTATATGTTTACCGACATGCAATAACTGAGGAACGCGGACCGCGCCAGATGGCAAGAAACGCTCGCGATACCGAGCTGCTGCTGCTGCCACCGCTCGGCTGTGTGAGAGAGCGAGCGAGCCGCGCCGTCAGCTCCAATATTACGACTCAATCACTCCCCATCGATCACCACATATATTACATTATTACTCGACGGTCTCCACGGTTATTACACCGAGTAGCTTTACGTGGTTCAGCCTGACGTATACTACCGCACTATTACAGTGTTTTCGCTTGCACGAAGCCCAAAAAGTGTTTTCCACTCGGAGGACCTCTTGTGTCAAACACGTTTGATCGAAAGCGGTTTATAGATCTGTGCGTAGTCAATATGTATCACAATGCGTTGTCCTCTGTCCCCGAGCCCTTTTCTTACCCTTCTCATCTGTGTCTCTCAATTTCACCCCGCGATAAACGTACAATCGTAAAATTCATCGTCTCATTTCCTCAAACGAGAATCGTAAAAAAAAATATATATCGATAGTTGGCGCTGCGGTCTGCAGTAGAGGTTATAACTAATAAGCGCTATGGGGGAAAAGCTAATCCCGGCGGGTTGATGAATTCCGATAAGATACAAGAGTTTTGATATCTATATGTATGTATGTATTCGTTTATAGATATATATATTTGTATAGCGGTGTATGTAAGAGTGGAAGGATTAGGATAAACAAATCGTGCCAGATGTAACTCTAACGAGAACGAATCGGCTGACTGTACAAATGATCGCAATTCCTCTCACTTGCCCCGCCACTCTTTACATCCCCTTGTGGATTATGGTGCTATACCAAGCTACGAAATAAATATTGTTGAATTATTTTAGTCTACATAATTTTTAGGTTTTCGCGATGAGAAATGGATGATATTCTGCATAAAATTATTGTTTGGTGGTACATCTAGGTTAAACGTCCCATATATATATTTTCTTTTAAATATGGCGGTACGTTGTTCGATTAATAATATAAATTTATATTTCGGCATCTCAAGTCTACAGATTGATTTACTTATAACTGATAACGTATATATCGTATTGAAACCTCAGAAAACGAAAACGAAAGGAAACTGATAGTAACGATTCAATTTCTATAAATTTATCAAAGTCCGAATAGATAGAAATGATAACACACGATTAAATCCTATTCAAATTCTATCGATCTGCATCAGTCTCTATGTCATATTTTTACCAGGGGTTCGACGTTTATGGGGTCATCATTAGGCCCAAGGCTTTTGACATGCACTGCGCGTGCAGTTTACAAAATTGATGTAAAATAGGGAATCGAGATCGAACGGGCGGATATATTTTGACGAAACGCGAGATTTTCAGAGGTAAACGTCTGGAACGCTTCCTTCGACATTGCACCGCAATTAGTAAAAAAATAAGAAGGAATTATTGAATAAGAATTAGACAAAAATTCGCTTAAAGAAAATAACTAAATTGAAGATAGAAAAAAATGGCCAGAACGTCACATTTGGCATTTATAAATATCAATGCGGTTAAAAGCGGAGAAATGTTGGTAACATTATATATAGAAGATAGTGACTAACAATAACCATAATTTTGAGGCTTGGTCACCTATTCAAAAAAATTGAAATCTAAATATGCTCTGAAAATTTGACAAATGGCATCTTCACCATTTCATAATTTACATCATAAATGCTCTTCATTTAACCATCTAAAAACGTATCTAAAAATCTAGTTATCCTTCCGAACAAATTCTGGTATTTCATAACCATTTAAAATTTTTTGGACAATCGAGTATCGATAATATTTGTTAATTCCCACTTTTATTCAAACATTCAATAATTTTTATAATACGTGTGTCTTGAAGATGTATCTTTACCATTACATTATTTACATATTGAATGCTCTTGAATTACCCGCCCAAAACCTCACTACCAAAAATATATCAAATCATCATCCCCATGCATTTTTACCACTTTACAACTTTACCTCTTTATAATAAATGCTCTCGATTAAAACCTCTCAAAACTTAGCACCAAAAATCTAGTAAATCATCGTTCTCATAGCAACAGCAGCAATCCATAAACAAAATGTGACACACGGACACCTTTTTCCCTTCTCGAATTTCGATGAGTTGTGACGAGCCAAGACAAATGTTGGAAGAAAAAGAAAAATGTCCATCAAGACTCTGCAAGCGGGTTATCAATGTCCGCGCGATTTAAGGGTGTATATGTATATAGACATATGGCTATAGTTGGACGGGTGATGTCGGCGGGGCGAGGGGGAGGGGAGGGGGCGTACGCGAGAGACCCCAGGTGGCGCAGATTCTCGCTAACAGTATCAGTTTTCTCCCTGTAAACATGTCTTATCCCTTCCCGCAAAATCTCCGAGCGTAGCAGTTCTCTGGTTGCTCCTCCGCATACAACCATGCTACAACTGTACCTCCACTAGTGGGATACTTTTGTTATTCAGAATCTCGTGTGATTGCCACGATTTGTCTTGGCGGACGTGGGGAGGGTTCAGGCTCTGTTGGGGAGGGTAAGCACCCCGCGTCGCCGACCGTGGGGCGAGGGGCGAGGAGGAAGTGGGGGGGGGGGGGGGGGGGGGCTTTCGCCGCGACCGCTTTTCCACCAATGGAGAGTCGAGCGCGCGAAGATAGGAGGAGGTTTGCTCGAATATATAAGATTATGACGGAGCTACGCGCATTTTTATTCCGTTCCACTTTTATATTTGCCTCTTTCTCTGTCTCCGCAGTCTTTTTTTCTTTTTTTTTCTTTGCTTTGAATTTGCTCCTTTCCTTAACTGCTGATATTCGACATTTTATCGCGAGTCCTGATGCGCCCTTTTATTCCCTTCAGACTCCTAAGAGTCAGTTTAGCGTTCTCGCAATCGACACTTTCCAGATTCTTTTTCCGCTCTTTCATACGCTTCGTGTGACGCCTCGATAATACCGGAAGTCGCACCACGGGGAAGACTCCGTGAGGGTATTTAGGTGCGCTAAGGCCTTAGTGTTACGGTTGGTACTATACCAGGCTTTTCGGACCCTTGTTGTGTCATCGATCATCCATTAGCTTGCTGGAGACAAATTCCCACGCATTTGGGATATCTCACCTGCTAATAGCTCACTAATTTTTTGGTGGCATTGGAATGTAAGGTTTAGGAATGAATTTGAGAACGAATTAATTTTTTTTTAATGGATTTAATATTGGAGTGTTTGTGGAAAAAAAATTAGAACATTTTTCAAGAGTTTATATTTTTCTAATGAAAAAAATTGTTTGATACATTGGTTTTAATTTTTTTTAAGCACCTTAGAAACCAAAATATTTAAACAAATGTGTTAAATAATAAGCCGTGAGCTTTTTATTCATCATTTGTTTTAAAGAGATCTTTCATATCCAAGCAAAAGTTTGATTTGATAAAAATTATATACTTTAAGTTTCAATGGCATTTACTATGATAAACTATCGATTCACCTATTATTATTTACTCGTAATAATCATAGGCGAAACGATAAAATAAATTATTCATAAAAAACATATTTTAGTAAATTTATTTGAAGAGTTTACGTTCTAACGAAACGAATTTTGATATTTGTTCGTGAACATGATGTTTTTTATTTGTTTTTGTCACAGCCTTAATATTCAATTTTTGTTTTTTATTATTAAAGAAATAGTTTCTTGGAAACAACCTTGAAAAATTAAAAAAAACGGAGATTTCTGAATGTAGAGTTAATTCTAGAGAGAATCACGTGTATTCTGAAAAATCAGGGTATTCTTTAACTTTTTATGAAAATTAAGTTTTCCATTCAAATAATGACTTTGTAGTTTATTTATTTATTAGTTTCATTTACGAAAAGTAAACTTTTTACTCTCTATTGAAATAATGACTTAATTAATTAATTCATTAGATTCCAGCGTTATTATTATTTCTTATTATGCTATAACGGTTACAAAATTGTTTCATATGACACGAATCACAGATTGGTACCAAATGCCAGCGATAAATTAATAATTGACATAGCAATAGACCATGAAAAAATGAAGTGTCGAGTGACCCAGTGAAATGTTCCATTCACTACGCGGTAGACCAGGTCTTTCTTTGCTATTACTTCCGGGCATTCAGTCTCACCCCCGCAGAGTCTCAACGCAATATTCCTCCCTCGCAAAGAGAGTCAGGAAGAGCTCAGAGAGTCAACGAGCCATTTCACGAGCGGAGCGCACCTTTTGTACGGTATATATCGGCGAGTCTTTTATTCTCCCACGAAATCACCGGACGTGACTCCGTCACGAAACGGACGAGACAAACGTGCAGCTATTATATTCCAACGCTGTATATATGTGCATTTATATTTACTTCAGCTTATATACCAGTCACCATTGCAATGTAAGAGGGAACATTTATAACTACTACTATTTATTTTTTCAGCAACTCCAAAATGCTGTCCAGGAGCAGGTTTATCATTTAGTAGCTTTTTAACGTCGTCTGCTAGAAATGTTTGTATAAAAATTAATAGAAAGTAATAAATTAGTATACGGTATTCTACGGTCATAAAGATTATGTTTATAATATAATTATTGGAATTTTACATCGTATCTGTTAATTAAGAGACAGTGGTACACCTTCTCCACCTCGCAGAAATTTCGAAAGCTATTTTCTCCCAAACGATACGACAGATAAGGTCCATATTTTTAGGGGATACGCAGATGTATCGTAGAATTGGGCTATAAGCTTATGGCTCCTCATTTGACATAGCCGTTTATTTTTAAGAACACCCAGAAAAAATATCTAGTTAACTGCGTTAAATTGGAAATAAATTTTCTTAAATGTAAATGACGAATTGTAATTGAAATGTAATTGTAAATGACGAATGCATCTGAAAGTTGATAGACAAAATGTGTACGCGCTTTATAACCGGTATATTGAATTTAAAAAAAAAATTGCATTTCATTTTTCAAGCTAAGAAGGTGTTGAAGATTACAAGATTTTTTGGGGCCATTCACCACTTTTAGTTCCTTTATATCTCTTCTCTTCAGCAACGAGACAGAATCTAAGGCGAAGATTTCGTACTGTGTTAATACACTGTAGCTGTACAGTATTTTACTAGGCGGTTGTACGTGCTGGTATAGTGCTAACTGGGACAGGTGGACCACCCCCGAAAACCCAAAGTCCTTTGTCGGCGCTGTTGCACCGCCCATGGCGCGTAGTAACGCATATAGTAGTCGTAGGGACCATTCATTCACGAATACCTTTCACCATGAATTCATTCATGAAAATCGGAGGTCACGAGTCTGGGAGACAAGACCAGGAGCGTAATCCGCATTGAGAATTCTCTCGTATTGAAGAAAAACCCAAAACGTACAAGGATATACATAGATTACACTACTGTAAAATAAAACTTTTTATTTTTTAGCTTTGTTTTTATGAAAAAAAAAAAGTGAGATTCGTATGTTGGAACACTCACACAGAGAGAAATAGATACTAAGATTTTTAATATCCGATATACTAAATATTATATACTATCGGGTAGTATTTGGATAGTACCATGTATTGTGTGTATTGTAAGGGTTTATTATACGGAATGTACTTGGTACAATCAGATATTAACCATTACTATAATTATACTGACTGTTGCACTCTAAAGAGTGATCCCTATACGAAGCATCCAATATATTATTCGATAGTATATTTTTACTATCGGGTGGTATCTCTTTTTCTTAGTGCAGAATTGTCCAAAACGAGGAATGTGATTTTTTGTTAGAAAAAGTGTTCATATGTGTGTGTATGTGTGTGCAAGGCTTCGAAATTTTAATCATCTGTTACTCAAAAACCGTTTAACTGATTGAGCTAAACTTTGGCACACACGTGAAGCAGCAGTACTACTTTAATTGTTGCAATTTTTTTACGAAATGTACACTGAGAAAAGCCTATCGTTGATTTAAGGATTTTACATGATAAAAAATAGGTAGGAAGGCTTGCAATGTTTTATAGTCGAAGTGATGACAATATGGTTCAATAAACAATACTTGCAAGTTTATTGAAAACAAATGTTAAAATAGTATATGCAACAAAACGGCAGACTCGAAATTATCAGAACAGTTCTTGAAACTATTATCATTATGATAATTGATACTGTAAACATATTTGCTATAATCATGAAATATAGACGTTTCTCCTGAGAATTATTATAATAGTTGATCCAACTATTTTCTTATATTTGCTATGAAGATAAAATATAGTTGTTCCACCTGGGAACTATATTATATAGTTAGATTATCGTCGGACTAACTATTTTTATTGTTAAATTGCGATATTTTTCTCTGAGTGTATGCAGAAATTATTGGAGAAATTAATATTTCCAAAAATTGTCAAAGGGACAAAGTTTCATAATCGGTACAAAAATCAATAAATTTTATGCTTTGGAAATCAAACCCAACACCTCTTACAATGTGTAAATAATTGTATTTGGAAATATCCAATTAGTTTATCTGTTCATTTAATAGCAAATTTATCTCGTTTTGTGGACTGGTAGTTGAGGATTTTGTAGAGGGAAGCAACGAGTAGATGTTCATCTGAACGTAGATATTAGTTTCCGTATGTAGGATAGAAATTGAGGCGAAAACCTCAACCCCGTCTCAAGCACAACGTTATCACCAGGTACAACAGGTTTCCCGTAGCAGATTCGAGACACTGTATATTGCACGCACGTTATACTACATTGCGTATGGCTAATCCTCGTTATTGCTATTATACCGATATATGTATACGTTCGTATAGTAGATATAGTGCAATAAAATACTGCTCAATGTCTGCACCAACGAGCTTTCGTTATTAGATTGGATGTGATCCCAATAAAGTCAGGAATATTCTCAATAAAATTGTACAACTTTAAGCGCAATCTATAACACAAATTATCCATAACGATTCACATTTTTTTATATGGAATAATAATATATTATTTATTTGAGTATTTTCAAGACATTTTGAAAAATATACAAGATCAGCTTTTGTTGTTCTTTTGAGAATAAAAAAAAAAAGGAAGTGGATATAAAATGATCTTCATTTTCTAATTATTTGCTATCACGATTTTCAATAGAATATGACGAATATACTTTTTTTTTGTTCACAAAAAAATGCAAATATGTGTGGAATATTATATTTGATTACATGTAAAGATAATTGAAAGTTTTTTTTTATTGTCTCGATAAATGTGAAAATTAAAACGCCATAAGTTTTACCTCTTATAATGAGTAAATAGTAAAAATGATATACAATTTAATTAAAAAATTATAGAAGTGCAAGTATGCAATAAGAATTTCAGTGTTATTTAACATGAATGATTCATAAAAATTGAAAACGAAAATGTTCATTAAAGCAAAGCTTTCTTACAGTGTATTTCTCTGAGCAACCTCTAAACATTTGGTGACAGGCGCCACTTTTCGCGAGAATAATTTTTCGTGTACAAAGAAAGTAACCTAGGCGTCAATCTAAGAAAAATATATAGCGCTCCAAAAATCACCCTAATGCAAACCAATAAAAATCACTCATAACGATGATACTTTCATTAATTTATCCTGCTTAATTTAAAAAAATCTAAACTTGACGAACGCAAACGCCATGCCACAATATTCCGTACGAGAATTCGTAATAACGAGACTATATGCATACAGACAAACCGACAGACGCGATGATATAAAATCGATATCAGGCGACGTTCGATTCCGACCATTGGATTTTCTCGATTGAAGAGTCGCTGCCGTGCGTGAGCGATATAATGGAAATAAAAAAGGCCGGCTCGTCTCACTTCCTCTTCCGCTGTGCGCGAATATCGTGATTTTCGTAGACAATCACCGTGAAAGCGAAGGGAAAACGGAGGGCCCAATGTGTTGGTACTCGACAGCAGCGAACAAAAGACAACGAATGAACGAAACGCGAACGAATGGGAGGCGCACCCATCGGAATATTAAAATAATCTGTGATTACTTTCATAAATCTGCCTACCCACCCTCTGTGTTCTCACCGTTCGTCTCCTCCTTCTTTTCTATCACTTTCTTTCTCGCCCTTCTTTTTCCTCAGCTCCCCACCTCGAATTTTTTTCTCTCTCACTCTGAAGCTGCTGCTGCTGCTGCTCGAGACTCAGCACTGCCAGTCCGCACAGTCACAGATGTGACTGTACCCCTAATGAGCGCGCTATTTTTCACGAGTATTTTTATCCCGTTTATTGGCCGCCCGCTTCACAAACTGTCGGCTGGATATTAATCATCCGGGCTCTCTTACGACTCTTGGGTTTTATTCCTTCCAAGGATAAAGGCGCGAGGACGATCGCGAGGGCGAAGGCCGAGGGGAAGAGGGAGCTGCTGCTGTGCTGAAGAGGACCTGAGACGAGAGGGGCCCGCGGGGGGAGCGGAAGGGGGCCACGGGGAAAGGAGCGACGGGAGAGTTCCTTCATTATTGTTATTAAACCGGCTTCCGTGCGGAACACATTTAGCTGCACCACCAACGCCACCCCAAACTCCAGTCTCACGGCTTTCCAAGACTTTGGGAAATCTCTGGATTCCTTAGGTGCTCTCTTGCGTATACAACCAGAGCATATACAGTCTCTGTGGTGGATACAGTGCTGCGCTTCTTCATCTTATTCCTCTCGCCACTTCGTGCATCTTCAATTATCCTGGACCATATCTTTCTTAAGTTTATTGCAGTTTTTTGAAAAGTTTTAGGTGCATTTGTTTATTTGCTTTTTTGTTTTTAATAGAGAGATAAATGGAAGCGGAGATGAGTGACGTTTTGATGTGGCAACTCAATTTTTTATTTTTTATGCTTGCGAAATGAAGGATTTTTTAGACATCTGCATTTTTATATTGGGGTCTTATACCTATTATACCTTATACCTATTATAAGGGTCCTACACCTTATCTTTCTCAAGTTTATTGCAGTTTTTTGAAAAGTTTTAGGTGAATTTGTTTATTTGCTTTTTTGTTTTTAATAGAGAGATAAATGGAAGCGAAGGTGGATGACGTTTTGATGTGGCAACTCAATTTTTTATTTTTAATGCTTGCGAAATGAAGGATTTTGCAGATATCTGCATTTTTTTATTGGGGTCTTGTTGTTGTTGTTGATATGAAAGGCATCCAATGTTTACATTGACGAAAACATTGAAACGTTTTGTCAGAATATATAAGCCTTTGAATTTTCGGCAAAATGTCTGTAGGTTTTGTAGATGCCGCAAGTTTTTGGCTAATCAGCTATATAGGTTTCGATAAAGCAATGAAACATTACGGTCGGTTTCGAATTTGAGCGAAATCCATGGAGCGGTTCAGATTTTGTGTAATTTTGAATTTTCGAAAAATTGTTGACTTTTTTTTTATTCAAATAAACTTTGACCTACGCTGCTGAAATATTCTACAATGATGAATCAATGTTCAGCTGCACTGAATATTGAATTTGGTGAAGATCGGGAAGAAATCGGTTTAGGAATTTACAGGATTTTGAATTTTCGAAAAATTGACGTTGTTGTTTTAATTCAAATCAATTTAGATCAATTCAGCTCAAGTTTTGTACGAGATATTAAGTTCAACCTTTCTCAACTTAATTTTTAGGAGGTTTTTGAAAATGTTTCAGTCAACTTTTACTCTCAGCATTTTTTTAACACAAAAACAAAAGGACGCGAATATGAATGGTTTTTTTACTCTCATGGGAATGAAAAACGAAATTTTTTATTCCCATGAGATTTTAGTGCAATGTCCTTAACTGAATATTCCGTTTATTCCCCATAAATGGTGAATTTGTCGATAATATTGATTCTGTCAATGATGAAGTACTTATTTCATATCGAGCAGCTCAACATTTTTTTCAAATGTGATCAATTAATCCAAAGAAAATATTCTCACTGACGAAAAGCACTTGTGTGTAGATTCGCCGCCTGATTAATGGATATATTTAATTTTTTTTTGTGTGGATTAAATCTTGGAATGAATGAGAACGTTTCTGTCGTCACAAAAAACTACCATTAAGAAATGAAAAAGAGTATATGACTGGGTGTATTTGTGAGGATATATTATACTGCGTATGGTACACATATCGTTATAGTGTGACTATAAATCGTAGTGACAACCGATTCCACCGATTTCTTATTGCGGTGGGACGTCGACGCGTTATATTAGTGTACTATTATATAGTAAGCTACAATAATAGTCGGCAAAGGCACATTCTTCTCTTCTTTCCATCATTCTCCTCCTTCTACTTCTTCTGTGCATCATGGACCTGACGAAATGTAAAGGCGAAAGTATTTCCGGTGACGAGGGCGCGCGGTTTACGAGACGACTGACTTCGGTCCTCGATTAACAAAAGGGATTGAGCTCCGGTTAAGCCGAGAAGCCGAGAAGCCGAGTTCTCTTACCATTCATCGAAATTTTCGTCGGCCAAACTCTGAAGACCGAAACTTGTCGGATCAAAAATGTATTCGACTTTTGAAAAGTCAAAAACTCCAGGATTTTTGGAGGTACAATGCAACCAAGTCCTATTATAATACCAAAGGTTTATCCCTCCGATTAATGTTCTACTCTACTTTTTTCATTGTTCCTTCAAATAATTCATTAATTTTTTTTGTCCTGTTCTACTTTTTGAGAAATTCAAGCATTTGATTATAAACTAGGTTTGAAATTAAAAAATCCGCACGTATTTAGAAAAATAAACAAATCATTTTCATAACAAAAAAAAAGTGATCGAAGACATTTTTTAATAAATGAATTTTTTTTAAATCACTATTAGTTTTTTTCCGCTCTCATCCCGGATTTTCTCTCTCATTATCCAACGCTTAGTGCATATTATGAATATTATGAAAATATTAACGCTCACCAGTCGTTCAATGAAGTAAGTCATTTTTCCACGACACTGAAAATGCATCTGCACATACAATATTTCTGTCAGTCATAATTTTGGAAATTTTTTAAATTATAAGCTAAGCGTTCCTGCATAATGAGATAAAATTTGGGAAGAGAGATGAGAAAAAAGTAATAAGAACAAAAATTTAATTTCAGAATGTTTTTCGTTCTTGAGCGACTTTTTGATGACAATTTTCTTTTTCAAAACTTCAACCATATACTACAAATAAGACAACTGCATAATATAAGTGGTGAGAGATTACAAAAATCAAAGAAAAAAAATCATTTCAATTATTTAAAAAATTTTTGGCAGACTTCTAAAGAATTTTTCGCAAGCTCTATTTTTTTTTGAGAATTGCTTTCGTACAGAAATTAAGTTAAATTAAATAAACCCCTTAAGTCCTCGTTCCCTTTTTGTCAGTACTTTGCTCCTGGAAAGAGTGACAAAAAAAAAAGGAAAGTCACAGCGTTTGTCCAAGTCTTCGTGAGGAACATGTTCGGAGCGAGCGCATCAATCTCAATTGCTCATCCATAAAAGACACGAGATCAAAGTTCGATTGGCTCGTGTGCTCATCCTCCGCGGTGTATGCACTTGTACGTGTCATTGTAATGTATTTCCGCGCGAGTTCCTCGAAGGATATACGCACTCTGGCATCTTCCATACGTTCCTTTTCCCCCGGTATTATTATTTTAAGAAAGATAAACACGTGGACACCGATACAGCAGGATGCTGCTTACCCCGAAGTATTTCAGTGCACGTTTATACGTTCCTAATGTTTTGTGGACTCTTGAGGGGCACCTGTAAAACTTGTCGTGCCCTGAGAGCAGAAAACGAAACGCGAACGTATATGAAATTCGTTTCTGAACGTAAGCCAGTTGCTCGACGAAAAAATCGAGTGTTGTCAAAGACAACAGGCCTCGGGGTTGCACAGAGCGACGATCCTGGTCACGGCACGTAAACGTGCGTGTATATACGGAAGAGAGAACACGACGAGACGCAAGACAGATAGCAGACGGAGATATACAGCCGAGGGCGTTGCCAGAAAACTCATCGAGGCTCTCCTTTTTTTTTTCTCATCTCTTGAAGGTTCTGTATCGTTGACTCTCTGTAGATCTGGTCACGTGCGCTTCCTCGACACTTTGTTTGCTGAATAAACAGAAATATCTGCTAACATCGATAGCCATAAAGGGGACAAAAATGCCCTTTTTTTAAATCCACTGCTCGTCTGTGGTGATGGAAAAAATGTATGGATAGTGTGTGATGCTTACTGAACTTCCGGTTCTTGATGCAATATCATCTTAGATGCTCCAAATGACCTTTCCTGAAAAATGGAAAAAGAGGGGTTTTAAAATGATCTTACTTGTTTTTCAATCACAGTGTTTTTACATGAGGAAATGTATTTTGTCTGCATTATTTGTTTGATGAGATTTTTTTTGTATGGTACTGGTTTTTTGGATTTTTTAATTGATTATGTATGGAGCATTTTTTGTTGGTTTCATCACTGAAATATTTTTCAAACTTTTCTTTAGACAACCAAATATTTTTGTTTATTTAGTCAATATCGCTCTAACTTTCGTAAAAGTTTGCTAATTTAGCTAAATAGTTCTTTATAAATAAAGAAGCCAAAATAAATTATAAGTGTCTTCCTTAAAGAAATAGATTTATTAATAATTAAAATTTTGAAATATCCTCTTTACAGCTGTCTTTGAATTTAATATGAGGAAGCAATGTGCAAAGTTCTACTTTGCATCTTTTTATACTTGACGATGATTTTTCCCGGATTGGTGACAAACGGGAATTTTTTTAACTGCCGTTGGCCCGCCTGGTGGTCTTTGAATTTTTTTAACAATCCTGCTGTGGTGCGTACATTCGTGGTATACGCACTTTATATAAGGTTTATATTCAGTATTCATTGGGCTGTAAGATATTCCGTCTCTCTCCGTTTGGTTTTCTTGACGTTGCATAAAGCTGTTCCCTTTTATCTCATGTCCTTTCGAACCTTCAACCGGATGGGCAGCTTTGCTCTTTTCACCTTTATAAATAAAGAAGCCAAAATAAATTATAAGTGTCTTCCTTAAAGAAGTAGATTTATTAATAATTACAATTTTGAAATATCCTCTTTACAGCTGTCTTTGAATTTAATATGAGGAAGCAATGTGCAAAGTTCTACTTTGCATCTTTTTATACTTGACGATGAGTTTTCCCGGATTGGTGACAAACGGGAATTTTTTTAACTGCCGTTGGCCCGCCTGGTGGTCTTTGAATTTTTTTAACAATCCTGCTGTGGTGCGTACATTCGTGGTATACGCACTTTATATAAGGTTTATATTCAGTATTCATTGGGCTGTAAGATATTCCGTCTCTCTCCGTTTGGTTTCCTTGACGTTGCATAAAGCTGTTCTCTTTTATCTCATGTCCTTTCGAACCTTCAACCGGATGGGCAGCTTTGCTCTTTTCACCTTTATAAATAAAGAAGCCAAAATAAATTATAAGTGTCTTCCTTAAAGAAGTAGATTTGTTAATAATTACAATTTTAAAATATCCTCTTTACAGCTGTCTTTGAATTTAATATGAGGAAGCAATGTGCAAAGTTCTACTTTGCATCTTTTTATATTTGACGATGAGTTTTCCCGGATTGGTGACAAACGGGAATTTTTTTAACTGCCGTTGGCCCGCCTGGTGGTCTTTGAATTTTTTTAACAATCCTGCTGTGGTGCGTACATTCGTGGTATACGCACTTTATATAAGGTTTATATTCAGTATTCATTGGGCTGTAAGATATTCCGTCTCTCTCCGTTTGGTTTCCTTAACGTTGCATAAAGCTGTTCCCTTTTATCTCATGTCCTTTCGAACCTTCAACCGGATGGGCATCTTTGCTCTTTTCACCTTTATAAATAAAGAAGCCAAAATAAATTATAAGTGTCTTCCTTAAAGAAGTAGATTTGTTAATAATTACAATTTTGAAATATCCTCTTTACAGCTGTCTTTGAATTTAATATGAGGAAGCAATGTGCAAATGTTCTACTTTGCATCTTTTTATACTTGACGATGATTTTTCCCGGATTGGTGACAAACGGAAATTTTTTTAACTGCCGTTGGCCCGCCTGGTGGTCTTTGAATTTTTTTAACAATCCTGCTGTGGTGCGTACATTCGTGGTATACGCACTTTATATGAGGTTTATATTCAGTATTCATTGGGCTGTAAGATATTCCGTCTCTCTCCGTTTGGTTTCCTTAACGTTGCATAAAGCTGTTCCCTTTTATCTCATGTCCTTTCGAACCTTCAACCGGATGGGCAGCTTTGCTCTTTTCACCTTTATAAATAAAGAAGCCAAAATAAATTATAAGTGTCTTCCTTAAAGAAGTAGATTTGTTAATAATTACAATTTTGAAATATCCTCTTTACAGCTGTCTTTGAATTTAATATGAGGAAGCAATGTGCAAAGTTCTACTTTGCATCTTTTTATATTTGACGATGAGTTTTCCCGGATTGGTGACAAACGGGAATTTTTTTAACTGCCGTTGGCCCGCCTGGTGGTCTTTGAATTTTTTTAACAATCCTGCTGTGGTGCGTACATTCGTGGTATACGCACTTTATATAAGGTTTATATTCAGTATTCATTGGGCTGTAAGATATTCCGTTTCTCTCCGTTTGGTTTTCTTGACGTTGCATAAAGCTGTTCCCTTTTATCTCATGTCCTTTCGAACCTTCAACCGGATGGGCAGCTTTGCTCTTTACACCTTTATAAATAAAGAAGCCAAAATAAATTATAAGTGTCTTCTTTAAAGAAGTAGATTTGTTAATAATTACAATTTTGAAATATCCTCTTTACAGCTGTCTTTGAATTTAATATGAGGAAGCAATGTGCAAAGTTCTACTTTGCATCTTTTTATACTTGACGATGATTTTTCCCGGATTGGTGACAAACGGGAATTTTTTTAAATGCCGTTGGTCCGCCTGGTGGTCTTTGAATTTTTTTAACAATCCTGCTGTGGTGCGTACATTCGTGGTATACGCACTTTATATAAGGTTTATATTCAGTATTCATTGGGCTGTAAGATATTCCGTCTCTCTCCGTTTGGTTTTCTTGACGTTGCATAAAGCTGTTCCCTTTTATCTCATGTCCTTTCGAACCTTCAACCGGATGGGCAGCTTTGCTCTTTTCACCTTTATAAATAAAGAAGCCAAAATAAATTATAAGTGTCTTCCTTAAAGAAGTAGATTTATTAATAATTACAATTTTGAAATATCCTTTTTACAGCTGTCTTTGAATTTAATATGAGGAAGCAATGTGCAAAGTTTTACTTTGCATCTTTTTATACTTGACGATGAGTTTTTCCGGATTGGTGACAAACGGGAATTTTTTTAACTGCCGTTGGCCCGCCTGGTGGTCTTTGAATTTTTTTAACAATCCTGCTGTGGTGCGTACATTCGTGGTATACGCACTTTATATAAGGTTTATATTCAGTATTCTTTGGGCTGTAAGATATTCCGTCTCTCTCCGTTTGGTTTCCTTGACGTTGCATAAAGCTGTTCCCTTTTATCTCATGTCCTTTCGAACCTTCAACCGGATGGGCAGCTTTGCTCTTTTCACCTTGGATCCCGAGCGTCTCATCGTGGACAAGCACACACCATCAATCTCTATATACGTTCCATCCTCGCTCGTCGACATTTATTTTATAGCTAGTTGAGGACCGTAATTCCGTGCTCGTATAATATTCTCTGGATCCACACAAACGCAGTTCGAACTACCGAAGCTTGAGTATACGATACTGCATATAGAATCCGGCAATGCAGGCAATAATTTTGGGGACCAACGATTAACATTTTCGAAGTTTCATAAAACTTTACACCGCTAAGCATCGAGAATTGTGGGCTATATTCGAATTTCATCATTCCACGTAAGGCAGTCGACTCACTGTCTGAAGTGGAAATATAAAATTCAACAGTTTTTGCAGGTATGGGCCTATAAGTTCTTACGACATAGAATAAAAGTATTCGATGAGTGTGTTCGACAAGAAATTGGCGAATACTTGAGTTGGATTTCTATTTTTATCGCTGTTTGAAAGATTCTCACTGGATACCAAATTGACTCGGCGAATTTTTATAAGGGAAGTAAAAACTTCCTTTATGTAAAGTGAATTTCATTCGCGGTCTACAAAGTTTCTCAATTATTTGGTGGAAATAAAATGTGTAAAAAGCTGCCGTTTTCCATTTTTCCTATGAAGGCCATCTAAAAAATTGATTTTTCGAAGCCATACATTTTTTAAGTGATTGATCCAGGAAAAGAATATTATATATTTATCAAATCAAATATCCAATATTCGATAAGAATTAATAATATTTAAAAATACGAAGTCTGGAATTTTACCTGTTGACCATATAATTTTTGGCTCGGTGTCGGACATTAAATGGCGAATATATATAGTCATAGTTTCTTAAAACACATGGGAAATATCCATTTAATGTTAAGGAAAAATGTATAGTGGAAAATTTCAATTTAAGAATGCTTCACTATTTAACTTTTACATATTCATGCATTTCTCATTAAAAAATATATATAGTATACACGTCTAATAGAAATTTCACCATTTATTAAAACTCTTGAAAGATTTTTTATTAACATTTCGAAAGACATCAACAACAGCTTTTCCGCCAATGTGACAAGAAAATACGCAAGAACCGAACAAAAATATCTCTTTCCGTTCCAAAAAAGTTCTCATTTTTTTCATTACTCTTTTCCAATCAATTCTATCTCAATAAATCTCTCAAATTTCTCAGCAAAAAATAACGAAATCATCTCAAAAGCGTTTAATCCAAAAAACTGCCGAGTTATCAGAACTACATTTCCATGAAACCTCATAAAGAAATAAAATATAGCTCCTTCCGCTTCACTTTCTCCGAAAATATGATGATTTTTCCTCTTCAAGGGTGATTCACCTTGTGCAAAACCTTAGAACGACCTTCTGTGGCCAATAATATATCATTCAACCCCAATAATAGGTGCTTAGGTACACATTTCGAAGAGCCGTTACCTGCGAACAGCGCATGTCACACATTGACCATATCTTATAGTAGCCATATTGTTTATATCGTCGAAGCTTCCAAGTACGAAAAAGCCCTGTTAGTATTATACATGGAAATGCTAAGAGAAATCGTAAAAAAGGACTGCGAGCACCACTGAAGTATATTTTGGGTTATACGCTATGTACCCGCACATATATACAGATATACACTCATATATACTACCTTGAGGAAGGGTGGCTACCTAATCGGAAGGCCACGCGGAAGAGTATAAGGTATAGAAAAGATATAACCTTTCGAAGTACATATATAGATATAGAATTGTATGGGATAACGATGGCTGTGCATGTGGGAGGGGTGATCGTAAAATTACGTCACGGCGTTTGCTTTATTGCCCTCGGCGGGTGACGGCGCTATATATACCTCGATCTCGCATCTCCGTTCCAATAAAAGTCCCAATAATAATGCCGGATGTTTTCCGATGCACCATATTTGATTTAGTGTCGGCCATTTTGTGATCACATATCTGCCTCGTAAATCTCCGTGTAGCAGTGGCGCCACCGCATAAAAATATCAAACGTCGATGGTGGCGTTGTGTGTGCGTGGTATACGCGCGCCGCTGTGGCCCAACCTCGAGAGCCCGCCAATCCTATGTAAAATATTGCTGCCCAGCGAACTCGACGGCAAAACCAGTAGCACAACCAGCTACAATGCCAGAGGTAGCGCTACCAGCTCGACGTGTGCACACGATAGCAGTGCTTCGTAGGGTCCAACTGTTCCGACATTTTTCCAACCCTTTCGTGTGGGCAACTAGAGTGAGGGAATCCCCGACGCTTGGCATTTTACACCGCGATACATCGCCATCTTTGAATTTCCTGTCTGCAATGATTAATTTATCATTATTTTTATTGCTATTGGTATTAATATTAATTGATAATGAGTTCTGATAATGATAATTCGTCATTTATTTTTATAGTTTGCTTTGTCAAGTTTGGTGGTGAAAACATTACAACATCCTTTTGTATATGTCGTTTCCAATTTGATCTAATTCCGCAGTTTGTATTTTTTTGCCTATCTAGAGTGAGAGAATCTCCGACGCTTGGCATTTTACATCGCGATTCATCGCCATCTTTGAATTTCCTGTCTGCAATGATTAATTTATCATTATTTTTATTGCTATTGGTATTAATATTAATTGATAATGAGTTCTGATAATGATAATTCGTCATTTATTTTTATAGTTTGCTTTGTCAAGTTTGGTATGGTGAAAACGTTACAACATCCTTTTGTATATGTCGTTTTCAATTTCATCTAATTCCGTTTGTAACAACTTAATACAATTATCATTTAAAATATTATTTTTTGCCTATCTAGAGTGAGAGAATCTCCGACTCTTGGCATTTTACACCGCGATTCATCGCCATCTTTGAATTTCCTGTCTGCAATGATTAATTTATCATTATTTTTATTGCTACTATTTTAATATTAATTCATAATGAGTTCTGATAATGATGATTGGTCATTTATTTTTATAGTTTGCTTTGTTAAGTTTACTATGGTGAAAACGTTACAACATCCTTTTGTATATGTCGTTTTCAATTCCATCTAATTTCCCAGTTTGTAACAACTTAATACAATTATCATTTAAAATATTATTTTTTGCCTATCTAGAGTAAGGGAATCCCCGACGCTTGGCATTTTACACCGCGATTCATCGCCATCTTTGAATTTCCTGTCTGCAATGATTAATTTATCATTATTTTTATTGCTATTGGTATTAATATTAATTGATAATGAGTTCTGATAATGATAATTCGTCATTTATTTTTATAGTTTGCTTTGTCAAGTTTGGTATGGTGAGAACGTTACAACATCCTTTTGTATATGTCGTTTTCAATTCCATCTAATTTTCCAGTTTGTAACAACTTAATACAATTATCATTTAAAATATTTTTTTTTGCCTATCTAGAGTGAGAGAATCCCCGACGCTTGGCATTTTACACCGCGATTCATCGCCATCTTTGAATTTTCTGTCTGCAATGATTAATTTATCATTATTTTTATTGCTATTGGTATTAATATTAATTGATAATGAGTTCTGATAATGATAATTCGTCATTTATTTTTACAGTTTGCTTTGTCAAGTTTGGTGGTGAAAACGTTACAACATCCTTTTGTATATGTCGTTTTCAATTTCATCTAATTCCGTTTGTAACAACTTAATACAATTATCATTTAAAATAGTATTTTTTGCCTATCTAGAGTGAGAGAATCCCCGACTCTCGGCATTTTACACCGCGATTCATCGCCATCTTTGAATTTCCTGTCTGCAATGATTAATTTATCATTATTTTTATTGCTATTGGTATTAATATTAATTGATAATGAGTTCTGATAATGATAATTCGTCATTTATTTTTATAGTTTGCTTTGTCAAGTTTGGTGGTGAAAACGTTACAACATCCTTTTGTATATGTCGTTTTCAATTTCATCTAATTTCCCAGTTTGTAACAACTTAATACAATTATCATTTAAAATATTATTTTTTGCCTATCTAGAGTGAGAGAATCTCCGACTCTCGGCATTTTACACCGCGATTCATCGCCATCTTTGAATTTCCTGTCTGCAATGATTAATTTATCATTATTTTTATTGCTATTATTATTAATATGAATTGACAATGAGTTCTGATAATGATAATTGGTCATTTATTTTTATAGTTTGCTTTGTCAAGTTTGGTATGGTGAAAACATTACAACATCCTTTTGTATACGTCGTTTTCAATTTCATCTAATTCCGCAGTTTGTAACAACTCCATACAATTATCATTTAAAATTTACATAAATTCATTTATAAATAGAAGGTACAATGATTCACATGAAACCATTGTCCCAAATTAAAACCCAATTAACAAATAAATCAAGAAAATTACAAAGAATCCAACCACTCGTAAGAACAAAATGCCATACCCAAATTTAAAAAACGAATGAACTTTGCCAAAAATCATCTACTCCTCGACACACAATTGTGCGTACAACCCTTCAAAAATATTCATAAACCATAAACAGTTAATACACTGATCCCCTGCGTGGTAGTTTTATTTCATTGGAGGATGGTCAATCGAAGTGTCGACAAGGGGTAGAGAAAGTGCCCCCTGGAGCGCAGGGGTCACTCCAGAGAGCGGTCTAAGTACGTAAGCGGAGCGAGTGTCGAGAATCTCCACAGGAGGCAGCACTTGATACTTGATACTTAGCCAGAAGAGATAAAGTGCGTATAGTGCGATGCTGGATGCTGGATGCTTGTTACTGTGATGCTAGTAGTCGCACTCTATACATACACACATATATACATATCTATATATAATATAAACACCCATATACATAAATATATATATATATACAAAATCAAACGGTTGCCATTGCTTCCACAGCAGCTCGATGCGAAACAGAGCATGCGATAGAAGATCCTGAAGGGGAAAAGGAGAATCTCGTCGACGACGAGGACGAGGAGAGACTAGATGGGATGGTTCATGGCGAGTTTGGCTCCCTGGATGAGGCAGTATATCGCAGTTATTGTCCATTAGGAGCGCGAGGCGGCCATCCACGCCACAAACTTACTTTATGATATTGCTGCCTGCTTGCGCTTTGCCCGTCTGCCCACCTCCGTCTTCTACTACTGCGCGCCGAGCTCTTCTTCTTCTTCTTCTTCTTCTTCTTCATCTCTCTTCAGCCTCTCTATCCTTTTCATCTATGCTTCTCCCTTATACGCCACTTTCCTTCCTGAGTCAGGATTCTCTGTGACGTACACGTCCTCATCCGAGCTACTGTCTGGTCCACGATGCCTTGGATAGCGGCCCTTCCCCTCTTCATCTTTCTCATCTTCCGCAGCCTCTTCCTTGAGGAGCTCCCAGCCAATGGCCATATCTGCGCGCGGTACCCTTCGACCTCGACTGACGCAACCCTCGCTAAATTCTCTCTTCATTCTTCTTGAGGATGTTACCATCTAGATTTAAGAGTCTGGCTCATTATCTGCACTCACGCTTCGTTTGATTGATTAGGCAGAATAATAGAGGCGAAGTTTTGTTGTATGGGCGCGAATTTTTTGGGCAGATTATGTATGTTAACTTCTTTATTATTGTTGTTGCGACTTGCGTTTATAAATTTTTTCAGAAAAGTAAATAAATAAATAAAAATGGAGGCAATTTTGTTAGACTGGTGGAAAAAATTAAGATGAGGGTTTCGAAATCGAATATTTGTTTTAATACATATGTGAGGTCTCTGCTCCATGATTATCGTTATCGTTGTGGAGGATAGACTTCATATGTTATTTTTGTCATACCTTTCTCATTTTTGGCAGGTTTTTGTAAAAAAAACTCGCGGTCAATGCTGATTTCTGCGTGAGGGGTACCTTTCACCCTTGACCGACGCAACCCTCGCTAAATTCTCTCTTCATTCTTCTTGAGGATGTTACCATCTAGATTTAAGAATCTGGCTCATTATCTGCACTCACGCTTCGTTTGATTGATTAGGTAGAATAATAGAGGCGAAGTTTTGTTGTATGGGCGCGAATTTTTTGGGCAGATTATGTCTGTTAACTTCTTTATTATTGTTGTTGCGACTTGCGTTTATAAATTTTTTCAGAAAAGTAAGGAAATAAATAAAAAATAGAGACAATATTGTTAGACTGGTGGAAAAAATTAAGATGAGTGTTTCGAAATCGAATATTTGTTTTAATACATATGTGAGGACTCTGCTCCATAATTATCGTTACCATTGTGGAGGATAGACTTCATGTTATTTTTGCCAGGCAAGATTCGGGGATATTGGTGAAAATTGGGCCGAATATTTTCCGTCCGAATCATATCTGTGAACTTCATAATTATTTGTGTTACTACTTAGTTTCATTAATTTTTTTCAAATTAGCAAATAAGTAACATTTCCAGTGACATCCGTAATAATGGCCAGGAAGACATAGTACAAATTTAAAAAATGACTTAAAAAAATGATTATATATAAAAACAAATAAGCAAGCCATAGAAATTTCTTCGCCACTCGACTACAATCAAAAATAATTTACCGTTGCTCCTCCCAAGTAACCATAGCTCTGAGGATTAAATTTAAGGAGTCGTTCGAAGAATTAAATTGCGCAACAGTCCTTTTTCCATTGAAGCCCGTTAATTTTAATTGCCGGAGTCTTCTCTTGTAGATGCATTCGATGAAATTTAAGATTTTCGCAAAATAGTTCCATACAAAAATTCAGCGAAAAAAAAAAAACATTCAATCCACGATTTTTTAATTATTTTTTTGTAATTGAGACAAAATGTTTCATCGAGGTATTTCGATGACGGACTTTTACGCAGCATTCAGTTTTTTACAACTTTAATCTGTTATGTACAAAATACAGTGGATATGTAGATATTATATGGATGAGTATAGCTGTATATATGGGAGCACTAAATGCAATGACAGTATAGCGACAGTTAGAGTCGGTGAATTACGATAGCCCGGCTCGGTTCTCGCTGGCTCGGGTAACGTTATGGTCACGAATTGAAAGGGATACGATCCGATGGAACGAAACGAAATGGAATGGAGCTGCGAGAGAGCTCGAATGGAATGAGTCTCTCGCGGCTCGCGTCCGCTATGCACATCCCGCCCCAGAGTAACGACCAATTAGATAACAAAACGTCAAACAATAAAACCCGTCATGTTTATACTGAAGGGGATAAAACCCGGGGGCTCGCGAGCGGCATCTACTCCGCACTGTGCAGTACTATACTATTCCCGACTGGCCCCCACCCCCCGCGGCCCCCTCTCCTCCACGGCCCCCCATAAACTATCCGTTATATACGGATATGGACGACGATACCTGCTATAATGCGCGGCTCCAGGTTTTACTCCATGAGACGAGATGAGAGTGAGCAATAGAAGATCGACTTCTTATTGTCTTGGAGAAAAAAAGAAAAAGGAAAGTGATAGGCTTTAAATTTCTCGCGTTTAAGAGCTCGAAAGACTCGCTTGCTATGTTTAAAAATTCCGGTAGTTAACGATTGACGGAAAATACGATAGGCTATCGTGTTTTTGGCTCAATTGGTTTATCGTATTCTGTGGGTTTAAAAAAAAAATGTCGATGGATTCTGGGTGTAATTTTATTTGAACGAATGTGACGATATTAAAGTGATTGACGGCGATAACTGCTGTAATGCGTGACTGCAGGTTTTACTTCATGAGACGGGATGAGAGTGAGCAATAGAAGATCGACTTCTTATTGTCTTGTAGAAAATAAGAAAAAGGAAAGTGATAGGGTTTAAATTTCTCGCGTTTAAGAGCTCGAAAGACTCGCTTGGTATGTTTAAAAATTCCGGTAGTTAACAATTGACTGAAAACACGATGGGCTATCGTGTTTTTGGCTCAATTGGTTTATCGTATTCTGTGGGTTTTTTTTTAAATTTTCGGTGGATTCTGGGTGTAATTTTATTTGAAAGAATGTGACGATATTAAAGTGAATGACGGCGATAACTGCTGTAATGCGTGACTGCAGGTGAGATGAGAGTGAGCAATAGAAGATCGACTTCTTATTGTCTTGTAGAAAATAAGAAAAAGGAAAGTGAGGGGGTTTAAATTTCTCGCGTTTAAGAGCTCGAAAGACTCGCTTGCTATGCTTAAAAATTCCGGTAGTTAGCGATTGACGGAAAATACGATAGGCTATCATGTTTTTGGCTCAATTGTTTTGTATTAAAGTGAATGACGGCGATACCTGCTGTAATGTGTGACTGCAGGTTTTACTTCATGAGACGAGATGAGAGTGAGCAATAGAAGATCGACTTCTTATTGTCTTGCAGAAAAAAAGAAAAAAGAAAGTGATAGGGTTTAAATTTCTCGCGTTTAAGAGCTCGAAAGACTCGCTTGCTATGCTTAAAAATTCCGGTAGTTAACGATTGACTGAAAACACGATGGGCTATCGTGTTTTTGGCTCAATTGGTTTATCGTATTCTGTGGGTTTTTTTTTTAATTTTCGGTGGATTCTGGATGTTATTTTATTTGAACGAATGTGACGATATTAAAGTGAATGACGGCGATAACTGCTGTAATGCGTGACTGCAGGTTTTACTTCATGAGACGAGATGAGAGTGAGCAATAGAAGATCGACTTCTTATTGTCTTGCAGAAAAAAAGAAAAAGGAAAGTGATGGGGTTTAAATTTCTCCCGTTTAAGAGCTCGAAAGACTCGTTTGTTATGTTTAAAAATTCCGGTAGTTAACGATTGACGGAAAATACGATAGGCTATCGTGTTTTTGGTTCAATTGGTTTATTGTATTCTGTGGGTTTTTTTTAAATTTTCGGTGGATTCTGGATGTAATTTTATTTGAACGAATGTGACGATATTAAAGTGAATGACGGCGATACTTGCTGTAATGCGTGACTGCAGGTTTTACTCCATGAGAGGAGATGAGAGTGAGCAATAGAAGATCGAATTCTTATTGTCTTGCAGAAAAAAAGAAAAAAAAAAAGTGAATAGTTTAAATTTCCTATTGATATTATATATCCTATTATATATTACCTCAAATTTTTATGACGAGTTTCTCGTTATGTGTGATTTTAGGCATAATAAAATCAAATAAATTACAAGGATATCATTACATTACAAATCGTACGAAGTTTCGTTGAAAATAGAGTTCTTTCAGAGGAAATTCATTTGCGTATAGATTTGAATAAGTCTCTAATAAAATATGATGTTAATAACCGTGAAAAAATCCAATGTCAACTAAATGTAATTAACTTGCACAAAAATTGAAACCCATTTAAAGAGTTTACCATATAGCTAATTTTTTCAAAAATCTTACATACTTATGATCTTTATAAGGCTGATCTCATGACATTTTAACAATTTACAATTTTTTCAGGAGTGTTCAATTGATCCTACAGTTTCGTACGCTTAAAAATCTGCGAAAAAATACTGATGTGTTCTATGTTGGGCTTTGTAGGTTGTAAGTTATATCCTACTATCTCGTTTGCGTACCGAAAGTTTGGGAGGAGCACGTGAACAAAGCCGATGTCTCGACGGATCGCCAGTTACCATCTACCGCTATCGAACTGTAAAATCGAGACGCGTGCAGGCGATTCCTACTCGCGTGTCCTCTCGTAAACTCATCGATATCGCGATTCTCGGGGAAGAGAGAGACGCACGCTAGGGTTTTAAAGTGCCGCAAGAGATAAGCGTGTGAAATACACGTCGCGGTTTCCGAGAACTGAATCACGGAGTGCACAAAAATTTCGTTTCATAAAAACTGGCACTAAAAAAATCGAACGGCTTGTCAATTTTTCTATAAATGAAATCAAGACCGGTGTCCTCATTTATTAAATTACAATTATAATTACAACTAGTTTCATAGATGGAATACATTTTTTTGTAAACAAAATTCACCCTCTTCTTCATGAGCCAGACACGACAACATGAAATTGCAGATACTTGTTCAGTTATAAATTAATAGCAAAATGCCGATACGTAATTTGGTATATACCGAAGGAATGAAGATTTGTAAGCCAATAGTAAATAATCACGATAAATAAATTCTGTATTATCAATAATAAGCTTTTCATTTTACAATGTAAACGTAAGTACATCCGTGAATTGTAGCGAACGAAATATTATCCCTAGAAATGGTCTTCAACGTCTCCAAATATTTTGAAGAATACCAAAAAAAGCAATTCCATTTTTTGAATGGATTCCGTTTTTGATATTTATTGTTTTTTCATATTGTCTAATATTTGTCCAGTTGAAAATTGACAGCAAATTTCCCATACGATAAAGAAGTAAGCGAGAAAAAAAAATTGTTCCAAATATTTTTAAGAATTTCAAAAGAGCAATAGAGAGATTTTTTAAAATTATTATTTTCCAAACGCAGAGTTAATAATCCCATTATAAAGTGACACCAAACTTTCAAATCAATAAATTGACACCAAACTTCCAAATCAATAAATTGACACCAAACTTCCAAATCAATAAATTGACACCAAACTTCCAAATCAATGAAATCAGCTATGAGAAAATATTTTTCTGCCTGTTATAAATAAATTCCAAATAAGCGGGAAAAATGATTTTTATTTTTGTTACGATGCAACGATAAGTAAATCCACGGATTGTAGCCAAGGAAATATGTACAAGCTCTCCGAGTGAAGCTGTAAGTATGGAGCGAGACGAGGGATGACGCTGAGAACTGTACGCCGGGGATGAAGCTGGTTAATTGGCATGACAGATAGAGGGGGTGCGAGAGAAGTTGTCGCTTAGTAACATTACGCCGTGATGAAACTGATATGCACCCTCAACCTCGTTCGCTTGCTTCGCAGACCGTTCTACTCGTCCCCACCCTTTTGAACACACTATACACATCCCTCTGTCAACCAGGCCGCTTGACTCTCGTTCTCTACCAGACGCCCACATCTCTGCCTTTCACTTGTGGGCCCCTCGGAATCCCGGGCGTGCACAGATGATGCGCTCACGCAGCTAATGTTGTACGTTTTCACGAGAGAAGGGCGCACCCTACACGTTTAACTACATACATGCATAAACGAGGCTCTACAAAATAAGGGCAGACACACACACGATCCCACAGCGTGTCAATCATACTTATGTCAAATCTGAAGTTATGCAAAAAAAGATTTGCGACTAAGGGTTTTTTTAGATTTTAGAAATTGTAATCCTTAAAAAGGTTTTTAAAACCGATGTTGGTTTAATTAACAGGTTTGAGAAGTTATTTATTTAGCACAATTAGTCCTCAATATAAGTACAAGTTCGATGTCATGTTTTTTTGTGCTATTTTTAAAGAGAGTAAAGGGTTATAAAAGTCCAATGGTGTCGAGCAATATTGCATTTTCATAATTCGCAGATGCTTGATTAATTCGGTGTCCAGATTTGTTATAGCAACGGTTGTTCAAAAGTTAAAGCCATTTGTATGGCTGATGTTCGGTTAGGATTGGTTGAATGGTTGCACCTTCTGAACGACTGATACAATAAAAAAAATTTTGGCGACTAATTGATTAAGAATCTTTTAATAATAAAGATGAGATATTACTCGTCATAATTGAATTGCTATTATGGGTTGTTCTTTCAAGAAACTGCGAAGCAGTTCGATCAATATTCGATTTTCCTTTTGAAAAATAAAACGTTTAAGTTCATTTTGAAAAAGTAATAAATTCTATTACATCAGTTGATTTCGAATCTGCACAGAAATAAAGCCGACCACATATATCAATAAGCTAATTTTAGGAACGGTACTAAAACATCATCATAATCGTAACATTTAATGCACAAAAAAAACTTTTTGATTTCCAATAATCAATAATTGTCGGTATTTGTATCCGATATTTACTACAAAATTAACGCAACGTAAAAAATCATAATCGTAACATTTATTGCACAAAAAAACTTTTCAATTTCCAATAATCAGTAATTGACGATATTTATATCCGATATTTACTGCAAAATTAACGCAACGTAAAAAATCATAATCGCAACATTTAATGCACAAAAAAACTTTTCAATTTCCAATAATCAATAATTGACGATATTTGTATCCGATATTCACTGAAAACTTAACGCAACGTAAAAAATCATAATCGTAACATTTAATGCAAAAAAAACTTTTTGATTTTCAATAATCAATAATTGTCGGTATTTGTATCCGATGTTTACTACAGAATTAAGGCAACGTAAAAAATGATCATTTGTACAGACTGGGGGGATTGGGAGTCGAGAAGGAAAAAATAAACGGGATCAATGAGTTGTGTAACAGATATACACTCCCCCAGTAGGAGAAACGGTAATAGCAAGGACCTGTATCGTTTGTAGTTCTTCCCTTCTCTATAGATCATCTCAACCGATCCCCCCCGCTGACTTGTTATTAAATTAATCCTTCGTTTAGCCAAATTGATGCATTGATATCACAGAGCACTCATAACTCACGACGCCCTCTCACCCGGACGCCCAGTTTTTCCATCTCTCTCTCTCCCACAATTCCAAAGCCACCGTAAAGCTTTCTCGCTCGTGCACGCACGCAATTCAGTGGTATTATACACAGAGTCACAGTATACTCTGTTATCCACGGTGCTGTACATTGTACACTCAACACGCAGTAGAGGGTCGGAAATAGGGACGCTCGACGCGTCCGCAGACGCGACAACTCACACCCTACAATCTCTATTTTTTACTTTCTCATTGTATACGAAGTGGGCGAAAAAATGAAAATATATTGCGCTACAAAAAATAGCAATTGACTGTTCCAAAAAAATGAAAAATAAAGAAATGGTTTTGATGTCCTAGAAGTCTGAAAAAGTGGATAATCATTTTCCGGTGGCCGGGGTTTAGCTAAGTGAGTAAAAAATATGTATTTTCAGAAAAAAAAATTCGACACGCATCATTTTTAAGTTTTAAAACCTGATTAGAGTTAAAATACCTGATTAATCAATCGACTATTTAAATTTCATCAAACGGGAAATACTGAAATCGACTGAGACATAAAAAAAAAAATCGCACGATGTTTTCCTTCTACCATTGTCAATAGAATGATATAAACTACGGTTTTATCGTGTGCGAAGTAAAAAAAAAAATTTCTTTTGGGCCACTCTAATGTATGTAATAGATGCAACGAATAAAATAAGATAAATCTTTTCACTCATGTGAGAGTAAAAGTGCGTGAAAAAATACTAAAACATTGGCTATCGTAAAAAAAAATCGTGTAAACGACTAAAGTTGGTTTAGAATTTTTGCAGATGTCAGATTTAACGACAAGAAATGTTGCCTCTGATGGATGCGATGAAAAAAGGAGATAAATGGGTCGATTTATGTGAGAGTGACCATATCTAGTGCGACCCCTCGATATTCAATTGATTTGGGGATATCTTATGGTCAAGGGGTAAAGGGAGGAAAATCGTTGACCACGAAATTCCTCGCGTCGATCCTTTCGACTCGATTCACGAAGTTACAGTTAAGGGATGAAGAGAATTCGGAGCTTCGACGACAGTGATCCTGAAGTTGGGGGTGGAAGCACAAGAGACCGACGAACGCATCGGACAAAAACACTCTCGAGCTTTTTGCATGGTCTGGCTAACAGACCCCTTCTTACTCTCTCCCTCATTTCCTCCCCTTCCTCGCCTTCGAAAGACTCCGCCAGATAAAACAAGATGGATAACCGAAGAGATTACATTTGATTTTACGATATCCAACTCGCTGCCTCAAATGGACGGAGACTCTGCCTTTTTTAACACACTTTATCTCTCTTCTAAAAAAGCTCGAAAAGAAGATTTTTCATCGCGCCACTTTGTAATTTCACGTCACCATGTAAACAGACAATATCGATATTTTTACGAGTACATAGAATAAAATGTGACCACGAGAAAAAAAAAACCCACACGGACAATAAATATTTCGCTTCGATTACAATTACGTTGGAATTAATCATTCTCGGTGGAAGAAAATTATTTGTTAATAAAGTTGATAAGTGTGTTTTTTTTTTAGTCTTTATGAAATCTTTGTTCACATAAATTATGATAGCCTTGGAAAATATTACGTGACAATTATTAAGAACGTTATCAATTTCTTCGTTTTATAATTAACGCAATAAAAAAAACAGAAAAAAGAACTCTAGTCGCAATTAAATGTGAGAACTTCGTTCCCAATACTGAAAAGTTTTTTCATAATAATAAAAGGATCAAAATAATAGTATTTTATATAATAGTATTTTATATAATAGTATTTTATATAATAGTATTTTATATAATAGTATTTTTATAATAGTATTTTATAATAGTATACTATCAAACCCTGTATGTTTTCAATACCATTCATATGAATATTCTAACTAAATCTTTTTGAAATTCAATACACAGTTTATGTATACGGTTCCTCCAATACAAGCATATCAATTTTAAAGATTTTTTTACACTGTCGGTTCACCCAATTCTTGTTAGTTTTCTCCAGCCAAATTTTTCTCAATACTTCTCTTCATGTGAATATTGTTTTTTTTTTTACTGTGACCAAAGTTTTCAATCGTGTTTCTGTAAACGATACAAAACAGAGTAAGGGTTTTGTGTTCAAATATAAATTCATTAGACCCTAAGGAGTGTCCACGAGAAGTTATCACGAGTAATCGACGACGTCTTGCGGTAACGACCCTCGATTATTTCGAAACACGAAGAAGAGAGTGAACGTAGAACTGAGAGGACCGTAGTTTAGGGGTTGCGTGAAGTTTATCCGTTGCAAGCGCAAGACAAATCGTTTCGGAGGCCGTAGGACGCCACGCGCTCGAGTATAGTACGAATCGTAGCTGTTTGCTGCTCCGAAGAACGAAGAGGCCCTCTTAGATACATTGTCCACTCTGACAAACTGACCAAAGACCGCCTCCTCAATCCTCCCCGGCCGCCACATTATCGCACCACTGCGGACAACTGGCAAAGACCATTTGTACATTGGAGAACTGGAGTGGGACTTCCAGAACACTGAAAGATGGATGATACGACAAACGGAGTGTCCAGTGATTGTTTTCCCTTTTATTCCAGCAGCACTGCAAAATAAAAACCCACAGCTTAATTTTCGTCGAGAGAATTTCACCGTTTACAAAAATTAAGATGCTTCTGAAAATTTAACACCTATTTTTCACTGTCAGAAATTAAAATAAGTAGGTTTTATTGTTTTCTCATAGAAGAAACTTTGTTTTTGAGAAATAATTTCTTTAATTTTCATGCCAGATTACTTAGAATGATCTAAAATATTTTAAAATAATGTGTTTTATTGGCATCTAGGACACTCAAAATATGTATTTCCTTTAATGGAAAAATGGAAAGAGAAAGTATTGCAATCCAAAAAAAATTCGACTCCAAGATTTTAATATCTTGGAGTCGAATTTTTTTTGGATTGCAATACTTTCTTTTTTACTTACTCTGTATGTGATGAGAAAGTAAAAAAGGTTCAGAAAAAATTTCCGATTGATTGTATGTGTGGATGTTTGTGTCTTTAAATCATTTCAAAAAATTTAGGAATCAATTTGATAAATTTGTATCATAAAGATTGTCATAATTAAAAATTGTACTAAATTTATCGTCTGCATCTTGGAAATATATATGGAAAAACTACTCAAAACTTACACTTTCTTTTTTCTCCAGCAAAACTGAAAAATAAAACAGAACAATAAAACTGAAATAATTAAATTTATAATGAAAAATTATTTTCGCAGCATCCTGTGAACTTATATTAAGTAAAGAACAAAACATTACAAAATTCTAAATAAATAAAAAATGGAAAACATTTTAAGTTACACAAATATTCATCACTTATTACTCCACCGTTTGATATTTTACAATAATTTTCTTTCATATCCGTGTCAATATCTAGAGGAAGAGTCTGGAATTTATAAATGCCAGGATCAATTTCGTTTCGTGCAGCCAGATTGTTTTTCATTTAACTCCATTAGCTCAAAAATAAGGATTACATTTTTATTGGCACCCAAAAATAAAATGGAATGCTTAGATTGAATTGGTAGAAACCGCGTGGTTGGTTATTGGTTCCGTGAACTTAGATTCCACAATGTTTTTATTCTAAATTCTGTGCACTGGAACGAATTGAATTCTCAGAGATTAAAATTCATGGAAGCAATTTTATCGCGAGCATGTATGTATGAATGAATGTATGATATAATAGCAGAATGGTTTTCCACGATGCTTTTGAATGGAGGGGAGTTACATTTCTATGCTAGAACGAGATGAGAGCACGATTTGGATTTTCAAATTCGCCGTTGGAACGAGGCCAGCGAAAGCTCGCAGGACAGGAAGTACTTTCGCAGTCCCGGTGAATACATACTCCTCTCGACTCTCCAATACATACCGCTATTTCACTTCAAATGTTTCTGCTTCCTCTACTGGCTTAAGTGAATGCCCCTTAGTTACAGATTTGCCGTATGTCGTGCTGGCAACCCTTTACCTTGAGCTTTGGGGGTTGGTTACGTATGTAGACATTTGGGTGGTAGAATCAACTCAAATATGTACGATCGAGTTAAACGTGTACATACATAGGGTTAACCGTAATTTCCAAACTCTCTGCATTCACGTCTTGAATTATTTCTGCAAATAGCAGAGCAATCCTAATTTGAATAGGAATCGGAGGACTTCGAAAGACTTGAGATTAATTAGACATAGAGGAGTTATCATAGTCCTCTTAGAAAACCGTGTTCGTCTTAGTTAGAGATTTAAACTTTAATGAAGAAAAATTATGCATTACAATTAATTCAAAGAATATTATTTTTCAATAATTGTGTACTGTTTTCATTTTTAACGCTTGACATTTATCAATAATATATTTCGAAAAATGCAATTGCCTGGGAATATTTCAATACAATTCAAACAAATTTTTTTTACATTTTATATGCTCATAACTTTTTTTTTTACCGCCAAGTTGGTTACTTAGTGGAATTAATGATTCAATTGTGTAGCGTCCAGAGAGTGAGAGAGAGAGAGAGCCTTGCCATTGGTAAAGGGGTTTTTTTTAGGAGGAAAATATTTACAATATTTACAATGGAGCTTAATTTTTCATAAATTAATTTTTTTCAACCGCAAAATTAGTCCCAAATGACAAACAGAAAGTACATAAAATTGACAATTAAGTTGCGTAGCGTCTAAACGGCAAAACAGAAATAAATTGCTATCGGTGAAGCTCATTTTTCGGAGAGGAAAATTTTAACAATATTTCAAATCCTCATAACTTAATTTTTTTCGACCGCTAAATTATTCCCAAATGAAAGACAGAAAGTACATAAAATTGACAATTAAGTTGCGTAGCGTCTAAACGGCAAAACAGAAATAAATGGCTATCGGTGAAGCTCATTTTTCGGAGAGGAAAATTTAAACAATATTTCAAATCCTCATAACTTAATTTTTTCCAACCGCAAAATTATTCCCAAATGAGAGACAGAAAGTACTTAAAATTGACAATTAAATTGCGTAGCGTCCAGAGAGCGAGATAGAAAGAGAGTCGTTCTCCCATCGGTAAAGAGGGTCGTGCGGGTTTGTTCGTCGGTGGGTTCACGTGGGGCTTTGCTCTTGAGTGGCGATGGAGTGAGGACGCCTCGTCGGAAGTTGCTTCGGGCTATAATATAACGTATAAAGTAATTAAGGACATCGGGCGACAGAGGAGGGAGAGAAAGAGAGAGAGAGAGAGAGAGTGCGTGTTGCAGCAAGGGTATGGAAGAGAAGAGAGCGACGAGAACGGTTCGTCGAGGGTTTTCGGGGTTGGAAGTTGAGAGGTAGTGGCGGTGGTGGCGCTTGGGTCCTCCACGAGCTTTGCTGATGATGCTAGTGCACGGAAGAGCGCTAGAGGGAGAGAGAAGAGAGGCGGAGCGCGTTCCGGTCGACGGTATGGCCGACAGGTTGGGGAATGCGACATTTACATAGTAATTAAATCGCGGGAGCAAGTGGGACCGTTGGGGGAGATACTGTGCTCCTGCTGCTGATGCTGCCGCTGCCTCGCAGTGCTCCGCGTGCTGCTCGAGCCATTACAGACGCATTAGATTGCGGTAAGCACTTGTTTATGGCACCCTCTCCTCCCTCTCGCTACACCGGAAACCCACCAAGCCGCCAGCCAACACCAGTGAAGCTCCCGCATGGTTATTCTCTCTCTCTCTCTCTCTCTCTCTCTCTCTCTCTCTCTCTCTCTCTCTCCACCTCTCTCTTTCTATATGATTCTATACTCTGTCGTACACTTTTGACTGCGTATAAACTGCCGCAGAACCTGTGGAGGTACTGCATCTACTGATGGACTCTTTCGTTCCTTTTTTTTCTTATTTCATTGGTGATAGTAATTTTTAATTGGTTCACGATACTTTATACAAGAGGTTTATCTATATAATATGAAGGTTTCAGGTTCTCAAGTTTGATATACTTCAATTATTTTGGAATTGAACGGGGAGAATTAAGAAATTGGGTTTACAGGCCAAGTGAAATATCTATGCGTGTTAAAAAGTTGTCTTGCTTCATCGGATATACATAACATGACATTTTAGCGGCATTCCATTAATATTGCTATAAATTCAATTTCCAATATGATCCTATTCTGTGTCGTACACTTTTGAATGAGTATAAAGTGCCGCAGAACCTGTGAAAGTACTGCATCTACTGATGGACTTCTTTTTTTTCTTTTTTGTTATTTTATTGGTGGTAGCAGTAATTCGAATTTGTTGACAATCCGTTGTATAAAAGGTTCACTTACATAATGTAACGTTTTAAGAGTCTTAAGTTTGATATTGTTAAATTATTTCGGAATTGAACGGACAGAATTAAGAAATCAGGTTTACAAGAAAAATAAGTATAATATCCACGAATTAAAAAAAATTATCTCGTCTTGTTGGTTATGCATGACATGACGTTTGAGCGTTATTCCATGGATATTGTTGAATAACTCAACAAATGCCCATGGAAATTGTTTGAAAGTAATTTTTTAGGCCACCAAAAATATAGGCTAATTATAATTGCGGTTTGGAATGAAAATTTCACGACCTAAAATTCCCCAATTCATCAAGTCATCCAAATTGATTTAACATGACCAATATTTCATTTGGAACACGAAGAAAAAAAAGATTTATTACAGTCAACTCCCATTTTATTTAGTTGACTATAAATGAGTTGCTAGAATGATTCACTCAGTGCCTGGAACCATTTCTTGAGTTGAGACAGTGAAGAAGTGGCTGTACGAACTTACAAACGAGGGATTATATAGATTAATGAAAAGTGAGACTGTGCGACCACTTTTTGAATGTGCCCAATATATTTATTTCTCCGTGAAGCACAACTTAACTCTTTTCTACTTATATTGTAATTGAACCTCTTCCATTTTTCAAGGGTCGAAAACCTGATGACCATTGTCTGCCAGAAGATCCCGCCAATTTTGTAGAGGATTCCTAGACGACACGCCTAAAATCCCACCGTTTTAACTCGGCCCTTGCCGTTGACTAACTTATCTAATCTAATTTAAATGTGGCCTGGTACGAGGGTCGCTTCAGTCTTGTCGCTGCGTCTGATCGAGGCTACGAATGTTCTCGTAATGTGGTATTTCCACATATCCAGAGAGAGATTTGGAGTAGCACTGGAGCGTAGCTCGAAAAGAGCACACACAAAGCGAGGAAGAAGTAAAGTGCGAGATGGAGTGCGAGCGAGTGGAGTAACGAGAGACATCAACGTGTCTACTCGTCTGCGAAGAAGGGATGGAAGGGTCGAAGCGGCGGAAAGAAAATTGAGGGGATGAAGGGGAGAGCCGAGGCGCAAAGGGCGAAAGAAAGATGGAGGCAAGCGAGGAGGGGATTTGCTACAGAAGTTTAAGTGGGTAAAGCAGTGCAGGAAGAATGTGGTGGGGGAAGAAAGAGGAAGAAAGCAGAGCAGCAGCGCTAGCGGCGTGTTGAGTATGGCTGCTCCTCCTGCTGGGGCGGCGCAGCGTACAAACCGCCGTGTAACGTACGAAATTGAGTGCTGAATTCGGGATTACATCGTCGGTGGGCGACTTTCCGGCTTTCACGAGCGAGCGAGACGCTCGGAGATGGCGAAACGGGCGCGAACAGTACCAAGGGGTTCAACACTGAAACTGGTTCCCCGCATCGCCACCGCCGCAATGTTCGGATACAGTAGAACACCGGTTAAGCAGCTCTACACACTCTAAAATTACGTGATTTTCGCGAATTTTATTTTTACTAATATTATAATATTAATAATTCCGTCGACAAATATTATTAGACAACAAATCGAATTACCATAAAATTCAAAGAGTGTTTACCGATCTTCACTTAATTAGTCATGTAGCATCACTGATCATTATTCTGCTTAAGTTGAAAATTTTTACTCACGAAATCGAATTTTACAGAAGTTAGGTGCAGTAATGTACATTTTTGGAAAATTTGAGAAACTAGATAAGACCGCCGTACTCTAATTACGAAATAAAAAATTTCAGTGCCTTGAATTGCAAGCACTTTTTTAATACGGCGCTTTAGGGAAATTAAAAAAAATTGGCGCTGTTTTAAGAATGAGAGACATGCGAATAATGTCAATCTCGGGTAAAATGTACTTCAACCGATGTTCTACTGTAGTTGCACTGCACTGTAACTTGGTGTATGTATGTATGTACATATATAGAATGAAAGCAACAAAGATAGACGAAGTGAAAAACCAAAAGAATGTTCCGAGACCAACGAACTCTTTTCCTCTCTGTCCCACTTTTTTTCGCTCTCTTTTCCACTTTTTCTTGCTCTCTTCAGGTTCTGCTTCCTCTTCTCACTGGTTTCGTCTTCGTTCCGCTCTCACGTACGACTCTATATATACGTAGTTCACTGATACGTCCGCCATTCTGCGGAGGAGAAAGAGACTGAACTCTATGCTCATCGCAAATCGCATTTTACCACCTCCGGACGATTGACTCGTTTCTCTTTTCTCCAAGGTTTTTTTTCCACCTCTTCTTTCTCTCTCGAGCTCCGTTTCTCTTGCATTCGTCGCTCGCTGTTAGTACGCGACGTCCAGACATCCCTTGAATAATATCGCCGCGACGACGAGGTCGGGAAACAAAAGTTCCTCCGCGGAGAAGCTTCTCCAGACCGAAAGTATGTATGTGTCTCTCAATTTCTAAGTGAGGCATAAATCCCTGTCGGAGTTCGTTATCGCGCTGCGGACATGCCAAGAATGAGGGAGAGACGCTGAAAATGCAATTCTGAGGATACATACATTTTCCTCTTACTCTTATTTATTTTCACTTACCGCTCATTGTGTCAGAATTAGTTTATTAAGTGATCTCACCACTGTGAGAACGGAAAGCAGCAAATGGAAGATTTTTTCATTTTTTTTTCGTTGAAAGTCCCACCGATTTTATGTAGCCTTGCCAAAATTTTATTTAGTAAAGTGGTATAAATTTCGGAGATTCAAGAAGTTGAGAAAGATACTTTAAAAAGTATCATGGCCTCTCGAGGAATTCGTCAAAGGGACTTAAAATTATCATTATTTAAAATTATAGAATGGCATCCAGATCGTTAGTATGATTTAAAACAATCAGCGCTTGGCAAAAGCCCGATAGAATGATTTAAAATGTTCTAGGATCTCGCAAGAGGTCGTTATTATGATCCACAAAAATCGAGGCCTGACAGAATGTCGTTAGTATGATATGGAATACTTAGGACCTGACAGCAGGAATATTCAGGGTTTCGTAGGGGATCATTTAGAATAATCAGGGCCTGGGAAAGTAGTCGTTAGGATGATTTAAGAATGGGCCTAGATATAGGTCGTTAGTACGAAAGAATTATCAGCGTTTGGCAAAAGGGAGATAGAATAGTTTAGAATACTTGGGGCCTCGTAGGAGACCGTAACTATGATTAAGAATATTCAGGGACTAGCAGGGGACCGTTACTATGATGTAGAACAATCTGAGCCTGGCAGAATATTATTAGTAAGATTTTGAATAATCAGGGCCTGGCAGAATATTCTTAGTATGATTTGGAATAATCACGGCCCGGCAGAATATTCTTAGTATGATTTGGAATAATCACGGCCTGTCAGCACTCACACCCGACAATGTGCTTCGCAAAAATTCCATCATAATAAATCTATACCACTAATCATCGCATACAATAACACCGATTAGAATAATTACTCCACGGGATAGATTTTAGGATGGTATGATTTGAAATATTCAAGGCCTGGCAGAATATTCTTAGTATGATTTGGAATAATCACGGCCTGGCAGCACTCACACCCGACAATGTGCTTCGCAAAAATTCCATCATAATAAAACTATACCACTAATCATCGCATACAATAACACCATTTAGAATAATTACTCCACGGGAAAGATTTTAGAATAGTACGATTTAAAATATTCAAGGCCTGGCAGAATATTCTTAGTATAATTTGGAATAATCACGGCCTGGCAGCACTCACACCCGACAATGTGCTTCGCAAAAATTCCATCATAATAAATCTATACCACTAATCATCGCATACAATAACACCAATTAGAATAATTACTCCACGGGATAAATTTCAGAATAGTACGATTTGAAATATTCCCGATTTGGAATCCGCCCTTATTGGAATCTAAGATTCACTTCCCAAAAACATAATAAAACCTTCAAAACCAAGACCGACAATTTAAAACCATAATTAGATTATTTCACAAAATTCAGCGCTGTGTACCTCTACCATATAAACCATTAGTCAAAAGAATAGTGTGACTATTGTCATTCTGTATACAAATTCAGGGGAGCCTTAAGATTTTTCTTGTGACGTCCCTCGGGCACCTATTCACCCCCTCGGGGCAACTCAACCGAGGAGGTTGAGCTGCTGCCGTCGTTGTGCGACATTTACATTTTTATTAAAAAACATTCACAAGTCCACGAGACACCGAAGCCGAGGAGATAACGGATATGCGGGAAAGAGAGGAGAGCGCGCGCGCGCGCGCTTACTCGACTCTCCGCCACCGGGAACATTCAATTATCTTAGTAATCCTACAATTATAGCCAACGGATTTACTAGGCGAAGCTGCGCGTCGCGCTCTTCGCTCGACTAACCGAGACAACATGACGCGCATCTCCGAAACCCCTGCGGTATCCGAACCAACCCCCTCGTCTTGTTTTCTCTCCCGTATACACAACATCCCCATCAGATCCACCCCCGCACGCTTACCACAGTCTTCTCGTCGCATAAGCGACGAACGAACCACAGAAATAAAAAAAGACATCGACTTATGGCAATAGCTTCTCTATATAGCATGTGTACCTTATCTAATCGAATATATTTACTGGCAGAAGGCCATCGAATTATCGGTAATATCTCTATAATCAGAATATTGTACGATTACGTCAAGTGTCCCTTCTGTCATTCCAGATTATTTTATCGTGATAAACGGCATATGAAATGGAGAAATAAAAATCAAACTTTATATCAACCGGTGAAAATTATTCATCTTGGGGGAAAAAAATTTACAGGTGTTTTGTTGAATTTTTACTATTATTATTATTGTTACAAGATCTACTTGTTTGTTTTTTAGTTATTAGAATCAATGGATTTCGGGTTTGATTTATGGGGGACATTTGTTGGGCTGAAAACCGGGATGTATTACGGTTTTGCGACAAAATGGGGTTAAATTGTTTGACGGAGTTTTCATTCGTGTTTCATTTGACCTATTGAATGCTATTTAATTTACCGAAGGAGTAATTCGAGCAGAAATCTACTTTTCCAGTCCTCCAAGCGTTTGCTTGCGAAAACTGCAATTTTCCGACGTTGTACTGAATTATTTCGCTCATTATTCGAGGAAAATACTTTTTGTTACCTTATATGATTGTAGTACTCGATTGGATCCGTTCTACAATTCCACACTCGCTAAAAAAAGATTTTTCTGCCTAGTGATGAAATGTAATATTATCGATGTTCCAAACCATTTTTAATGTACTGATGTGAAAATGTCGAGGAAATAAATACCATCCAATGTGGTACTTTTGGCTGTGGTACTGCAATATGGCAAATGCATATTTTTTTAGAACTTAAGAGAATCAATAGGCTGAATAACCCATACTTTCTGAAAAAAATCTTTTTTTCCCCAATGATAAAATGTACCATTATCGATGTTTCACATAATTATAAATGTACGGACGTAAAATTGTTACGAAAAAAAATGCCATTGAAGGTTGTACTTTTTCCGTGGTATTGCAATACAGCAAAGTTTAATTTTTGCAAAACATCAGAGAATTAGTAGACCAAATAACTTCCGCTCTCAAAAAAAGCTTGCGCTCCTCAGTGATGAAATGTCCTATCATCGATGGTTCGGACCTTTTTAATGTACAGATGTGAAAATATTGAGGGAAAAAATGCCATTGAATGTATTACTTTTTCTGTCGTATTTCAATACGGCAAAAATGAAATTTTGGAGAACTTTAGAAAATCAGTCTGCGGAATATGTGTGAAATGACTCACATGTGATGCTGTTGCATACAGTGCCTATAGTAAATATGGCTGATGTGGCGGTACTACATTTTGTCTCGATTTGGTTGGGTCCTGGGTTTTACGCGGTTGGTCCACGCGCGAAAGGGTTTATGTCCTCAGTACATACAACGACACTGTGCATATCCATGCAAAGGCAGACCAAATGATTGGTGGAGCTGAACTCAACACTATTGCGGCCGGCCTATCGCTTTATATGCTTTATATTATCCACCACAGTTATAACTATACACATATGAGGCATTCCATACCAACGACCGACCCTCAACTTCGCAAATATGCTCCGCTATTTTTTATGTTATTCTACCACATAAAAAATGCATGCACAATTTTTGTCTGTATTTATTTCCAACGTAGTTTTCCAATTATAAATATTAAAACCTACCAAAAACGCCCATTTTACTATATCTGTATTTTTACATTAAATACCACAATAAACAACAACATTTTTATCAACAAACCAAACTGGAGATATCATTTTTTTCTGCTTTGTAACGTTAGACAACAACATTAATAACAACAAATAACGAACTGTGTTTGGAAAGTTAATGCACGGAGAGAAAAGTATGTCATTGTTATTAATAACCATAAAGTGACAACTATTTATTTTTCATTCACACAACATTTTTTTATAGACGTCAAACTATCAAATAGTTAGGATAACTATTTTCATAGAAACGTCAACTATAAAAAAATTGCATTGACTGACAGTCAATGGGTAATTAATAATAGTATAGTTAACTTACGATTTATTACGATTTCTCGGAGTGCAATAAAGTTAGTATGGAATGCCTTATACATATACAGATTTAGTATATATACCTACTATTGTATAGCATTTTCCACTGAATTGCAATGGTTGCAACCATTGGTGCTGGTTGCGCGTCGCTTTTCACCCAAACCCACTTTCTCTCTTTCTCTCTGTTTGTTTCGCTTCGTTTCGTACGAACGATTCCGCCACGCGGGCTCCTATCTATCGATCTGCGTTTTAATTATTTTCGCGGAGAGCTGGCGGCGAGCTCGTGGCGCCCGGAAGTGCCTCTCCTCCTCTCCTCCTCTTCTCCAATCGCTGTGTTACTGCCGCGTGCATTCTCGTTCCGATAAAACCTCTGCTCGTTCCTGATGGTGTACGCCGCACGTCACACACCGGGTCAGTCTCGTGAGTTCCACCGAAAACACTAAACGAGCCTTATCCGAAAACCGATTACAACTGCCGAGATTAAAATGGTAAAATCGAATAGGATAGGGAAAATAAAATTCTTTACGCTCATGTGATTTGTAAAAGAGACTCGACTCATTTGGTTCAGCTTCGCCAATTTTTAGCCGTTTTTGCTGCTTCATATAAAGCTTTGTTTTCACGAAAATAAAATTTTTCGAAGTTTTTATTTCGGCACAATCAGAATCGTCCTAGACATGGAGAAAAGTGTGTCAGAAATAGTGTTTGTGCGTGTGTGTGTGTGTGTGTGTGTGTGTGTGTGTGTGTGTGTGTGTGTGTGTAATAACCTGTAACTCAAGAACCGATTCAGCTAAAATTTGGGACACAAGGAAAATAAAATTTTTCGCGGTTTTTATGTCAGCACAATCAATACCTATTGATAATCATACTCAATCAGTATTGAAATGAAGAAACATTCCATCCTAAGCCCAACAGGAAATATTATGGAAATTACTATACCACACATTTTTAATTAAAGATCAAGATCCGATCAAGACATCGTAACAAACAATCAAGCGCATGTAATTTTCTATGAGATTTTTTTTTACCGTAATAAACGATCTCACGAAACTGATAATTACACCCAATTGAAATATTATATTTATACCTTCTGTGATGTATTACGTCGTACATAAAATTTTGGACAACAATGTATTCAAAGTGGAGCAATAAAAAATATGCTCAAGCGCCATCTGGCAAATATTGATTAACCCGACGATTTTGTCTTTTTACCCGCTTCGGAAATTGAATGAGTATGAATGCTCTATGCACTGATGCACGCACTGTGCTTGTCTTTACAGATACATACATGAGTATGGTTGGAGTAAGCAAAGCTCGTTTTCCCCGAGATCCGAAAACGCAAATGTTTGCATCGACGGTTGAGCCGCTATGGTTAGCGAAGCACGACAGGTGACATTGATTTGTCGATATGTTTTGCCGATAAGAGGAATTTATCGCATACGTTTTAACGCGCGCGCGTTCGCTCACCAGCGAGAATTATCCACGGCCGATCGCGGTTTCTGATGCCCATGTGGATACATATGCACCTGAATGCACTATGTACTGTATGGATTGCATAATACTATCACAATACTGCGAGCATATCCAGCTTTACATTATGCGGTCTGACATAATATGGTCAAATGGTGTGAATATTCGTCACATGTAAAATAATAACGATGATTATTATAATGTGTGAAATAAACTGAATTTTCGCTATAAGCGAAAGTTCTGACAAAACTTTCGAACGTATTCAGATTTTTCTAGTATGTACTGTATAGATTGCATAATATTATCAAAATACTGCGAGTATATTCACCTTTACATTATGCAGTCAGACATGATATGGTCAAATGGTGTGAATATTCGTCACATGTAAAATAATAACGATAATTATTATAATGTGCGAAATGAACCGAATTTTCTCTATAAGCGAAAGTTCTGACAAAACTTTCGAACGTATTCAGATTTTTCTACGATGTACTGTATAGATTGCATAATATTATCACAATACTGCGAGCATATCCAGCTTTACATTATGCGGTCTGACATAATATGGTCAAATGGTGTGAATATTCGTCACATGTAAAATAATAACGATAATTATTATAATGTGTGAAATGAACCGAATTTTCTCTATAAGCAAAAGTTTTAACAAAACTTTTGAACGTATTCAGACTTTTCTAGTATGTACTGTATAGATTGCATAATATTATCACAATACTGCGAGCATATCCAGCTTTACATTATGCGGTCTGACATAATATGGTCAAATGGTGTGAATATTCGTCACATGTAAAATGATAAAGATAATTTTTATAATTATTCTCTATAAGCGAAAATTCTGACAAGACTTTAGAACGTATTCAGATTTTTCTACTATGTACTGTATAGATTGCATAATATTATCACAATACTTCGAGCATATCCAGCTTTACATTATGCAGTCTGACATAATATGGTCAAATGGTGTGAATATTCGTCACATGTAAAATAATAACGATAATTATTATAATGTGTGAAATGAACTGAATTTTCGCTATAAGCAAAAGTTCTGGCAAAACTTTCGAACGTATTCAGATTTTTCTACTATGTACTGTATAGATTGCATAATATTATCACAATACTGCGAGCATATCCAGCTTTACATTATGCGGTCTGACATAATATGGTCAAATGGTGTGAATATTCGTCACATGTAAAATAATAACGATAATTATAATAATGTGTGAAATGAAACGAATTTTCTCTATAAGCGAAAATTCTGACAAAACTTTCGAACGTATTCAGATTTTTCTACTATATACTGTATAGATTGCATAATAATATCTAAATACTGTGAACATATCCAGCTTTACATTATGCGGTCTGACATAATATGGTCAAATAGTGTGAATATTCGTCACATGTAAAATAATAACGATAATTATAATAATGTGTGAAATAAACTGAATTTTCGCTATAAGCAAAAGTTCTGGCAAAACTTTTGAACGTATTCAGATTTTTGTACTATGTACTGTATAGATTGCATAATATTATCATAATACTGCGAGTATATTCACCTTTACATTATGCAGTCTGACATAATATGGTCAAATGATGTGAATATTCGTCACATGTAAAATAATAACGATAATTTTTATAATTATTCTCTATAAGCGAAAATTCTGAGAAGACTTTAGAACGTATTCAGATTTTTCTACTATGTACTGTATAGATTGCATAATATTATCACAATACTGCGAGCATATCCAGCTTTACATTATGCGGTCTGACATAATATGGTCAAATGGTGTGAATATTCGTCACATGTAAAATAATAACGATAATTATTATAATGTGTGAAATGAACTGAATTTTGGCTATAAGTAAAAGTTCGGGCAAAACTTTCGAACGTATTCAGATTTTTCTACGATGTACTGTATAGATTGCATAATATTATCACAAAACTGCGAGCATATCGGGCTTTACATTATGCGGTCTGACATGATATGGTCAGATGTTGTGAATATTTATTACATGTAAAATAAAACCGATAATTATAATAATGCAAGAAACAAACTGAATTTTCCCCCAAAAAAAGTCAAACATTTCTTTTCAACGGATTGTGTGTTTTTTAAATTGTGTTGAATAAGTGTATTTTAATATAATTGAAACGCTGCAATATTATTGTACGACTTGTAAATCTTTATAATTAAGGATTTTTCTTCTGTTTGCATTACGTCGATTTTATTATTCTAATAATAAAATTTAGATGCCTTGGAATGAAAACATCGTCCTTTTCTCAGTTCTAATGGAAATATTACTTTTTTAAAATAATTATTTCGAACATATAACGAAACTCGAATTTGTCTCAATAATGTCGATTTCAGTCGTTAACCACAACTGCACACAGTCGTTAACCCCATTGGTGGAAAATTTATCTATGATAGATAAACTCTTAAAACTCTTAAAATTTCATTATTTTATAATTTTATTTATTAACTGAGGAGGCTGCAAATATCACCTGTCTAACGTGGACCGTTTTTTACCCGTAATAAAATAGCGAATGGTAGTCAATTCACGCATCACTAAATCACGATTTACGATAAATCGAAGGAAATCCGTTCGGATGTTAACCGACAAAATAATTCTCTCATAAAAATTCGACAATAGCATTGAACCGTGAGAAGTGTAAACGAATAATGCAAATATTATTTGTGTCTGAAAGAAAATTCGTCGCTGCAATGGCCGTGACTGAGTCTCGTTTTGGCACTCGGTACGTTTTGTTGAACTTAGTTAGGGGCTTAGACGCTGACAGGACAAACGCTCCCGCTACGCTGCTCATCTCCTGGCCGTAAAATGAATGAACTGAACGGAAGAATCAGGTAGAAAGCAAATACAGTATAACAGACTATTATTCCTATTCGCTCGTTCGAAGCTGGATTCTCATTTTCGAAAACGTATCTCTACTGCGCGTCCGTTTCGTGTGAACTTATTATGTATTAACTCTGTCAGAGATCGAACGATTTTTAATGACTTCGTAAATGCAGCTCACGAGTAGGTATTATGTATGAGCGTTCAGCGTGAACGCGGCGATATTCGAAAATCGAATCCCACAATGCTGTCACAAATTCCGGCCATCAACAATTTACAACGTTTCCATAGCAATATTATTCTCACTTGAGGAGGTTCGTCAGTAAAATTAAAAAAGCACAACAAAATTTAAAATAATTACCACGTTTGTAATAATTCATAAAAAATTTACATACATTTTTTGGAAATTTTCGTCTACATCGTTTACACAACATTAATTATTTTATGCATGCATTTTAATATGGGCTCTTATGGCATATTTACGAATAAAGTAGAACTTTGCACATTGCTTCCTCATTATGTTTCGCTTTTTACAAAGCTATCTCTGTGAGGAAAGATATCAATCGATTTTAGCTTTCTCATAGAGAAAGCTTTGTACAAAGCGAAATGTAATCAGAAATTATATATATAATCAGAAATTATCCTTTTTTCATATCAGATATTTTTTGAATCGATATTTTAAGTCCGATATCTTAAATAAGTTCGATATCTATTACAACAGGTTATTAATTCGACCTTGTGGAAAATATGAGCAGGTTTGGTCGAAGTTAACTTGAATTAGAACGAAAACAAAATTTTTTCGAAAACTCAGAATTCTGAACTTGATATCTACTACAACAGGATATTAATTCGACCTTGTAGGAAATTTCAGACGGCTTGGTCGAAGTTGACTTGAATTAGAACGAAAACAAAGTTTTTTCAACAACAAAAATTCAAAATTCTGTAAAATCTAAACCGCTTTATGGATTTCGCCTAAATTCAATACCGACAGTCCTTTTCCATTGGTTTATTCCACAAGTACTATTCAGCTCAATAGCTCAAAAATTGCGTATGCTATAGAATATACAGTCATCGAAAAAAAAGAATGATTTCACTAGACACTGAAAAAATATTTTTATTCACGTTTCTCAAAATGTTAGACCATTTCGAGTATTCTGACATGAAACACTAAAAAAAAAATGTTTCTACGGAAACAAAGCTTCCTGAGAAAGCAAAAACGCTTAAAACAAAACCCTTAAGGTTCCTCGTTTTATTACCAAAACCAAAAAATGTTTTTCATTCGATATCCCCTCCTATTATTATCATGATTATTTCCACGTGACGAGTGTATAGTAAATGGATTCCGCTGGAACATTGAGTACGAAAAATCCAGGACTTAAAATAAGGGCGTCATCGAAATAGTCGATATTATTGTTGGTAAGAGCCGAGCGGATTATTAATGCTCAGTCGACAGGTCGTAAAGGCAGAATAGCGGTAGTAGGAGGAATAAAGGAAGGGGGGAAGGTTGGGAGAGGAGAGAAAATGAAAAAAAGGATGATAATGCTGGGTAAAATATAGCGGCTCTCGCGAGAGAGCGTATTAAGCCTCAGCGCGCGGAACACCGGGTGCGAGCGCATTTGCGATGTGACAGCGAGCAAGCCAACAAGCGAGTGAGCGCGAGTGGAACGGACGAGAGAAGCTGGCAGAATTAGGGACACGTAGGAGGGCGAAATGCTTCGATCTTCGTCTCACCTCGCGAGACTAAACGACGCTTATTAAATTAGTGACCCGTTTAGGATATTATACGCATACCTCGACACCATATGCCCTCTTCTTCAGACTTCTTCTCCTGCGATACTTTCCAGTCACTTCATCTCAGGGTTTATGCAAGACTTATGCCGCTAACTTTGTACTTAATTATATTAAGCTGTACGGAGAAACGAAATTGATTGGTTCAACTAAATCCAAAATAAAAAAGATGACATAAGCTGAATATTACGGGAAGCAATTGAGAGTAACGAAATGAATTATTTTAAAAAATGTATTTTAAATACAATTGGTTGCAAAACCTTTATTTTCCGTAAGAATAATGAGGAAACCGTTGTTAAAAATTTATTTAGAAACACAATTTTTCTTAATATGTTTGGAAAAATATTGTAGATTTTTTTATTAATTTTTGGGAATAAATTCGCTGGGGTTTTACAAACATTTATAATTGCTTAGAATTTTTCAAGTCAGATGTATTGAATAGCTCTCTATATTATATATAAAAAGATCTTGTCGCTGCCGCCGCCGCCGTGTCAAAAATCTCGAACCTACAGAACCTAAAGAAAATTTCAAAATTTTCAAAATTTTAGTTGGTCGTTTCAAGCTAGCCATGGAATTTTGAGCGAGTCACTCCAAGTTGGCCATGGAATTTTACACAGTCACTTCAAGTATACTCAAAATATTCAAGACTTTCATCCGAGATTTTGCGAACGCGTGAGCCACAATAACACCCTACTCAAAAATATAAAAAATATCATACTGGAAAAAGTAAGCATAATATATATGTTTCGAATTCTCGAATTAGGATTTTTCTATAGCAGCTAAAAAATAATTGTCAAGAGCGCACAAAAACCATAGGCGATAAAAACTTAACCTACAGGACCATTTGCGTCACGCTGTTTGTTAAAGACACTTCGGCCAATTCCACACTTAATGCTCAATAATAATAAACCGGACCTGGTCGGTCACTTTATTAAAAAGGAAAGCCGAGATTATCATTTCCAGTCGGATATATATTACAACATATTAAGTATATGTCTGTTAGGGACGTTTGTGTGTAAGATAAACTCTCTCTTGTCATCCAAATTCTCCGGGAGGGTATGATCCCGTAGAAGATGCAAATTTCAATGGGTAGAAACGCGGTATAGCGGATTGAACAAGGGGATTTTAGGGGTGGAGAGAAGGGGGAGGGACAGATCGTCGAGCTGTGCAACAAAAGCCCTTTTCGTATCACGCTATATACACACGCTGCATACACAGAGACACAGACCGTCTAGGTCGAGCTCCTCCTCTCGCTCTCCCACTTTGACCCTAGATTTTGATTTAGCTGCATATGTGGCTTACTGACGGATTATTATAACGAGGCCACAAAGGCAAGGGGGTCGCCTTGACGCACCATAGCTCTACCCATGTTCCACCACTACCTTTCTATTTCACCGTAGAGCTCAACTGAGCCACGCAAAAATCGGAGACGGACGGGAAACCCGGTTTTTCCGACCTTCACCCTTTATTCAATGTCGGTGAGACGGCATTAGCGATTTCACAGCGCCCTCAGGATTATGCCGGAATTAATATACCCACATATGTTGCAGTATCTAAAAAGGGCAACAAAACTAATCTTACGGTGTAAATGGCTTTTTAAACCTACCAATGTGGTAAAAAAAATGGAATTTCCAATGAGAGAAAAGTGAACAGTTGGCGTAATTTAATAAAAGAGGCTGTCATTTAGATAAAATATGAGGAGTCACTATAATTATTGCAGATTTTTCCAATTCCAAAATATAAATAAAATTAAAAAATAGAAAAATTATTTATAGATCTGGAAATCGGAACTTAAAAAACACATATCCCAAATTTGTATGAGAATAAGGAATTTTCATTTTTATTAAAAATGTGAAATTAGAATAATAATTGGCTCATACAAAATCATTATTCTGATTTACTTGCATTTGTAATGACAAATTATTTTAACAAGCGCACAAAAGAGTGGGAGATTGACTTGACAGTTGATATCATTTTATAGGCCAGTCGATAAAAAAATACTTCCAAACCATCAGTTTTACTTTTTGCAACGTCTTACGTGATTCTGATTAAAAATAATTCGGTCGATATTAAAAGCGCATTGCTCACATCCTCATCACTGCAAGTTGAACTTCCTCGTATAGTTCTTTAAAATAAATATCCCCCTTCATAGCTCGACGGTTAAATGCTTATCCATCATATTTTAGCTGCATCGAATCTCATTCAATAGCAGAAATAAAAAATCGAGAAAAATATATGTGTGCGCCTAAAGATACCCCTGGGATTTGGAGGAGAGGCAAGAGCGGTGCAGTTGACCTGTGCTGCCTAATTTGATGTCATGCCGGGTCTATTGTCAAAAACGACAGATTTGTGAGGGCCGAGCAGCAGAAGCACGACATTTAAGGCCTCCAGCCACCAGACGACCCATTACTATTATGTATATATGGATATGTATACAGCTACTACTTTACTCTACAACTATTCTACAATGTGTGCACACCTATACACACCTATATATGCCTATACATACCTATACATACCTATATATGCCTATACATACCTATACATACCTATACACACATGTAAATACCTATACATACTTATCCCTGACGGAAATTTATATATCGAAAATATATCTACTAAATATATTTCATATATAAAATGTGACGCATAAAATATCTATTTTAGATATATGTGCCGATATATCATTATTGCCGCTTTTTGTATATAAAAAATATATGTGTTTCATATTTTTATATATATTTACTGCATCTGAAGTATATACTTATTGTGCAGTAACATATACATAATATATAAGTCACATATATATAATGTATATAGCATATGTACTATTTTATGTAGCGTGTATATATATATTTCGTAATGTAGTTTATTCACATTTAATTCATTTCATTTCATATTTATATGAAATTCAATAAAATAGAATTATAATTATTAGACTAGAATTAGGATTAGAGAAATAGAATTTCATATAAATATAAAACTAGTCGGATCATGTTTTAGATTTATATATATACGTATGTATATTTGTAAGTATATAAAATGTATAATAATCATATATGCGTATATATTGTATCTGCATAGAAACGTTTATATTTTGATATATACAAAATATATTATCACATATATATCAGAAAGTGTGCGTTACATATATAATGAATGTACATCATATATATGTACAAATATATACATCATGTATATAATATATAGTGACAGTTTTTGTACATTGCATACATAGGTCTAATATATTAAATATGTATACATAATGTATACATTCATCACCATATATATATTCAGATACTTAAATCGATTTATATTTTTCTATGCGGGATACATACATATCCGTCATTATACATGCTTATACGCACGTTTGGATATAGTTTAGCTGTCGTATAATATATATAGACCTTAAGAATCTTCAGAAATCCTGAAGACTGGATGGCTAAGAGCTACGCTTGACAACGGAGAGACAGGCTCTAATACAAATATGCCTATACTCAGTGCTGTGTGCGTGTAAGTATCACTGATGTGTGGATGCATGTGTTGTGTCACTCCTGGTGTCATATAAGCAATTCGTGACTCTGGCAACGAGCCGGACGGATACATGGTCGCTTATACCTTCATCCTCAACACTATCCACAATGTCTATAGATCTCAGTCGATTTTCCCCTGCATCGGGAATATGCTCGGGTAAACTCGCCAAGGAGATTATTCGATGATTTGTTCGATGGCGAAGCAGAGAAGCTGCTGATGCTGCTAGGTTATTATATATGTATATATATATGTGTGTGTGTGTAGGCTTGAAATATATGCACACGAGTGAAGAGTTTATATAGGTGAATGTTTGGTATACGAAGCAGATTTGTGACACTCGGACTGTGCGAGTCAGTTTACCGATGACCATACAAACGGTCATGCTCCATTTCACACGTTATTAGTTATTGTAGTTTCCGGTCGTGTAGACACATCTGCATCCAGAAACGGTTTATATGTTTGCGCATGTGGAATGGATAAGTGATGGAATTTTGGTATTGCTGCGCATAATCAGAATTAATCAGCGGGATTTGGTTGACAATTGTAAGGCAAGTGTCAAATAATCGGATATTTCGGTGTGGTAATGATTTTTTATTTTCGTTGGCCAAATTATCTGGAAAAGTAGACTTTTTGAATTATTTCGTCATTATTGAATGTGCCTTGTTAAGATTTATAATTGTGTCGATTCGTTATCATATCATGAAAAGCATTGAGATTGGAGTAACAAATCAGTATATTACGATACAAGTGCGCTAAAGAAAATTTTGACGATTGTTGCAAGCACACGAGTTAAGATAAAGTTATTCCAACGAATGGCGTAAAACAATAGTGTTATGTCATAACTAATATTACAATGTTTTTATGATATCAAGATGATATTTTAATATTTATTATCTTTTTGTCTTTACAGTCGTTAAGCTCATTTTTAGTCGGATGTTTATTAATTTTTGTAAAATTATTTTTATTTCTTTCGTCATCAGGTGTAAAAATCTCTCGACTATGATACGATATGTTATTCAATTATTTACCGGATTTATTTATTAATTAAGCTCATTTTTAGTCGGAAGTTTATTCATTTTTGTAAAATTATTTTTATTTCGTTCGTCATCAGGTGTAAAAATCTCTCGACTATGATACGATATGTTATTCAATTATTTACCGGATTTATTTATTAATTAAGCTCATTTTTAGTCGGAAGTTTATTCATTTTTGTAAAATTATTTTTATTTCGTTCGTCATCAGGTGGGAAAATCTCTCGACTATGATACGATATGTTATTCAATTATTTCACCATTTTTTATTTACCGCATTTGTTTATTGACTAGGCTCATTTCCTTGTTTTATTAATTTTTGTAAAATTATTCTTATTTGCAGATCGCTACCGTAATAATTGTGAGCGTACAGGTATTACGTACGCGTTCACGCAACGAGGAGTGAACTTTCACGCGGAGCTGGGTTACAACTCGGGCTGCGAAGAAGATCGATGAGTCCAGCGACGTACAGTACGATTACGCGAGCTGCGCGAGGCCAGCTTGGAGAGATTAGTCGCATCTGCCATTATAACAGTAGCGAGGATCGGTTCGCTTGGATCCCGAATGCGCGCGGTGGTTTGCCGCGTTCTGACAGCACGTGTGATCGAGAATACATCGTCGAACTTAGAAAATATCAACCACAATAATGATGTCGGCTTTCCGCGCACGTAGTATAACAAGCCCGCCCGCTTAAACCCCATAAGTTACCGGCTAGTGTCACCCCATCGATCATCAACTAGTTATTATTTAAGCCGCAACGTGACGTCATTAATGTCTCGTTAGGACACACTTCGTGGTCCTTCCAAGGGTTCTCTCGTCCTCTGCTGTCCGAGCACCAAAAATTCTCCGCCACTAGCACGTACCCGCTGCACCAATACTTGGGAAATATTTAGCAGACTATAGCCCAACTACCTTATAACAATTTTGAGTGTGACACTGATGCATCGCTTTTCATATTTTCCCACCAACGACCAAACCAGCAAAGTATTAAGAACATATACAATAAGAAGGCAAAATTCCAACTATGACACGCACGCCATGCTGTAATCGCGGTGCGAAAAAATAATCGAGATTCTGAATTATTAGAAATAAAAAATTAATTAATAATTAATCATAGATTAATCGATAATGAAGCAATAATGAAACATACCAATAAATCGTTGATTTGATGAAATGTTGAAAAATTAATAATAAATTAATTTCGTTTAATTTTTGCAAAAGAATTCTATCAAATGTTCGCAGATAAATGTCATGTAATTTGTGTAAATACATTTCTTCAGAATTGCTGATGAAATTTCGGTTATTGATAAACATAGTAGTAGTAGTAATCGTTATTTATTGACAATACATTCACAAAGTTATAATAGTAATTAGAAGAGATTCGATATAATAATTTTGGCAAAGCCGTATTGCCAATGGGCCATCGACCTGGGTCCTTCAGCCCAAACATAAATTGATAAACATAAATTGAACACAAATACCAAAAATACGAATTTTATCTAAACTCGAATATATAGTATCACTAAACATAGTTTTGTTCACGTAAAAAACACGTGCTCGACAGATCGACTTACACAATAGTTAAATCGATATTTTAAACAAATTTCAAAAGTTGATAAAACCTGAACCGCTGATAAATTTTTCCAACATTCATCACCAAAATCTCATAAATATCTTATACCTTCGGATAAAAAAGTTTTTCATCCATATAAACAAAATCCTAATATGCTGTTTTACTTAAAATAAATGAATTGTTTCTCCAGATGTGTGAGGAAGCAAATTCAAAGGAAAAATTGACTTGACTGGCCCCGGTCTCCCTTGCAAAAATATACACATGTACACAATAGGTACATGATCTTCCCTATACATATATACACTCATATCTATGTGTGTATGCATAAATATATAGGTATTATAGAGACTGACGAACAGACAGGACACAGAAGAACTCACAGAGTGAGAGTGATTCTTTTTTGAGCCAATCAGTCGTTGGTATGCTCCACACGCAGTTGTATGCCGATGGTACAGTACAGTAAACCAAGTGAAAGAGCGAGATACGTGAACGCGTTCGAGCGTTATATTGGGGCCCCATTGAAGGGGATCCGGTGGTTGAGAATGATGGTGTGGCGAGCTCCTCGCTGGCTATACACAGTCGTGTTAGAGTTTACTGTATGGCACGGGCGCCAGTCAAATGCACTTCTCTCGAGTCTTCTGTACGAGTCGTTGGTATTATTAAAGTTAAAAGGGATCGAAAGAAAGAAATGGCTCGACGAAGGAAAAGGAAAAGGTTATAGAATGAGAGCTGTGGGCCAAAACGAAGAGGAAGGGAGAAAGAAAGAGAAATAGAGAGAGAGAGAGATAAAAAGGAAAGAGAGAAGGAAATTGCGATATCGTATCCAAGGGACTTCTCCCTTTTCGCTAGCCCTCCGCCAACCCAAAGCTGGGGCTTGCCACTCCACAGAAATTATATTATATTATGCCCCTACAAATTGGTCGGCCCTTGTTGTCAAGTCCTTTTATTATGGGATACGATAGCCTGTTAGTATACACGTATGGTGTAAGCAATATACACTGCTATACGCGAAGCCAGCCCTCCACTCATGAGCGTCGTTCTACCTTTCTTTTTTTTTTTTCGTGCGCTTTTATTGCGACGCTAAATATGGTGACAATTGTCTGCCGTTACTGTAAATCAATGCTGGACATTAATAGGAATAAAGGTTTTAACTTTGAAAAGCTATTTGGAGACTTCGCGTTATCAAGTGATATGTCTTATTGATATCGTTACAGGGGATTTATATTTTTTATTTTTTTAAGCATAGAAATTTCTTAAATTAAATGTTTATGATCAATTTGAATGAAGGTTATTTTTGAGATGAATATTGACAATATTTTGTGTCTTTGGTAGCCATAAACTCAAAGTAGGACATGATTTTAAGTATTCGATTATCTAGGAGAGGTGACTATAATTATTGAATAATGAGTTCTCTTGAGTTTCAGTAGAATTACGAAAATAATTTTAATTTTAATCATATTTTACAATCATCATTACGAAAAATATGACGGATTTCCGTAGTAGTATAATTGTGAATTTATTTACGATACATACATTACTTGTCGTGACGTTCATATTAACATTTGATTTACATATATATATTACCAATTGGCCATCGGCCGCGATCCTTTGGCCTGGATTTTCCGTTTTATTTCGTTGATTTTTATATTATATTATGTGATGGATTTAATGAACAAGAGTTTCATTGAATTTATTTGCATCAATTTTAAGAACTTCATTTAAAAATATTCACTGCAATTTATTGGCATATGTTGAATTTGACTCATCGTATTAGCGAAATGTAATGAAATTTATCTGCAATAATTTTATGGAATTCGTTTACATACATTTAAAGAAATTTATTTCCAAACATTTAATTGGAGTAATTAATTTATTTGAAAATTTCACTGGAATTTATTTCCAAGCATTTAATCGGATTTATGTGCAAAAATGTACTAAAAATTTATTTGTACACGTTTGATAGAATTTGAAGAGAATCTTCATTCCAACATTCGAAAAAATGTATATTCTTTAATGACATCGGTAGACAGATAAGCGAAATGTGTGCCAATGAACATAAGCAGTGTTTGACTTTTTTCCCCTAAGCCAATTTGGCCCTGATCCGACTAACCCTGGTCACCGCTATGTATTTCTATCGCTGCTCACACAGTGATGATACTCAGCTTCATCTCTCTCGTACCTTTCACCATTTCCATACAGTGAACTTGTTCCGTCTCACAGAATGGAACCGGAGCGGCAGCTGTCACTTCGCAGTTGAGCTCGACTAAATAGCATAGGGACTCTACACTATTTTGCTGTCCCTGAAGCAAGCTCGTGGTCCTTTACCATCAGCGAGAAACGATCCAACAATGGACGCTGTCGTATTCTGACGGTATTAGCGTTAAATTTGGGGCTTCGGAACGTTTTAGTGTAAATGGTATAGAGAAATGAATGTGTATGGGGTATGGAGAGCTACTGTGGGCTACTGTGACTTTTGATTGTGGCTTTGAAAAGCCGTCTTTGGATGTCAACGAGACGAGGCCAGTCTTTGATGGATTTTATTGGATTTTGAACGGTTCAGCGATGAATGTAGTTTCCGTGTAAGCTGCTCGAGTATTCGAGTGAAAGTTCTTGAATATGAATTTTCTTCCTTGGCGCTAACAACTGTTAATCTTATTTTGCAAAGTGCCTAAAGATTAGCTCTATGACTTTGAGGATGTGTCATGAATATATATTCATACGGCAGATCGAAATTTTATTGGATAGAATTTCTTTAATGCGATCATAGAATTTTCACACATCATAGAAGTTTTCAATACGAAAATCCGGAGAAAACAAAATATTTAAATACGCAATTCGAAGAAGAAAATATTTCTTTCTTATTAAATAAATTTTATGATTTTTGAAAAATTTTGGAATGTTTTGTATGAATGGCGGAAAAATTGTCAATAAGACGTCAATGTCAATAAGAAAAATAAATTTTATGATTTTTGAAAAATTATTCTAAGACGCAGTATTTTTTAATTGATTTTTGAAAAATTTTGGAATGTTTAGTATGAATGGCGGAAAAATTGTCAATAAGACGATTAGCAAAAACGTTTGTCCAACTTTGAGTTTGTGGGTTTCAAGGAACAATTCGTCCATATTGAAAAAAAAAACTAACATTCAAATTTGTTATAAAAATATATCAATTTCCTGTAACGAAATATAAAGTCTTATTTATTATCAAAAATGTTATTAATCCCATTCAAATTTAAAATTAAAGTACACTCTGTAGACAAACCCTTTGCATGTAACACCCTACACATATCACCAGTTAGAACAATTAATTAACGAAGATAACTAAGAGAAAAAAATAAATAATAATTTTCATCTCAAACAGCGCTCAAATTAGTCAAATCATCCGATGTTCGCTCCACCATAAAATAAAATTTCTTCTAAAAAAGTTACTAAAATCAAGTCACAAATTACCCAGTAAACGTGACATGAAATCGATCTCAAATTCGCTTTGAAATTTTCCAAGCCATTTTGCCTCATCTCAAAAAAGTAACTTTTTGACATATCTCAATTTATGATTTCAACTTGACATAATTATTTTTCCACGGGTGAATTCCAAGCAGAATATTTCAGCAGTGATTACGAATCAATAAATAAAAATTTTCATAGCACAAAACCCAAGGTCCACGCATCCACCAATCCTCAATTTCATTTTCCCGTGCAACATAATTCGAGATCGTAACAAAATAACTGAATTCTCGTCTCGAACTAAAGGTAATAGGTACACAACACTGCAGTATCTGCCAGCCGTGCGAATTGACACGTTTCGTACGAGCTATTAGCGCGGGATATACGCGTCGCATAGTTACATATATGTATACAACACGCAGTGCATTGAGCGAGAAGGGCGAACGTTGCATTCGGATTATCCACGCCCGACTAACTGCATACCTAATCCAATTCGTAATAATAGTTTTGGCGTGCGTGTGACAATCTGCTCTGCTTTCTTCCCCTTCTCCTCCGCTCTATTCTCATTTCTATCAGTATCACGCAATATAAAACGTACAGTGCAAAAATAGTCCAAAGCAACATTAGAAAAATTATTGCAGCGGTAAAAGGGACGGTGAGCCCTTAAAATGCTCTGCTCTGCAGAGACTCACCACTCTATTCTTTACCTGCCATCTCGTCGTTAATAAAGTTTGATGTTGCGGAAAATTAGGTCTCAATTATCCGTACGTATGGGGGGCGAAGTTCCGGGGGAATTTGTCCGTGTGTACATGTATGTATACATAGTTGTGAGGGAGCTCCACTCGCTTTCTCACTTTCATTATTATCATTATCCCTCGGGTCTACTACTATAAAGAGACTTTCGACCGACAATGAGCCTCGACGGAGCCTCGGAAAATTTCACGAGTGTCAAAAAGTCACGTCCCTTCTTGTTTCCCCCTCTCCTACCGTCGCTTCCCTGTTTCCGCTGCGACGCGCGCTCGTCGCTGCTCACAGAAGCATGCTGCGCGATTTGGTGCGCACGTTACGCACGTTTCCGGCTCATTCGACACGCCAATGAATTGCCTTTGAATCAAAACTAATATCCCGCTAATATATCATCACTCAGTTATTCTAATACCGGGATACAATTGATTGCGTTCCCGCGAGAGTTACACATATGCGGTGCGAATATGACGGGCTAACTTCTCTTTATTTATGCATCAGTGATGGTTCAATAAGTGCAGGTATGGAAAATAAATACGAAACCCTTTTTTACGCTTTTTGCGCATGAACTCATTGTTATTTATTGCGGGATATTTTTCCTTCCTTTTTTAATGCAATTTTTTTTAGTTTGTTGGTTTTAGTATTAATTAAATCAGGCTTTTTTAATGATATAGGAAGAAGGCATTTGTTTTATCTGAAAACATTTGGGTGAATACGAATATTTTTTCATGTCTATCGCACATTTAAATTCCACATTAAATGATCTGCATTAATGTAGAATTACTTGACTGAAAGGTTGTAAATTTTATAAAAACTTGACCGATCTCGCTCTCGCTTGATAAAATAAAAGATCTACAAAATTTAAATCACTGTGTACATTTTGTAAAAAATTCCAATAATCAAAATGACAAATTCCAGCTCAATAAGTTGGACGATTTTTTAATCAACCTCCACATCTACATAAATAATTTTTCTCTAATCCACTTTCCACAGTACTTCAGACCAATCTAAATATCCTGAGACGAAAAACTTGATAAAGCGAAATTCCGTAAACAAAGATGACTGTATAAGCAATCAAAAAAATCTAAATTCACGGCAAATATTGAATTAATAGATTCGCCGCAAGATAATCGAGTTCATCGAGTGTCGCGTCCACAATGTCCGATCGAATGAGTATTAGGAGACGGACTCGGAAAGGATAGGAGAGAAAGGAATCGAGGAGCAAACGAGAACAGCAAACAACTTGTTTTGCCGCGTGGTTCAGTGGCTCTCGCTCTATCTTTCTTCCTTCCTTCCTTGCTGCGGAGCTTGTAGTACATTGCGAAAGTGTAGGTAGTAGAGAAATGGGGGTGAAACGTATTGCGGCAGGGTGATAGAGGGTGGGAAACGGGAGAGCAGAGGGTGAGAGGATGAGAGCACTGGAGGGTCTCTCTGGTTTCCGGTGCGGCTCTCCGGAGGGGTGCTAAGTTATTGTAGAGTCTATATCTATACCTGTGTACGTACAGAGCTCGAGCTAACGCAATAGTATACTACTGTGAGTAGTATCTAGTGCAAGGTGTGCTTCGAGTATATCTATATGTACTACTGCACCGCATACTCACATAGAAGGGGTTTACTTAATCTGGACGCATGTAGTAAATACCTGAGAGAGCCTAGTCCGGAAACCCCATTGGTAATCGTACTACAAGGGAATCGATGATAAGATATCTTTCAGTTTATGGTAAATTTCACATTGACACGTAAATCAGAATAAAACAGCATTTTTATCAACAGACAACATTTTTCGACGATTTTTTTTGGGTTCGGAATTTATCCGGCAGCGTTTTTGATATATGTGATATATATATATATTGATATATGATATATGTAAGATATATGTAAGATATTGATATATGTAAGAGAACATCATAGTATAAGGTGACAACTATTTTTTTTTTGTTCGTACAACCAAACGGAGTTGTTTGTAAGTGTGACATTGGCATGCAAATCAGAAGACATTATAATGAGAATACGTCAACAATCAAATCACATTTTTGCAGTCGGTTTAAATCTCCTCGATGATTGAATTGCGCTTTTAAGGGAAATCCCTGGCTTTTTTATATTTCGAAGGATTGAGGTTACAAAAAATAGCAATAAAAAAAGTTAATTTGAAATTAGATGCTTAACTTTGCAAACTTTGTTCGAAAAAGTCAAGTTCTCTATTAATCTATCAATGTATTAACTTAGTTTACGCATAATGCCAGAAAAATTGTCCCAACCATGTTTTTTATAATTTATGTCTTATTAACATTTATACTTAACTTCGAACGTTTTTTTTTTATAAAAGCCACAAATAATAGTTGCAAGGTAATAAATGCGGAAAATAACTCTCATCCTTCTGCAAAGAAATCTAGAAGTGGCCACAACCCTACAACGCTCTAACCCTGCAACCCTTCTGTTTGTATACTTGTATCATGCATCCCCAATAAATCCCAATCCCTTCCCATAAAACTGCCATATTTTATATTGGTCCGGGTCTCAACGATTCCAATAAATTTCAATGTATCATCACATGACCTCTAAACATTGTTAAACCATCAACATGTTACATAATCTGTGGTACTAATAGATAAAATTTCAAAAAACCTATTCCAATCCAACATTTCCAAAACATAAAAAAAATTAATAACTGCTAAATCCATAAGCCACTTTAAAATAAACTGAACATCAGCAAATCCATTACAAATCAACCATTTCATTTTGAAACGAGTCCACGAACGCTGAATTTATAGTATGAATAACATTTCTCCCTATAATGATATAATCATCAGTACTTCCCCATATTGTGTATGTACGTAACGTGAAATAGTGGCCAGGATCTCTTTTAAAGTATCCGACAATCCTCGAAAAGAGCTCAGGTCAGCCAAACAACTATATCCATATACGTATAGGTGCAACAAAGAATATAGGAGCTTCCAATCGTCCTAAACTATAGTATAAAGTGCCGGAGAGCGTTCAGCCCGAGCCAACAAGACGTCGTGTGTCCAAGCGAGGCTGACCAGCGCTGGTCAGCCGAGAGTTCCGTTTGTCTGTCGTCCCCGCCAAGAGGAAAGAGGGGGAAAAGAGACCAGAGACACGAAGAACGAGTTAGATCCCGAAAATCGTGTGAGAGTCTAAAACAAGAAGAATAAGAGGGCGGCAGGATGAGGAAGAGAAAAGAGGACCGCGAAAGCGGCCAGAGTAGCGGCATAGTAGTAACAGTCCGTGCTATACCGGCAGAGAGAGCTCGTGCTCTCAGCTCTGAGCTCAGTCGTAGAAGCTGCTGCCGCTGCTCCTGCTCGCCTCTTGTTTTATTCAGTCGGGATCATAAATTACGAGTTTAAACACACAATGAAAGACGCTTAACAAGAAGCTAACGCGAGATTGAGAGGCCACGCCCCTGAAATGGAGCGCGAGTCTTCCGCTGGAGCGCTTCGGTCCGACCAATCGCAGCTAAACCACGCCCACTTACCCCCAAAAGCTTGCCGCTCGAACGGTTCACTTCCCTCATCCCCCACTCCGACCGCCAGCAATCCGCTCGCGCTCGCCTATCCGAGTTCTCCGTACGTCAAGTGACGACCAAACGAGCGGCACTAACAAGGACGCGACTATAACTCGGAAAACCACTACTAGGGATGCTGCAGGCAGCCAACGTGCCGCCGGCTCTTCTCTCTCTCCCCAACCAACATACGCGGCTTCTCAACGACAGTCCATGCACCCCCCGAGACTCTGGTCCTCGGCATTCCACTCGTTGTCATCGACGCGCTCCGGTCGAGCGTGTCAAAGCTCCGCGTTTAAATACACTACTGATCTTCAGTTGGTTCTTTGTGAAATAGTCTCAGAGTAGCATATGAAAATTGACTTAACGTCATTTGAACGTGTTCTTGCGTTTCGCGACAGTTGTAAAAAAAGTCATTCAGCGAAACTGGACGTTGATTATACACATAAAGTGAAGTGCATCGACAGTTTTTTTGTTCAAGATAAAAAGTGTAATTGTGACTATTGAACTTCCTGTCCTCGCTATCGGATTTTATTGACGTTTCGTGCTAAGTGGTTCAAGTGAAGAGTGGAATTGTAAATATCTTTGATTGGTAAACAAAGAGAAAGAAGATAAAGTCGAAAAGACGTGACGTGAATTGGGCGCGAGCTATCGCTTGGAAAAACCGTATTATTATGCGCGGTTCGAGATGGTTTGCTCCGTGACCAACGTGGCAAAGACACTATGCAGTGACAACAACAGCAACGGTAGCAACGTCAGCGCAAGCGGCAACAGCAACGGTGCGTTAAATTTGGAGACAACGGGACGTGGCCCGGTCGAGGGTATCATAGACTTTCATCATCCTCATCTTCATCATCACCATCCGCGTCATCACTCGCCTTACAACCGGATAAGAACCAGGCGAGTCAGCACCGGTAGCAACAGTGCTAGCAGCAACGAGGATTCTGCTGTTCACACGAGTCCACAGTCACATTCACACGTAGTTGAGTCATTGATAAGCGAGAGAATGTCGTCATTGAGTGACGCTCACAGACGCAGCAACAACAGCAGCAGCGGTGGAAGTCATTTGGTCGACGCTGGTGAAAGAAGTTCATCTGCTGGGTCATCTTTAGGGTCCTGTTCACCACCACCGGCTTCCAGTCATTCACCGCCACCTCCAAGACCACCTTGGCTTCATGATTTTCACGCTGCAGCTTCGCCCCATGTTCTGCAGTTCCTAAATCTCAGCGCAGCGGGTGGGGGAATGCTTGGAAGTCAACCACTGGCTGCGCTTCATTCTATGGCTGAACGCAGTCATCATCATCAGCAGCAACAGGCCCAACAGCAGGCTCAGGCACAACAACTCCAGCAACAACAGCATCAACAACAACAGGCTGTTCATCTTTCCGGGATTAATAGCAGTGGTAGTGGTGGCTCCTTGGGAAGCACACAACCACAAGGACAATCATCGCCGACCGGCAGCGGAAAACATAGCCCCGCTACCTCCATCACTTCCGTCGGTAGCAATCCTCATGGCATTGATAACATTCTGTCTAGACCAGCCGCCGCTGTCAACAGCCATCCTCAGGTTCCTATTTCCGCTGCACATGGATTACCTCCGGCACCACATCCACAACATTTGACTGCACCGAGATATGCGATGCACGCCGGATTCACAGCTTCCGCAGGTTTGTAGGAATTTGGGATGGAGTTCATCTTTGGGGGCTTCCAAATTTGGTTGTTATTGGTGTTATTTGAAATCGTATCCGAAATTAGCCGGATTCGTAGCTTTTGCAGGGTTGTGGGACTTAATGATGCAATTTATCATTGGGGACTTTAAAAATCGGTTGTCATTGGGGTTTCTTGAAATTGTTTCCGTAATCTGCCGAATTCAAAGCTATGGCAGGTTTGTAGGACTTGTGATGAAGTTTGTCTTTGGGGGTCACCAAAGTCGTTTGT